>CM053026.1:78455853-79055134 GCA_028564925.1 Lithobates sylvaticus
ATCAAACGCAGGCCACTGTGCCCATCAAACGCAGGCCACTGTGCCCATCAAACGCAGGCCACTGTGCCCATCAAACGCAGGCCACTGTGCCCATCAAACGCAGGCCACTGTGCCCATCAAACGCAGGCCACTGTGCCCATCAAACGCAGGCCACTGTGCCCATCAAACGCAGGCCACTGTGCCCATCAAACGCAGGCCACTGTGCCCATCAAACGCAGGCCACTGTGCCCATCAAACGCAGGCCACTGTGCCCATCAAACGCAGGCCACTGTGCCCATCAAACGCAGGCCACTGTGCACATCAAACGCAGGCCACTGTGCCCATCAAACGCAGGCCACTGTGCCCATCAAACGCAGGCCACTGTGCCCATCAAACGCAGGCCACTGTGCCCATCAAACGCAGGCCACTGTGCCCATCAAACGCAGGCCACTGTGCCCATCAAACGCAGGCCGCTGTGCCCATCAAACGCAGGCCGCTGTGCCCATCAAACGCAGGCCGCTGTGCCCATCAAACGCAGGCCGCTGTGCCCATCAAACGCAGGCCGCTGTGCCCATCAAACGCAGGCCGCTGTGCCCATCAAACGCAGGCCGCTGTGCCCATCAAACGCAGGCCGCTGTGCCCATCAAACGCAGGCCGCTGTGCCCATCAAACGCAGGCCGCTGTGCCCATCAAACGCAGGCCGCTGTGCCCATCAAACGCAGGCCGCTGTGCCCATCAAACGCAGGCCGCTGTGCCCATCAAACGCAGGCCGCTGTGCCCATCAAACGCAGGCCGCTGTGCCCATCAAACGCAGGCCGCTGTGCCCATCAAACAAACGCAGCCCTGGCAAGGGCCCGGACACCTGAACAGGGGGCGGCAGCGGTGACAATAGATAGATTCATGCAATGCATGAATCCATCCAGGGCCGGACTGGCCTACCGGGATATTTCCCGGTAGGCTGTCTGCCCTGGGGCCGGTTTGCGGCTGCGCTGCTCCCCTGAATCCCCTCTCTCCTGCTCCTGTGATCACGGCGCTGGCCAGGTCTGTGCTTTGCGGCCGCGCACCGCGCTGTAACACGGTCCCGCCCCCCTAGACCGGCTCATGTGATAGTAGATAGAATCAGTGTTCCACCTATCACACGAGCCGGTCTATGGGGGCGGGACCGCGTTACAGCGCGGTGCGCGGCCACAGAGCACAGACCCGGCCAGTGCCGTGATCACAGGAAGAGATGCCTGTGAGAACAGCCCTAACTGTGTGCCTGAATAGGGGGATCGGCAGGGAGGCGGCATATAGAGGAGATTATCTTTCTATATTACTCCATGCAGCCGCTGAATGCTTGGAGGAGGGAGAGGAGGAGAATCAGCGGCTGCATGGAGGAATATAGAAAGCTCATTTCCTCTATATGCAGCCCCCCTGCTTCTCCTCCTATCCAAATTCTTTTACTGCCCCCCCCTTCTCCTTGTGCTCCCCCCCAGTGCTCTCCTCCCCCACCACACTCTCCAGCCCCCCCCCCACAGTTCTCTCAATCCTTGTTCTTTCTGCCTCCCCCTCTCTCCAGCCCCCCCCTGCTTCCTACCCCCCACAGTGCTCTCTAGCTCTCCCCATCAGTCTCCAGACCCCACCCCAGTGCTCTCCACCCCCCACAGTGCTGTTCAGCCCCCCCATACTCCCCAGCTCCCGTGCTCCCCACCCCTGTTCTTTCTGCTCCCGGTGCTGTCCAGCCCCCCCACAGTGCTGTCCAGCCCCTCCGTGCTCCCCACCCCTGTTCTTTCTGACCCCGGTGCTCTCCAGCTCCCACCCCAGTGCTCTCGACCCCCCACAGTTCTCTCTAGCCCCCCGTGCTTCCCACCCCTGTTCTTTCTACCCCCGGTGCTGTCCAGCCCCCCCACAGTGCTCTCCAGCCCCCACCCCAGTGCTCTCCACCCCTGTTCTTTCTGCCCCCGGTGCTGTCCAGCCCCCCCACAGTGCTGTCCAGCCCCCCCATGCTCCCCACCCCCTGTTCTTTCTGCCCCCGGTGCTCTTCAGCTCCCACCCCAGTGCTCCCCACCCCCCACAGTGCTCTCCAGCCCCCGTGCTTCCCACCCCTGTTCTTTCTGCCCCGGTGCTCTCCTCCAGTGCCCACCCCAGTGCTCACCACCGCTGTTCTTTCTGCCCCCGGTGCTCTCCAGCCCCCACCCCAGTGCTCTCCACCCCTGTTCTGTTCTTTCTGCCCCCGGTGCTCTCCAGCTCCCCCACAGTGCTGTCCAGCCCCCCGTGCTCCCCACCCCTGTTCTTTCTGCCCCCGGTGCTCTCCAGCTCCCACTCCAGTACTCCCCACCCCCCACAGTGCTCTCCAGCCCTCCCGTGCTCCCCACCCCCCACAGTGCTGTCCAGCCCCCCGTGCTCTCCACCCCTGTTCTTTCTGCCCCCAATGCTCTCCACCCCTGTTCTTTCTGCCCCCAATGCTCTCCACCCCTGTTCTTTCTGCCCCGGTGCTCTCCAGCCCCCACCCCAGTGCTCTCCACCCCTGTTCTTTTTGGCTCCGCCCCAGCACTCATATATATATATATATATATATATATATATATATATATATATATATATATATATATATATATATATATATATATATATATATATAATATAAAGCCCTATGTGATTTCATATCTGTCTTATCTATATATAATACACTCTTCAAATGTGCTTTAAAATGTATGGTTTTCCCTTTCTTGAACCAGGAAATAATGACGTTATGCTGTTGCGCTGGTATAATAACGCTGTGGGGCTGGTGTGAAATTTTTTCCAGGGCTGGATTTTATTCCCAGTCCGTCTCTCTCTCTCTCTCTCTCTCTCTCTCTCTCTCTCCTCTCTCTCTCTCTCTCTCTCTCTCTCTCTCTCTCTCTCACACCTTCTCTCTCTCTCTCTCTCTCTCTCACTCTCTCTCTCTCTCTCTCTCTCTCTCTCTCTCTCTCTCTCTCTCTCTCTCTCTCTCTCTCTCTCTCTCTCTCTCTCTCTCTCTCTCTCTCTCTCTCTCTCTCTCTCTCTCTCACACCTTCTCTCTCGCTCGCTCACCTTCTCTCTCCCCCTCTCGCTCGCTCACCTTCTCTCTCCCCCTCTCGCTCGCTCACCTTCTCTCTCCCCCTCTCGCTCGCTCACCTTCTCTCTCACTCACAATCTCTTGCTCCCCCTCTATCTTTTTCTCCCCCCTCTCTCTTTTCCTCCCCCCTTTCTCTCTCCCCTATTTCTCTCTCCCTCCCCCTCTCTACTTCCTCTGTGGATGTGGAATGACTCAGTGACATCCCCTCCCCATTCTCCCAAGACACGAAAATTCTTAGAGGGGTTGCCACCTTGCTGGGTCCCAGATGTTTTATTGGCTGCATATGTCTGGTGGGTGAGGAGGGTGCCCTGGAAGTGTTGCTGATGAAGATTGCTAGATCTGTGCATCTTTTTGCAGCCATTTTTAATTTCTTGAATTTTTTTTTCCCATTATGGGCGTGTTTGGGGCCTCATGTGTAAGTTTCGCCTAAGGCCTCACAAAGCCTAGAGCCGCCTCTGCTGGGCAAGGCTGCAAGGATGGACAGGGCTGCACTGGGCAAGGCTGCAAGGATGGACAGGGCTGCACTGGGCAAGGCTGCAATGATGGGCATTTAAATGTAAGTTTTTTTTTTTTTTTTTCCTTAAACTTCCGTCCTAAACTTGGGGGGCGTGTTATACGCCGATAAATACGGTAAATATTAGTATAGGTTTACTAAAGAATATTACGCATTAACACAAGAATTTTACTAAAACGGGTATAAACAGTGGTTACAATAACTGCACCGCTACACAACCGTGATGCAGCAATGCAATGAGTATTCACAACTTCAGTATAAAAGATTTGTTTGGTTAACACCTGTAAGTGCGTCTCCAAGTGAGACCAATGCTCAGAGTGACAATGCCTTGACTCTGGGCACCTTCCCACTTCCAGCACACAATGTAATAAACACACAATGTAATAAACACAGAAATGCAAAATTAACACCACACAATACAATGGCTAAGGAGCTCCCCCTGCTTTATAATGCAGTCCTTTTTCTTATTGTGTTTGAACGTAAGGCCTTACAATAAAAGATGTAGTCTTTGGTCTAATAGCTATTGTATTGCAGGAATTGTAATCCAAAGGGTTTAACAATAGTGTAGAATGAATATTGAAACTGTTCTTGGGATGCAGCACACGTATAACTGCCTCCGGTGTAGTTGTCTCCAAATCAGTGTCAGTCGAGTATGGGCTTGAGGCCTGCTTGAACTCAGTCTAATAGTGTGAAACCTCCTTCTATGGGACTAAAGTTCCCAGCAACACTGCGGTCTGAGTCTGTGTGTAAAAGTGCGTTAAGTATTATGGGTAGCAGCCCTCTCACCAAACCAGGCCTGGAAGAATAGGAAACCTCTGCTTCGGTTGTCTGTCTTGCTTTAAGCCAGCACCATCACACTGCTTCTGTTCCGCAAGATGACCGGGACCCTCTGAATGGCTCCGTCAGATGTCTCCTGGATCCTTCCCGATCCGGTCACACTGTCTCTTCAGCAAACGGGTATGAGGTTATTACAGGCCGCGCTCTCTGGAACACCTCCTCACAGATCCTTGTAGGCGGGTCACGCGTCCAGAAGAGAAAAAAATGGCCGCACAGGGTCTTTTATATCCTACCCTGCATGCAATTCAGTACTGGGTGTTCATGGGTAGGTCACTTGGCATTGTGGGTAGGTAGGTCCTTGTATAATGTAAACAATGAGTCACTTCCTGTAACATTTCTCTATGTTCTTGAAATAAAAAATAAAGTCAATTTCACGTTTACGCCACTAGATGGTGCCAAATGTCAATTTATAACACTGTCCATAGATTAAACATTGCCTGGCAGAAATGTCAGCGCTACCTAAGAAATTAGAAGGTCTATAAAGGGCAATAAACAGACATGGGTTTGGAGTTGGATTGGAAATAAAGTACAAAAGGAGGAGAGGCAGGAAAAAAATCGAGAATGAAGGAGGGCAGGAATTTTGGACCATGAGGACAAATAAGGAGAGGGGGCAAGGAATACAAATTGGGCAGAATAAAAGTAAAAGGGGGGAAAAAGTTGGTTATGGAGAATCCCATGGGTACCGGTCGGGCGTGCAGACATCCCAGCGTCTTGATGCACAAATTAGGAGCGAACTGGAATGATCCGTCTTCATTTCTTAATTTAAGAAATTTGTAGTGGGTACCATTTTTTAAGTATTGCAGTGAGCTTCTCGTGTACCATAATGCCCCCATTAGTCACTGCTTGACTTCGGAGAAGTTAATGATTGTTCGTTTTCTGGTTTTAGCTAGCATTTGCCTGGCAGCAAGAAACACTGATCCTTGTTACTTTTGTTCCCGCTCATGTGTAATATTCGGGTATGTAACAAAGCTTCCCAGGGATTTTGTGCCAAGTTGTAGAGTAAGGGTCGGTTCACACTGAGGCAGCACGACTTGCAGCGTGACAGCCTCAGGCGACCTGCATCCGACTTCAGCGGCGGCTTGCAAAATGACTTCTGTATAGAAGTCAATGCAAGTCGCCCCAAAAGTAGTACAGGAACTTTTTTCTAAGTCGGAGCAACTTGAGTCGTTCCTATTAAAAAGGTTCCAGAATGGAGCGCAACTTGTCAGGCAGCTAAGTCGCCTGACAAGTTGCCCCTGTGTAAACAGTCTAATATTGTCCGTACAATGTTATATACTTGTGCTTGTCCTTAAAGCAATGACACCAAAAGAGTGTGTGTGTGTGGGGGTTTTTTTTTTTTTTTTTAATTCATAATGCCAAAAATGTACAGCCTTTTTATTTATGAAATGTGTGAAATAACTATTGTACTCTTATATTAAGTATAAACTGTTTGTTTGGCCTTAACTGATAATACAGCAAACTTGGGAATTGGTATTCCAATGTTAGCCAGCAACTTTATCAAGAAAGAGATCACTGTTCACCTTCAGAGTGAAAATGGCGTCCTTGGCTTGGTAAGTCAGGTCTCCTTTAATATATAATATAGGGGTTTACGTTATGTTTTTGAATTTGCTAAAAAAAAAAAAAAAGAAAAAAAAATAGGGAAGGGGACAAAGCTGTTGCTTTGCTTGTTTTGGGACTCAAGTTGATAACTTGACCAAAATATGTTTTAGTTTAACTTCAGTCAGCTGTAATGATTACGATTTTATCTAGTTATGAGTTAATTAACAAATATGGTACTGTATATACAAAATGGCTTTTTGGATACAGTAGGGAATGGTTTAAAGCCTACTTTTTTTTATTTATTTTTTTCTCTTAAAAAAAAAATAAAAATAAAAATCCTCATCATTCTCGCAAGGGATGGCATTAGATTCATTCCATGACAATGTCCTTTTTGTGCTCTTGATTGGAGTCTTCAGTCCTCTGTGAAGGACTAGTAAAGTGCCTCTCCTCTCTGGAGCCCCCCATTCATAGATGTACTAGCTTTCAGCAATAAACACTCCTTGAATAGAGGACAGGTGCATGAATAAAAGGTCTGTCTCTTCCATTCGAAAAGCTCAGCGGCTGCTGGGAGTAGGCTGTGATGCTTAGAGGGCTTTAACTACCAGAGTTTCTGCTGTGAACTTTGATAATGAATTTCCCCACAGTGCCCATAGATACAGAGATCAGTGGGCTCTTGCTTTAAATATAATTTGCATGTTTAAAATATAAATATTTAGACTTTTCATAGCCTGGCCGCAAGTTCACTAGGTTTTCAACATGGTTATTCTTGATTTAGAATGCATTTCCCTTGTGTTCTACATAAACAATTTTACCTTCAGCATGTGATCATACTTCTGCTATAGTGTACAAATACCACTGTGATAGTCGGCGTATTAAAATGTGTAGATGGGTTCCATGCTTTTGCATGTTGTGCAAAATAAACATTTGTTCAAATACTGCATTTTTCTAGGGCCCCTATCCAACAGAACAAGAGGTGGATCCAGATCTCATCAATGCAGGTAATGTACATTACCTCTCTTGGAAATCAATTTCTAAAAAACGTTCACTATTGCAGTGGAATACAAATACACTAGGAAATAAATGCTCAGGAAAACAAGTGTGGGAGAGCTGATAGAAACCTGTACTAATGCACTCAATATACATTATATGTATGTGATATGACTTATTTTCCTATTTAACAGTAAGTCCCCTTCAAAATCTTTGGCTATAGATTGAGAATGAGGCAGGGATTCAACCACTGTCCTTGGGATACAGAGGGTCTGCACCCATTTTTTGGGTAGACTGTTTTTTTAGTTATGGTTTTATTTTATTTTTTTATGGTTTTTATTTTTTTTTCTCTCCTCCCATATTCTGAAAAATATCAGTTACTCCTCTTTTTAAAAGCCATGGGATCCCCTGACACAAAGTGGTCCTAAAGGCTTATGTAGATATGCAATAATGTCCCTGTGGAATACCCTTGCATTGCTCCCTGTTGTGGCAGCCTTGCACATACAGTTATGTGTGTTTGTCTGCTCTAGTAGAATCCGTATGCATTAATTTTCGGTTAACAGCCCTTTTAACTGGACTATGCTTAGGTTCTACCTAGTCATTTTTAGCCATTGTCATGTGGGTGGCCTTTAAAATAAAGCAATCAGTAACTCAAAGCATCAAAATCTACATCAGAGTGCACATGCCACAACATGCCTTCTCAATATCCTACAAGCCCCATAATTCATATAACTGTGAAAATTAAAATACTTCTCATCTAGATGGCTGCAATAGCATATTGGTTCAGTAGGATATAACAACCAGTTTCCACTAATTTTGATCTCTGCTTTTATATTCCATTACTCTTTGCACTGTTAGGTTTAGGGGCCCAATAATCCTATCATGGATTTAAAAAGAAATGGGCTGTAACTTGGATGCATATTGGGTTGGGTGCAGTGGGACCTTTTTTAATTGGGTATAGAAACCATGCAGAGATCTTTCCAGGCGCCTCTTTGAAGTAACCAACCACTTGTAACTTGTTGACCCTGCACGGGGACACTTCTCTCTAGTAATCATTGTTTATTTGTGTTCTTAGGTAAAGAAACTGTCACAATTCTTCAAGGAGCATCATTCTTTTCCAGTGATGATTCATTTGCTATGATCCGAGGGTAAGGGCTTTTCCACTTCCTCTAAAGTGGAACTATGAGTTAAATAAAATGAGTCGTGTGTGTTCCCCTGTAACAAGGTTTTTAAAGCTTGTTGATCCTGCCAGTAGAACAGTTCTTTCCCTCTAAAAGTCCAGACTTTTCCGCAAGAGCCATTTAATGGTTCGCTCAAACCATATAACGCTGACAGCAGTGCTGGAAAATGTCAGCTTTTTAAGTGTTGTGTTAAGGTTGAAGAGTTCCTTAATGTTTAATTCCCCAGAAAACAAGTTTATTTAAGACTATACGGCGACAACCTTATAGTGATGATTTGTGATTCACTACAAAATTTCATTGTCACCGTTGATGCAAAAAAAAGGCTGGTCATGGAGGAAGTAGGAGTGTTGCAGTCTATAGCTTGTGGTGCTGATCGAGTGGAAATTTTTCCAACAGAGTGGTTAAACAGAAGTCAAATGGTAGATCGACTACTGTTCGACCACAATTGTCATACCTGGATCAAAAATTTGGCCAGTCCCTACTGGTCTGGCCAGCTTTAAAGGAGGCGTTCACTTTCCAGAACATGTTGCATGTTCCCCCTGGTTTTAAGGTGTAACATGTTTCAGCACCTGCAGCTCTCCCCCCTCACCCCATTCTCCCTCTGACATCGGGCAGGATTCTTCTCCCCACACACACTGTCACAATTAGAAAAGGGCACAGCTTTGAAGCTGTATTGGCAATCCTTCATTCAGTTTCCTGTGAATGAATGCTTACAAGTTCTCTTGGCCATTGCGGGGCTATTAGAATCCTCATACCACCCTGCCTCAGTTTTCCTCTAGATAATCCCAGCTCTGATGCAGGCAGTGGGTTAGCTCTTGGGAGGAGTTCTGCAAATATTAAAATGCCTTGGTGGGTGGATATCGGTCTGTAGAAGTGGACGTTACTAAGCAATCTGTAGGTGCATGCATGTGCTGCTGAGCCTCCATGATTGGGTTAGGGAGAACAGGGCTAGTTGATGGCTGGTTGTCCTCCAGCCAGGAAATAAGCCGGTCTCCATGGGACTTGCTGCAGTTTCTAATGCACACTGTCAGAAGCTGACATTGTGAAGTGAAATCTGAGTAGGCAGTTTCAGTGCATGTTGAGCCTGTACAACTGTATTAGAATAGCCAGCCCAACTCCTCCTTTGTAGCTGCATAACAGATGTTTTGAGGAAATGTGTTTATTCCACAAATCTTTTAAAATTTGCACTTTTGCTAAATTAGGAAAGTTTGCTTTGTTTTACTTTTTACAACACCGTGGTAGACAAATTTGCTTATTGGAATACTTTTTTATTTTTTTTTATTTTTTGTACTGACATGTGAAAGACTTGTGTCCGCAGTTTTGAAGCTGTATTGGCAATCTCTGGCATGGTTCATTGTTTTAATTTGCAATTGTGTGTGTTCTGTAGGGGTCACGTGGATTTAACAATGCTGGGAGCAATGCAGGTGTCAAAAAATGGAGATCTGGCAAACTGGATGATTCCTGTAAGTAACATCTGTTTCCCCATCAATTATCTTGTTCAGTTCACACTCCTAATCCTTGGCTGTCTGAGATGGTCTTTCCGATTTGGACAATATGTACTAAATAGGTATTGCCACCTTCTGGTCTATCGTACCGGTTGATGAGCTCAGACTAAATGTATTGCACTGCAGACAACCATTTTGAAGTCATCCAGGCAAAATTCAAATTAGGAGATCAATTTAAAGTAGAATTAAACTTTTAAGCTGACCATAGGCCGCTCGAATTTCAATCCCTGTATGGGCTGGTTGTGTTGCAGTCAATCCATTAATGGACTTTAGTACAACCAACGTGTTTGTTTTTTTTTGTTTTTTGTGTGATAACTGCCAGAGGCTATGGCTGCCCGCAGTGCTCATTGAAATATGATGGCTGGGAAATCTCCCACTGTCATAAATACAATAGCCTTGCGGGAGTGATTCCCCCATCATCAAAAACCTGAGGGAATCAAGCAATTTGCTTTCCATTAACCGATGGTTGAAGGAAAGAAAATTGCATAATGTACGGCTTGCCTTTTATTTTTGTTCTGCTTCTTGGCTTGTATTACAAAAATGGTAGAGGTGGGCTTGTCGGTGTATAGACCCAGGTACAATCAATGGATAATCGCACATCGGATATGCAGTAGGTGCACTCAAAGGGACTTGCAGCAGGAGAAATTTTCCCGTGTAGTTTCAATGTTCCAGCGGAGCACAGCTTGCCTTTCTAAAGATGCAAGTTGCATTCAGTGCATTACTACTGCTTGCTACATATTCTGTATATTACAAAAGTGAATCTGACCATTTCTGTTAGCGGCCCCATAACATGCATACAACAGATTATGCTGCTTGGAAAAGATTGAACATTTTGAGGAATGATCTAAACTGAAAGAATTTGTAGTTTCCCGGTGCTAGAATTACTATCATTGATTTTAGTTGGTTTGCTATAGTCTTAAACGCAAAAAATATTTTCTGCTGCAAGTCAGCCCAAAGCCGGACATAGATGAAACAAATTGCTTTCGATTTTTCCCCATCAACAGTCCAGTGTTAGGGGAATCCCACCCGCAAAACAATTGTTCTCCCGCCATGAGAACACAGTAATTTGTGCCAGCATCTAACAGCTGCTAGCAATAATTGTATCTAAAATCCAACAGGCTGGTGGTATCCGAGTTGATCGATTTTTTTTTTTTTTTTTTTTTTTTTTTTTTTTTTTTTTTTTTTTTTTGTATCATTTTTATTTTTCATTTTTCAAATATTAACAAGATAACACAACACATCAAGGAAAAATTCAGGGGGGGGGGACATCTGGGAAGGGTAGGGGGAGCAAATGGGGGAAGAGGGGGAGGGGAAGGAGCAAGGGGGGGTGCAAGGTTATCGCTATAACAGTAGGTGGTTAAATCTACAACTGCTGGGGTGCAGCTTTTCTAATGTTTAGGGAGACTCCCCGCCCATCCTGGACATTCGGTCCATTTAGACAGACGGACCACCCCCCCGGGTTGGGGGGTGGAGGGGTGTTCCCCTTAAGTAACCATATATCCCCTGGTTGTGAGTTGATCGATTTTTGATCATTAATCCTGCCCATACGTGGTTCGAATCTTGGCCGGTTCCTGCTAAACCAGCTGAGTTTCAAGGTCTATGGCTGGCTTTAGGGACTTGGTATAATGCATCATGGAGTATTTGCCACCAATGCATTCTAAAACCCAGACAAACTGGTTCTATTGAGCAGTAGTGGGCAACTTGATGAAAGGGCCTTCACCCCTTATATCGAGACATCAATACTGCATGTAATATTTTGTAAATGTACTGCTACAGAAATAAGCCAGACTGCAACAGGAAATGATCAAAGACTAGGCTCATGCTAAGAGATGGCCCAAGACTGCAACCTTGCTGAAGGGAGTGGCAAGACTAGGGGCATGCTTTTGGATGATTGTCAGACACTGTACACACGTTACATGGGTCTTCTAGAGATTTTACAGCTTTTTTTATGAATCAATGTGTTCACATTTGTACTCCCTACAGTGTTCTTAAATGTACTTGTACCTCCCAGTTTTTTTTTTTTCTCTGCAACATCCATTCTAAAAGATTTAAAAATGCAAAAAAACAAAAGGGATGTACAGAAAAAGTAAGCTAGCGTGAAAGGACAAAACCATTGAACTGCTAGAATTCAGTTGAAATTTCCTTCTCTGACCTAGGTTAAAAAGACCCCCATGGTCCATGCTATTAGAACCCAGTGTAAAAAAATAAATAAAAAAAAAATAAAAAAACAATTCCTACACGTCCGCTATACAGAAGGCAAATTACAAACTGTCTTTAGTAGGACGTCACAAGAAAAGACAGTGTGGTGTTACTGTGCATTGCGCTACAGGTGTGTTAGGCCCCTTTCACACTGGGGCGGTTTTTAGGCGGTACAGCGCTAAAAATAGCGCCTGTACACCGCCTGAAAAAAAACCGGCCCCATTCACTCCAGTTGAAAGCCGGCGGGCTTTCACACTGGAGCGGTGCGCTAGCAGGCCGGTAAAAAAAGTCCTGCTAGCAGCATCTTTGGAGCGGTTATTCACCGCTCCTACCCATTGATGTCAATGGGACACCGCGGCAATACCGCTACAGCGGGGCTTTGCAGGGGATTTTAACCCTTTTTCGGGGTAAAACCGCCCGAATACCGCAGCTAAAACTACGGTAAAGCAGCACTAAATTTAGCGCTGCTTTACCGTCACCGCGGCTCCCGCCCCAGTGTGAAAGGGGCCTTAGTAGGGTGCGTTAGGAGTTCTGTTAAGAATGAATACCACTGCATCGTACCAAGTTATGTTGGTGTTACTGCACAAGTGTGAATGGGGGCTCTCAATGTAGCAACATCGTTTTTTGAGTGCTTTCAGCCAGTACTTTTTGAGCTCAGAGTTCTAGTTGAACTTTCCTGTCTGCTCATCAATATTTTAGGCTTGGCTAGCAGTGAAGGAGTGTCTTGGAAGCCAGAGACATGGGCATAGCTACCTGTGGAAGGGTTTCCTGGTAAAGGGACATAAGCTGGAAAGGTATTGACACACTGGAGAGCTATGGGTCGCTGCTCACCCCGGGTTTGGATAGAAAAAGAAAAGGTTCTCCCTGTGTAGTGGGGTTTTTAGGCAGCAATAGGTCTGACACAAATTATCAAACCAGTAGGTTTTAGTAAGAGACCAATACCATCCAGATCAAATTTTTTGGAAAGTTTATTCAAATTTAAAAATAAAATGACACATAAAAAAAAGGGTGTAAAACACAAGCCCATACAGCATAAAAATTGCACAGATACAGTACACAGAATAAATTGGGCTAACAGATAGCACCTGACCCCTCAACTGATATTATCAGAAGTAGTGGTTTTTGTGATGAGACCAAAGAATGACTGACGCGTTTCGACCTGTTTGTATCGGTCTTCCTCGGAGTATTTTTTGGTCTATTGGGATGAAAAAGACAATGTAACAACAACTACTCTATTACGTGTTTCTATGTGTTGCACTTATGTCCATATACATTTTTTTATCATCAATATAGTTACCAGTATATGTGTAGTGTCTGTGATGGTCCTCTGTATGGGTACTTATAAAAATCCCATCATCCTTCCTGGTGGCTTCCAAATTTGACTCCCATTGGTGGATCAGGGTATAGCAGGTTATCCAGGCCGTATGTGGCTTACGAAGAGTCACACTTGAAATTGACTCGCCAAAGAGGGACCCCAGGACGGCTCCCAGAAAGGTACAGCAAGGGGGGGGGGGGAACGAAAACAAAGGGGCCAGCGAGGAAACACCCGCAGCTACGGATTCCTGGAAAATACCAAGAAATCATTCATGGTGCCTATGAATGATTTCTTGGTATTTTCCAGGAATCCGTAGCTGCGGGTGTTTCCTCGCTGGCCCCTTTGTTTTCGTCCCCCCCCCCCCCCCCCCCCCCCCCCCCCCCTCCTTGCTGTACCTTTCTGGGAGCCGTCCTGGGGTCCCTCTTTGGCGAGTCAATTTCAAGTGTGACTCTTCGTAAGCCACATACGGCCTGGATAACCTGCTATACCCTGATCCACCAATGGGAGTCAAATTTGGAAGCCACCAGGAAGGATGATGGGATTTTTATAAGTACCCATACAGAGGACCATCACAGACACTACACATATACTGGTAACTATATTGATGATAAAAAAATGTATATGGACATAAGTGCAACACATAGAAACACGTAATAGAGTAGTTGTTACATTGTCTTTTTCATCCCAATAGACCAAAAAATACTCCGAGGAAGACCGATACAAACAGGTCGAAACGCGTCAGTCATTCTTTGGTCTCATCACAAAAACCACTACTTCTGATAATATCAGTTGAGGGGTCAGGTGCTATCTGTTAGCCCAATTTATTCTGTGTACTGTATCTGTGCAATTTTTATGCTGTATGGGCTTGTGTTTTACACCCTTTTTTTTATGTGTCATTCTATTTTTAAATTTGAATAAACTTTCCAAAAAATTTGATCTGGATGGTATTGGTCTCTTACTAAAACCTACTGGTTTGATAATTTGTGTCAGACCTATTGCTGCCTAAAAACCCCACTACACAGGGAGAACCTTTTTCTTTTTCTAAGGGACATAAGCTTAGCTAGAAGTGAAGTTTGTTTTGTGATGATGAACCCTCCTGTTCTCAGCTGCATAAGGAGCTTGTAAAGCGTTGGGAGGAGAAACAGCAGCACACGGATCTTCCCAGTGAATGACTGCAGGGGAGGGGGGCGTGTCAGCCTACTCTCCTCAAATGATCAGACTAGTGCTGAGTTCCAGCACAGCTAAAAAACGGACAACGTTTTGCTCTTCTACCTAATGTGTTTTTTGTTTTTTGTTTTTTTAATGGGTAAGCAGAGTGGGGTAAGCAGAGTGACTGAACACCAGGGATTTCACACAAAGGATACGATACAAAGAGAACAGGATATTTTTTTTCGTACATGGTACAGTAGACCATATGAGAAATATAAAATTTGTTTATGCCTACTAAGGAGTCGAAGGATAATACTACTAGAGCCCTAAATATTCATTTGGCTCATCTACACAAAATACCGTTATGCAGAAAAGGCCTTTGATAGGGTGGACTGGACATTCTTGAAGGAGACGTTAACCCATATTGGTGAAGTCGTTTAGTAAATGGATTGAGGCAATATACTCGGTTCCATCTGCAGCTGTTAGAATTTGAGGTGACCTCCCTATATTTTTGAGTAACGTCACAAGACAAGGATGTCCTCTATCCCCATTGATCTTTATACTAACCTTAGAACCATTCCTGCGATATGTCCGAGGAAGTACTGATATTCAGGGTTTATTAATAGTCAAGTCGGACCATAAAACGGTGGCTTTTGCGGATGATGTTCTGTTTTTTTTTTTATTACATTTGCAGAAACCACATTGCCAAATTTATTAAGTGAGTTTAATCAGTATACTGCACTTTAAAAATTTTAAATCAATATACAAAAATCAGAATTGCTCAATAATTATGCTGTCCCCTGCTCATGTCCAAGCTCTTCAATCTTCATTCTCTTTTCCATGGGCAGCCTTCCACCTGACATACCTAGGGGTCAAATTGACTTTCTCAATAGACATTTTTCTAGCTAATTTTCCACAGATTTATGCAGGCATTTTCTTCCGACCAGGAGAGATGGAATAAAGGGCCCTTCACATGGATGGGTAGGAATGCTTTTTTTAAAATGATCATCTTGCCAAAGCTATTGTATCTTTTTCAGACTCTACCAATAGTCATTCCGGGGTCTTTTCTGAAATCACTACGTAGTGTTTTTATTAGATGTATCTGGGCAAAAAAGCATCCACGTCTATGCTACCAGCCTGGCTATGCCTGAAACCGAGGGAGGTATGGCTTTCCCAAACCCGATTCAATATCAGGCAGTGGACCTTGCTAGGGTACTAGATTGGTGTAGAGATGGGGGACAAAGCCTGGGTAGCGATTGAACAATCTTGTACCCAGATTCCACTTCAATGTATCCCATGGTTAAGTTTACTTGGTACCCTATGACATCACCCCCTTATAGGGGCAACTTTGAGAGTGGCGCAACAAAGCCACCTCTTTAAGACAGAAGGGGAAATTACCCGGCTCTACCCAATATTGGGGACATCTGTCATCCCCCCCCCCCCCCAGGCCATACAGACAGCTGTTTTGAACAAACTGAGACAAGGTAAATTCCACCTAGGAATTACCTTGAAAAATCCAGGCTGAAGACCAGGGCGGAAATGCAGTCTGTTTAATCCGCCACTGGATCCGTGGCGGATGCAGCAACTTAGCCACTTTCTTAGCTCTTCTTTGTGGCGAATGATCAGACCGTTCAAATACGTCTTTTGAAATTCTGTTTGGTAGAAGCACCCTCTACCCACAGGGTATCCGAGATCTACAAGCTGCTAATACTCGCCTGAGGGCTCTGTTCCAGGATTCCTCCAGAAATGGGAAAGATTTGGACATCATACTCTCTGAAGAGCAGCAGGGCTATAATCTTTATTTTGCCCACTGCTCAACGGCCAGTAAGTATCAAGAGCTATGCTACAAAATCCTCACATGGTGGTACAGAGTCCCATCACTGTTACATAAAATCTATCCATAAAGGACGAATACTTGCTGGTGTTGTGGGGAGGCATAGGGTAATATGCTCCATATTTTTTGGTCCTGTCAGAAACTGGAGGAATTCTGGTCTAAAGTCTGAGATATCATAGGTCAGCTTACTGATCATGACCTGGGTTCTGATCCTGCCAGATACCGTCATCTCGCAAAGCATAAATATAGGACTTCAAAGAGCGTTCATTTCTAAATGCAGCTAGGGCATGTGTTCCAGCCCTATGGAAGCAGAAATTTCCTCCCTCGATCTCGTTGTGGCTAAAAAAATAGCTGACATGTATGCTATGGAAAAAGGTATTGCAACTGTGCAAGGTAAAGAGGATACATTTTATAACAATGGACACAATGGTGTGTGTGTGTGTCTAGGATGACGGAGATCAAAGTCTGTACTACAAAGAATTCTAGACTTTAAAGATTGTGTACCTACTTGAAATAGAACCAAACTCTTTTATGCTGTACTTTATGATGCACATGCAATTGAATTATGTTTGTATAAAATCCAGAATAAAAAAAATGTTGGGTTTGACATATTTATGATGTTTTATGGTAGCAGAAGGACATGGGCTTAGCTAGCAGTGAAAGTGTTATCGTGGTAGTCCTATAGGCTTGACTAGAAGGTGATGCAAGATCCTACGACCGCATGATGGAAATTGAAAGACAGTTGTCTTCTAGTCACCAGCTGGGTTCTTTTGTTTCGGTTCAGAGAATGAAAGTATCTGGTTGCTCATGGCAACATGGTGTTTTTAGTCACTTTTCAAGTATTCAGCCCCTTTCATCCATGTTGATGCTGCCCTAGCTGAAACCTCTGTTTACCTTGCCCTTTAATTACTTGAGCTTTGTGATTAGTAATATATGCAGGAAACATTTTTGCAAGCTAGTTGTATAATTTTATGATTGCTGACCAGGACTTGAATGAGGTTTGTTGAACCGTTCGTTGTTCCATTTTACTTCTACATATCTAAATGCTCATGCTGGCAAAGTCTGAGTGTTCTTAATGTGCTGGAAGCGGGTGCGTGACCTTCTTTTTACACCCAATTTCTCTTAATGGCTACTAAGAGTTTTGCTCTTTTCACGGCATTAAAACGTTAAATGTCTCCTGCAAATTGAATTTGTTTCCTTTAGCAATAAAATGTGTTACTTTTTTTTTTTAAGACTGGATTGAACAATCCTACTTTCTGTATTTTAATGTGTGAGGCAGCAGAGGTCATACCACAACTTAAATCAGCCTTTTCTCTTCAGGTAAGGGTCAACTTGTTCAATGTGGCCCCTAATCCTTAAATGCTAAGGGTCAACTTGTTCAATGTGGCCCCTAATCCTTAAATGCTGTGTACCTTGAAGAGTATTAGCAAGTGTAATCATGCAAACTATAGGATAGCAACGTTGCTCAGAGATCAGTAATTCACAGAACTGAATTAACTTCCTATAACAGTCCCTGTTTTATCCCACTGAGCAGTGAATGGTTGGGGGGGAAAAAGTTGACCAGCACAGTTGGGGCCCTTGAAGAAAGCCTAACCGTACCCAGCACACAACACATTAACTTAAGCAATGTTAGTCTCTTACCAGACCCAGGGCACCCTCTTCTGGGTCTCCAGACATGTGCTGTGATTTAGTTTACGTTAACTGTTGTTAGTATTGTTGCAGCATATAAATTCTAATATAATCCAGGCTCAGCCTCAAAGTTGGCAGCATCACTTAAAGTCTGAGTACCTTGACAAATACTAAATTAAAAAAACGAAGTGCGCTTACACTTAGAAATAAAAAAAATTAATTGTATACAAAAAGTGTAAAAAGATCATTCATCTATCAAACTCCTAAAAATGTGTAATCTCATTGGTAAATAAAGGAGGTAAATAGATTAAGTGAAATCAAGTGCTTACATAATAAGACATACATGTGTATTAGTCCTGAGAAGCATATGTGCAACCAAGTCCAAGACAAGCAAATATCCCAATTATAACTGATCCATTTCAGTGTTCGAACACTTTTTATATATTTTTTATTTAGCATTCTGATTGTTTTAGGGGTAACCGCACTTGGCTTTATTTATTTTTTTAGTAACGTTAGTCTGACTAGACCTTTCCAATGGTGTTCTGTCCTGCTCCTATGGCTCTTGCTATCACATTGTTGCATCTCCCAGTAGAAGCTGCCCACCCCTCAGATGGACAGCATTTGGACATCTCCGTTCTATAATTTCTACTGTTCCTGTGTCCTTCCATTTGACTCCAAGAAAAAAATGTACAGTACAAAATCTTACTCTTATGCAATGTTCTCACAGCAGCCTGGAAACTCCAGTGTCTAGAATGCCTGGATGCCGATTTTCAATGTCCCATGAATCCAGGGGATCTAGACAAGTCCACTGTCACCTTGAGCCTTCATAAATCTAGGAGCTGCTGGCAACTTTTTCTTCAACCCTCATTAGTAAGTTCACCTGGTCCCTTAAGCTATTCTCCAATTTCTGCAGTAGATGGCACTATTGTTTCCTGTGGGCCCATCTGTTTTTCTAACCACACCTGCCAATCTCCACTATGAGGCCATCTCCTCGTTCTGTCACAAGGTGGCTTTAAACTTTCCTCGACGGTCTTGCAAGCAATGCCTGTCCCATTTGGCTATCTCCAAATTTGCCTTCCCCATTTCAGCTTACTGCACGTATTACTGAGACCTCCTCTCCCAAGGATTAGCCCATCTTACCACAGCATCATCCTTATTGTACCATCAACCTAATCCTGGGCTGTACTCCCTCTAGAAGACCAGTATGTGCTCTGTCTCCCAGAGACAAGGCCATGACCAAACACCTCAATTGTCTGCATTTAATACAAGGGATGAGAACTACAAGCAGTGTTGCCAACCTACCAGATTGAAATTTACTGACACGACACCCAACATTTACTAGCACAGACACATTTTTACTGGCATTTCCAAAAGTTACAAAATTACAGTTGTAAGTGCAAATTTCAGTATTTAGGCTACAAATAACTACAATATGCAATTAGCAATGTGATTTAAGGTAGATATTAAGGCAACAAGCATATTTCTTATTTTATTTTAAATATAGTAAGTAAGTGGCTCAGGGACAGGACTCAGCGGCAGAAAATTAGAATGGGCCACACACGCACATGAAATAGACTCACAGTGACAGCAGTGTGCAGCAGCATAGATCACTGACACGTCCCATCCTGAGTCACAGTGACGGTCTCTCTCCATGCCAGGTGGTCCTCTCAGTCCCCTCCAGTCCAAACAGCATTGACAGTCCCACTCCGCTCGGCTCCCTTGCACCATGACATCACACGACATGCTTAAGCACCATCTCTGCCAGACCTGCCCTCCGCCGGTACCACCCGAACACACTGTAGCAGGTACTTGGATGGTTCTGGCCAGCTCCGGACCCCAGCTGCGCTTGCCCAGTTCTGAGCCAAGCGCCACGGCCATATTTTTTACTGGCAACCTTTTCCTCTTACTGGCATTTACTGGCAGGAGACAAGTGCCTGTTTTTTACTGGCTGCCAGTAAAAATACTGACGGTTGGCAACACTGACTACAAGTATCTTTGCCCTTTGTAACACCCCTGCAGTCTTCCAGCACTTTGTCACAAAATCTTACGCAATCGCCACTTCAGTGTTTTTTTTCTTCCTTGATTTCTTTGCTTGAATCTGATCAGTCTTGCAAGGCCTCTGTGGTAATGATCTCTAAGATCCCAAAGCGTCGGCCTCCCAGTGCAGCTGAAGCTTTCCTAGCTTTAAAGCAAGCCTTTATTTCTGATCCTCGAACATGACCAGACATCTTCAAACGCCCATGCGTTGAGATTGTTGTGACTGTTCCATGGCAGTGCCATCCTTGTAGCAATCGTTAAATATAAATGTGGTGGTTTGTTTTTCCCCACAAAAGTGGAGTTGCCCTTAAATTTGTCAATTGGTTTAACGTGAATCTGATGTCAAAGTGAACATTTGCTACATTATAGTAAACCTCTAGGAGTGTTAATTGGGCCTAAGCAGTACCCTAAGACGTACCCCTTTTTCATCTTCAACTTCTAGAAAGTAAAATGTCAGTGTTTTTTCTGGTATGAGTGTGCCTAGGCACGCCTGTGCATATAGCCTCCTAGCTGTATATCTGAAGTGAAAATCTAAGGCTCTGCTGCCTCTAATCTCAGGGGATCTGAAATGTCATTTAATGATTGTCTCTACATATTGTACTGTTCTCCCAGAAAATTGCCGGTAGCATGGAGGCATCAGATAAAATTGACTAGTCATTTGCTCTCACTGACAATATCTGCGTACAGCTTCCAGAATTTGGATCCTCTATGCAAGCAGCACCTTTTGCACATTGCTACTGGTTCCCCTTTAAGCATTACTCAAATCGCAAGTCAGGCATAGATGTGATTTTTTTTATTCCCCCCCCCATCCTCTGAAACTCCCACGGGGTCTGACAGAACATTGGAAAGGGTCAGTGTCTTTAGGCGGTTGGAGCCAAAGCGGATATCTGAGTAAAGGCGATTATGCACTTGTGTTGGCTGGCTCGGCTCTTTTTTCTTATTTCAGGTGCCTGTTGTGAGTCATGTGGGAGGTATCAGTGACACCTTTACAGAAGGTCATGTAGTTAACTGCAGAAATAAAGGCTTCTAGCTTGTCCTGAGAACAAATCGCTGAGGGTCAGAGCTGGGTCTGTAATGGGCTACGTATCGTCTGTAAAATACTTGGAACGCGGTATATAATAATCATTAATCTAGTAGCTAACAGTGTTTTTTGCTATTCAGGAATAATCATCGAAGAAAGATGAGACTAGGCTATTCCCTCTTATGCATAAAATGAGTCCTATAACTTGTACTAGGATTTTCTTAAAGCGATGCTTAAATGAAACAATCCACCTTTTTTAGCCTTGTTTTTCCTCTTTTCCTTTGTTTGACATGACCCTCCCCTCCCCTTGAATGCCAGAAATGATTGTATCTTTACATCGTGCTCCTTTTTTTTATTACATTTTTTTTCCCAAGTCATCTTGCAGGGCAGCATCTTAAATAGAAGGCTCCTCCCACCCAAAAACAGGAAACTCCTCTACCATTGTGAAAAAGTGACACGTACATCCTGTGTCTCAGGTTTCCTTTGAGCCAACTGGAGCATCACGTTTTTGTTTTTATTTTTATTTTTTATTTTTTTTAACAAATGGTTTGTTTTAGTTTTAAGTCGTGCTTGTGCAGGAGCCTATCTGCCCAGCTGTCTTCCCACTACACCAAGGACTGCCAGGCGTGCCTACGAAGGGTCTTCCCAGGGAATGGAACATGGCTCTCCCAATCTCAAATTTCTTGCAGCCCAAGGTTTCTCTTCAATGGGGGAGGTCTGCAACCACACCCCTTCAACTGAGACTTTCTGCTAGCCATCCCTTGTGCATTCCCCCAGCAAACCAATCTTGTTCCTCTATAGTGAAGGAAATAATTGAGGGCCCCGCACTGGGTCTCGTTTACTGACCTTTGGGTGCTCTGTTTGCTCGGTACAGGCTGCCCAATCCAATCGCATCACTTCTCTATTGGTGTCTTTTCTGGTAAACGGAAGCATGTGTGTGTGTTTCCCCTGGGGGTTTTGTTTTTTGGTTTTTAATTTTGTTTCACAAACGGTGCCTTGCCAAAGCTTTCCTACCCCTTGAAATTTTCCACATTTTTGCCATGTTGCAACCAAAAATGTAAATGTATTTTATTTTATTTGATAGACCAACACAAAGTGGCACATAATTGCGAAGTGGAAGGGAAATGATAAATGTTTTTTTTTTTTTTTTTTTTTTTTTTAACAAATAAGTGAAGTGTGGCATGCATTTGTATTCGGCCCTCTTACCTTGTTACCCCCTAACTAAAATCTAATGAAACCAATTGTCTTCAAAAGTCACCTAATTGGTAAATAGAGTCCACCTGTGTGGAAGTTTAATCTTGGTATAAATGCAGCTATTCTGTGAAGCCCTCAGATGTTTGTTAGAGAACCTTGGTGAACAAATGGCATGAAGGCCAAGGAACGCACCTGATAGGTCAGGGATAAAGTTGTGGAGAAGTTTTAAAGCAGGGTTAGATTATTATGCATTAAGTAAACGCTACCTTCGGGGTGTCTGTTATGGTTCTGACTATGTGTAGGAACAATCTTTGCTTTTAAGGGGTAAGGCCCCATTCACACATGGGCGTTTTGTAGCTTGAAGCCTGAAGCTACATAACGCTGGAGGGGAAAAAAAAAAATCTATTCTCTATGGAGATGGTTCACATCTCCACTCAAAAACGCCTGAAGCTCAAAAGCTCTGGAACATTTTTTTTTTTTTTTTTAAGGCAGATTTTGGGCATTTTTTCTTTTTACATTGGTGACTTTTTGCCCTAAAAAAATTGCAGTAAAATCGCATGATTTTCTGCCTGAAAACGCTACGCTCAGGTGTGAATGGGGCCTTAGAGATAGACACCTAGTATGTCTTTTCTACGATTTGTAGATTAAACCACTTTTTTTAGCCTCATTCATGTATTGATTTTCATTGTGAGGGGGATTCTAGCACTGCCTAAAGTCCCAATCTTCTTGGCATGTTGGACAGCCATAAGAAGTCCAGTTTGCGAGAAGCCATGTGGGGGACACAGCAAACATGTAGAAGGTGCTCTGGTCATATGCGACCAAAATTTAGCCTAAAAGCAACACGCTATGTGTAGCGGAAAACTCCCTGTACACACCATCCCCACGGTGAAACATGGTGGCAGCGTCTTGTTGTGGGGATGCTTTTCTTCAACATGGACAGGGAAGCTGGTCAGAGTTGAAGGAAGATGGATGGAGCCAAATACAGGGCGATCTTAGAAGATAATCTGTTGGAGTCTGCAAAAGACTTGAGACTGAGGCGAAGGTTCACCTTCCAGCAGGACAGCGACCCTAAACATACAGCCAGAGCTACAATGGAATGGTTTAGATCAAAGAATATTCATGTGTTAGACTGGCCCAGTAAAAGTCCAGACCTAAGTCCAATTGAAACTCTGTGACAAGACTTAAATTGCTGTTCAGACACTCTCCATCCAATCTGACGGAGCTTGAGGTATTTTGCAAAGAATGGGCAAAAATGTCACTCGATATGTGCAAAGCGTATCTCCTGTTTTTCTCCCCTTGCAGCAACTGAAAGCCGTTTTTTTTTCTCCTCTGCCTCCTGCGTCTTTCAACTGCGGCAAGGGGAGACGGATGGGATCACTTCTTATAATAAACCTTGTCCAGCAAGGACTAATCTTTTTTTGTAGAAATTCCCACAAGTAAGTTTCTTGCCAATCCTCCCAGATGCTGCCCTGGAAAATGATCTGGAAAAGTTAGGCACCTGGTAACTAATTTTCTGGGACTCTTCCAGAGCAACACAGCTACCCAGCGCAAAACCTTCCATGGGGGTGGTATTTGGAAATGTATAGCTATATGCATTTTTACACATTTTTCCCTGTTCTTGATGTACTTTTTGTAATACTGAGGCACAGGTTTTCCCCCTTTCCTTTTTTTTTTTTTTTCTCCTCCCTCCTTTCCTTTTTTTCTCCTCCCTTCCTTTCCTTTCTCCTCGCTCCCTTTTTTTTCTCCTCTCTCCCTCCCTTTCCTTTTTTTTTTCTCCTCTCTCCCTCCCTTTCCTTTTTTTTTTTTCTCCTCTCTCCCCTCCCTTTCCTTTTTTTTTTTCTCCTCTCTCCCTCCCTTTCCTTTTTTTTTTTTCTCCTCTCTCCCTCCCTTTCCTTTTTTTTTTTCCTCTCTCCCTCCCTTTCCTTTTTTTTTTTCTCCTCTCTCCCTCACTTTCCTTTTTTTTTTTTTTTTTCTCCTCTCTCCCTCACTTTCCTTTTTTTTTTTTCTCCCCTCTCCCTCCCTTTCCTTTTTTTTTTCCCTCGCTCCCTCCCTTTCCTTATCCTCCCTCCCTTCACTTTTTTTTTTCTCCCCTCTCCCTCCCTTTCCTTTTTTTTTTTTTCCCTCGCTCCCTCCCTTTCCTTATCCTCACTCCCTTCACTTTTTTTTTTTTTTTTCTCCTCCCTCCCTCCTTTCCTTTCCTTTTTTTTCTCAAACCACCTTTTTTCAGTGCTTGTGCACCTGGCTCCTCCGCTTTAGTAAGTTCCCCCATAGGAAGCTACCTGCATCCATATGCACAGCCAGCAAGTGGCTCTTGCTGCCTGAGAAAAGCCTGAGTAGGGATTTCTGCTACAGACGGTCACCGCATTGGATGGAGTGAGGACTTGGGTAAGTATAAAAAAAAGGGGGGGGGGGTAAAAAAGCAATACTGTTAACTAAAAAATGTTTTACCTTTTTTTTTTTTTTTTTTTTTTTTTTTTTTTTATGCAGGGAATGGAGTAGGCCCCTTTCACACTAGGGCGGTGGGTGTGTAGGTGGTAAAGTACTGGTATTTTTGGCGGCGCATTACCGTCAATTTTGCGGCGATATTTGGCCGTTAGCGGGGGTGCTTTTACCCCCCGCTAGTGGCCGAGAGGGTTAAAACCACCGCAAAGCGCTGCTGTAGCAGTGTATACACTGTTCCCTCACCGCTCCAAAGTTGCTGCTTGCAGGAGTTTTTTTTTTTTTTTTTTTTTTTTTAATATCATGCAAGCGCACAACTCCATTGTGAAATCCCTCAGACTTTCACACTGGATAGACGGGAGCGGCTCTTTACAGGCGCTATTTTTAGCGCTGTAGCGCCTGTAAAGCACCTCAGTGTGAATGGGGTCTTAGGCTTTAGAACCACTTTAACTTTTCCCATCACATAACGATCATGCTGCCAATATGTGTAATACAGAATTATAAAGTTTGTTATAAGGAGGCAAAATGTCAGGCCGTAGACAAGTTTATTTTAATTTTTAATTTTTTTATTTTTTTTTTTATGCGGAAGGAAATCAGGCTGTTTATCCAGCATGTATTTGAAGTGGTCGGCAGATTCTAGAGGTTTTATCTCATCATACAAATGGTTCCAGGAGATAAGCTGGTCTTCCGCTATCAGTCCATTCCAGGCAGTTAATGTATAAAACCATTTCTCCATTTCATCCTCGGTATCATTTAATTTGCATCTCTTCTGGTTGTTCAAGAAGCATTTTAAATGCGACCGTGTTCTGAATTTTCAAGAACAAATCTTCTCAGTGTTCAATGTATATAATCTATTCAATTTTAAGCATATAAGCTCACCTGTCCCTTTGTGCAGAATGCTGTGAGTTCAGTGAAGGTCTCTGTACTTTGTAAGCCCTAATTAACTTTTGTTTTTTTAAATATCCCATTCATGTTTTGTTCTGTTCAAGCGCACAAAATGCTTGTTAATCCTGCCAGAAAGCCAGTGCTGGTCTGTGCATTCTGCAGTTTTATCTCGAGCACTGTAATCAGCCCTGTATCAACCTGGACTACAGAATACCCCCCCATGTTAAGGAGGGGGGGGGTCCTAACATGCTTCTTGTCCTGGGGGTGACACCTTTTTTTTATTTTTATATTTTTTTTAAATAGGTACAGAGCAGTAAGTAATGCAGTGACCACGTCTAAGGGGTGGTGGGCACTATATGAATAAAAAAAATGTGGTTTAGATACGCCACAGTAATGGTAGTAGAAAGTTTCTTGTATCGTCCAAATGGAGCAACTTTTTTTCCTTCTTCAAAAAAAAAAAGTCTTGCTGTAAGAATGGACGACTTGAAGTAGTAATAATCCCTCCAGTGGTTTTAGAAGAACACATTTACAGTGCTGCTTCCCTAAACTTCTAGTCTTCACAGAACGTTAACAGTGCAGTCTCGCGCTGTTCTGTTGGCTTGGAAAAGTGACAGGAGGAGCAGGGGAGGTGACAGACCCAACCAGGACAGGAGCTTTTGGAGGGGACTGCAGGGTAGCCTCTTGCCTGACTATGGGTCCTGGCTTTTAAGGGAGCTCTACTCTTTAGGAGGTGTGAGCCTGGGGGACCCTTGGATTGGTTTTGCTTCGGATTGAGTCCTTTGTGCCCAAACCAGCAATGACTCAGACTCAGAGTAGATGTTAATCTAATCCAATCCGCTCAAAGCAACCTGATACTGGAGTCTTCTGTTGTAGTCCGTTTTATTAAGGTGTTCTCTGTTTATTAAGTATGTCTCTCCCATTGTGTGCCTCCTAGGTGTGAATTCCCATTAATTGAGTCACCTATTGCTGTTTAGCTTACTGTTTAAAAGTGGTCACAATATTAAAATCACATCTCCAACAAACACAACATCACACACTATTTTGATAAGGTAATTAGACCATTGTTTGTTGGCTGTTCATTACTATTTACAGTTTGCATTGTCATGCTAATATCCCTAAGAGGGGGAATGCCCTCCTGGGGGGTAGAAAGTATTTGTGAGTTTTAATAAAAGTGAGTTCCAGTTTGCATTAGGGATGAGCCCGTGGTTTGAGTTGAATGTAAGTGTTAATGGGGTTTTGGTTTGTTCTAACACCAAACAAACGGGGTGTTTGTGGAAAAATTGAGCGCTGCGGAATGCCCCATAATGCACTGAGATAGCAGTGCATTGCTGTATCATGACTGACCTGCATGCTTTGGCCAATCACAGCACGCTACTGAGAGCCATAATTGGCTAAAGGCTTAAGCAGGCAGGTTATTCAGTTAGTGGAGTATATATATGTGTATGTGTGTGTGTGTGTGTGTGTGTGTGTGTATATATATATATATATATATATATATATATATATATATATATATATACAAAAAAATAAATACAAATATAAATTTTTTTTTTTCATAAATCATGGGACACAGGCTAATATTCATTACCTGCTGGGTTATACTTCATCTCCAGGTGAATGGACACTGGTAGACCAAAGGTCTTTAGCCAGAAAGTGATCCCCCTATATAACCCCTCCCATACAGGAAGTACTTCCCTTTTTTTTTTTTACCAGTGGATGACATGGTGGTTTTGAGCTCTCGGAGCTCCAGGTCTCTAGTCCCACAAACGGTTCTTAAATGAATCAAGGAATTGACCGTTCGGATACATTTACATTGACACAGGCTTATATACTTGGATAAATGGTACCCGAGCCTCGCAAAGAAGATTCAAGATCCTGCAAGGTTTTGCCTGTAATGCGTCCTCCGGGCGCTGAACCCTGCAAAGTGGAATCCTTGACACTACAGCGCTAAGGCATTCCTGCAGGGTGCTGTACAGGTCCAAGAGTGGACCCTAAACTTGAAAAAGGATACCCAGTCCTTGAAGGTCCTCAAGTGAAGGGTGAAGATAGGGCTTAGTTTATAAGATGGCTTGCGCCTGGACAGGCAAGTGAAACCCCTTTTATTTTATTTGTTTATTATTGTGGGGTTTCCCAGTGATTGTAACAATCAGTCAAGCTAGCTAGAGGCAAGACACCTGTGTGCGGTGACTATACGGGGGAGTTTTTTGGGCTAGCTGGGGGTGTTTGGAAAGTGTACCTTTTTTTTTTTTTTTTTTTTTTTTTTTTTTTTTTTTTTTTTTATTTTTTTTTTTTTTTTTTTTTTTCTTGCGTCTGGCTGTTATTTTACCTGTATGATGGCGCACGAGGGTGTGCCATTTCGCCTTGGTTCGATAGGGCCCACGTGTTTGCAAAAGCGCTGCTGGGCTCAGTTTGATTTTGGTGGCCATGGCGCATGCAGCATCATAGCCTTTATCTGGGTGCACAAAGATTTGCGTCCTATGCGAATATGGCCACACTCGATCGCCGGGACCATGTGCATGCGCGGAACATTCCAGCGCACAACCAGTTTATTTAATCTGTATGCCAAGCATGTGGTGCTTCCAGAAGGCAGCTGTGGGACACAGAGCTGGCTCTGAACCAGTCATTTGCAGCAGTTCATTTCTCCTTACCTGGGTCACATGAGTCACCAGGTGTTTGGCAGGATTGTTGCATAGGGGCTTGGTGAGCCCTATTAAAGGGTCTCCCTTCTTAGGTGTGTTAATATTACACCCAGGTACTCCCTTTTTGTGGCTAGTAAATGCCTTCAAAAAGGAGGAGCGGGACTAACAATACAGGGAAGGACACACCTATGTCATCAGTTCCTTATGAACCTAGTCGTATGCCTAGTGTTGTATCTCCTGAAGGACCAGAGGCTTCCGGGCAATCTGAGCCGCTACGCCTATCTGGGATTGTGCCTACAGTCAAAGCTGCTGCTTCACCCTTTATCACTAAAGATGAACTGTCCTCAGCCCTAGCCAGGTTAGAGCACAGGATTGCTGGCATGATTGCCTCCATCCCGCAGGGTGGCAAGAAGCGTGACAGATCCCCCCCCTCCCCAGAGCCTCCTAGTCTGGAGCAGGAATGGGTTGAGGATGCGAAGAGCTTAAAGCTCAGGATTCTGTGGATGGCCTGGCGGATGAGTCTGCTTCCGAGCAATCTGGACAAGATATCCAGTTTGCTTCTCAATCTGAGGCTTTTGATCATGACTCTTGCCAAAATGGTTTGTTCTGCATTTAAGTTGCCTCTTGCAGAGGTTACTGAGCCTCCCTGGTCCTCTTTAAGATCCCTAAAGCCTCTTCAGGCCACACAGGCTTTCCCCTTGCACCCTCTGTTGGAACAAGTGGTGTATGCTGATTGGGAAGGACAATGCAAAAAAGGCAGTTTTGTTTTTTTCGGGAGTAGTGATTTTAATAATGCATAAAGTGAAACAATAAAAATGAAATAATCCTTTAATATACTGCCTGGGGTGTGCTTGGTATGCCTGTAAAGTAGTGCATCTTTCCCATGTTTTAGAACAGTGCCACAGAAAAATTACATTTCTAAAAAGGAAAAAAGTGTCATTTAAAACTGTTCGCGGCTGTAATGTATTGTCAGGTCCCGGCAATATAGATAAAAATACCAAAAAAAGCGTGATCTTCTGGTATGGATATTAAGGGGAACCCCGCACCAAATGTTTTTTTAAAATGGCGTGGGGGGCCCCCCCCCCCCCAGACACTATATAAACTATACAGCCTGCTCTATACCCAGGTCCCCCAAACACTTTTTTATTGCATATAAGCCTCTAAAATTAGCACTTTATTTTTTACGTTTGCGTCCCATAGACTTTCTTGGTGTTTGCATGTTCGATCAAATTTTTTTTATTTATTTTTTTTGCATGTTCTGCTGCGAATTGAGCTGGGTCGGCTCATCCCTAGTTTTCATCTAAGCTAGTGTCATCTAGTCTTGGGTGCTCAGCTATAATACCTGGTTCCTAGGTCCTGACTGGAGAAAGCTAAATATTTTGAGTGCCTTTCTATTCTAGGCCATGGGGCTGTGTTTTTTATTGATGCACGCAGTGTGGGGAGACAACTCTTTTGTCCCTGCAGGCATTTGTGGCTCCATAAGATACAGCAAGAGAAGGCCACTCTGAAACCAGAAATCGGGAGCAGCGGTCATGGCAGCAGCTTTAACTGGAACCTAGGCAAGAATTTACAAGATTAAGACTCTATATATTCAGTGAATGAATCGGCTGCTTAAAAATGAACTTTAAATATCGCCTTATTTATGATCCTTTCAAAAGTGCCGGAACCAAACTGACGCATTGGTAGTTTTCAGTGGGGTGACTCCAACCTCTGGTGCTCACCAAAAGAAAATTTAAGTTTTCCTGGAGTGATACTTTGAGGGAGCTAGGTATAATGGAATGTGCATTTTTGTCAAGCTTGGTTTAGAAAATGTAACTTTCATATTCACTTGCGCCGGTATAGACAGCTTTGTTGGCTCTCCAGGTGGTGCTGCTACTTGCTTACCATAGGAATTCCATTAGACTTTCTCTAACGGTTGTTTGATTGCATTCACTCCCATGCAGAATCCATTTATTTGCAATTGAATCTGAATGCAAGACTATTGCTGTCTTCTGGTTGGTATAATTAGTTGCTTAAACTCCGTTAGGGAAATTGCTAAGCTACTTCTATGGTCTATAAATACAGCTTCTTTTTGACTAATGATGCTTTTGAAGCTTTTGGACCCATTGCTGGCACCCAAATGGAGCATTTTGAGAAACATAAAAAGATTAAAACTGATAAATATGATAAATGATGCCTGCTGGAGGTTCATTAATATGTATGGCCTAAACGGCGGAGCCAATATGTCGCTGAAGCAAATAAATCACTGGATCAGTGACAGCAAAGCCCTAAAACTAATGAGTGATAAATATTAAATTTGGTTTATATAAAATACCATCAGATGACATTTCAGCAGTTAATACAGTGTTTTTTTTTTTTTTTCCTTCTTGGAGTACTGTGTTAACCTGCTACTTGAGTAGTTTAACCTTCTAATGCTGTGGGGAGATTGGAATCCATTGAAAGAATTGGTTTCTCCATAGGCTTTTTCTGATGTGCTTGAGATGCATGGTCAGAGTGCTTGAGTAGGGCTGCTGCAAATAAGGTGTCAGGATGCTTTCTAGGATTTGTACCTGGCATGTTGGTCAGGGAAGGATGGAGTGCCATAATATATTGGAAAAATAAACCTCCCCAGCTGGCCTGCAAATGCCTTGGATTCCCCAGTCTGTAGCTGGAGCGTAAGGCAGTCAGGACATTCTTTCCTTGCCTAATACCTGCAGCATGCCACAGTGATTTGGGGAATCGCTCTGCTACTAAGGCAACCCACCCGCATTACATTGTGAGATGTCAGCGGATGGGAAAGATTAATCCTTTACAGACCAGGCCTTTTTTCTGACAATTTTTTTTTTTTTTTTTTTTTTGTTTCGAAGTCAAAAATCTGTCTTTTTTTTTTTTTTGCTAGAAAATTACTGGAACCCCCAAATATGTAATATAGTAGTTTGTTTTGCAGAGGCTCTAGAGCAGGGATCCTCAAACTACGGCCCTCCAGCTGTTGCAGAACTACACATCCCATGAGGCATTGTAAAAACTCTGACATTCACAGACATGGTGGGTTTTGCAATTTTCTTATGTTGCGGTTTTCCTATCTATAGAGCTGATCAAAGACCACTTGGTCCTCCACAAGCTCTGTGGTAAGCCGGTGGAAGCGCCGAATGAGCACTCGAGTCTCTCAGTGGGACAGGATAGCTGGAGGCGGAGTGGACACGTCCCCTTTGCTGCTTGTCAAAGCAATCCAGTGGCTAATTGGTCACTAGGATTGCTTTCACAAGAGGGGTAGCTGCTGGCTGAAAAAACAATACGAGATGATGCCTGTAGCTTCAGGCATCATCCCGGTATAACCCCTTTAAAGTGGTTGTAAACCCTTACACTTACCTACAGGTAAGCCTAGATTAAGGCTTACCTGTACGTACAAGAAATATCTCTTTAACCTACACTGTTAAGGAGATATTTTACAAAAGGGCCCCGCAACAGCGCAGGCACACTGAACGCGCCGCAAGTGAAGGCTAACATGCCGTCACTGACTTCTCCCACGCGCATGCGCCAGAGTGACTTCATCGCTGCTCCAGCCACTCGGTGCCGGAGCAGCGATATCTGGAAGGAAGATGGACGCTTCGTGGAAGAGGGGACAGCGGTGACATCGATGGCTCCTGTGTCAGGTAAGTGACACATAATGGGCTACTATGCGATGCATAGTAGTCCATTATGCTTTACCTTTGCAGGGAAACAAAGGAAGTAAACCGATTAGGGTTTAATTCCTCTTTAAAGTCAAATGACGTACATGTATTTGTGAGGTCAGGCACAGAGGTGGGAACGAGAAGGCCTGGCTCAGTCACCGCTCCAATTCATCCCAAAGGTGTTCTATCGAGTGGAGATCAGTCAAGTTCCTCCACCCCAAACTCTCATCTAGGTCTTTATGGACCTTGCTCTGGGCACTGGTGTGCAGTCATGTTGGAACAGGAAGGGGCCGTCCCAAAACTGTTCCTACAAAGTTGGGAGCAGAAATTGTCCAAAATGTCTTGGTATGCTGACACCTGATGAGTTCCCTTCACTGGAACTAAGGGGCCAACCCCAACCCCACACTATAACCCCACCCCCCCACCAAATGACTTGGACCAGTGCACAAAGTAAGGTCCATAAATAGTGCGCTAAAAATCGCTGATCGCCGCCATTACTAATAAATAAAAAAATGCTATCAAACTATCCCCTATTTTGTAGACGCTATAACTTTTGTGCAAACCAATCAATATATGGTTAATGTGTTATTTTTGAAAAAAAAAAATGTAGAAGACTACATATCGGCCTAAACTGAGGAAAAACGGTTTTATATATTTTTGGGGGATATTTATTATAGCAAAACGTAAAAAAGATCAAATACTACCAAAAAAGCTCTATTTGTGGGGGGAAAAAAAGGACATAAATTTTGTTTGGATAGAGCGTTGCACGACCGCACAATTGTCAGTTAAAGCGCCGCAGTGCCGAATTGCAAAAAGTGCTCTGGTCAGGAAGGGGGTAACGTTTTCTGGGGCTGAAGCGGTTAATGAAATAAAAAAACTAAACATTAAAGTTAGCCCAGTTTTTTTGTATAATGTGAAAGCTAATGTTATGCCGCGAGAATCGTGATCTTTTTTTTTTTCTTTTCTAAGCAAAAAAAAGTAATTCTCATTTTTCCCAGAATCGTACAGCTCTAGTCCTAATACACTTTCTGTCCTAAAGTGACAGCACTTGCTTCTCAATCGATGGAGTAAATGAGTATTGTCACCTTATGACAGGTAGTGTTACTGTCAGGATTACCAGCTAGGGTAATGGATGATGACCCTGGAGTTGGCCTCCTTGTAAAGCAGTAGCAGGACGCATATTCTTTTTTTGAACGCTACCTATTAAACTATTGACTTAAAATGCTGTCACCAAATTAGATCTACCCCCCCCCCCCCCCCCAAATGACTGTACTGTGAGACTAGAATGACTTATTTGCACAGTCGGCGCCATAACTGGAAGCGCCGGTACAGATTTCTCATTTCTAACCATTAACTCTAAAACGGAACGTAATTTCCTCTATTTGTAGCTAATTTAGTACTTTCAGAAATTAAGGACTTGAAATGCCTAATTATCACAGAAAGCTGAAAACTGGCTGAAAGTTAATTCCCGGCTAACCTTTGCTGAACCCAACTAAGATGCCGTCATATCTTGGGTATTTGATTTTACTGTTTCGCCTGAGAGGTTGGTGGAAAGGGAAAACTAATGTAGCTACTAAAGGGGAGACCTGTGCTGATCCAGGGAATATCCCATTTGCCTCTTGGGGGATCAGGAAGGAATTTTTTTTTTTTCCCCTGCTGGAGAAAATTGGATCATTCTTAGTTTTGCCTTCCCTTGGATCAACTGTGGGTATAGGATATATACACTATATTGTCAAAAGTATTGGCACACCTGCCTTTACACGCACATGAACTTTAATGGCATCCCAGTCTTAGTTCCGTAGGGTTCAATATTGAGTTGGCCCACCCATTGCAGCTATAACAGCTTCAACTTTTCTGGGAAGGCTGTCCACAAGGTTTAGCAGTGTGTCTATGGCAATGTTTGGTCATTATTCCAAAAGTGCATTTGTGAGGTCAGGCACTGATGTTGGACGAGAAGGCCTGGCTTACAGTCTCAGCTCTAATTAATCCCAAAGGCGTTCTATTGGGTTGGGGACAGGACTCTGTGCAGGCCAGTCACATCCCTCCACCCCAAACTCACTCATCCATGTCTTTTATGGACCTTGCTTTGTGCGCTGGTCCAAATCATTTGATGGAGGGGGGATTGTGGTGTCGGCATACCAAGACATTTCAGACAATTTCATGCTCCCAACCTTGTGGGAACAGTTTGAGGATGGCCCCTTCCTGTTCCAACATGATTGCACACCAATGCACAAAGGGTGGGGCAACTCAATTTTTTAAACACTACAGACTAAGACTGGGATGCCATTAAAGTTCATGTGCGCTAAAGGCAGGCGTCCCAATACTTTTGTGTGTGAAAAGATGTTAAACTGTTCTTTGTATTGCTGTCCTCCAATAAGGATTCCCTCCTTTACCTATCTGGATGATTCATTCAATGGGGCTTGAAACAAAAGGCAATTTATCCAGTCGGGACATGGCAACATAATACAGTTTCTAATACTGTGGGGAAGAGTTAGAACCTCTGTAAGGTTTTAATTGGAGTCTGTGTCCTAATGTCTCTGTAACCCTTCAGTCCATTAAAATTCAATCTTTCAGAGTTACAGGTGGCAATAAAAAAAATCATTATAGTTTGAAGTCTTCCCAAATCTTAAAATTACATTTCCAGCCAAAAACTTTCTTAACCCTGGGTTCACACTAATGCGATTCCAGCACCGGCTCCCACATCGCTCCTCTCCCGCTGGCAGTTCACACTGCCTTGTGCGAACCGCTGCGGGTGTCGTTAAGTTAATGACACCCCCAGTTTAGTTCACAGATTGCAGTGCCAACTGTAAACTTGCACAGGAATCGGATCGCATAGGTGAGAACACCCATGCAATCTGATTCTAGTGCAGGGAAAAATCAAGTCCCTGCACTATTTTCTGTGCAAATCCAATGCCAGTTCAGCCATTCAACTGTATGGCTGAACTGGCATTGCTCAGAGCGCATGTGATGGGTACCTGCAATATGGGTGCAAATCACATTTGATCTCTGAGATTGCACTAGTGTGAACCCAGGCTGAGTCTTCATGTGCTTTTGTCTTTAGTTGCTCTTGCATGGTTAGTAAGAGGAAGACCTCCATCATTAGCATCAAGGAGACCCTTAACTGACACCATGGCTCCTGACCTTAACCCTATACTAGCAGACTAGTGCCAGCAAGACTGCATAATTGTCGGCATCCTTGTATAAGGAAGCACAGGCTGCCTACACAACAGAAGTCAGTTGCACTACAGAGAGTGAGATGGGAAGTTCTCTCCCCCCCCCCCCCCCCCCCTTTTGGAATGCAACCTGCCTCTTTAGAATGGAATGTATAGAGAATGCACTACAGAGAGAGAGAGATGGGAAGTCTGCAAGAATGCCCTGGTTATCACCAGGACAGGAAATGTCGTCTACCTTCCCTACGCTAAGCTTTGTCTTTTATACAAGGGCAGGAATACAACAGAACAATGAACAGAAATCCAGCTCTGTCATATAAAGTGATGAAACAGAAATGTGACTTGTATATAGTGGGTATACTGTTGCAGAGTAATTTTCGATCCATCTGCTGACTGGAAAATGTTCATAAGGGACTTCTTCATAGATGTGCATTCTCAGAAGAAGACGTCTACAACGTATCTGCTGGTTGAATGAAGAAAATAATTGCATTGACATTTACCGATCTGTAATGTTTATTCCCTGCAATATTTGTAAAATATGGTAATTGCCAACTCTTCTTACAATCCGCCTGTGCAGAACATGGGCGGGCATAATTATAGACACATCACAAGTGCTGCTTTCATTAATTACACAAAGGATTGACAAGTTGTGTGTCACAGCTTCGCAAAGAATAACCGATACTAGGATGTATGCCAGGCCATGTAACTGGAAATAATACAGGTCAGTGACTCAAGCATGTGTTCACGTGTGGGGTTTAATCTTGGTAAAGCTGCTTTGGAAAGTGTATCTAGCTGTAAAAAATTTTAATTGGCTGACTTTGTCATAACTTTTGTAATTCCTTCAGATGATTTTTGAATATTCAACACAATGAAACATACATGTTTTACAGTGCCTTGAAAAAGTATTATTACCTGTCATAAGACCAAAAACGTAAATGCAGTTCTGTGAAGCCATCAGGTTTGTAAGAACCTTGGTGAACAAACCGCATCATAAAGGCCAAGAAACACACCAGACAGGTCAGATAAAATTGTGAAGTTTAAAGCAGGGTTAGGCTATTAAAAATAAAAAAAATATCCCAAGCTTTGAACATCTTACAGAGCACTGTTCAATCAATCATCCGAAAATGGGAAGAGTATGGCACAACTGCAAACCTACCAAGACATGACCATCCACCTAAACTGACAGGCCGGGCAAGGAGAGCGATCATCAGAGAAGCAGACAAGAGGCCCATGGTAACTCTGGAGGAGCTGCAGAGATCCACAGCTCAGGTGGGAGAATCTGTCCACAGGACAACTATTAGTCGTGCACTCCACAAATCTGGCCTTTATGGAAGAATGGCAAGAAGCAAACATGTGGAAGAAGGTGCTCTGGTCAGATGAGACCAAAATGGAACTTTTTGGCCTAAAAGCAAAACGCTCTGTGTGGCAGAAAACTAACACTGCACATCACCCCGAACACATAATTTCCACCGTGGTGCTAGCATCATGTTGTGGAGATGCTTTTCTTCAGCAGGGACAGGGAAGCTGGTCAGAGTTGATGGGAAGAAGGATGGAGCCAAATCTAGGACTTTCTTGGAAGATAACCTGTTTAGTCTGCAAAAGACGTGAGACTGGAGCAGAGGTTCACCTTTCGGCAGGACAGCGACCCTAAACATACAGCCAGAGCTGCAATGGAATGGTTTGGATGAAAGCATATTTGTGTTAGAGTTGGCAGTCAAAGTCCAGACCTAAATCTAATTGAGAATTTGTGGCAAGACTTAAATTGCTGTTCAGACGCTCTCCATCCAATCTGACTGAGCTTGAGCTATTTTGCAAAGAATGTGCAAAAATGTCACTCTAGATGTGCAAAGCTGGTAGAGACATCCCCAAAAAGACTTGTAGCTGTAATTGCAGCGAAAGGTGGTTCTACAAAGTATTGATCGAGGATTGAATACAAATGCATGCCGCACTTTTCAGATATTGATGTAAAATTTTTTTTATCTTTTTCCTTCCACTTCACAATTATGTGCCACATTGTGTTGGTCTATCACCTAAAATCCCAATAAAATTAACGTTTTTGGTTGTAGCATGACAAAATGTGCAAAATTTCAAGGGGTATGAATACTTTTTTCAAGGCACTGTAGGTATATGTACCTACTCTTGCACTGTTGGAGAGCAAAGACTGCTAAATTTGAGCTAAAGCTAGCCATGCACATTACAATCTGTACAATCCCCATACAAACAAGCTGTGTAATAAAGGGCCTACCTAACCTTTTCCATAAAAGTGGTTGTATACCCTAATTTGTAATGTTTACCTGTAGGTTAAATTAATATCTCCTAAACCTGTACAGTTTAGGAGAGAATTCAGTTTGCATGCAGCCACTGATGTCAGCGGCGCATGCGCTCTGAAGGTCCGGCAGACGCTGCCGGAACGTGCCAGGATGAAGACTCTCGTGTGCAGAGGGCAAGGTGTCTGCTCCCTCGGCGTGGACCGGGCTGCAATACTTGAGCTTTAATCTAAGATAAGTATTTCATAATAAGATCTTCTTTTTTTTTTTTTTAATATGAAGCCCAGTTAGAAACCACCCTCTCTAAACTTTGCCCTTTTACTCTCTAGCAAATCCTCCAGTAGTCTTCTCTTATGAATTCTAGACTGAGAGGGTCTTTCTTTGAGTACTCGTGCCACTGCCTAGTAACATGGATGCTTCAATTGGCTGGCTGGCCTTTTTTTGTTGAGTCCTTACAGGTTCTAAAGACCCCAGCAGTGAGGTGATGCCATGAGGGGCCGCAACAAGTCTGCATTGGGCATGGACTTCGGCGTTGGGTTATTAGTATTCAATTCCAGTAGAGGCACCATGTGGTTTGTGGGTGAGAAGGATTAGGAAGAGGATAACATTTGCTCTGAGGTAGGCTTTCTCGGTCAGGTTAATTTATCATAAGGGAGCGATATGAAGTGAAAGCCATGCACATACCATGAACATGTCCCTTCTCAAGAAAGATTGCTCCGGTGACACAGGTTTCCCAACAAACTAAACAGTCATCACTGCCCACAGAAAGCCTTGCATAGCCCAGAGTTCTCCCAGTAATTGCATTGAACCATTATTCCATGTAGAAATGGACCACACTTGCATTGTGTGGCACATTGTATGCCACCCTCAGATTGGTCACCCTGTCTGATAAATTGGCTACCCTGCATGTGTTGGTGTACATGGCGCATGTTCCCCCACCTTTTGGGCATTGCGTTCCTCCAATATTAACTGGAGAAAACAAAAGGAGTTGCAGTAACAACTAATCATGTTTGTGTGAAAACAAAATAAATCTGAGTGGTGAGAGAGAACTGTTACTATGCTCCATTTTTTCTTCTCCACGTTTACAGAATTCATGAGTTTCAATCTATGACCCTGTAAAATATGGAGGAACTTTAACCCCTCTTTAGCGCCATTTTTTTTTTTTTGTTGCGTCTAGAATTCTAATGGATCTGTTCCTCTAATTATTTTTTTCTTGGAATGTAAACCTGCCTATTGTAAACAATTTGTAGTGTCTAAAACTAGCAAAAACCGATTTTCATTTTCTTCTTTTCTTTTTTTTCTCTAATTAAATAAACCTGCCTTTGTAAGTGCATTTTCATCCTATTTTGCCCTAAATGTTTCCAGCTTCAGTGGCTGCAGGGTGTTCTGCTTTTGCCGACTGTCCTTGGCTCTTTTTCCTGGAAATGTAAGCTTTTTTTTCCAACAATAGAAATCTGCTTCTGCCTGTACTGAGGCACTTTGTTACCTGCTGTGCTGTAACAATAATTGTCAGAAAAAGGAACTTGCAGTTGAATGTTTACTGGATTACAATAGTTGTGATTATTCTTAGTGTATTTTGATCGTCTAGTCAAAATTTTTTTTTTTTTTTTTTTTTTTTACATGGCAAATATACTTCAGTACAATTTCTTGAGCGCTTTGTGCTACTGTCAGGTTTTTCTGATTTTGCTGGAAGTGAATCAGCCACGAGAGAAGCCTGGCTTGTCTGGTGTCAATTGGCCAAAAGTACAAAAAATCCATATCCCTATTAATCCAAGGTCAGTAATGCAGAAAGCATTGAAGCCAATGCTTTATCATGCCAGGCAGGTATCTAGATTCCCCAATGACAAGTCTGCAGCCATGCATTTTGTGACTGGCTGAGTGACGTGTAGGGTTGATGCAAATCGGGGCCAACGATGTAATATTGGTACAAAAAAGCAACTGCCCCAACCTATAACTGGTCTTGACGGCAAGGAGCACATGGAAGGTTGATGCATGCCAAACAAAAACAATTACCCAGCTTAAAGCGGTTCTGCACCCATTTCATTTAGTAAATCTCTTTGCCTTCCAAATCAGGCAAAGAGTACTAAATGAAATGTTTTTTTTTTTTTTTTTACTTGCCTTGTAATTGATGACTTCCGGTCTTCTCTCTCTTCGGCGGCGGGCGGGGTCTCTGCGTCGATCGTCGTCACGCCGCACTGTCTCCTGGGATCTGGTGTCATTGATCCCAGGAGTCAGTGCGGGCATCTTCCGAAATCTCGCGAGATTTCGGCCACATCTTCCGAAATCTCGTGAGATGTCGGCAGATGTGCCGTTACTGCGCACGCGCGAGTAACGGCGGTGCATGCTGGGCCATCTAAAGTGCCTGTGGGGTTTCACATGCCCACAGGCAAGATGGACCCAGCAGACAAGAAGAAGACAAGAAGAAGATGAAGATGAAAACCGGCGGCGATCGAGATGGAAGATGGAACAGGTAAGTCCCCCAATTGAGCTATATGCCCTTGGCATATAGCCCAAAAAAGTGCAGAACCGCTTTAACTTGGCAGCCTGCAACAAACCGAATTGTCCTGTCCTAACAGTTCACATTACACAGGTTTAGTTTGCACTCATTTGCAAATGCATGCGTAAGCTGCAGAGGCCGCGAATAGGATGTGATGTGCTGCAGTATGCAGCAGTGATCTTGGCAGCGAGTAGAAAATACAGTGGAAGTTGTGCTATTTGGCAGAAGTATAACTTTTTTTTTTTTTTTCATTTATGAATAGAAAAAAGCCACCCAAATACCTCCTACTGATCTAAAAAAAAGACCATCTTGGAAATTATTCTACCCAAAGGTTTTTCTTTTAAAGTGTAACCCTAGTCTTTTTTTATTTTATATATTTTTTTTATTTTGTAGATGAGCAAAATTTAGTGGTAATGATCTTGTAAGGGGGGGGGGGGGGGGAGAGCTGTCCTTGATGTGGGGGGTTTTGGGTTCCCTTTGCTGTGCCGGCTTCCTTGGTGGTACCATAGCTTTTTTTTTTTTTTTTTTTTTTTTTTGATGCCTCCGTGAGGTTCAGAGTGACGGGGTAATGCATACCGTGTCCTTTCGGGCATTTGGTGATTGAGCACGATCTCGGGTTTTCAGTTCACTGGGCTTAGCTGTGCACATGCATTAAATTTCCTCAGTGAGTCATAGGTGAACATAAAGTTGGCTGAAGTAAATGTAGAGTTTGGTGTTGACGTCAGTGGGGCCAGTGTCCTCATAGAAGTACAAGAGTTGAAGTACAGAGTTACTGATTTTTCTGACCTTGTCTACACTTCTGGTTTACAACTTGTGGAAACTTTCAGCAACCCGATTAAAAATTAAAACCTGCATTTTTAGTATTTTCTCCAAAACAAAGCACTTTGGAATCTAGGTGTATTCTCACCAGAACCCTACCTGCATGTTTTGTATTTCCAGTTTTTGATTAATCTCAACCTACCAGTGTGGCAGAAACTTGTATAACATATTTCCCTTCCACCCAATTATCTGCCAGTGTAGTAGAAATGATAAACTCAAAGTGCCTTCGGAGGCAAAGACCAGTGTGAATGGTTTTTGTGTTCCCTGTAAAAATAAGTTGTTAGTCTGCAGCCAAATATATTTTTATATGTCCACCTGCATGCGCTTCAGCTTTTACAATTATTTTTGACGTTTTAATTAAGGTTTTCCACTTAAAAATGGAGAGGAAAAAGGTCACATGACCATTCCTGGTCCTGATCTGAACTGACCTCCTGGAAGATGTCACAGCAGTAATGCCCACTAACCATCAGTATTTGCTATAAAATTCATTAGAACCCCAAACATATTTTTTAGCAGAGACCCTAGAGAATAAAGTTTAATCACTCAGTATTTGCGCAGTTTTTTTTCAAACAGTTTATTGGTGGTGAACCCCACAATATATATAACCTTTTTATAGTTTACCAAAAAATGTAGATTTTAAGCGAAGTAAATGGATACCTAACATGTTGCGGTTACCTGTTTAGAGTTGGCGGTCTAGAGAGAATTGCACTTGCTAAAATGTTTGCGGTGATGCCTCACGTGTGGTGTGAACACCATTTACATATGCATTCGCATGAGCGCAGAGTCATGGGGGCACTTTAAACTTTTTTTTTTTTTTTTTTTATTTGATCACTTTTATTTCTTATTACAAGGAATTTTAACATCCCTTGTGATAGAGATAAGGGATGACATGTCCTCTTGGCAGCTTTGTGTGCTGAGTCTCCCTGTGACACCGCTGTCATCCTCACAGCAGGGCAAGGGGGGTGGGGAGGAGCTGCAGATTGGGACAGAGCAGTAGTCTATTCAAATTAACAAGGGGTATAATCTTCCACTTGTTAACACAAGTTGGGCAGCTCCCACTCTGTCCTGATCTGCAGATCCTATCTCACCTGCCATGCTGTGAGGATGACAGCGGTGGCCGAGCGGGAGACTGAGGAGAGCCCACCCCAGGCTGATAAGTGCCTCTGCCAGAAGGTAGGACTGTGCAGGGCAGAACTGCTTTGAAAGGGGCATAAAATACAACAAGCTTTAGATCAGGGGTGCCCAACCTTTTGAAGAGCAAGGGCCACTTCAGCGACTTGGTAACGGTTCACGGGCCACAATGAGCATAGTGGGCAGATGACAGGTCCAGGTACACTCCGCATATGCAGAGCGGACACAGCCTACTCTACTCTATTGGCCCTCCTATCAGCCCAGATGGAAGGGGACAGATCCCCCTCATTTTTTTTTTTTTTTTATTTTTTTTAGCAGATCGGATTGAAGGTAGGGAGGTGTAAACGACCAAGTCTGTTTTACATTTGCCGCTCCATAGAGGTGAATGGGTGGTCTGATTGGGTCGGACCGATCATGTGACAGGGGCCTAAGGTTGCTTTCACACTGATGTGCTGTGGTTTACCCAGAGTAGTGCACCTCTGGCTTTCTTGTGGGTTAGCTGCACCTTGCCATAGAATTCTAATTATCCTGCAGGTGTGGTGCACTTTCCGAAAGCGCACCAAACCCGTAGGTAATAACAGAGGTCTATGACTCAGTGCAGGTAACCTGCAGGTGCACTGCACCTGCGGATCAGTTTGAAAGCAGCCCGGTAACCACTGCAGAACAGATATGCCCATATATACACTGCGATTATAGTATTAAACATACCTTTACTAACGGTCTTTAATTCGGGTATCGCCAGCTGTTGCTTTTCCAGGCAGAGTGCATTTGGTATCGCTCCGCCTGTGACAGGAGGTGACGCTATACAGGAAGCATGTGGCTCTGCTACTCAGCCGATTGCTTCCTCTACCGCTGACTTCATTAACAACGCTGATGCTCTGGGATGCTGGATCGGTAACCCGCGTTCTGGGCTTCCCAACCAGCCATCCCAGAGCAGGAGGCCGCGGGCCACATGTAGCCCCCGGGCCACTGGTTGGGCACCCCTGCTTTAGATTATATCGCGTTATCTGGGTCCTGGGTAAATGACTTGCATTTGATAGCCAAACAAAGTGGCGTGTTGTACATCATGTATATGTGATGAGCAAAGTTAGCTGCTTGCATGATATCTTTTACGGTCTACTTCGCAGCAGAAAAATATTTCTACAGTTATTTGTGCATGTTTAATTTTATATTAAATCTATGCCATTTAGATTTGAATGCTATAGAGTTTTAAAATCTGCATTTCCGGTTCCCATGACATTGTTTTTATTTTTCTTATTGTCTAAAAACTTGAACATCTTTTGTTTTTAGCCAGAACAATTTTGCTTATTGCTTTTACTGTGACCCGCTATCTTGTCTCTGGTCTTGCCCTACAGTAAAATAAATGAACCTGTGACCGAGGGAATTGTCTGACCAGCATCTTGCAGTGCATTATCTCTGCAGTTATGACTCTGCTTTTGTTGGCTGTCTCAGGCTGCATTTCTGATTAGTTCTTTTCAGCCAGCAAGCTCTCTATAGATTTCCAGCTGATGCCACCAGCTATAATTGTGAAGAGAATTACTGCATTCACATTGACCCTCTTATGGTACCAAGATGGATTTATTTTATTTATTTAATAGGACAGCAGGTATTTTTTCTTCTATATTCTGGCTGCTTTGACTATAACAGGTCGGTAGCAAAGCTGTAGACCTTTTCTTGGAAAGACATTGTACTAAGAGGGTTGTGTAAGATGGGTTATTTATCCAGGGGTGACCTTGCAGAGTGTTGTGAGCAAATGGGCCATATTGGATGGATTAACTCTCATTGCTAATTCCGTGTTGCGGATGCTGTTGAACCATCTTGGAAATATATACTGTTTTGCAGTGCTTTTCCCAAATTGGAGTTCTCGTAACAGCAAAGTAAAATGTGTATGCAAAAACTATTTTAGGTTTAATTTTTTTTTTTTCTTATCAGTACAACATATTTGCATAGAGGAGCAATGTTCTGTGGGCTGCTCAGCTAGAGCGGAAAAAATTAGATGCAAATGGGTTGGCTATGATATTTACAAGTGTTTTTATTCCTGTTATATGAATTTCCTTATTTCGAATAAAAATTTTGGAATTAAATCTGGAAGGGGCTGGCTACACAGAGGTTTTTTTACCTTGATGTAGAGAATACATTAAAGTGACTGTAAAGGCCTTGCTTAAAGTCATACCTCCACTGTGCATAGCACAGAGTGGCCCCCGAACCTGCTCTTCTGGGGTCCCCCTGCAGCTCTCGCGGCTCCTCACATCGGATGAGCCCCTCGGAGAAGCGGCTTTCCCGAGGGGGGTTTCCTTGCAGACACGCTCCCGAATCCAGCATTTGCATCTATAGACGCAGAATGCCGGACTCGCCCCCACCCCCCGGCGAACGCATCATTGCATTTGATGGCAGCGGGAGCCAATGCCTGCGCTGCTATCAATCTATCCAATTAAGAGCCAGGAGTCCGTGGAGAGAGACAGCGCGTCCCTGCCGACCTGAATGAAGGGGTTCAGGTAAGTTCACTTTAATGCATAGGATGTATTAAGGTGAAAAAACATGAACCTTAACAACCGCTTTTAAGGTAAAAAGAACTTTTGCCTTAACAACCACTTTAAAAGATCAATTTAAGACCCACCCTTTCCTTGAGCCAATCGGATGTCAGTGGGCTTTACAGACTGCATTTGACAGTTGTATGACATGAAGTCGGGTGTAAACCCAAGAGTGTCTTGAGGTTGAATCTCACTAGAAGTTAAGGGCAGATGTACAACCCTTGTATAGGATCTAAGGAGGTGCCTTGGGGATAAAGTTGAAGACTTGGAAGCATTTTGAACTGATCTTAAATGTAAGCTGTATGGACATGATGGGCTACATTTTCCCATTAACACAAGCTCTGTGTTCCTTCGCAGATGTGTCTAACCATTTATTTGACTTCCTTCAGACCTGCAGTTGGCCACCTCCTAAGCTTCTTGAAGCGACTTGTTTACTTAAAGTGGTGTTTCCCCCTTAAAAATAAAAAAAATGCTTTAAAATTCCTAGTTTTATTTATTTTTTTTACTCTCCTCTAAATGCCTGTTGCTAGGGGGTCCCTCGTAGTCTGCCTCCTTTGGTGCCTGGGCTGGTGACATCACTTCCCCTTGGCGCAGGAAGGGCTCCCTCCCGTCAGTCATCTGGAACACGTGACCGGTCCCAGATGACTGCGCGGCCAATCGGCATGCGCAGTGGGTGCCCACAGTGGCAATGCCAGCGCCGCTGAGCGGATTGGGGGATGAGCGTAGCATTGGACCGTGGAGGGGCATATGGAGTTCAGTCAGGAGGTACAGGTCTCAGTGATATAGTGAAGCTAAATCAGATGACTTTAGGTCAAAATGTAATAGTCCCATTTAAATTGGCAGCACGTACAAGATGCTTAAGGGATCAACTTTAAAGTAATTGTAAAGTCTTGTAAAGTCTTGTGGGTTTTTTTCTTTTCAAACAATTATACGTGCCAGCTCTGTTGCAGTAGATTTGCACAGAGCAGCATAGATCCTCCTTTTCTCGGTTCCCTCTTTGGCGCTCCTGGCCCCTCCCTCCTGTTGAGTGCCTCCACAGAAAGTAGCTTGCTATGGGTGCACCCGAGCTGAGCCACAGCTCCCTGTGTCCATTTAGACATGGAGCCGTGGCCCGGCGCCCCCCCCCCCCCCCCCGGTGTCTCCTGATTGGCTGGCTGGCTGGCTGGCTGGCTGACTTTGATGGCAGTGGGAGCCAGTGGTGTCTCAGCCAATGAGGGGAGTCCCTGTCAGCCGAGATACTCCTACAACATCGCTTAATCTAGATGGACCTCAGGTAAGTATTAGGGGGGCTGCTGCACAAAGGTTTTTTTTTATCTTCATGCATAGAATGCATGAAGATAAAAAACCTTCTGCCTTTACAATCACTTAAGTTTTGGTTATGGACTTGCAGCCTCAATATTTCTAAAGGTAGATATAATTCTGTGAGATGTATGATGCTTTGATTTATGGTTGTAATTTTTTCCTCATTGTTTCAGGGCAAAATGGTGAAAGGAATGGGTGGTGCCATGGACCTGGTGTCAAGTGCTGGAACAAAAGTAGTTGTCACAATGGAGCATTCAGCCAAAGTAAGATCTTCTCTGGTTACACAAATGTTTGCCATTTTAACACTTGTATCTGCTTATTGTATTTCACTATGTGCATTGCATATGCTCACTGCACTTGTTCCACTAACCAATAAAATGATTCCTATCATTCACGAACTATGCACTGAAGAGCAAAGTGAAGTATTGGTCAGGTAACGACTGTAACCTGGCAGTGCTCTTTTCCTTCAGCTGCCAGCTTGAACGTTATCTGCATAGCATTTGCCAGGAGGCAGTGGGGTTTATTTACTGAAGGCAAATATACTGTGCACTTCAAGTGCACTTGCCTCAGAGCTTCGAAAATTGGGTAAAACTTCACTTTGCAGAGCACTCAATCACATGCAAGGAAAATAAACGCATTTTTGTTTGTGCATGATTGGATGATAGAAACCAGCAGAGCTTCCTCTCATTTCAGAGCCTCCCCCCAAGATCTAGAGCAAATGCATTGAGCCCGGGTTCACACTGCCCACGACTTCAAAGTTGGACCCCAGTGTGACCTCGGAACGACTTGTATGCAAGTCCTAGCAGAGACTGACTAAATGTAGTGTCAGAACCTTTCGAAGTCTGAGCGACTCGAGATTAGAACACTGAATGGGACCCGACTTCTGATGCGTCAAGTGCTCCAAAGTTGGAGCGATTGTCACATCAGTGTGAACGGAGCCTTAATTTGCAGTGCACTGTATATTTGCCTTTAGTAAATCAAACTCTTTGCGTTACCAAGTCGTAACTGTGTGCCATTAGTGCACATGCGCGGCGGATGTGTGTGCATGCTCGATGGATTTTTGCATGTATGCACAAATGCCGCCGAATGATATATACCGGCAACTGGCCAGAAGTTGGCAGCATTTTTGTGCATGCGCCGATGCGCTGCCCGTCTCTTCCTGGTCCTAAATACTGCCAGATAATATGCACATGCAGTGGAGAATTAAAGATGGCTGCATGAAAGGGGGGCAGGGGAAAGCCATTCTTCAGTTTGGTTTAATTCTCCTTAAAAAAAAAAAAAAAAAAAAATTTCTAGGCCTACTGGGTTTTAGTAAATCAAAATCTGCAATGGACCATAAAAGCCACTAATAAAATTTACTTTTAAAAAATGATCATCCATTACAAAGCAAACGGTTTTATTAGGGAGAGGTTTATATCCTCAAGATGCCCAAAGCTTTAGCTATATGATTAATCCAGACTGTCGACAAAGCTTTTCATAACTTCAGTGATATTTTTTTAAATGGTAATGCTGTAAATAACATGTAAAATTGATTTGCACTCATTTTTAAAAGAACAGAATGTTCTCTGCCAGAACATTATCTGTAGAGCAACGCAGCTAACAAGTTCCTACCTTATCTCAATGTGTGTGTGTGTGTGTGTGTGTGTGTGTGTGTGTGTGTGTGTGTGTGTGTGTGTGTGTGTGTGTGTATATGTGTATATGTGGTTTGGCTTATTAACACAAACATGACTTTTCTATATAAGTGTCTCCTTTATATACATTTTGTTATGAGGGAGAGCAGTAAAATTAGCATTATTACTAGCATTGCTATATTAACTGCATCACTTGCTGCTTTATGCCTTCACAGGCTTTTGAAGCATCTCTAGTGTTCAGTGTGGAAATGTCCTTCTAGTGCTTTCAACAGCTGACTCTGCAATATTCATATGGATTTCAAAGGTTATACGTAGTTGTACAGGCTTGAAGTGAACTGACCTAAACTGTTTGTTTCTAGGTGTGTGTCCATTTTGTGGTATCTAAGTCCTTTTTGTAGTTTTCATAATGTCAATTTAATAATCAGCGCTCAGGTGAGACTTTGATATCCCTAGCTGCTAGAAATACTCCACCCACCCCAAGAGAAGCTATCTTGCAATGAGAGCCTTTTGAGCGATGTGCATATGGAAGTCTTTTTTTGGAATTCTTTTGATACCCCAGCATTGATAACATTAAGAGCGTGTTTTGGCCATCTGTCATAGGCCCCATGCACACAAGACGCAGATGCAAACTCTGCTGAACGCGTGTTTTAAAAAGCAGAAACCTGCGTTTAAAAACACGCGTTTTGCTGTGTTTTCATGCCGCGTTTAGACGCGTTTGCGTCTATAAGCATTTGTAAAGATAACATCATATAGACCCTCCCCAAGCTCAGAAAGCATGTATTATTAACTATTTCTGCCAATTTGATCAGAGTGAGCAGCAGCAGCAGCAGCAGCAGAGAGAGCCGTTGTACACTTGCATTTGCCTCTCTTTCTGTGTTTTTTTTTTTTTTTTTTTTAAATGGATCCCATATTGAATATATGTCAGGAAATGCTCCTGATGTTGCTCTTGATGCGGCAGCAATGTCGTCGCAAATTTGCATGAGAGGTCCAGAATCAGAGCTCGTCGATATTGGACCCATCCGTTGATGGCACAGCGAATGTCCGTTGGATATTTCACAAACATGTATACATCAGTGAGTATATACGCTCTATGAACTATCTAAACTAATTACGACATTTTAAACAATTTTTTCTAGTATTTTTTTATGGTTTACCATCATATTTCTGAGTTTTCTGCTCCAAAAAATTGGGTTCCTTTAAAAAGGCTTGCAAATGCGGCTAAACGCAGGTGCCTGCGTTTAGCCGCGTTTAGCTGCGTTTTGCATCTGAAAAGCAGAAAAGCAAAGTGTCTGAACGCATTTTTTTGCTTCTGGAAGAACGAGGTTAAACGCAACTGCATAAAAACGGGAAAAAACTAGACTGTGTACATGGACACATAGGATAACATTGCATGCGTTCAGGTGCAGTTGAAAAAAGTGTCCAACTGCCTCTGAACGCGCGTTTAACTGCGTCTCGTGTGCATGAGGCCATAGGTGGTCTCGCCGTCTGGTAAGGTGGATCTCTATACACAAGTGGTGTCTGGGTGAAGTTGTTCCTGCTATTCTTCGTTAAAGGAGAAATGATTGGGCTAATCATGTGTAATTCTGGGATAATTTACACATTAGTTGTGGACTGTTTCATACACCTTATTTTTTTTTTTTCCTTTTTGGACTGTTTCATACGCTTTTTCCTTTTGGGATTCTTTTTAGTGTATGGACTCTTTACACTATTACAATGTGGCGGTTTGGTTAGCAACATTATGTTTAGCTTTCACATGTAAATGAATGTAATATTGCTGGTTTGGAAGCGCTGCACGTATTTATATCAACGCTTAGAGGAAGTAGAGTCTTCCTCTTTAATTGTACCTACAGGTAAGCTTATAGTAAGGCTTACCTGTAGGTACTGTAAATATCTCCTAAATGTGCACAGTTTAGGAGATATTTACCATATACGCTGATGTCATCGGTGCATGCGCTCTGAAGGAACGGCCCGCTCGTGCCATTTCTTCAGGACCCATGCCCTGACGGGTGGCACCCTCGCGGGAGTGCCGTCATTGTGGCTCCAGCCAATCGCAGCCCCAGAGCCTGCAAAACCGGAAGTAACTCCGGGAAAGATGTCGGCTATGGGAGCGGAGTGCAGGCAGCACTGCAGGGCATTGTTCTAAGGTAAGTATTTCATAATGAGCTAGTATTCAATGCATACTAGCTCATTATGCTTTTGTCTTGCAGGTGGTTTTTTTTTTTTCAGAGGTTTACTACCCCTTAACTCTCTCCAGGTTTTGTCTTCCTCCTTCCACACGCTCTTTTGATGCCTCTGGTGGAGAGTGTGTGAGGGAGGTGTCTCACATCTTGCACTGAAGCACAAAACTCGTAAGATAATTAAGAAGCTCTACTTCTATTTTATATCATGAGGTTTTGTGTGCAACTGCTGCGCGCGGCTTCGCTCGGGACCCGGTGCGAGTGCCCGTTAAAACAACGGGACCGTGGAGCTGTGTGTAAACGCACAGCTCCACGTCCTGTCAGGGGGAAAGGAGACCGATCATGTGATCCCAGTACGGAGGAACACTGATCGGTCTCCTCCCCTTGTGAGTCCCCTCCCCCACAGTTAAAATCACTCCTATAGGGAACACATTAACCCCTGCAGCGCCCCTAGTGTTAACCCCTTCCCTGCCAGTCACATTTACACAGTAATCAATGCAATTTTATAGCAACGATCGCTGTGTAAATGTGAATGGTTCCAAAAATGTGTCAAGTGTCCGCCGCAGTAACGAAAAAAAATCGCAGATCGCCGCCATTACTAGTAAAAAAAAAAAAAAAATGCAATAATCTATCCCCTATTTTGTAGACGCTATAACTTTTGCGCAAACCGATCAATATACGCTTATTGCGATTTTTTTTTTTATTTTTATTTTTTTTATTTTTTTTTTACCAAAAATATGTAGAAGAATACGTATCGGCCTAAACTGAGTAAAAAAATTGTTTTTATTTTTTTTTTAAAATGGGTGATTATAGCAAAAAGTAAAAAATATTGTGTTTTTTTTTTTTTTTTTTTTATTGTCGCTCTTCTTTTGTTTATAGCGCAAAAAATAAAAACCGCAGGGGCGATCAAATACCACCAAAAGAAAGCTCTATTTGTGGGGAAAAAAAGGACTTCAATTTTGTTTGGGTGTAACGTCGCACGACCGCGCAATTGTTAGTTAAAGCGACACAGTGCCGAATCGCAAAAAGTGCTCTGGTAAGGAAGGGTGTAAAATGGCCCGGTATTGAAGTGGTTAATTTTAAATAAGTGCCATCATTCATATACACCAAAATAAAGGGACATTGTAAAGTTAACAGTGCGTGTTCGGTATCACTTTAAATAAATTCTGTAAACCAGTGGTACCCCAACAGGCCATGTTTGCAGGTTTTCCTTGATCTTGCACAGGTGCTTTAAATCGGAGTCAATGGCTTGGTATTTGGACAGCTATTTTATCAAAGAGAAATTCCAAAACTTGGCCTGTTGGGGGTACTGGAGGACAGGGTTGAGAACCACTGCGGTAAACCACATTGTGGAGCTTGTGGGATCATAAAGGAGAACTGGAAGAGAAGGAGAGTTGTCTAGCACAAGACTAAGCCCCGTGGGTCACAATTACATGTGAGCACAATCGTTGATTTTTGTTTGGGTAGAATATATTACACTATAGATCTATATTTTTGGGGGTAAAATCTTGAAGGAAATAAGTGATGATCACTGGAAACTAAGGAGGAGATTCAAGGAGGAAGAGTTGTGAAATGTGTGATTTTGGTTCAGAGTTTGAGGTCAACAGATTGTGGTAAGAGCATGTTGGCTTGAGGGAGAAGGCACTTGGTAGAGAAAGCACATGCTGAAGTGTGATTTTAAAACGTTATTGCCACAGATAAATGTGAGCACAATCACTTGCCAATATATGTAGCTTGGTAATAATAATAATAATATTTCTGGAGAAATAAAAAAAATTGAAGCATTTGATGTCACTACGCTCTTTACCTTTTTATGGTGGTATTTATTAAGGTGGTGGTTTTTGCAATAAATGCAATGGCATTACAATCTCCCTCATCCAATCAGAACTTTCACAGGGATACCATAGGTATGGCATATGCATACTTGGAACCAAACTCTGGACAAATAAAAAAAAAAATAACACACGCATTTATATTTATATATTTTTTTTTCTCTATCCCTTGTCTGTGTCTACACTGTAAGGGTTGCTCATTTATGTCTAGGGGAACCTTAAAAAGAGGTATATGTACCAGATCCTTTGCTCCTCCTAGCAGTAACTTTTCCCTTCAGATCCTGTACCCACATACTCTAGCGGCCCGGGGTCCTGACTTCAAGACCAGAGCAGGGTCCATAGCCAAGAGACAGTCCACATGGGGAGCACTGTCAGCCAGGGGAGTAGAGCAATGGTTCTCATCCTTAGTTCTCAAGTACCCCCAACGGGCCATGTTTTGGGAACTTCCTTTAGATAAAATGGCTCTTATCAATAAGATGTCACTGATATTGATTTAAAGCAGCTGTGCAAAGTAAAGGAAAACCTGACATGGCCCGTTGGGGGTATTTGAGGACTGAGGTTGAGAGCCACTGGAGTAGAGAATCCAGAATATAAATGGTTTCTCCTCTCCCTAGGACAAAACCAGCTACTAAGCCTTGCAGTGTGGCACAGCCCCACATTGGTCAGAGCTGGACCAATTTAACTAGGCAAAAAAAGCCATACCTTGAATTCTACTTGAAGACCAGACTACGGAATAACAAATTTCCATTCTGGTGCAAATCAGTGTTTTTTCCTTCTCTCCCCCCCCCCCCCCCAACTCCATATTGCTGCAAATTTTGCTAATATTTTAAGCATATGTAGATTTTTTTTTTATTACTTTTTTTTTCAGCAACAGCAACTGTCCACAAAAAATTAACCCAGGTCCAAAAGCGCAAATAAGGAGGTTTCAGCTTTTTAATGATTGGCGCTTGAATAGCTGAACGGAGATGTATGTGTTATTTAGGTGCAGCCACTCTTGTTGCCACGGAAACAGTTCATTTCAGAATGCCTGTCTTGTTTCCCGGCTTCTCCATAATCTTGTTTAAGGCAATATGTGACAAAAGAGCAGAGAATTGTATAATTGTACTCCTTTTTGCTTTATTTTAGCGTGTTCCATATTTAACATTCCATACTTAACTGCTGGAGGGCTTTTTTTTTTCCCATCACTGTTCATATTTTGCTTGCTAAGCACCCTATTCAAATACATTGTTCTCATTTTAAACCTTTCCTGTGTTCTTGAATTATTTTTTTTTCACTGGCCACATAATTAACTTGGTGGCAAGATTCTTTACTTTACTGTTTTTATTGTGTGGGAAAATATTTATAACCTAAACTGCTTACCCTGTCTTGTGTTGAGCAAAAAAACATTTTTTATTTTTTAATTTAGCATTTGGAGAATATTGACCTGTTTAGAGATCTTGTCGCCTTGCCCATACATGGCAAAGTGACTATCTGGAAAGCCTACCCACAGAACAATCCCCATTTGCTCTTCCCTCTGTCGGTGGCACCACCAAAATACCTGGTTTCTGCTGATGTCCGAGCCCACATGGAGCTGTGATGTTGCCCCATCCTTCACATGAGGCTCTGTTGTGTGTAAGACAACAAAGCTTTAACATTATGGATAATGAGGAAATCTAAAGTGGAATTGGAACTGTTGAGGTCCTCCAGGGGCTTTTGCTAGAATATGCAAGTTTGCACATTTATGGTAGAGATCACTTGAGAAGTCCTCTTCTCCACCAATGTGATGTTCACAATCCCCCATCATGCCAGCACTTATTGATTACAGGTACTTGTATAACGCAGTCAATTGATGCAGCACTTTACATAGTGTACCTTCACATCAGTCCCTGCCCTCAAGGAGCTTACAATATACGGTCCGTAACTCGCATCCATCCATACGCATTTTGGGACCAATTTAGACAGGAGCCAATTAAACTACCAGCATGTCTTTGAAGTGTGGCAGGAAACTGGAGTACCCAGAGGAAACCCGCAGAGGGAGAACATGCAAACTCCAGGTAGGTAGTGCTGTGGCTGGGATTGGAACAGATTACCCTAGTGCTGCTAGGCGTAAAGTGCTAACCACTTTGCCGCTACACTTCCCACTTCCATCCTCTTGTCTTCTTGGTCTAGAGTCTTTAGCAGTCTTGATTAGCGGATGATGTAACACGCACAGGAGTTATTTAATCGTGGCACCCAACACTTGTATGGCCATTAGTGGTAGATTCTTAAAGTGGTTGTATACCCTTAATTACAACTTGCACCTACAGGTAAGCCTAGATTAAGGCTTACCTGTAGGTACAAGAAATATCTCCTAAACCTGCACGGTTTAGGAGATATTTGCAAAGAACGATTTACAACGTTGTCTACGGTGCATTTAACGGGTTAATCCCCATTCCCAACTGCGGCGTACCCCGCGCGCATGCACGGAGCGATGTCTTCGCTGCTCTGGCCAATCACAGTGCCGCAGCGGCGCTGTGCTTGGCCGGAGCGGCGATACCCGGAAGAGAGATGGATGCGGCCAGAGGGGGAGAAGAGGACGGCGTCGGGGGCCCCGATCTAAGGTAAGTGATGCATAATGAGCTAGTATGCTAGTCATACTAGCTCATTATGACTTTCTCTTACAGGTACTTTTAAAAAAAAAAAAGTTTAAAAGGGTATACAACCACTTAACACACCATACTGGAATCTACCATGTGATTAAAAGGGTGCTGCAAAGCCTAGACTGATATTTGTGTCCAATATGGATGAAATGTCACCAGCACACTGTCCAGCTTGTTTCAAAGTGCAAAGTTCTTTATTTTTGTATGATCGCATAGAAAAGCAATGTTTAAGGACCTTTCTTCGGGCATTTGCCTGAGCATGGATCCCTGCATAGTCCCGAAAGGTCGCTTTTCTATGTGATCCTACAAAGCATAGAGAGTCTTCAACTTTGAAACAAGCTTGTTTGTGTGCTGGAGGCTTATTTTACCCATGTATGGCCATTAGTGTAAAACTTGTAAAAAAAAAAAACTAGGAGAGGGGAACATATTTAAAGGCAACAGATATTGAGCCTTTTTCTGCCATACATTGCTGGCAATTCAACCACTTCAATACAGGGTACTCTCACCCCCTTCCTGCCAAGGCCAATTTTCAGCGATGGCGCACTTTGAACGACAATTACGTGGTCATGCAACGCTGTACCCAAACGGGGCCACGCATGGGTGGCTTGTTCGGGAAGGCATCCTATGCCGTCCAGTCAGAACAATGAGCCCCCTGCCCGGCCGTCATTCTGCTATAGGCTGGGCAGGAAGAGGATAAGAGTTATTTTCATGCGCACAACATATCTCTATTCAATTAAAGTTTGGCTAATGCTCTTTGCATGTAGGTTCTTTTTAACCATGTGTACTACTACTGTAGCAAAATTCTCTACTAATTTTTTTTTTATTTTTTTTTTGTAAAACTGAATAAAGCCAATTTTCGTAATCTTACTCTAAAATATACGTTTTGAGATTCCTGAGGTTTTACTAACTTTAGAAACTCAAAGCTTTTCCTCTATCTCTCGAATAACCAGTAAAAGAATATGTATTAGGTCAGTTACCAAATTAAAACCCCAGTTGCCAAATGTTTATATGCCTTGTCTTTTGTGTGTTAGCCAGAAGTGTGGCTGTTGCCTGATGCAATTATGACATTTTTATTTTTCTAATGTCGTACTGTATTATGTTTTTGTTTTTTTTACACAATACATATAAGCATTCAGCTCTGTGTCCCCAGAGATTATGGCATTTAATATCCCTACCACAGTCGCACAAGAATAGTTATGTGCTGTCAGCAATAATTCAGACATGATGTAGGAACATCAGAAGTGACATTAAGAAGTGCTTACCAATCACTCGGCAAACACATCGAACGTGGCATCTGTGATCTGTGTTCATTTGTCAAGATGAAGAAGTTCAGATTAATGGCAGATTATGGCCCCTTGGCCCTGAGATTTATGATGTATCATGCCTCATTAAGATGGAAGGACATGCTTTTCTTATCTTAATTTGTGAGAAATCTCCTCTGGGTTCTGATTCATGTGACGTGTCCTACTTTCTCATGTACAATGCTAAATCCGGGGGGAAAAAAGTTGTTGGCCAGGCCTCTGTTTTATTAACTGAACTTCCTAAGATTTATATAATTTTCTTCTAATATTGTACATGAGATAGTCTGCTGCACTCGTTTCTATTTTCCCTAAATAAGGAAGACAAAAATGAAATGGCTACTAGCTTATTATTGGGAAGCTTCTCTTGTTCCTTGCCAGCTTTGAAGAGATGTTGCTGAGTAAGTACAAAACTCCATACTAGATCAGTCGTGTTCCAGAAATAAGATCTGTTGCAATGTACCCTCTGCATTAATGAACTGACTATGAACAGTTAGACCAGTTATCTGTTCTTGGGTTGATCTCTTGTGGCAAAGTCATTTTGTATAACTGTCAGGGGAGGGTTGCAAAGAGGCCCCTTGTGCTATACTAGATTTTAAAAGTGTAGGCTTCCACTAATTGTCTGTACCACTAGACCATATAATATATCTGTATTCATAAGGGTCTATGAAGGGAAACTGTAAAGACTCCCAGTGTCTTTCAACCCATATCCTGTGAGTGCAGCGCATCAAGACCCCCTGTGGGTACCGCACCCTGAATCCAGACTAGAATGATGCTGACTTAACAGCTGCTCAGAAGCATCGGGAGGACCCTACATATAAGGAGACTTGCAAGACTGGCTTTGTATTTTAAACAAAAAGGGGGTTAGTGGTATCCAGGATGAAGCTGTATTGGGGATAAAACGTTTTATATTTTATATATTGCACAATGCATATCATTCCCATAGCACTATGGATTGTCTAGAGAGCAAACCAGTAGCTGTCACCTTTTTTCAGCCAATAACTCAGCCAAGTCTCTCTAAATGAAACCTTGGATGAAGTCTGGAGACTAAGAAAATTGACGCTTTTGCTTGTGTATGTATAATTTCAGCTTGAGCTATTGAGCTCTCCAATTTTTTTTTCCAACAGTAGGTAAAGAAACTGTAAATCTAGTCTTATACAGCACTAAAGTCTTATTCATCTGCCGTCATCTTTACCACGTTGCCTGCTGCTCATCTTCGGACACTGGGAGACCATTGATGTAACTCCTGGGCATGTCCACTGGCGGGTTCATTGTCCCAGGCACGCGGCTGAGTTCTAAACATTATAGATGCTGGGAATGCATCAGGAGTGTGCCTCTTGCATGCACCATAGAGTTTACAAAGAATTAAAAATTGCTAGGGGGTAAAGGAAGAAATTTTAAGCAGTTAAGATCTGTCAAACTATTCTGCCTTGTAGAAATGTTTTTTATTTTAGCAATTTAGTTCCATTTTAGGCTCTGAAGTCTGAGTGCCTCGTCATGCATACTTGGCCAAGCATATATACTTTTCAATGAAGTGGAGAGATAGAAAAGACACTGTTGGGTGCAACACATGGTGAAAAATAGTTACTGGGACAGGTTTTCCACTTGGGTCTTTTTTTTTTTTTTTTTTCCTGGGACCCAGTGGCATTCTTGATCTGCAGTTACCCAAAAAGACTAAAATCAATATCTGTCTTGTCTTAGCCATACGCGGGTAGGATTTTATTCAAACGTTCATACAAAAATTCTGCAAAATTGTCTATCTGAGCATGCTATGCTTACCATCATTGGTCTGACAAGTTTGTGTTAGTTTGCCATGCACAGGCTGCACAGAAGTGATGATTATGCCTGTGATCCTACCTCATACCATAATTAAAATGAACAAATAACAGACACATTTTAAACTTTACGTAGTAGATCTTGGTCAGGTGACTGGTAGATCGCGGTCTGGGCTTGCTGACCCACCATCCCAGAGCATCAGAGTGCACTGCAGAATGACTACTTGTATAGATGGAGCTGTAGTAGGGAGCAAGAGCCACATAAGCCGATGCCTCCTCTAGTGCTGGCTCTCTTTCCATGCGGAGTGGCCCCGTTTACTTGAATAGGTCCTGATTGGCAGGCGGTAGCATGCACCAAAAGTAACAAGGGGCTTAATTCCTGCTGCAGCATGTGTACACATTTTGGCTGCTGCCTCAGTAGCTAAAGGGGGGGTAGGGATTGGGGCAGTAAAACCGCAACTCAACCACAGGGTTTTACATGTGAAAAAGCCCCAAGAGTGCCCCTGCCAAATGCAACTTGGGGCTCATTTACAAGTGCAGCAAGCACTGCTACTCCTCTAAAAAGCGATCTGAGTGTGTTTGACAGGTGGTGAGGAGGAGATATGTTCCCTTCTCACCACTTGATATAAACCCATGATTGGTGTGCAATGCATTTGATTTAGACACAATAGTACAGCAATTACAGGTTTAAAACTGGTGAGAAGGTGACCCTGTACCTGGTGATCTTTGACTTTTCCCATGTTGTTCAGGTAGATCTCCACCTCGTTAAGGTTGCCTACCCCTGCTTTAGGTGTAAAGCAGCCAAGATCAGGCTTAATTGGAAAAGAGAAAAATGTTGGGACTTTATATGAGACCATGACCATCTAGTACACAGGTCTCCATTCCTATTTGAATGAGAGACAGAGGGAAAATTGGGGACATGTGGGGCAATTGGGACTTTATATGAAACACAACACTAGGGCAGCATAAGTCATCAGATGTAGTAGAATTAGTATGTAAATATATACATGCATACTAATTCTACTACATCTGATGACTTATGCTGCCCTAGTGTTGTGTTTCATATAAAGTCCCAATTGCCCCACATGTCCTTAATTTTCCCTCTGTCTCTCAAGATCAGGCTTAACGTCAAAAACAGTGCCATAGGCCATACTGTGCTGCAATGTTTCTTCCATTGTGACAGATGCGGGGTGCAATTTAGGCCTGGAGGTTACCTGCCTTAAAAATATTGAAAACTTAGGTTTTAACCATTTCCTACAAAAAATAAAAATATTTGGCTCAACGGGAAGGAAGCGGAATTCTTCAATGTGTGTGAAATGCCTTCCTAGTCAATTGTCACTGGAGACCAGTATCTCCATTGGCAGATTCTTCCTCTGTTTAGGCAGGGTTGCGATTAGATTTACCTGCCAGGTGTATTTGCCATGGCCAATTATTGGGGATCAATTGATTTCACTCTTAAATCTGGAATTGCTGCTCTTCTCTCTCCTGTCACTAGATGGCTGGCTATCTGGTGACATTAGATAAGACCAGGGCATTGCAAGCACCGATTTGGAATAGATGGGGTATCTCAGCCAATGGGCAGAGATTTTCTTGGGTCCCTTCGCCTGCTGGGAGAGCCTTTTTAGTTTTTGGCCTATCCCAGGCACATCTGGCTGCTAGGCTGTCTGAGGGCCTATCCAGAAGTAAGAGCAGCTTTAGGGTTTGGATTGTGTCTTGCAGTCAACTAGAAGTGACGGTTCTGCCAGCCAGAGAACCTGTCGTGGTCTGAGGTAGAGGGGAAGCTGATGTCAGTAAGGGACCATCCAGCTTGTTACCAGGGACCACAGTGAGTAGCTGAAGCAAGTACCGGAGCAGTATTCTCACCAACTGGGGACAGTGAAGAATCTGGAAACTTCGGGAGGTGCCAAGCCAGGAACCCATCCAGTGGGGTGATGCTTCAGGAGTATCTGGAGTGCCAAGCTAGGGACCCAGCAGGGAAGTGGGGGTGATGCTTGATGAAGATGCTAATCTAAGAAGATTGGAAGAGCTCATGGGATTCAGTGGCAGTGAATCGGCAAGTCTAGTGAGAGACTGGGAGCTCAGTGGGCTGAGTCTACAAAAAGCGACTGTAGAAAAGTAAAGGAGTTACAATTTGTGTTAGGAACTGTTCTAAGACTGTTACCATAGGAGACAGCGCTCCTACACATGCAAATGTGGTGTCCGGCTGGTTGCCTTTCCCTGCATGGCTGTCTACCTGTCGGAGTCTGCTAATTAACATTGCAACTACCAAAGGATGTCCTGGCACTAAACCCCCCCTCTCCCACTGTTCTGTCCATGAGAAAATAAATCTCTTTGCATTCAAGAAGTGTCTGGCGCCCATGAATTTACCTTGCATTACACCCACTATGCCTTGCAACCCACTCTATACAGAATGTCAGCTGTCCTTGGCTCTGGAGGTTCGCATTAGACTAAAGGAGACCTGGGACCTTGCTGTACTCTTAGTTGTTACACGCGTTCAGAGGCAGTTGGACACTTTTTTTTTCAACTGCACCTGAACGCATGCAATGTTATCCTATGTGTCCATGTACACAGTCTCGTTTTTTCCTTTTTTATGCAGTTGTGTTTAACCTCGTTTTTCCAGAAGCAAAAAAATGCTTTCAGACACTTTGCTTTTCCGTGTTTCAGACGCTAAACGCAGGCACCTGTGTTTAGCCGCGTTTGCGTTTTATAAGCATTTTTAAAGGAACCCAATTTTTTGGACCAGAAAACTCAGAAATATGATGGTAAACCATAAAAATACTAGAAAAATTGGTTTAAAATGTCGTAATTAGTTTAGATAGTTCATAGAGCATATATACTCACTAATGCACACATGTTTGTGAAATATCCAACGGACATTCACTGTGCCATCAATGGATGGGTCCAATATCGACAAGCTCTGATTCTGGACCTCTCATGCAAATTTACGACGACGTTGCTGCCTCATCAAGAGCAACATCAGGAGCATTTCCTGACATATATTCAATATGGGATCCATTTCCAAAAAAAAAAACACAGAAAGAGGCAAATGCAAGTGTACAACTGCTCTCGCTGCTGCTGCTCACTCTGCTCAAAATGGCAGAAATAGTTAATACATGCTTTCTGAGCTTGGGGAGGGTCTATATGTTATCTTTACAAATGCTTATAGACACAAACGTGGCTAAACGCAGCATGAAAACACAGCAAAACGCGCGTTTTTAAACGCAAGTTTCTGCTTTTTAAAACATGCGTTCAGCAGAGTTTGCCCATCAAAATTTAGACTTTTTGGATTTGGTGACGGTTTATGTAGCTGTGGATACAATGTGTAGATTATGATTTGGCATTCCTTTTTCTTAGATGGCTGAGAGCTGCCACTTGCTTGAGATACCAGGGAGATTAGTGGTTAATATGATCTCACGCGAGATATAGTTCAACATCATCCATACCTACCCGTATGCTGGATATCATTTTGATTTCCAATAATACAGAGAACTGATTTTAAGGTTTTGACTTCCAGTAATTGAGAACCCATACAGAATTGCTAAATTTTGTGAAACAAAAAAAAAATGGCTAAATTTATTTTTGTACCTATATTTTCCGACTAACACAAGATCTTCTGCTTTATTACAGGGAGGAGCGCACAAAATTTTGGAACAATGTAACTTGCCTCTTACTGGTAAACAGTGTGTGGATCGTATCATTACAGAGAAGGTAACCCTTTTTACCATTCCCAATACTTTTGGTATAGGAAAATACATCTTTCTCCTTGCATGACAGTGCTTGGACCTGGCATTGGCTGCTCGGGCCTCGGCTCTGCATCCTGGGAAGAGGTCTCATGCTCACCCTTTCACAAAATCATCAGATTTTTCACATCATGCAGCTTAGGAATGAAACAGGGGAGCACTATGATGGTACCAGCAGGTGCAGAACTTTTTTTTTTTATTTTTTTTTATTTATATATGTCTAGCAAATGGCTATTTAACTTCATTACATATGTAGGCTTATGGAAGGTTGAGCATCACCCATACTCATCCCTGCGCCTCCCTTTCTTAACCTTAAGCAGGCGCTCCCACTGGGAGCGAGTCTCCCTGCCATCGGAACACGTTCGCACAGTGAGAATGATTCCCCCCCATCCACCTAGAATAAGTTTGACTGCTGGTTGAACACAATATATGGCCAGACTAAATGTTTTGCATAAAATAAAATGTATGCAAACCCTCCAGACCCTGTTCACTTGTATGCTGTGAGCCGGCCATTTATCTGCCTCTAGCTGGTAGGTTCTGCAGGCAGCCCATTCGAGTCTGAGGACGCAGCAGCTGCACGGACACAGCCGCTGGTCCTAATGAGACCGGCGTGTAGGTGTTCAGTTGCCCCAAACGTACATGGTATGTTTTCAGGGCTGCTACCTGCACGCCCGTCACATGCAGCTGCTGCGTCCTCATAGACTTGAATGGGCTGCCTGCAGTGTATGGGTCTCAGTGCCGTGTAAACGAGGCATTAGAAATTAACTTTATTATATTTTACTCCCTTTTTGGTCTGGTAAATATGCTGTTTTTGTTTCGCAAGTGCAAAAAATACCCGCTGATCCTGGGAGGAATCTTGTGAGCTGACGACTTCCTGTGCGTTCTGCCTCTGAGTGTTATCAGTTAGCATTATTCCCCGCTCTGGTTGTGGACCAAACACCCCCACCGTTTTATGGAAAGAAGGCGTCGAAGGCTAACCGCACATGTTATAATCTGATTTTACAATCTCCTTTTTAGATGGACCAATAAATATGCAGTGCAAGTATTATATTGGTTTTGGTAAATCTATAGTTAATTGTACGATCAGATTGTAACGTTTATGGTGACCATTTGGGTGATGACAATGCTCCTTCTATTACAGCAAGTCAGTGTTGCCCCCCCCCCCCCCCAGACAGGAAGTGTTACTGGCAGGATCACCAAGTGAAAATAAAAGGGAGGAAAAGCCTAAAATGCAACCACCACATCTAGAGACTGGTTTCTGCAATTAAATTGCGGTCTTATTTGTGTCCTTGGGTTTAGATAGGCTTTTAGGAGAGCTTCAGAAAAATGTATTGCAGCCCCAGGAAAATGTCCTAAGATCTGTGATATATAATCAATCACACTGATATGGTTGGGTGCCCTTTCCATCTGCTGCCTGTGCAGATAAATCTGGAAATTGCCCTAAAGGTAAGACACGGCGGCTAATCAAAGACAAGAAGCAGGCAGTGAATTATGATTCTGATCGGTCTTTAGTGCAAAGTGAACCTGCCATGTAATTGAATCACTGCAGTCTACATAAATGTACCTGTCGCTTATACTTGGAGTAGGCTGCCACTAGTGCAACCACTAGTCACTCCATCCACACATTAGTTCTTCATGAGCAAGTTCTAAGGAATTGACAGGCTTCATGCTTTCTGTCCATTCTACAAAGCGGAATATAATGCAAACCATATGGCATCTCTGGGATGTCATTTTAAGGTTCCATGCACACTGGACTTAAAAAAACATTGCTACAGGCTTTTGATGTTTTGTTTTTTTTCTCCTGCCCCTAGAAGCACTTCTATTGTGTTCTGTGTGTCTTTGCACATTATGGCTACTACAGGCGTTTTCTGTCGGACATTCAGAGGCAGGGAACAAAAACTCTATTGCGGTTTCTGGAGAAGTTTTAGAAGCTGTAAATACGTCAGTCTCTCCTAAACTCCTTATCTCTTCTGAACGTCAAGTTTCAACATGTGTTGTCACTGTACATTTCCTGGCTTTTGTAGAGGGGCATGTAGTGCAAAAAAGCCTATAAACAAAATGCTCTTAAACTCATAGACTCGCCTAAACTTTGTACAACATGCTTTCAATTTGCGTCTCTTATGCCACGTTTTTTAGCTTAAAAACTGACGTTTTTTCTGCTCCTAGTGTGCATGGAGCCTAAAAATTGAGTCACCCAGAGCCAAGCTATTCCTGGGTTTCTTAAAGGATATCTAAACCCCCAAAACAAAAATGTAATATACTGCAGCTCACTAGTTCTAATAGCTAGTTTGTGTATGTGTTTGTTTTTTTGTGCATTGTTTAAGGAATAAACATTTTCTATACAAATAAGTAGGGTTATACCCGATACTGAGTATTTGCCTGAGTACTTGTACTCAGGCAAATGCTCCGGATGCCTGACCTGATACCTTTGCATTAAGAGGCGGCTCCCAGAAGTCAGTGGGCAGAGAGGGAGGAGTGGCGAGCGAGTCCTGGCAGGCTGCCATCAAGGGTGTGGGTCGCAGCATCGGTGACCCGGGCTGGCACATTCTTTGACAGAATTGACAGCCCCAGTCTGTCGAAGTTTGAACAGCACGACGCCCATCTTGGTGCACCCTACCTCGGCCTCAGTATAATGCCAGGCTGCCAGCAATTGCCAGTGCAATCAGTGCTGCATTTCATTGCCACTGCCCACCTATCGGAGCCAGCCTATCAGTGCTGCATATCGGTGCCAGCCATCATTGCTGCATTACAGTGCCCATTAGTCAGTGCCACCTATCAGTGCTGCAAAGATATCATTAGTCTGTATTGTGCTTTGAAAACTGTCACATGACATAGAAAAAAAAAAGAGAGAATCGGTATCGGCAAGTACTTGAAGAAAAAGTATCGGTACTTGTACTCGGTCTTAAAGTGGTATCAGTGCAACCCTACAAATAAGTTTGCCTTACTAAAATCCAAGTGTTCTTGTAACTTCCTGTGCTCAAAAATGAAATCTCAAACGATCTTATCGGTTTCTTAAATGCCTTCCTTGAACTACAAAAGGACTCCACCCTATGTAACAAGGAGTGGAGGATCGGTTAGTAGACCTAATCGGGAGAGCTGCCTAGAGTTACAACTGCTCCTCCATAGATGCAGTTAAAGTGAGTCAACATTAACTCAAAAAAACTAATGCAGCAACCACATCTAAGGACTGATGGGCAGCTGCAATATATTTGGTTTCTGGGTTTAGATGCTCTTTAGGAGCTGGCTTTGTGCCTGGTTCATGCAGGGACTGAAATTGCACAATACAGTGGGGGGGGGGGGGGGGGGGGGGGGGGGTGTATTTGATCCCCCTGCTGATTTTGTACGTTTGCCCACTGACAAATGATCCGTTTTAATTTTAAGTGAGACAGAATAACACATTTCAAAAAAGTTATAAATTGATTTGCATTTTAATGCGTGGAATAAGTATTTGATCCCCTTTCAATCGGCAAGATTTCTGTCTCCCAGGTGTCTTCTATACAGGAGATGGATTGGGTATCAGAGTGAAGCGAGGGGTGATGATGTCACTGGGTGTGCGACACGTTTCCGGGCATGCGTCCTGTGGGTAGAATGGCAGTCCGGCTCCTTTTTTTCAAGTCTGTGGCATGCAGGTCCCATGCATATGCAGTGCTGAAATCCCAGAAAAATCTGTTTTTCCTTTTTTTGCTTTTAGGTGATGCATCTGCATACTGGAAGTGCACTACTCTTGTATAGTATTAATTTTTGAGCCTTTTTGTACACAAATGTACTTTTCTATTGCAACTTTATGATGCCAAAACTGCAGTAAGCTGCATGTGGCTGCGATAATGAATAAACACAATTTAAAAAACAAAATGCCAAATGAAGGAATTTCACTCTTCCTGCTGCAGTCTGTAGATTGTTCACCTTCATGTCACCAGCATCCGAACTACATCCAATATTGAATTCCGAATTGGATCAACCAAGCGGTTTATGCTTTAGTTTAGTATGCATCGCTCTAAAAAGGGCTTTAGAAAATCTGTCGTCATTGGCAGCCAATTGGGTTTCAAGATATGCCTATACTTTTTTTAAATCTGCCATATTCACCTTAAACCTGCTCAAGCTGTAATGTGGGAATATTGCTTCAGTGTGTTTGGAGTAAGCCAGGCTCTTCTCTGCTTGCTAATGTCTTATTTCAGCCTTATCCAGGCTCATATAAGATGATTATCTTGTTGAGTTGGGTCCTAGCCACAGCATAATGCTTGCTGAAGAAAAACAGAAACCTTAAATCCTAGCTGATATATTTTCCTGACATTTCCAATCTGATAATAACCTGCATTTTATGTATATTTCTCTGTAATAGGCTGTCTTTGATGTGGACAAGAAGAACGGGCTTACTTTGATTGAGATCGGTGAAGGTCTTACTGTAGACGACATCAAAAAATGCACAGGCAGTGACTTTAAAGTGAGTGCTTGGAATTTAAACACCCACACATCTGTTCTGTTTGCTCACTGCCTTCTTATCCAGACTAGCAATTTTGATACATTTGGGATTATAAAATGTAATCGGTAAAGGAATAGTTGTGGTTTAGCCAACTTGGAGATGGCAACCCTAAAAGATGTTTTCTGTACAGGAAATTTATGGAAGGCTTCAATTGTCCCTTCCAATTGTTTAGTCAGGGTAAGGCTAGCCATACACTTATAGATTTTTGCCACTCTAATAGATTGCTCAATCAATGCTGTTTAGAATGCATGAAGGAATCTCCCCTGTTAGCTTTGTATTCTAAACAATTCTAAAGGCCCTGGATTCATATTTTGTAAGATTCACTGAAATGGTCTTTGAGCACACTCAAAGTCTCTCGTTCGGCAGCACCCCTTTGAAACCGGGGAAGAATCCACAAACATTTATACAGTCCAATGACCGCACCAAAACCATATCCAAGGTCGTTATTTATTTATTTTTTATTTTTTTTGTGGGGGGGATTGACTCAAGTAATCCTTCTTTTTTTTTTTTTTTTTTGTTAATTTTTGAAAATACACGTGCCACCAATTGTGACGGAACATACCACACTCCGCTTGAGTGCTTCTGTCAGTATATCACGTCCCAAGTCCTGGAACACGAGACCAAACGGATCTTGCTATAGTAACCCCCAAGAACCACACAACACCAGCCTTGGAGTACACCAGAAAATAGCCTATTTTAATTTGAGATCTCACACAAATATATACACCAGGATGACAATACAAACTGTAACCAGAAACCTAATTAATGATCTAATTAACTAATCATTTAACCAGACTAAGTGACTCGGATATATCCTTTCAGGTCAGCCTTGTCGTCTCCTAGCTCCCTAACTACAATCACATGATCATAAATATCACAGAACTCCTTCACACAATAGAGTTAATTAGCACAAATTACCAACGGGTGAAAGACCTTCAATCCCAGATGTGCAGGTGCTGACCTATGGTGTATTAATACCTTGTTCAAATGAGGAAACAAAATACGAAAATGTGTCAGGTGCCTAGTGTTGATTTTATGCCTTGTTAAGGCTATTTAAAGTGCTTAGTGCGTGCGGATATCATAGGTTGCTATCCTGTAGTGCTTGGGCTTAATATGTGCTGGTTACAGGGTTTGGTGCTCTTTTTTTAAAAAACAGATATGTTCCATCAGTAGCCCATCTTCACTCCCCCAAAAATAATACAACGGGGCATCTATAGCAAATATCTATTAAATGTGGTCTAGGTTTTCTAATAGCGTAATCAATACCAAAGTCCCATCAGTTTAACCATATAGAAATTCAATTTTCCAATATCATGCAGTATAATACAAACAAACACAAAAAAACAGAGCTAGAAACTGTATAAAGAGTCCGTGCCAACACCGCTTGTGCTTAATAAAAAATATATATAACTTGTGCAGATTTCTTGCTTAGTGACCGTCACCACCTATGGAATGGATCACTTACCGGAGCTTGGTAAGTGTAAGGCCTGCGGTTACTTTAGGATAACCAATCCCATCAGTGGCCTCCCTCTTTCTCTCACCTCCAGGTCAGGTATTGTATGGGTGTTTTGCAAACGGACTCCACAGCTGGTGTCCCCAAAAATGAAATAATAGACAGGGGGCTTCCAATAGTGAAGTATGTTGATCAAAGGGTGTTTTTAAAAAGAAATAGTTTAAAAAGACTCACATGGTCCAGGTGCCGCGGCTGGCACCAAGCATATCCAGCCTTGTGTTTTAAAATTGCGTACTGACTTCCCTTCCTGGTCTGAGGTCCCTCTCCCGGAAGTGATGCAAGCGCGTACGATTACCCAGCAGCCTCTACGCGTTTCGCAAAGGTTATTGCGTAAAAATAAAAAAAATAAAAATAAAAATGTGTGTGGGTAATGTGGTTTATATAGCCCCAATCCTAAAATTCGCTGCCCCTTAATAGGGTGTCTTCCCTGTCCGTCCATATACACAGTGCTACCCCGCCGTACCGGAAGTGTCTGTGCCGCCAATTTGGGTCCGGTGACCGGAAGTGCGTGTGGCGCCATCTTTGTTATGGGATCCACTCGGATTTAGTAACCTTCACCTAACACACAGACACGTCTCCTCTAGAAACTCTCTACTCCCTAGCTCCCTAACTACAATCACATGATCATAAATATCACAGAACTCCTTCACACAATAGAGTTAATTAGCACACACCACCCCTTACTTATCTGTGTATAAAATAACATGTAATAATAAATTTCGTCAGAACGGACATTTTAAACACAGTGATTGATTCCTGTGAATCTGTTCCTGCAGCTGCAGTATTAAGTTTTATTTTAGAGTCCCAATCAGAAATTAGTCATAACAAGCTCTACGTTCAACCCCTTTTTTCCCATCGTGTCTTTGAGCGAGATTGAAATTCTGTCGTTTTCCTCCAGTTTTGCTCCACTCTATCGATACCACAAAATGATCTCTAATCCTTCTGGCTCTTCTGTAGATAAAGTTGGGTTTTTTTGGCAGTATGCTCCCTAGTTGTGGGTCGTTGCTAATAATTGGCCAGTGTTTGCTGACAATTCCTTCTAGGATTTTGTACTGGCTTAGAAGCCACACTAGACTTATTTACAATAAACACATTATAGCAGACAACAGACAGGTGGCTTGAGTTGATGACATCGGCATCTGCTATGAGTCCCAACAGTATGAAGCAGTCACTATTTCTAATATGGCATAAACTGGGTTCCCAGAGTCTGTGTGTCTTGGGGAAACATGGACTTGAATCCAAAGTAACATTACTTCAAGGGTCCCTAGGCATACACCTCACAGAATATTTTTCCCTTAAAATTCAGGGCCCATAATCAGTAGGCAAGAGGCTAGCATTTAGTCCCCTCCAAAAGCCTCTATCCCAGGTGAGTCTATCGCTCGAGGAATATCTGCCCTATTTTCAGCAAGATCATCCTTCTGGTTAGGCCTGTCAGGCCAACTAATCTGATCCTTTAAGGACTGTCAGACTCAAATTACTGCGACAGCTGGCTGAATAGCTGAACTGGCCAAGGAAAAGGAAACCTTTAATAATGACTCCAGTTTGTCAACAGGGTCTTTCAAGCCCTGTTAGTTTTCCTTAAACAAGAACTTAACTTGTCCAGTGGATAAGACTGTCGCATCTACGGCTGGCATACTCAATTTCTTAAACGTTTTCTCCATGTGATATAAAAGGGAAAACCTCTTTGGGAACATCCTGACAGGATTTTTGTTCCTCCTTTCAGCATACACCACCTGTTCCAACAGCAGGTGCAAGGGGAAAGCCCTTGATGGCTGTTTAAAAAACGTATTTGTTACTTCTGCCTTACTTCCTGGACAGACTTTAGGTCATGACACTGGAAGGAGTTGACCAGCTGAGGTTAGATGATGTAGGGTGTGTGCTAATGATATCAGCTGGTCAACTCCCTCCTGTGTAATGACCTAAAGCTTTTCCAGGAAGTAAGGCATAAGTAATGGATAAGTGCTTGAACAGCCATGAAGAAAGTGAGGTAAGGGTGTGTAGAATAAATTGAAAGCTGTTTTTTTATTTTAATAAAATAAGTACATTATTGGTACATAGGGGAGCTGGAATTTGGCAAAAATACAAAACAGTGTATTTGGCCTTTAATGGTCTTCCTCTTAGAGATCCAAGCAGAGTGCTTTTTAAATTGACTAAGCTCTTCAAGGCACCATACACAATGTCCCCTTTGAACACAGCTGATTCATTGGCACCAAAGGGATGCCAACAGCACACAGTCTCTAGGATTTCTCACACCAGTCTGTACTTAAGAATGTCCTTGGATGATTGGTTCCTTCCAATATCCTCCAGACACTTTCTCCCAGTGATACGAGACTAAATTCTTCAACAAAAAGCCCCTTGGTCAGCTTCAGCAACTTTCTTCAAAGTAGGCCTCCCCAGCTAGGACCTCAACCAACAGCAGGTATGTTTTGCGCTTGCCTAGGGGGCAATAGGCCACCCCCCCCCCCCCCCCATGCTCTGATCTTCTCCTCAGGGACAATACACTTCTGTTCCAGGTCTCAGACTATTTCTACACCTTCCAAGCAACCATCTGTGCGGGTCTCCCACAGGGATTGACAGTGTAAATATTCATGCTGCCCGTTTGCCTTGCTCCACACCTCCCTGTCCCAAAACGACCCAGAAAGTTCTGGAGTGCAGCCTGAGGAACACAGAACAGACCTAAACATCCACACACAGCCTCACTGATTACAATGAGACCAGAACTAAACTTACCTCACCCATCGCCAAAATAGGAGGGTGCTACAACTGAAGTGAATTTTTATATTTTGTGTCTTGGGAAAAAAAACACATTTGGCTGCTCAATGCCATGCCATTGTGACAGCAAGACCCCAGGAATATAGCAAGTGTGAAGGCTGAGCACCTCTATGGTTCTGTAAATGAATTGTGTAGGATACAGTCTGTGTGATGTGAACATGTCTATTTTGCCCATGTCTGACGTACAATATATTATTTTACTCCTAAGGTTTCACCAGACCTTCAGCCCTTACAGCAGATCAGTGAATAAGATTCATGGAGTCTTCCCTATCGGTAACCAACTGAAACAATGTTTTCTGATGGCAAAGCTAGACAGAACTTTGTAATGAGCACTTTTTTGTACAATCGCAGATGAATTGTTACAGGGGATGAGGGGGGCTTTGTCATTTATTAAAACTTTTGATGAGAAATGTATGGTTGTGATTTGTTCAATGCTCGAGTCTAAGCTTCTTTTGTCAAAGTCTACACACCAATTCTGTGATTTTGTATAAAATAACACTTCCTTTTCCCTGCAACACTGATCTGGTGGAGGCGATGGGCCATTCTCCTGACCCCTTATGATGGATCAGTTTCCAAAGATCTTTATTGGGAACCGTCTCACAACCAATGGAGCTCACTGAGTGCATCTATCAATGTATGGCTTGTATAATATGCAATTCCTATTCTGATTGCCAGCACTTACCTGCACTCTATGCAAATGACTAACTGCACTGTGGAAATGTTTTATGTGAGCAATTTTTACTTGCCAAATTATTTCTCGCACACCTGGCATAGTCAGCAGGGTGACGCCATCTGCTCTATTACAGTTAAAGGCTTTGTTCACCTTTGGAACATGTTGCATTTTGCATGTTTAGGGTGGAACATGTTCTACCTCCTGCCTACTCCTTTCTTGCGACTTCTCCACTGCACCTGCTGTCACAATCCAAATATGTGACCGCCTATGGCTCCACCCACATGGCTGCACCATTCATTCAGAGTCCTTTGAGCTACATCTATCTGCAGCTCGACAGATTTGAATACTCACTGTTCACTTTATTAGGTACAGCTGTTCAATTGTTTGGTAAAACAAACTGCTAATCAGCCAATCACATGTTAGCAACTCAATGCATTTAGGCATCTAGATGTGGTGAAGACGACTTGCTGAAATTCAAACTGAGCATCAGAAGAAAGGGGATTTAAGTGATTTTGAACGTGGCACGTTTGTTGGCCCCAGATGGGCTGGTCTGAGTATTTCAAACACTGCTAATCTAATTCGTTTTTCACGCACAACCATCTCTTGGGTTTACAGAGACTGGTCCAACAAAGAGAAAATATCCAATGAGCGGCAGTTGTGGGGAGGAAAATGCCTTCTTGATGTCAGGAGAATGGGCAGACTGGTTCAAGATAATAGGCAACAGTAACTCAAACAACCACTCATTACAACCAAGGTATGCAGAATATCATCTCTGAGTGTACAACACATCGAACCTTGAAGCAGATGGGTTACATCAGCAGAAGACAACACTGGATGCCGCTCCTTTCAGCTAAGAACATGAAATTGAGGCTACAATTCACACAGGCTCCCCAAAACTGGACAATAGATTTGAAAAATGTTGCCTGGTCTGAGTCTCGATTTTCAGCTGCAACATTCCGATGGTAGTGTCAAAATTTGTAAACATGGATCCATCCTGCCTTGTATGAACAGTTCAGGCTGGTGGTGGTGTAATGGTGGGGGGGATATTTTCTTGGCACACTTTGGGCCCCTTGGTACCAATTGAGCATCATTTAAACGCTACGGCCTACCTGAGTATTGTTGCTGACCATGTCCATCCCTTTATGACTACAGTGTACCCATCTTCTGATGGCTCCTTCCAGCAGGATAATACACCATGTCACAAAGATCAAATCATCTCACCGCTGGTTTCTTGAACATGACAATAATGTCAATGTACTCCAATGACCTCCACAGTCACCAGATCTCATCCAATAGAGCACCTTTAGGGATCGGGAGGAATGGGATATTGGCATCATGGATGTGCAGCTGACAAATCTGCAGCAACAGCGTGATGCTATAATGTCAATATGGACCAAAATTAGGAATATTTCCAACACATTGTTGAATTGATGTCATAAAGCAGGGATATGCAATTGGCGGACCTCCAGCTGTTGCAGAACTACAAGTCCCATGAGGTATAGCAAGACTAACAGCCACAAGCATGACACGCAGAGGCATGATGGCACGTGTAGTTTTGCAACAGCTGGAGGTCCGCTAATAACTTTCCCCTGCCATAAAGAATTGAAGCAGTTCTGAAGGCAAAAGGGGGTCCAGCCCAGTACTAGGCTGAACCTGTAACTAATAAAGTGGCCGGTGAAAGTAGTTCTCAATTGAACTTCTAGGGTGCTGGTGAGCATGGGGTATTACTGCCATTCAGTAACTGCCTGTACAAGGTGCAGCCAGACAACTGTAATGAATGTCTGCAGGAGCCTGACATTGCACCTGTGATTTGCTGATGGGGTTGGGGGGGGGGGGGGGTGCAATGCCTTACTGGCTGCAGAGTAAACAAAATACCAAAAACAAACAAAAAATACTTCCTTTTTTTTGTTTTCCTGCAAAGATGTGATTTATTTTTTTTGTAAAAGGTGAACGTTTCATTTAAAAGAATAGTGTTGTCCAGGGCCTTTAGACTTCATTTGGCTATAGGCAGGAGGAGCATCCATGTACGTCCTCCCAGAATCTTGCTCCCGCGCGCCCCTGGGAATATCCGCGACTGCCGCGCTGTAGCAGTCTTTCGGCTATGGCCCGGTCGTCAAGTTATTGATTTTCTTAAGCATCCTGCCAGTGCACCGCTCCAGTGTGAAAGCACTCGGGCTTACACACTGGAGTGGGAGGCGCTTTACACGTGCTATTTTTAGCGCCTGTAAAGCGCCTCAGTGTGAAAGGGCTCTTAGTTTACCCTAATTAAATCTTCCTTCCCCCATTTTTTTTTCTTCTGCTTTTTTATTTTTATTTTTTCATTTGTATTGGAATCATAATTTTAATGTAATTTTAACCAGACCAAATTTATAGAATAAAATGTTACTCCTTCCCGTATTTCTATTTTTTTTTTTTTTTATAAACTAACATTGGTCACAAAGGGACATTTTTTTTTGTAAATTTTTTGTCCCTTTTAATGTATTGCTGTTACTTTTTTAAAGATAATGCCAATTTTGTGGTAGGGAAATGGCAAATAAAGAAAAAAAGAATATAGCGCATACAATTGCAACACGACTCCTATTGTAATTGAATGTTATTAAAAATGACCTTTCCTTTTCAATCTGCAGCTCTGTAATTTTCTGAAAATGCAATATGGCTACCTGGAGGTGTTCTGTACACAGAATGCCTCCCAGAAACATTTCCTGCCTGTGTGATTGGCTCACTGATTTTCTCAGAGGTCTTCACTAGGATACAAGTCAGATTTCAGGCATTCCCTGCAACAAATCTCATTTTTGGTGAGATACTCCTAATAGGAACATGTCTAAAGGGATGCAGACCCAGCAGCTTTCCTCATCAGTGCTGATGGATAATAATGGGACCACTCCCTTTAGATTCCCTTTCCCGCACAGGGATTTCTTCAGAATAACAAAAGGTAGGAATCTGCAACAAAGTTTTAAAATCTTTGCAATGTAGATAGATCTCACAGAGAGGCAATGTATGGCAAAAGCGTTTTGGTCCATACTCCTATGGATCACAGTTCGTTCTACACTCCTGTGTTCCACTTTCAGCCGACAGTGGGCTGAAGTTTGAGCTGGTCCAGGCTCTAAAAGATCCTCACCATATGGGGGTGTGGCCTGACTGGAATCTGGGTTGAGGCTACCATTCATCTCCCTTCATGCACATGTCTGCTTCATGCGGCTTATGGAACTTTTCCTTTGGCATATCTGCCCAGAAGCCTGGACCGGGAGCTGGCTCAGCATCGGTAATTTGCCATGAGCCGGAGCCAGCTGCTAACGTCTCCTCTACAGCCCAGTGCTCCAGTGAGTACTGGAGGGGAGAGCAGAGGGCTGCTGGCTGACTGTCGCGGCTCTGCTCGGAGGAGAGAACTGAGCGATTGGCTGTGTTTGATCACTCCAGTCTCGCTGGAGAGGCAGTGGGGGGCAGACGCATCGATGCTGCATCACCTAGGTGAGTATAAAATGTTTTTTTTTTTTTTAAATCCTGAACTTTTTTTAAGTAATAACAAATTATTGCCCAATAAACGGGTAAATGGCATAGTTGTATACATTTCTCTTGTCATTAAGGTGAGAGGTGAGGTGATGGAAGTGGTAACATAACCCTAATGAAGTCATCCCCTCTCCCATTGTTAGGCAGTACCATGAAGTGCCTAGTTAGACAACACTGACTCTTGCCTTCAACTATGTGCTTCTGTCCCGGGAGTTATAGGAAACGTTTGTATAAGGACAATTAAATATGTAATAACTTCCCTGCATGCTTTACAACTTCTCTGCTATTTACTTGCAAGTTCTAAGGACTACATATCCCATGGTACCTTGCTGCCTGCAAGCAGTAATTCCTGTACTGACTTTGCCTTCTGAAACTCCTCAGCACCTCTGTAGTACAGAAGGCAGACTCTGTGCAATGTGTGACATGGCAGTGCTACTCACAGGACATAGTGACTACGTATCGCCGAATTCAAGGAAGTAAATGTGAGGGGATCTTCACAAAGTAAGTTTATAAATTTCAAGATCATTCAGATCATCAGGAGTAGGATAGAAATAATTGAAATGCAATGTTGGTAGTAAAAATAAAAATCACTTAACATTTTGATGATTGTTATGCTTTAATAAAGTTGTAGTCCTACTCTGATTTTTATTTTATTTTTTCCGTATACTGGAAATGTTTGTTTTTTGTAACAAATTTTATGTGGAATTGTTTGTGTATATTGTCTAAATTTATCAACACTAGATATTAAACATCCTATCTCTTCTCGTTTCCAGCCGAATCTGCAGTCTAGATTTAGTCTGTTTTATTAAAAAAAAACGCAATATGTTTATATGAATATCTGACAATTTGAGCCAGTTTTCTCCAAGTCGCCCTATATTTAATTTAACCAATAAATGGCATGATCTGTTCTTGTAGCTTCTTATCACCCAACATGTCTTTAAAATGTTCATCCTCTTTTTAAGCGAGAGCAGGGTGTGCTGCAGCTGCCTAATTTCTTTAGCTCTCACTTTTATTGCCTAAAACTTATTGTGCAGCTTTGATTTGTTTCGATGGGAGAGGAGTCTAAAAAGTCACTATACATCATCCTGAAAGAGGAGAATAAATAATTAGAAGCCTGCCTAAAGTGCAACTTCAGCATTTTTTTTTTTTTTTTATTAAGCTATTCATGGAAACGTGTGGTTGTTTTTTTTTTTTTTATTTCTTCCTACGATTGCATTGACTCATCCTCCCCCCCGCATCAAAAATACATGGAAAGTAGGTTATATGGTTTTCAATGGCATAGTTCACACCAGTGCTTGCCCTTTCAGTTAAAAAAAAAAGTGTAACATGCTGCATTTTTTTTTTCCCACACTGGACTGTACTGGAACTAGGGGTGGATTCAGAGTCTAGTCTCGGGAGGGGCACTTCCTGAAAATGTTTTTTGGCGGGCAATTTATCGGGGCAATGGCTGGTGTTAGTGCTTTTATCATCATGTCACTATGGTTGATATGGTGTCAGGATGATTGAAGCGCATTCTTTCTATTATTATATTGTAATATGAAATGGTTCAACTTGCCATAATGCAGAATCAGTGGGAGCCGTGAGTGTCACTTTCCATGTCACCTGCCTTCAGATGCGGATTGTCACTTGCCACACGTGCAGATTGTTACCTGTCAGAGTGAAGACGGGCAGCAGCGAGATGATGTAATCTCTTTGCTGCCCGCGGCTGCACAGTGAGGGCTGAACTGCTGTGATGCAAGGTAAGCGGTGAAAGATGTCATCTCTCTGCTCCCCCCCACCCACCCACCCACTCACTGACTGGCCAGCACCTCTGCTCACCTCCTGCACCCCTGTTGATTGGCCTACCCGCTCTCACCTGTTGTCCCATCACTGATTTCTGGGGGGGGGGGGGGGGGGGGGGGGGGCAATTGCCTTGTGTTGCCCCCCCCCCCCCCTCCCCTTGAATCTGCCTCTGATTGTAACACTGTTAAACGCATTGGAACACTCATGTTCTTATTTGAGATTAAGGGGGAAAAAAGGGGGGGGGGGATGCACTGGATGCATCAAAAATGTACATGCAGAAAAGCATCTGGAACACATCTGGACTGCCTTTCTATGGTGTGAACTGGCCCTAAAGCCCTGGGATCTGGTTTCTTTGGGTACATACAGTAGAATTTATAGTAGTTAATGCTGTTGGCTTTGTTCTGCTAAACATTATGCATTGACATATCTCTTTCGACTCAGTGGGGTTGATTTACTAAAAGTGGAGTGTGCAAAATCTGGTGCAGCTCTGCAAAAAAAAAAAAACAGCTTCCAGTTTAAAAAAAAAAAAAAAGTCTCATTGAACAAGCTGAAGTTAGAAGCTGACTGGCTACCAGGCAGAGCTGCACCAGACTGCACTCCAGTTTTAGTAAATCAACCGGACAGTATAGTCACCTGTTATCTTAGCGCCATTTACAGGCAGCGTAATTCTTCAATAAGAAGTTGAAGCTATCTCATAATTTTACTTCAGTTAAGCACAATACAGGATTTTTTTTTTTTTTTTTTTTCCACAGTCTTTTGAAGTGTAAGAAGACAATAACTTTCCTAAGCCCTGTCTCTGCAAAGTGCTTACACTAATTGAAGGAACATGGATGAGGTGGGGAGGGTGTAGCTAGGACTGAACTATCACTAAACAGGAGGGGAGGACAGAGGGAGAAACCAAAATCACATAAGTATGCAAGTTGTTGCTGAAAACCATCACTGGATGTCGGCTTACTACTGAACCGTAATAACTCAATGCAAATAAAAAATATACAAATGGCGCAGAGCAACATCTTCCATTACATGCTTTGGCAGAAGTGTGTCAATCACTGGAGTGGCTGAAAAGAATCCCAAATATTTTAGTAGCAAAGACAGTTCACATACAAGTTCTTTGCTCTGAAACTAGAGATTCGGCTTCAATCTAGTTCTAATTCCTACCAAAAATGAAGCCTTTAGGACAAGCTGTATCTAAGTTTGTTTAAAAAACAAAAAACAAAAAAACAATACATTCTTCCAGCAACATGGATATACAACGGACATGCCTTGAATTTTGCACAGTAGAAAATATTTGCAGCATACCCCAGGTGACATTGAAAGACTTGACTTTATACTGGGTAATAGAGACAGTGCATGTATCTTAAAGCCAGACAATGTAAATTCTCATGATTTTGAAACAAACGAAGGTTTATGATGTCCATGTGGTTAGTCGTAATTTTCCTCAAGCTATCATTCTACCTTTTTATGAGTTTCCTCTGTAGAACATTTTCTCCTAGGAACATAGGAGTTTTGCTGCTCCTCCCAACATATGATATTGTTGCAAATAATTTTTTTTTTTGCAGTACTGGACAATGGATCTTGGTTTTGAAGTCCATTATTTTAAAGCGGAGTTACACCCGCCCCGTTAAAAATTTTAAGTCAAAAGCTACATATACTGGGTCAGCTAGCAAAGGCAGGAACGTGACAATGGATGGTCTACAGTAAACCTATGGGTGATGTCATCGTTTAGGCATTACAATCCGTTGTCAGAGCATTGCCTCCTCTCCCATGTAGCTGGCGCTGGCTGACACAGGGGAGATCACTGGCCTGGAGTGGTCTAATGCCCTGTATACACGATAGTATTTTCCAATGGAAAATGTGTGATAGGACCTTGTTGTTGGAAATTCCGACCACATGGAGGCTCCATCACACATTTTCCATAGGAATTTCCGTCACACAAAATTTGAGATCTGGTTCTCAAATTTTCCGACAACAAAATCCGTTGTTGGAAATTTCCGATCGTGTGTACACAATTCCGACACACAAAGTGCCACGCATGCTTGGAATCAAGCAGAAGAGCAGCACTGGCTATTGAACTTCATTTTTCTCAGCTCGTCGTACGTGTTGTACGTCACCACGTTCTTGACGTTCGGAATTTCCGACCAACTTTGTGTGACTGTGTGTATGCCAGACAAGTTTGAGCCAACATCTGTCAGAAAAAAATCCCATGGATTTTGTTGTTGGAAAATCCTATTGTGTGTACAGGGCATAAGAGCCGTGTCCCTAGGATCTCGGTAAAGAGCCGATGATCACATGTAAACATGGAATTGCTGTTTATAGGCTCTCCTTGCCTCACGCTGACATAGTGAGAGGAGAGGAGAGCCAATCAGTGGCATCTCCTCATGGGGGAGACCTGTACAGGTAACCGGGGCACTGATCATCAGTGATGCCAGTCAGTGCCACCTATCAGTGCGGCATATTAGTGTCTCCCCATCAGTGCCACCTTATCAGCACACATCAGTAAAGGAGAAAAATTACTTATTTACAAAATGTACTCACAAAAACGAAAAAAATATTTTTTAGCAAAAATGTAAAAACGGAAGCGCTTGGTCTTGTAAAACTAACATTCGTAATGGAGATATCACGTACGTTACTACGTTCGGAATTGTTGGCCAACATTTGTGTGACCGTGTGTATGCAAGACAAGTTGGAGCCAACAACCTTCAAACAAAAGGCCACGGTTTTGTTGTCGGAAAGTGCGATCGTGTGTAAATCTGAAAATTGGCCTGGGCAGGAAGGGGGTGAAAGTGCCCGGTGTTGAAGCGGTTAAAACATTGACAGCTGCTGTATGGAAATGGCTAATACAATATTTGCACTACATGTTGTGACACATTACCAGCTTATAAATAAAGGCTAATGATGATAACGAGGGTCATTGCATTGCCTGGAATAGATTATTTTCACTGTGCATTTTAGAAAGAAAGCTATTTAGTGGTTCCCGGAGCAATGTCACCTAAGGTCACCTTTGCTGCCACACTCCAGAGTCTTGTAATTGCTAAGTGGAGAGCTGGAATGCATAGAACAAGGTGAGCTCTAAATAGAACTCAGCAGGTGACCACATGATGGCTTTGTGCGGCGGACGCATTAAAATAAGCAGCCGTGTCGTGTGTCTCCTGCTATATTGGATCCATTTGCAGGATAATGGGCCAGTCAGTCCTGTTTACGCAGCAAAGCACGATGTATATTTTGGATGAGCAGCGGAAAAGTCAGGTGCACAAGACATTAGCCGGGAGCCTGAATAAAACAAAACACCGCTTTGCGTGCCTTTCCTCTCATGCAATCTATTTCTGACTCAAAAACAATCCATGCCGCGGTTGGTTCCTTTAACTTCAGGCTGCGTTAGTAAAAATACAATTTCCAGAAAAAAACTCCTGCCGTTTTAAATTTGAATAGCAGGCAGATATAAAAGACCCACGATTATTCAGTTCTGTATCATTAAATATACTCTCTCTGGGCAAAATCACGTATCTGTACGTGATTTCGCTCTTCCTGGTCTGGGGCACGCGCGCTCACCACATGCCGACCAGCTCCTGCTGTGATTGAATACAGTGGGAGCCAACCAGATGTCCGCCAGGACCCGCTGATCTTTCCAGAGGCAGACAGAACAACGATCTACCTATTAGAGCTGGGAGATTTTCTTAAAAAAAAAAAATCTGTGATTTAAAAAAAAAAAAAAAAACGAACAAAATTTGCGATTAGAATCAAGTTTTTTTTTTTTTTTTGATGGACACTGCGTCGGTCCTGAGGAGCTGCGGACAGGAGTTTTTAGCCGAGGCCGCGGCTTCAGCCTAGTCCACGAGGCTGGACGCCGCGGACTAGGCCAACGCGGCGCCTAAAAACTCCTGCCTGCAGATCCCCAGGACCGGCGCTGACACTGCGCCGGTCCTGAGGAGCTGCGGGCAGGAGTTTTTTAGATGAGGCCGCGGCTTCAGCCTAGTCCACGGGCTAGGCCGAAGGTTCTGGTGAAAAAAAAAAATCGATTTGCTGAAATTTTGAATCGATTTGACCTCTCAACTCGATTCAAGATTTAAATAAATTTTTTCCCCAGCCCTACTACCTATGTAAACAAGGCAGATCGCTGTTCTGTGACAGGAGAAGACCGCGATCTCGTGTTTATGCTAAGCAGGAACGCGGATCCCTGTCTTCTTGCAGTACAGGCACCCCCCCACAGTTAGAAAGCACCCCCTAGGGACAAATTTAACCCTCTGATTGCTTCTGATCTTAATCCCTTCCCTGCCAGTACAGTTACAGTGCATATTATTTAGCACTGATCACTGTATTGGTGTCACTTGTCCCAAAAAAGTGTCACTTGGTTTCCGATTTGTCCGCCACAATGTCGCAGTCCCGCTAAAGGTCGCTGAACGCCAGCTTCACTAGTAAAAATAAATAAATAGGTATTCCATAAAAATATCCCATCGTTTTGTAGACGCTATAACTTTTGCGCAAACCAATCAATATACGCTTATTGCGATTTTTTTTTTTTTTTTTTTTTTTACCAAAAATATATAGCAGAATACATATTGGCCTAAATTGAAGGAGAAATTAGATTTTTTAATTTTTTTTTATTGGATGTGTTTTATAGCAGAAAGTAAAAAATATAGTTATTTTTTTCAAAATTGCCGGTCTTTTTTTGTTTATAGCGCAAAAAATAAAAACCGTAGAGGTGCTCAAATACCACCAAAAGAAAGCTCTATTTGTGGGTAAACAAGGACATCAATTTTATTTGTGTTCAGTGTTGTACGATCGCACAATTGTCAGTTAAAGTAACGCAGTGCTGTATCGCAAAAAACGGCCTGGTCATGAAGGGGCTGAAGTGGTTAAAGAAGAGCTTTCATTAAGGTAAAAATGTTTAGACTTTAGAACCACTTTGCAACAGTGAAAGGGATGTTACTGTGCTGATAGGGCTGTGTAAATCTCTGGACCATTTGTATAGAAATTAAAACCCCTTGGCAGATAATACAGCTACTACAGTGCCTTGAAAAAATATTCATACCCCTTGAAGTTTTCCACATTTTGTCATGTTACAATCAAAAACGTAACTGTATTTTATTGGGATTTTATGTGATAGACCAACACAAAGTGGCACATAATTGTGAAGTGGAAGGAAAATGATAAATGGTTTTCAACATTTTTTACAAATAAATATCTGAAAAGTGTGGGGTGCATTTGTATTCAGCCCCCTTTACTCTGATAACCTAAACTAAAATCTAGTGGAACCAATTGCCTTCAGAAGTCACCTAATTAGTAAATAGAGTCCACCTGTGTGTAATTTAATCTCAGTATAAATACAGCTGTTCTGTGAAGCCCTCAGAGGTTTGATAGAGAACCTTAGTGAACAAACAGCATTATGAAGGCCAAGGAACACACCAGACAGATCAGGGATTAAGTTGTGGAGCAGTTTAACCACTTCCCGACCGCCCCATGTATATATACGTCAACAGAATGGCACGTACAGGCAGAATCACGTACCTGTACGTGCCATTCTTCAGGCGGTTGGGGGGTCCGATCGGACCCCCCTCCGCCGGCGGGGACGGTCGGGATGGCTCAGAAGCGATGCGGGACGAGGTAACGGCCAGTCGTTTCTGGCCACCCCCTCCCGATCGCTCTGGCCAATGAGATTCTTCCCCTTCCTGTGTAATTGTAAACACAGGCAAGGGGAAGTGATGTCACGCTCCTCGTGTCGGTCTTTCTGACCGGGACGCCGAGCGGAGAAGACATCAGGTTAGTGCACCAACACTACACTGACACCAGGCACACATAGGCACATATTTCACCCCCCTGTCACCCCCTGATCACCCCCCCCAGATCACCCCCTGCCCCCCCAGTCACAGTGTCACTGATTGCAGTGATCATTTATTTTACTGATCACTGCATTTAGTGTCAGTGTGACTGCAATAACTGTCAGGGCAGTTAGTTTTAGGCCCCTTTAGGTCCAAGGTAGCCCCCTACCCCCCCCCAATAAAGGTTTAACCCCTTGATTGCCCCCTAGGTAACCCTTTCACCCCCTTTTGCCAGTGTCACTAAGCGATCGTTTTTTTGATCGCTCTATTAGTGTCACTGGTGCCGCTAGGTAGCCAGTTTTTTTTTTAGGTAACCGCCAGGTTTATATAGGATTATAAATAGGTTTATAGGTCAGGTACCCCCATATTACAACCTAAATAAAGGTTTTAACCCCTTGATTGCCCCTAGAGTTAACTCTTTCACCAGTGATCACAGTATAAGTGTCACTGGTGACGCTGGTTAGCCAGTTAGTTATTTAGTTATTTAGGTCCCCCGTCAGGTTTTTATATAGTGTCAGGTACCCCCATATATTACCTAATAAAGGTTTTAACCCCCCTGATTGCCCCTAGTTAACCCTTTCACCAGTGATCACCGTATAACTGTTACGGGTGACGCTGGTTAGTTAGCTTGTTTTTTTTATACTGTCAGGGCACCCGCCATTTATTACCCAACTATCGGTTTAACCCCCTGATCGCCCGGCGGGTGATATCAACTAGGTTTTAGGGTCAAATAAGGTCTGCGTCGCCCCAGGTTAGTGCCAGTACCGCAAACACCCACGCGCAAAGCATACACCTCCCTTAGTGGTATAGTATCTGAACAGATCAATATCTGATCTGATCAGATCTATACTAGCGTCCCAGCAGTTTAGGGTTCCAAAAAACGCATTGTTAGCGGGATCAGCCCAGATACCTGCTAGCACCTGCGTTTTCCCCCTCCGCCCAGCCCAGCCCAGCCCACCCAAGTGCAGTATCGATCGATCACTGTCACTTCCAAAACACTAAGCACACATAACTGCAGCGTTCGCAGAGTCAGGCCTGATCCCTGCGATCGCTAACAGTTTTTTTGGTAGCGTTTTGATTCTCTCGCCAGCAGCCTAGGAGCTTTTTTTCCTGTGAATCTCACTAGTGTACTACTAAATTTAGAGCCCAAAATGGCAAATCGCAAGTACACTAGTGAACAGGCCTACTTGTTTCTGAGTATGTCAGATAGTGAAGAGGAGGTCACTCATCTGTCACAATCAGGCTCAGAATACGATCCAGTAGACGACAGCGGCTCCATGACAGATAGCTCTGGCGACGAAGGTGTGGTCCCTGCTAAGGTCAGGCGTACCCGATCCCGATCTTCTGATGTTGTTGAGGTGCAGGAACCGCAGGTCTCTCGTATGGAGCAGAGAAGTACTAGCGCCGCTATTCCTTCTGGTGAACTGGCAAGCACCAGCGGCCTAGTACACCCTGGACGTAGTCAAACCAGCACTGCAGTAACACTTGGTGACGTGGCGAGTCCCATAAGTGCAGTTGAAGCTGGCGAGGTGGCAAGCACAAGTAGTGTCCCGCTGCCACCAAGAAGAAGACAAAGGCAGGTCCGTCGATCCCATAGTGTCCTTCCTGCAGAATTCGCCAATCCTGATTGGGTGCCCACCACTTCTGCAGGACCCGTACTTCCCCCATTCACTGGCCAACCCGGTATTCAGGTGGAAACAGCTGATTTTAAGCCATCCGATTTTTATTCGCTGTTTTTCACGGAAGATCTCTATAGATCTATTGTGGACCAAAGTAATATATACGCTGGTCAATACATCGCCGCTAATCCCCAAGTGCCTTCCCTTGCCAGAGATTGGAAACCAATTACGGTTTCCGAATTTAAGACCTTTCTGGGCCTTTCCCTCAACATGGGCATACACAAATTCCCGACGCTGAGGTCTTATTGGTCCACCTCACCGCACCACCAAATGCCCGTGTTCTCTTGCTCCATGTCCAGGGCACGATACGAGATGATTTTGCGGTTCATGCACTTCAGTGACAATGAACTTTGTCGTCCTCGTGGAGACCCTGAATTTGATCGGCTCTACAAAATTCGGCCCCTCATAAACCACTTCAACCAATGTTTTGCAGCCTTGTTTACGCCCAATCAAGTTGTCTGCGTTGACGAGTCCCTGATTAAGTTTTCTGGCCGCTTGTCTTTCAAACAGTTCCTTCCCAGCAAGCGTGCCAGATACGGGGTCAAGCTCTACAAGCTCTGTGACAGGGCAACAGGCTATACGTGGAGCTTTTCGGTTTATGAGGGAAAAGATAGTTACGTAGAGCCGGAGAACTGTCCAGATTACATAGGGAGCGCTGGCAAGATAGTGTGGAACTTGGCGTCACCCTTATTCGGAAAGGGGTACCACTTGTACGTGGACAATTATTACACGAGCGTGCCACTGTTTAGTCACTTGTTTGATCAGCAGATTGGAGCATGTGGCACCGTGCGACCTAATCGCCGGGGCTTTCCCCAGCGGCTTGTAGATTCCCGTCTTAGGCTGGGGGAGAGAGCCTGCTTGAAGTGTAATAACTTGCTCGCTGTGAAGTGGAGGGATAATAAGAATGTTTTCCTTCTTACCTCTCTTCATGCAGACACGACAGTCCAAATTCGTACGGCGGCTGGTGTTGTGACGAAACCCCTCTGTTTCCACGAATACAACCTTAATATGGGGGGGGTGGACCTCAACGACCAGTTGTTGGCGCCGTACCTAGTTGTCCGTAAGGCTAGACGCTGGTACAAAAAAGTGTCTATTTATTTATTCCAATTGGCTTTGCTGAATGCTCATGTGCTATACGGAGCTTCAGGCGGGACGTTACCCTTCCTTGAATTCCAGGGAGCGGTTGTCATGGAACTCCTGTATCCAGGCGATTCCACACCTCACCATCCCCTACCAAATGCAGTAAGCCGGCTGCATGAGAGGCATTACCCTTATGTCCTCCCGAGTACCCCTACCCAACGAGCCCCCCAAAAAAGATGTCGTGTCTGCAGCAAGCGCGGATGTAGGCGTGACAGCCGTTATTATTGTCCACGCTGTCCTGACAATCCTGGTCTCTGCGTTGGTGAATGTTTTGAACGCTACCACTCACTAGTGAGGTTTTAGCGTAGGGTACAGCATTTCACAGGCTAGGATACACTTTCACAGGGTCTCAAGAATGCCATCGCATTTTGAGACCCGACAGTTGCAGTTAAAATTATAGTTGCAGGGTCTCAAGAATGCCATCGCATTTTGAGACCCGACCGTTACAGTTAAAATTATAGTTATAGTTAAAAAAAATAAAAAAGTGTAAAAAATAAAAAAAATAAAAAAAAAAGTACAAAAAAAAAAAACCCCAAAAAAAATATAAAATAAAAAACCAAAAATAGTTGTCGTTTTATTGTTACTCTCTCTCTCTCTCTCTCTCTATTGTTGCTCTTTTTTACTCTATTCTGCAATGTTTTATTATGTTTTATCATGCTTGCTTTTCAGGTATGTTTTATTGTTAACCATTTTTTTGTTTTCAGGTGCGCCATTCAGTTGCAGCGCGGATTTATTTATCTTGACAGCAACAGCGTTTGCTCCCACGATACATAAAGCCGCGACTCCAACACTGTAGGAGGTGATTTCACCACCACAGTTAAAAAAAAGAGCATATATGCCGAAGCATGGGGGCAGCAGAGGGCGGAGGAGCGATTTTGCTCCTAATGCCACGTACATACGGTCGAAAAAAGTCCGACCATGTGTACGTGGCATAACTTTTTTGCGGGAGGATGCCCCCATGCTTCGGCATATATATATTTTAGGCACCGGTTGCGTTAACAAAATGTTTTATTTTTTACTATGTTTTTTTTTTGGTATTTGCTTTGCAGGTATGGTATGGTAAGGTCTTACTGTTATACTCTAATGTTACTTTGTTTTAATGTTAACCATTATTTGCTTAGCAGGTACGCCATTCAGTTGCAGCGTTGATTTATTTATCTTGACAGCAACAGCGTTTGCTCCCACGATACATAAAGCCGCGACTCCAACGCTGTAGGAGGTGATTTCACCACCACAGTTAAAAAAAAGAGCATATATGCCGAAGCATGGGGGCAGCAGAGGGCGGAAGAGCGATTTTGCTCCTAATGCCACGTACATACGGTCGAAAAAAGTGCGACCATGTGTACGTGGCATAACTTTTTTGCGGGAGGATGCCCCCATGCTTCGGCATATATAAATGGTGCATGTATGCCCATCATTAGAAGTGGGTGGATGAAGGGAGGTATTCTAATGGTGGGCATACCCAACGCGCCATTGGGAAAGCATTTTATCACACCGATCTTGGTGTGGTCAGATGCTTTGAGGGCAGAGGAAAGATCTAGGGTCTAATAGACCCCAATTTTTTCAAAAAAAGAGTACCTGTCACTGCCTATTGCTATCATAGGGGATATTTACATTCCCTGCGATAACAATAAAAATGACAACTAAGAAAAAAAAATGGAAGGAACAGTTTAAAAATAAAATAAAAAAGCTAAATAAAAAGAAAAACTAAAAAAAAAAAAAAAAAAAGCACCCCTGCCCCCCCTTTTCTTGCGCAAAGGCGAACACAAGCGTCGGTCTGGCGTCATATGTAAACAGCAATTGCACCATGCATGTGAGGTATCACCGCGAAGGTCAGATCGAGGGCAGTAATTTTAGCAGTAGACCTCCTCCGTGAATCTAATGTGGTAACCTGTAAAGGCTTTTAAAGGCTTTTAAAAATGTATGTAGTTTGTCGCCACTGTGTGTTTGTGCGCAATTTTAAAGCATGTCGTGTTTGGTATCCATGTACTCGGCCTAAGATCATATTTTTTATTTCATCAAAAATTTGAGCAATATAGTGTGTTTAAGTGCATTAAAATAAAAAAAGTGTATTTTTTCCACAAAAAAATTTCGTTTGAAAAATCGCTGCGCAAATACTGTGTGGAAAAAAAAAAATGCAACACCCACCATTTTAATCTGTAGGGCCTTTGCTTTAACAATATATATAGTGTTTGGGGGTTCAACGTAATTTTCTTGCAAAAAAAAAATATGTTTTCATGTAAACAAAAAGTGTCAGAAAGGGCTTTATCTTCAAGTGGTTAGAAGAGTGGGTGACGTGTGACATAGGCTTCTAAATGTTGTGCATAAAATGCCAGGACAGTTCAAACCCCCCCCAAATGACCCCATTTTGGAAAGTAGACACCCCAAGCTATTTGCTGAGAGCAATGTTGAGCCCATTAAATATTTTTTTTTTTTGGTCCCAAGAGATTGAATAATGAAAAAAAAAAAAATAATATTTTTTTTTTTACAAAAAGTTGTCACTAAATGATATATTGCTCAAACATGCCATGGGCATATGTGGAGATACACCCCAAAATACATTCTGTTGCTTCTCCTGAGTACGGGGATACCACATGTGTGGGACTTTTTGGGAGCCTAGCCGCGTACGGGACCCCAAAATCCAAAATCCAAGCACCGCCTTCAGGCTTTCTAAGGGTGTAATTTTTTTATTTCACTCCTCACTGCCAATCACAGTTTCGGAGGCCATGGAATGCCCAGATGGCACAAACCACCCCCAAATGACCCCATTTTGGAAAGTAGACACCCCAAGCTATTTGCTGAGAGGTATGGTGAGTATTTTGCAGATCTCGCTTTTTGTCACAATGTTTTGAAAATTGAAAAAAGAAAAAAAAAATGTTTTTTCTTTACTTTCTTCATTTTCAAAAACACATGAGAGCTGTAAAATACTCACCATGCCTCTCAACAAATAGCTTGGGGTGTCTACTTTCCAAAATGGGGTCATTTGGGGGGGGTTTGTGCTACTTTGGCATTTTATGGCCTTCGAAACTGTGATAGGTAGTGAGGAGTGAAATCAAAAATTTGCACCCTTAGAAATCCTGAAGGCGGTGCTTGGGTTTCGGGGCCCCGTACGCGGCTAGGCTCCCAAAAAGTCCCACACATGTGGTATCCCCATACTCAGGAGAAGCAGCAAAATGTATTTTGGGGTGCAATTCCACATATAACCATGGCATGTGTGAGCAATATATCATTTAGTGACAACTTTTTGAATACATTTTTTTTATTTATTTTTTTTGTCTTTATTCAATCACTTGGGTCTAAAAAAAAAAATATTCAACGGGCTCAACATGCCTCTCAGCAAATAGCTTGGGGTGTCTACTTTCCAAAATGGGGTCATTTGGGGGGGTTTTGTGCCATCTTGGCATTTTATGGTCTTCAAAACTGTGATAGGTAGTGATAGGTAGTGAGGAGTGAAATCAAAAATTTATGCCCTTAGAAATCCTGAAAGCGTTGCTTGGTTTTCGGGGTCCCGTATGCAGATAGGCTCCCAAAAAGTCCCACACATGTGGTATCCCCGTACTCAGGAGAAGCAGCAGAATGTATTTTGGGGTGTAATTCCACATATGCCCATGGCATGTGTGGGCAATATATCATTTAGTGACAACTTTGGGCAAAAAAAAAAAAAGTTTGTAATATTCCCGCAACTTGTGGCAAAATATAAAATATTCCATGTACTCAACATGCCTCTCAGCAAATAGCTTGGGGTGTCTACTTTCCAAAATGGGGTCATTTTGGGGGGTTTTGTGCAATTTTGGCATTTTATGGCCTTCGAAACTGTGATAGGTAGTGAGGAGTGAAATCAGAAATTTGCACCCTTAGAAATGCTGAAGGTGGTGCTTGGGTTTCGGGGCCCCGTACGCGGCTAGGCTCCCAAAAAGTCCCACACATGTGGTATCCCCGTACTCAGGAGAAGTGGCAAAATGTATTTTGGGGTGCAATTATACATATAACCATGGCATGTGTGAGCAATATATCATTTAGTGACAACTTTTTGAATACATTTTTTTTTTTTTTTTTTGTCTTTATTCAATCACTTGGGACTAAAAAAAAAAAATATTCAATGGGCTCAACATGCCTCTCAGCAAATAGCTTGGGGTGTCTACTTTCCAAAATGGGGCCATTTGGGGGGGTTTTGTGCCATCTTGGCATTTTATGGCCTTCAAAACTGTGATAGGTAGTGATAGGTAGTGAGGAGTGAAATCAAAAATTTATGCCCTTAGAAATCCTGAAGGCGGTGCTTGGTTTTCGGGGTCCCGTATGCGGATAGGCTCCCAAAAAGTCCCACACATGTGGTATCCCCGTACTCAGGAGAAGCAGCAGAATGTATTTTGGGGTGTAATTCCACATATGCCCATGGCATGTGTGGGCAATATATCATTTAGTGACAACTTTGGGCAAAAAAAAAAAAAAAGTTTGTAATATTCCCGCAACTTGTGGCAAAATATAAAATATTCCATGTACTCAACATGCCTCTCAGCAAATAGCTTGGGGTGTCTACTTTCCAAAATGGGGTCATTTGGGGGGGGGGTTTGTGCTATTTTGGCATTTTATGGCCTTCAAAACTGTGATAGGTAGTGAGGAGTGAAATCAAAGATTTGCACCCTTAGAAACCCTGAAGGCGTTGATTGGGTTTCGTGGCCCCGTGCGCGGCTAGGCTCCCAAAAAGTCCCACACATGTGGTATCCCCATACTCGGGAGAAGCAGCAAAATGTATTTTGGGGTGCATCTCCACATATAACCATGGCATGTGTGAGCAATATATCATTTAGTGACAACTTTTTGAAAAAAAAAAAAATCTTTTTTATTTTTGTCTTTATTCAATCACTTGGGACTAAAAAAAAAAATATTCAATGGGCTCAACATGCCTCTCAGCAAATAGCTTGGGGTGTCTACTTTCCAAAATGGGGTCATTTGGGGGGGTTTTGTACTTCTCTGCCATTTTAGCACCTCAAGAAATGAAATAGGCAGTCATAAATTAAAAGCGGTGTAAATTCCAGAAAATGTACTCTAGTTTGTAGACGCTATAACTTTTGCGCAAACCAATAAATATACGCTTATTGGCATTTTTTTTACCAAAGACATGTGGCTGAATTCATTTTGGCCCAAATGTTTGACTAAAATTGAGTTTATTAGATTTTTTTTATAACAAAAAGTAGAAAATCTCTTTTTTTTTCAAAATTTTCGCTCTTTTTCCGTTTATATCGCAAAAAATAAAAATCACAGAGGCAATCAAATACCATCAAAAGAAAGCTCTATTTGTGGGAAGAAAAGGACGCAAATTTCGTTTGGTTACAAAATTGCATGACCGCGCAATTACCAGTTAAAGTAGTGCAGTGCGAAATTGAAAAAAGACCTCTGGTCCTTTGGCTGCCAAATGGTCCGGGGCTGAAGTGGTTAAAGCAGGGTTAGGCTATAAAAAAAAAAATATCCCAAGCTTTGAACATCTCACGGAGCATTGTTCAATCAATCATCCGAAAATTTAAAGAGTATGGCACAACTGCAAACCTACCAGGACATGGCCGTCCACCTAAACTGACAGGCCGGGCAAGGAGAGCATTAATCAGAGAAGCAGCCAAGAGACCCATTGAATTTTACTATTGTTCAATGAATATGTATTTAATGTAATGAATTGACATTTTTCTTTGCTTCTGTTCATAACCTGGCCACTATGCCGGGCAACGCACATTTACTGCTGTTTCCCATTTGGTTACGTAGCATTTCGCAACTAATAAATTGATTTCATTACACTTTGTGTGAACATATGCCAATCTCTTCCACCTCATTTAAAGTCCCAGGGCTTTTGTTCTCCTCCTTTTGCGTATTTTGGGGATGGAGGTGGTAGAGTGGTTCTGCCAGACCTTAAAATTTATTTTTCTCCATATAACCCGGGTGGTAGACACCCAATTTAGCCCACAATCTGGTCTGTTTTAACTGCTGGTTAGTGTTCACTATTGCATTCCATGCATCATTTGTCTTGCCCAGTTTGTTTTGGTCCCTGCTAGCTTCCATGGGGTGCACCCTGGACTGTTTTGTTTCCCTTTCGCTTTGTGCCCTGGCTGTGGCTTTGTCTGCCCGGCTCGGGGGCTGCGTTGTGCATAAGGGAGGCGTTCTGGCCTCCTGCTGTCCCCGCCTGTCCTTCTGGACGGGTGTGGCCACCTGCACTTCGGCGTCATGTTTTCCACGCCCAGAGTGTGTGGTCTTCTGACCTCACTTTGCTCTGGGCCGTGTGGAACATCCTGGATGGAGGTTAGGTGTTTGCACATCATACCCCCTGTGACGGCTGGCGTCTTTGACGTCAGTCCGTCACCATCCGTACATGACGCTGGGGGCGGAGTTTGTGGATCTGCCGTGGGGACAACCGGATGTCCGGCACGGCGGCAGCTTGCATTCGCAGTCTGTCTGGTCTAGGCTCAGTGGTGATGTTTGAGGCATGTACTCTTCACGCTTGGGGTTCTAACTCTCTTAAGGTAACACATAATTGTCTTCTTTCATTTGTATCCCATCATACAATATAAGTTACTGATACACTCCGATATTATTCATTATTATTTTTTATTCACATATATTATAATGTCTATTTTCCTAGTTTCCCATAGCCTCCCTGCCCATACCACTGGTGTCATGACCAGCTCAACATACTACTATCCGTCAGAGTGTCCGTTATATATCATATACACATATAGACATGGGGCACATGAGGCTCTATGAATCAATTTTCCCAAGTATGTTATTTCCAACTATGGGAGTTTACCATCTTACGTTTCCTCCATGTTTTTAATTCGCCCTTTAAGACATATGCTCTATATATATATTTTATATAAAGGCAAGAATGTGTGGCGCTAAAAACATGTGAGAACGCTCATTACAGACGAAAATTTGAGATCTCGGCCATTATTGAGTATTCAACTATGATGTGAAAAAAGTAAAAACTTTTATCATATGTGCACTACGTGAAAAACATATGACACTAACCAAAAAATGCTAGTTAGGTGCACTTTGTGAAAACAGCCCAGTCAGCCGGTCTTCATGAACGAAGAGGGTGACGCTAATATGTGCACTAAGTAATAGAAAAAATGTGCTAATCTTAGAAATACGTGATCGTGTATAACTAAAACATATGAGTCAGGTGACCACAATAGGAATCAAAAATGCTCTGAACAAGCGGGGCTGATGATCTTAATAGAAGTCATGTGCTCAGACGAACAAACAGAGGCAATCACAGCCTACTGTATATTGAAGTCAAATAAATAAAATGAGACAACAAATATTTGAAAACATAGAAACACCAATAATAAACATGGACTGTTGAGTCGGTATACAGGTATTCATACAATCATGTTGGGTGATACCATACTCGATGATACCTAAACAGATATATGAATGAGGGTAACCACCCTTAACCTGACATCAATCAGTGGGTGGATATCTATAGACAGACACGCCAAATGGAATGCATGTATATAGGATGTTACATAAAAAGTTAATCAGACATCAATTGGGTTATTAGAAAAGTCCATAGCAGAACTAGAAAAATAATTTCTCTTTAGAACAGGGGTCTCAAACTAGCGGCCCTCCAGCTGTTGCAGAACTACAAGTCCCATCATGCCTCTGCCTGTGGGAGTCATGCTTGTAACTGTCAGCCTTGCAATGCCTCATGGGACATGTAGTTTCACAACAGCTGGAGGGCCACCAGTTTGAGACCCCTGCTTTAGAACAAGCTTGAAACATGTATCCTCTTGATGTCGGATTCAGTTGCAAACCACAAGGTATAAAAGAATACGGTACGCTTACCACATCCGGTGGACCCACTAACCGATGGTGAGGGGTCAAACGAGCTCAGAATTTTAAGGCTTGCGCCTATATTGGATAGATACTTAGAACAAGGCTCGGCAGGAGATGTCACTTCTATTTCACCGGACGCCAATGGATCACCAGATCGCTTTTCAACAATTAGGTTTTCGCCACCGCACTCAGATCATCTCAGCATGTGGAAGTATAAAGATAAAGAAAAAAGAGAGAGAGGGCCTCCTCATCGTGTAAAAAGTCCAGACATGGACTCAATTTATTGCTAAAAATTGCATTTGCTTCCGGAATACATTCCAATAAAAATAGTTTTAAAAGCAAAACAAAAACATAAAGGCGCACTAGAGTCGGTATATGTGCAAAGTTCTCCCGACGCGTTTCGTCTGATAAAGACTTCAACTGGGGCTCCATATATTTTATATACATATATTTTTTAGACACACATTTGGCACATCTGAGACCGCTGAATGCATGCTGCATGTAGTCGTTGCTGGACGTCCTGTTTTTTTCCTGCTGCGGTTCACTCGCTCCGTCCCCTCAGCCCCCGAGCTGGACATTCCTATTGCCGCAGTCTTGTCATCTGGCGTTGGGTGACCTAGCCTAGTGGACTGGTAAGTAGGAGGTCTTTTCTCTTCTGATCCCTCCTGCCAAAATCTCCCCCCGCTGTTTATATACTAAATTTTCAATATATACCCACTCTTTTTCATTTTTTTGTTTTAGACATACTAATGGTGCATCTGCCCCTGAAGAGCGAGCAAAAGACTCGTGAAACGCGTAGGGCACCACCGATGCATCTTTGTCATTTTTTCCATAATGTTTGGGTATTTCTGCAATGTGGTATCATTGTTTATACAAGGTTTTTATGCATGCACAACTTCTACCTCTTATCATGTATATATATATATATCAACTGGTCCATCAACTCAAATTAATTTTACTATTGTTCAATGAATATGTATTTAATGTAATGAATTGACATTTTTCTTTGCTTCTGTTCATAACCTGGCCACTATGCCAGGCAACGCACATTTACTTCTGTTTCCCATTTGGTTACGTAGCATTTCGCAACTAATAAATTGATTTCATTACACTTTGTGTGAACATGTGCCAATCTCTTCCACCTCATTTAAAGTCCCAGGGCTTTTGTTCTCCTCCTTTTGCGTATTTTAGGGATGGAGGTGGTAGAGTGGTTCTGCCAGACCTTAAAATTTATTTTTCTCCAAGAGACCCATTGTAACTCTGGAGGAGCTGCAGAGATCCACAGCTCAGGTAGGATAATCTGTCCACAGGACAACTATTACTCCACAAATCTGGCCTTTATGGAAGAGTGGCAAGAAGAAAGCCATTGTTGAATGAAATCCATAAGAAGTCCCATTTGCAGAAGCCATGTGGGGGACACAACAAACATGTGGAAGAAAGTGCTCTGGTCAGATGAGACCAAAATTTAACTTTTTGGCCCAAAAGCAAAACGCTATGTGTGGTGGAAAACTAACACTGTACATCACCCTGAACACACCATCCCCACCGTGAAACGTGGTGGCAGTATCATGTTGTGGGGATGCTTTTCTTCAGCAGGAAAGCTGGTCAGAGTTGATGGAAAGATGGATGGAGCCAAATACAGGGTAATCTTAGAAGAAAACCTGATAGTCTGAAAAAGACTTGAGACTGGGGTGGAGGTCCAGGACAACGACCCTAAACATATAGCCAGAGCTACAATGAAATGGTTTAGATCAAATCATATTCATGTGTTAGAATGGCCCAGTCAAAGTCATCGCAACTCCAGTCAGTCACAGAGCTGGAGTCTGCGAACCTGGAAGCATATCAAAAAGTTGGCGGTGATATGTATCTGCTGTTAAATGGCCAACATTCCTCTATTCAATGAGAATACGATTTTCCCCTCAGGGTGGGACCGATTATGAAACAATTTAAAATTGAAGTTTAATAGGATCAAAAAGTAATAGTCACATACGTACAAAAATATGTATAAAAACATTGAAATACTGAACCAGCATGAAATGTACAACATCAATACGTTTTGAAAATCATTAACACATCAACACAATTCTTACACGTTACAGAGTGACTTTAATTCCTATTTCAGGGATAGTCCAATATGCAATTTAGTAAAACTTATAATATGCCTGTGAAGCAATGGGTATTGGTCAAGAAGCATAGCAGAGATGGCCAAATAGATGCCAAAGGATAGAGTGCAGAGAGAAAGCAACCAAAGAGAGTCTGATCAGTATGGGTGGAGCACAGAACCGCAGACATGCATACCGGGACCCGGTGGCGTCACTTTGAGCTTGCTGTATTTCCTACACAGTATACTTAATGTATGGTTGTCTTTCAATCGATTTGAAGTTAAGTGTATCTACCCTTCATCCCCTAAGATGTATAATGGGGAGCCTGTGGACCTGTGGATTTCAAATATAATTGCAGAGAAGCATAAAGGATAGTTTGTTGGAGCCAAAGCCTCAGAGGAATCTTATTGCAGGGTAGAAAGCAATGGCTGTCTGTATATCTAAATTTCCAAGGGATTGTGTGTTGTAGCCGGTCACCATGAAGAGAGATTGAGTCTCTCCTCTATTATATATGGCCTCTAGTGAGTGCATGAGGTGGGAAACCGGAAGCAAGACGGGTGAAGATGAGAGCGCCTGCAGCGGTGACATCTTGGCGCTGGAAGTGCTTAGTTTTAAGCAGAAAAAAAAAGGAAAATGTCCAGCGGTTTACAACCGCTTTAATGTTTCTGTGTCCACTGTGCGCAACATTGTCAAGAAGTTTACAGCCCATGGCACTGTAGCTAATCTCCCTGGACGTGGACGAAAGCGAAAGATTGGTCAAAGATTGCAACAAAGGATTGTTGGAATGGTGGATAAAGAACCTCTATCAACTTCCAGACAAATTTAAGCGGACCTTCAGGCACAGGGTACAACTGTATCAGCTCGCACTGTTTGTCACCATCTGAAAGAAAAAATAGTTATTTGGGGGGCACACCCTAAAAAAATGCATAAAGATGGTGCTGCCATAAGACCATACAACACAACAAACATATTATAGCGCACACATGCAAAACTGACATTTACCTCCAGCAAGGCTATTTAAAACACATAGACAGACATTTTCAAAAAACATTATCAAAAAATATGGGGATTTGGTCACACCATATTGCTATATGGTGCTTAAGCCCACTTACTGCGACAAAGTACCCCATGATTAGTGGGTCCTACACTATCCATAGATCGGGAGATCCTGCTTCTCTGAACCAAGGGAGCTATACTCCTCTATATGGGAGAACATGAGGTCTCCACCCATGACACAGGTGGTCACTAATGAGAGGTACTTACTGAGGGAGTGGGGTGCTCCACCCAGAAGGATTTGGTCAAAATCCATACAATAGACAAAATGTCTGTCTAGCTGTTTTAAATAGCCTTGCTGGAGGTAAATGCCAGTTTTGCATGTGTGCGCTGTAATATGTTTGTTCTGTTGTATGGTCTTATGGCAGCACCATCTTTATGCATTTTTTTAGGGTGTGCCCACAAATATCTATTTTGTCTATTATATGGATTTTGACCAAAGATTTTGAAAGAAAAGGGACACTAAGGTTGGAGACCCAAGAGGACCCTACTGCTGACACAGAAACATAAAAAAGCCAGATTGGACTTTGTCAAAACTTACCTGAGGAAGCCAAAGTCCTTTTGGGTGAATTTTCTGTGGACAGAAGAAACAAAATCCCCTGCTGATGGCTGGGAGAGGTGGAGGAGAGCAGCTGAGGTATTTGGTGCATTGGATTTCAGGGGTACACACATTGTATACTGCTGTAACGGAGAGGATTTTGGCATTTACAAGCATTTTTAACTTTGTTCAAACTGGGGATTCCTGACAGGCAGGAAGGCAGAGAAGACCGCACGTTATATGGTAAGACCTACCCCCAAAATAAGCCCTACTGGGTATTTTGTTGCCAAAATTAATATAAGACCCGGGCTTATTTTTGGGGAAACACAGTATACAGGACATATACTCCTGTTTTTCTTCTACACATACTACTATGTCTAGTGTTGATCTGATCATTGTCAGTGCATTAGTGTTTCCTAAAATAGATGACATGGGTTTTACTCCATGCCTTTTTTGCAGATCACTCCCCTAGTTGGATAACATTTAATTGGCCCCTGGAAACCCAATTTGGCTAGCCGTATTGCCCTTTAAACAGGTCCTTCTGCAGTAAAGGAGATTTTTTCTTTCACGTTAATTTAATACTACTTATTTTTGTGGTCTGGGAAACTTCGTCCCATGTGTGAGCTAGGTTATCAGCCCATATAAACACCTTAAATCCTCTATTGAGGAGGAGAATGAATCAGAATGTTAACATTAACATCTGCAACAGACCCTTCTCCAACCTGTGCCATAGATTTGAGATTACACACATGAGTTGTAGAACAAACAACTTTTTTTTCAGTCATTGTATATTTTAACATTGAAAACACTGCGGCAAGCTTCTGGATTGTTTAGCTCATTGTAGCTCGAATCCCCCTCTAGCAGCATCTTTTTCTTTACCAATTGGCTGGACTATTACTGACCCCAAACAAGTGGCTGCTCCGAGTGACGTCATTTTAGGGTGAAACACGTGGGGCTGATGTCGTCGCACTTCTCAGATCCTGGAAGGATGGGTAGCCACTAGTAGCCAGCTGGATTTTGATGCTAACGCGATTATGGGAACTTAACATGCCCTAAGATATTCCTGGGACGTTTTAAAGGCCCTGGCTAGGTTTAAGAGCCACATGAGTCACTGATCTTTCGTGATAAAAGGTCTGTGCAATCTGGTAAGTGAACATTTTGCCTATGATGGAGGGGTCTGTCACAGGATTTCACAACTGCAGGTGGCGGATGGTGCGGATGTTATATCAGAACCTTCTTTTCACATTTGGGACAGTTTTTTCTTCATTGATGTTTGATTCAACACTTTTTAGCGCATCTCTTTGTATGAATTATATGTTTTGGGACTGTGCTATATCTCACAGTAGATTTTGCGGCTTTGATGATTTAATTTTTTAATTATTAGCGCAGTGAGGTAATGTTTTTTGTTTATGATAGTTTTTAAAAGTTTTTTTTTAAGAATTGTACGCATCCAGTTCTATACATACCAAAGATCAACTTGAAACCTATTGCTAAACAAATACTATCTGTGCTAAGTGTAACTACTTGAGTAATTAAATATTTGATGACAACTGCACTTATCAGCACCAACACATATCACTGTCATTAAGGGTGCTTTGAATGCAAATTATACAAAAATAATGAAATTAAGTGTTACCATAACACTAGTAACCATAAAGTGCATATAAGTGCTTAGAAAATTCATAAAAAATATATATATATATATTATAGAGAGAGAGACAACAAAAACTCATCAAATTAATAATACATATAAAAATAATTAAAAAAAAATGAAATTCATGCTGTCGTGCAAGAAATATTGTGGCAAGTCCAAAAATATTGTGCAAAAACATTAAAATCCCGACTGCAATAATAATGCTGAAATGGTGCTCCATACGTGCACTTCCTATTCCATTAGTGCTTTAGGTGCTCACCCAATCGTGCTCCTCGCCAATGTAAAAAAAAATGGCCTCTTATCAAACGTGAAGACCTTATTACAGGGTCTGACCTCACTTCAGTAAAAAACACCGCTCACTACGGGTATGGAATGTAAATCCCCCCAGAAAGGCCCATGTGGTGATTACTCTTTTAGTAAGGATCTCCAGATCCCTCGGCAGATTAATTTTCACACCCAACCATAAAATAATATACTTTATTAAAAATAGACATATACTCACATGTCTGATAAAACAGGTCATCCGCAAATGTCGTCCTACACCCCAGAGAGCATGCTGCCGTCATCGATACGTCTTCCGCCTGACGTACATTTCGTCGCAAGAGATGTCGTCACTGGGGCAACTTGAAACCTACATGCATCAAATAGACCTTTTAATAATTTATAAAATCCAGGACACCCTTTCTAAATTTGTCCTTGATGGGTTTTCAATTAAATTTTATATAGTATTTATAGAGAGTTTATCCCCTATCCTCAGCTTCATGTGGAATCTCTTGTACCCTCTATCCTGAGACAAGCAAATTCTGTTACCTGTACCCAATAAAAAAACCTGCTACAGAAATCATATACACCTACTGTGTCTCTGTTACAGACAGATACTAAGATTATGGAAAAGGCTTTGTCCCTCTGCCTAAACACATTAATTACTAAATAAATCCATCCTGGCCAAACAGGCTTTATCCCACTAAAGAGCACTACCTTTAACTCTAGGAAAATGTACAACTACAGAGACAACATGACTCCGTTGGCACAAGGGTGCTGATGTCACTAGATGCAGCTAAAGCATTTGATTCCGTTGAGTGAGACTACCTTTGGATTGTACCCAAGTTTATAGCTTGGCTGCATCTTTTATATTTAGTACCTTAAGCCAAAGTGACAGTGAATGGATATCAACAAAATAAAGAGATATTCCAACGCTACCACATACAAGAAAAAAAGGGGGAAGAAACACTAGTTCCTGCAAGCACCGAAATGGTCAATCCATAACCAAAGTAGGTAAAAATGAAACAAAATCAATAGGTGGTGCTGTGCTCTAAGTGATAATGCAAACAGTGTGCAAAAATATAAAGCTGATAAATTTGGTCATAAATTAATCACCGCAAGTAAACATATAAAATCATTATATGTATATAGGGAAATGCAATCAATAGAATAGACAAGAGAGGGGTACCTTTATTGACGGTACCCCCCTCTTGTCTATTCTATTCTCTATTGATTACATTATCCTATACTATACTTACTATATCTATATAATTCTTTGATATGTTTACTTGCTGTGTTTAACATTCAGCGTTTTTTACCCACTAAGATATGTCTAGTAATTTTAACATATTTATCTGTATATGTTCTTCATTCATCTAATATGTTACTGCCATCACCTCCAGTGTCCGCGTATATTCCTTTGCCGGGCATTTAATATTATTCATTTTTGTAGAGCGATATATACATATTTTTTTTTAGTTGTGTTGAATTTTTTATTTTAGTGGTCTATGTTTACAGATAGTTTTCTTTTATTATGTTTTAATCTATTTGGTCTTAGATTTGGTATTATTTACATCCCTAGCTAGCTGCTTTGCCTAAAGATCATTTATCCAATGTTCATTAGCGTGTTAAGAATGGTAGACCACAAAAGTTTGGCCATACGATTAGGTTGTAAGAAATATCTATAAGAAAATGGCTATGTCACCATTCATTTAACATTAGACTATAATAAAATGGCCGCTTATGATTAGACTGTAACATACATCCATAGGAGAAGGGCCGCCATACAAATTAACATTGGACTACTAGAAAAGAAGGACTTTTTTGACCGTCCTGCAAGCGCACCACTCCAGTGTGAAAGCCTTTGGGCTTTCATACTGGAAACACAGCAGCGGCTGTTTTCAGGGCGCTTTGCAGGTGCTATTTTTAGCGCTGTAGCACCTGCAAAGCGTATCAGTGTGAAAGGGGCCTTATAGTTGTCCTGTGGACAGATTCTCCCAGTTGTGGATCTGTGCAGTTCCTCCAGCGTCAGCATGGGCCTCTTGGCTGCTTCTCTGATTAATGCTCTCCTTTCCTGGCCTGTCAGTTTAGGTGGACGGCCATGTCTTGGTAGGTTTGCAGTTGTGCCATACTCTTTCCATTTTCGTATGATGGATTGAACAGTGCTCTGTGAGATGTTCAAAGCTTGGTATATTTTTTTATAACCTTCTTTAAACGTCTTCACAACTTTATCCCTAACCTGTCTGGTGTCCTTGGCCTTCATGATGCTGTTTGTTCCCTAAAGTGCTCTAACAAACTTCTGAAGGCTTCACAGAACAGCTGTATTTATACTGAGATTAAATTACACACAAGTGGACTCTATTTACTAATCAGGTGACTTCTGAAGGCAATTTGGTCCCACTAGATTTTAGTTGGGGGTATCAGAGTAAAGGGGGCTGAATACAAATGCACGCCACACTTTTCACATATTTATTTGTAAAAAATGTTGAAAACCATTTGACATTTTCCTTCCACTTCACAATTATGTGCAACTTTGTGTTGGCCTGTCACATAAAATCCCAATAAAATACATTTACGTTTTTTAATTTTAACATGACAAAATGTGGAAAATTTCAAGGGGCATGAATACTTTTCAAGGCACTGTATACTGTACGTCTGCACTCATTCTGTTATCCCAAGGAACCAGTAAGGGATGTCCCTTATCCCTGCTTTTATTCACCCTTGCAGTAGTACCTTTGGCAGATCTTATTAGATAAGATGCCCTCTGGGAGACCATCATGAAAAATTAAGTCTTTTGTATTTTAACTGCTTCCCGACCGGCGCACGATGATATACATCGACAGAATGGCACGGACAGACATAAGGGCGTATATATACGTCCCCTTTAAGATGCCGGCGTGCCACCAGGCGCGCCCCACGAGCGGTGCGCTCACGCCAGTCGGGACCCCCGTGAGGCCGGTCGTGGGTCCCGCGGACTCGATTGCCGCGGGGACACCCGCGATCGTCTCACGGGAAGGCTGAACGGGGAGATGCGGAAATAAACAGCATCTCCCCATTCTGCCTAGCAACTAGTGATGCCGATCTCTGCTCCCTGTGATTGGAGCAGAGATCAGCATTCACTAGCTGACAGCCACACCCCCCCACAGTAAGAAACACACCTCTGGGCACACTTAACCCCTACACTGCCCCCTAGTGGTTAACCCCTTCACTGCCAGTGTCATTTATACAGGAATCAATGCATTTAAATAGCACTGATTGCTGTATAAATGACAATGGTCCCAAAAATGTGTCAAAAATGTCCGATGTGTCCGCCATAATGTCGCAATCACAATAAAAATCGCTGATCGCCACCATTACTAATAAAAAAAATTATTAATAAAAATGCTATAAAACTATCCCCTATCTTGTAAATGCTATAACTTCTGCGCAAACCAATCAATAATCGCTTATTGCGATTTTTTTTTACCAAAAATATGTAGAAGAATACGTATCGGCCTAAACTGAGGAAAAAAATGTTTTTATATATTTTTGGGGGATATTTATTATAGCAAAAAATAAAAAAGAATGCGTTTTTTTTTCAAAATTGTCGCTCTTTTTGGTTTATAGCGCAAAAAATAAAAACCGCAGGGGCGATCAAATACGACCAAAAGAAAGCTCTATTTGTGGGAAAAAAAGGACGCCAATTTTGTTTGGGAGCCACGTCGCACGACAGCGCAATTGTCAGTTAAAACGACGCAGTGCCGAATCGCAAAAAGGGGCCTGGTCCTTTGGCTGCAAATTGGTCCGGGCTGAAAGTGGTTAATGACCCTGGGCAATCTCTCTTCAGAGCGCTACACATGATCAATGAGTTTGGCACTTATTCTGGGCTACATATTTATTGGTTTAAATCTGTGCTATTACCCATTATTCACTTCACTTGCACTGAGTGAGCTTTTACATGTAGCGCTACCCTCACAAGGGCCGCTGGACGTTGCTTGTCCCCTTTGGTTGCCCTGACCTTGCAAGCTCGCTAACACCTCTGACACTCTGGGTTCTGACATATTTAGAGCAGACATCAAATGCAAAGACACCAATAGTTGGTAATATTTGTGAGTTAACACTTTACTGGCATATTAAGTCAAACAGACTATAATGGACATACAGTTGGTGTAACCCAAGTTGAGAAATAATGCAGTAAAATTAATTCACAGGAAAACACAAAGAACTTTACAACAGTAAGTCAAATTGTTATAACGATATGGTTGAAAAGGGGATTTATGACCCCAGAACAAAAGAGGGAAGAGGAGACTTTTAGTCAGTCCACTCCCTCTAGGCTCTGATGCCACAACAATTAGGAGGTAAACAATATAAAAGCTCTGTGTAGGAGTTCCCCTTTAATAAACAGTAGTGTGACGGTTAGTAAGTTACTGTATATTCTGCCACAGGTTCTATAAGCAGAGTCTCTTTTGAAGAAAGAAGGTCCTTGAAGTATGGGTATCCTTGATCTTCAGCTAGCTTTAATGAAGCCGAATGTAAAAGGTGTTATATTTTCCCAGCAAAGTCACTCCAATTTGTCAGGTGTAACGGCGTCTGCATGCAGTGTCAGAGATAAGATGGGCTTCTCACCAATCTAGTCAATACACAGGTTCTGTGAGGCAAGAAGTCCTCTGCAGCAAATTGTGAGGTGCCTGACTTGCCACCTGTGGACTCTGGAATAGGGATGAGCCCGGTGTTTGATTCAAACCCATGTTCGAATCGAACCAGTCGCAGTGCATTGCTGGCTGATGATTAGCCAAGCATGCACTGTGACCCCGCATGCTTGGCCAATCATAGCGCCGGCAGCGAGGAGAGGCATAATTGGCCACAGGCAGGATGCCTGTGGCCAATTGTAGCTCAGGCGGGTTTAGTACACGCCCCACACTATATAAGGCCGCCAGTGCGGCGGCCTTGTGTAGTGTTGTGCGGCGTTCATAGAGAGCAGGATAGGCAGGGACATTGTCAGCTGTGCTTTTTACTTCTTTAGATAGCGCTGTTACAGTGGAGTGTAGTGTTCAGGGAGAGAGCAGGATAGGCAGGGACAGTGTCAGCTGTGCTTTGCTTCCTAACCTAGTGCTGTTACAGTGGGTGTAGTGTGCCCACTGCACAGCATACACCTGAATCTAATCCCTCATTGCTGGTGTTGTGTAGTTCATTTTGTGCAACACAGGCATCTGCCTAATATTCAGTCATGTCATTTACACAGGAATCAGTGCATTTAAATAGCACTGATTGCTGTATAAATGACAATGGTCCCAAAAATGTCCGATGTGTCCGCCATAATGTCGCAGTCACAATAAAAATTGCTGATCGCCGCCATTACTAGTAAAAAAAAAAAAATTATAAAAATGCCATAAAACTATTCCCTATTTTGTAAACGCTATAACTTTTGCGCAAACCAATCAATAATCGCTAATTGCGATTTTTTTTTACCAAAAATATGTAGAAGAATATGTATCGGCCTAAACTGAGGAAAAAAATATTTTTTTTATATATTTTTGGGGGATATTTATTATAGCAAAAAATTATTGCCTTTTTTTCAAAATTGGCGCTCTATTTTTGTTTATAGCGCAAAAAATAAAAAACGCAGAGGTGATCAAATACCACCAAAATTAAGTTCTATTTGTGGGGAAAAAAGGATGCCAATTTTGTTTGGGAGCCATGTCGCACGACCGCGCAATTGTCAGTTAAAGCGACGCAGTGCCGAATCGCAAAAAGGGGCCTGGTCCTTTGGCTGCAAATTGGTCCAGGGCTTAAGTGGTTAAATGGCCTTTTTTACTTTAAAAATGTAATTTTGTGCAGGGACAGTTCTAAACATGGGAAACACATGCCACTTCACAGGCATACTTTAGACACCCCCCAGGTACGATATTTAAAGGAATATTTCACTTTTTTTTTTCCACTTTATGCATCATTAAACTGACTGCTCCAGAAAAAACTTCCATTTTTAAAACTTCTTTTTGCATTGATACATGTCCCCTGGGGCAGGACCCGGGTCCCCAAATCCTTTTTAGGACAATAACATGCATATTGGCCGTTATAAATAGCACTTTAGATTGCGAACGTTTGCGTCCATTGTAACTAATAGGGTTCTAACATTCATGCAAACTTTCGGTCCGTTCGCAGGTTCTGGTGCGAACCGAACCCGGGGGTGTTCGGCTCATCCCTACTCTGGAACTCAGCAATGACCACGTGGGTGGGCAGGAAATGTGGACCTGATCTGCAGTGCAATGGATGCAGTCACAGTGACAGCTACCCTATGCCCAGCGATGCAGCCCTTAGGGCAAGAGATCCCAGCCCGTTCTAGGTCATGGTGCCCGCCAACAGTACCCGGAGTGACAGCCTCTGGCTCTTGCAGCTCTGAAGCCTGTGTCCCAAGAGTGATCCTCCTGAAGACAGTCCAAGGTATCTGCTTGCCCAGAATTCCTTTAGTCTTTCAGCACACTGGAACATGCAGTTTCAAACATTATAAAGTCTATGGTAACTTCAGGTGACCGGACTACACATCCCACAATCCTCTGCTGTCAGTGATGTGATTATCTCCTGTTTGAGCACTAGAGAGAAAGCGCATGTATAACATTAGAAGTAGTGTCTCTGAATGAATATAGTAACACAGCCAGCACCTGGCTACATAAATATTTTAGAATTGTAATGTCTAAGGACCCAACAGAGTATATAAAACTGAACCTAGAACCCATGACCCCACTGACTAAAACTAGATGTCAAGCCCGGTCTAGACATCCTATAGGGGTAATGGGTAGGAGAGGTCTTGATTCTACTTCCTAAAATGTTCTTTGGCATTCTCCAAATATACAGTATAATCCACAATTTTAAACTACTGGAATCTATAATAAAACCTTTTGTTTGGGTTAGTAGCAGACATAAACTGAAATTGTCAATCCTCTCAAACCCTTTGGACTATGGAGGATTAGCTTTCCCAGATTTAGGCAGCTCTCACAAGTAGACATATGCACTGCCAAAAAATTTGTTCATTTTAGTTTTCCTTTCCTTTCCTTTTTTTTTTTTTTTTTTTTTTTTTTTTTTTTTTCGGGTCATTCATTATGATCGCAATTCGTACATTCATACATTCGTACATTCGTAAATAAGTAAATTCGTACATTCGTAAATTCATACATTCGTAAATTAGAAAATTCATATTCGTAAATTCGTACATTCGTAAATTAGAAAATTCATATTCGTAAATTCGTACATTCGTAAATTAGAAAATTCTTATTCGTAAATTCGTACATTCGTAAATTAGAAAATTTGGAAATTTGGAAATGAGAAAATCCGAAAATTAGAAAATCAGAAAAAGTAAATAACTATTAAATTCGGTATACGTATTGTAATTACCTTTCAAATTTGGCTGTTAGTGAACGTAACAAATACAAATTTATCCAAAGTTACGACTTATCCGAAATAACGAATGGCGCATCTAAACAAATGGAAGGAAACAAATTAATAACAAATAATAATAATACAAGTTTTTATTATTATTATTGTTATTTATTATTATTAATTCATTACGTTCCATTCGTTTAGATACAGCATTCGTTATTTCAGATAATTCGTAACTTGGGATAAATTAGTATTTGTTACATTCACTAACAGACAAATTTGAAAGGAAATTACAATACCTATAATTTAATAGTTAAGTTATTATTAGGTAATTATTATTTCAGATTTCCGACATTCCGAATTTCCGAATGTACAAATTTACCAATGTACAAATGTATGAATGTACAAATGTACGAATTACGAATGTGATAATGTACGAATTTACGAATGTACGAATTTACTAATTTTTTAATATTCGAATTTACGAATATTCTGAAAAATTAGTTAAACGAGTTTTCGTTCTTTTGGATATTTCCGAATTAACGAATTTGTTGAAATTCGTTAAAAAAACAAATTCGGAACAAAACTAATTGCACATGTGTACTCACAAGTCGACCACTGAGTCAAGGGGTAACAGGTTAATTTTCATACCCTGGTTCAGGGTATATCAGACACTTTGGTTGTCGACCCTTCCTTATAGTAGATAGAGGAGCTAGAAATATTCCATCCAGCTGTAAAATGCAAAATGATCTCCTGAAACAAGCCACTATGATACAGGACTTAGCACTTGGCAAGCTGACCATGTCTGTACCTCACAAATATACACCCCTTTGAAAAAAATGCAAATCTTTCAGAATTCCGACAGATTCCTGACTCAGGATTCTAAAGTCATTATGGGATTATGTATCTATATCATATTTTGCAAGACAGATGAGTGAAGTCTTTTCAACAACTTAAAAGTGGATTTTTGGCTGCCCCAATAGTATACTCTATTAGCAATTTCAGTTGAGGCATGCAGCCAATGCTCAATTTAAATCACTCTTGAGAATAATTCCTTATCATCCAATGAGTCCCAGTTTATATGCTATCTCTTTCCAAAAATTGATCCCCAATCAAGGGCCAGAAATCTGGCATTTTCTAAGAAAATATCCTGGAAAAGAGAAGTAGGCCCTAATCGAGGATGAGAAATGGGAGGAAGCAATAGAGGCTTAAAAATAATCTCTCCTAAAATGTCAGATAAGCTTATGCATGTGTTCATCCCTCACAGAACTTATTTATTGCCAATACATCTCTCCAAATATGACTCAATTCATAGCCCACTATGTTTAAAATGCCAAGGAACCACAGGCACACTCTGACATATGTTTTTGGATTGTCCAATTAGTCAGATATACTGGAAACAGGTGGTTCAATTTTAACATAAGGTGGGGTCACCAGCTTGACCCAAAACTCTGGTATACGGTAAATTTATAACTTAACCGATAAAATATAACCTTTCTCCAGGAGGGGTTGTGTCAGAGCCTGGATTTGAACCTAAAACGCCTGCTATGTCAGGCCATGTCTCTTCTTGCTGAGCTACCTGTAATGCTGGAAAGTGCCCTGGACAATGCCTTGAATGATTCTGTCTTGAACCTTTTTTTTTGGCTTGAACCCTGAACTCTTTACTCCTCCCATGAACTTCCTGATTTAAGACAAGTCTCTGCACTTCCTGTTTCCCACATTGTTGTGCTCTCTCCAGCCAGTATCTAGCTCCTGTCTTCCCTGCTGCCGTCCATATTTTGCTACCATTCTTTATCGGCCCTTGGCTTGTCCCTCAACTATGCCTTTACCTGATACCAACCTGAAACTACTCGTTATTGACCTTTGGCTTGTTTACTGACTGCGCTTATGTTTGATCCCTACCTGCTTATTTGCTACTGGAACCCGACTTGATCAACTCCTTGTGGGGTGATCCTGAGGACTGTGACCTGGTACTGACACAGCAAAATCCATCTCCAACATCAGGAGCTCCGGTGAACACCAGTTAGTACTTAGATTCCGCACCTCAGGTGAGCCTGCATCATTCACCAGGGTGACGGTCTGTGTACCTATCCTGCTGGTTGGTGGTAGTTCCGCTACTGCTATAGCAACTGGTCTTTGAGCCTGTCCCCTGATCAAGACAGGTTGTTTGTGGCTAGAAAGGCCATTGCCAAAAAGTGAATGACAGCCTTGCCTTCAACAGTAGAGCACTGGATGACGTTAATGCCAGTATTCCACATTGGCTACCCAGACAAATTAAAAAAATTATGAGATAAATAGTTAGACCAAGGCTTTACATGTTAAGCTATAGTTATTATTCTTCCTAGGTGAGATGAGATCATTACTTACCTCCTGCTCTTTCTACAATTACATAACCCAAGCTGCTATTATACCCTATTCTGTTTGAAGTGTGTAGCCCTGTTATAGGGGGGTCATATGAAGTTGCTCTCTCCACACAGGCTATGGCGCTAACCTGCAGGTAACCAAATGAGCCAGAGCCTTCGCTAAAGGAAGAGTAGACTATGAATATATTATTGGCAGTGCCAAGCACCAGTAACGGAAGGAAATGTGTCAGAGTGCTGCTGCAGTTGTTTTTGGACTGGGCGGATCAGTGGATCATATTGTGGATCAGTGGATCATATTGTTTGCAGGAAAAACTAATCTGCACATTTTTTGTTGGAAATAAATTCCATTTCCCAAATGTATGAGTTCTGAATTTTGGGTGGAATGTAGTGCCTTAAGTTATTTCTGGAGCTATTGGCTCTGCAACTTGATCATGTAATAAAAAATAAGGTTCCAGAATGCTTTTGCACACAGCAAAAAAAGAATTGTACTAAGAATACTAGACAAATGCAAGTGCTTCTCAAGTAACTTTTCATATAACACAAAAAGTTATTTTAAACTACGGCAGAAACTCCCGTCATTAAACTGGGTCAGAAACTGACAAGTGGATCTTCTCAGTCATGGATGTTCATTATAAGTCCTGGAATGGCACAAACTGACATTCAGTCCTTACCAGTCCAAGCACAATAAATTGACAGCTAAAACTTCCTAATTTTTACAAAACAATTCATTTTCTGAAACTGATTCTTAAATCCAAAGGCCCTTGTTAGTGGTGAGAGCTAGGCAACAATTTACACATTTTAAAATGTCCAAGTCCATTTCTTAATGTGACAGTTGACTTTGGAACTTGTGCTTATGTTTATCTTATGTTTTGTAAAAAATGTACATGATAAAAATAAAACTTTTCCTTGCAATAATAAAAATAAAAGTAATATCTTTATCTTAAAGTTGTACTTCAAATAGCCATAAAAACATTGTTATATCCAGTTGTATATGTGTTAAATATAATTAAATACATCAATAAGCCAAACAGCTAGTCTCACTCAGGGATCAACTATTTCAATTTAAGATCCTCCACAGAGCTTACTTCCCACCTCATAGAATGCATCAGTTGAACCCCACCATCCCTTCTACATGCTGGCGATGCGACAGAGCTGAAGGGGACTTCTTCCATATATACTGGATGTGCCTAGTTATTCAATTTTTTGGGGGATTCTATTGTTGACATCATAAGCAAGGTAGCTCAGATTCCCTTTCCCCCTTCTCCAAAGGTTTGCTTACTGGGCTTAGTCAAAGGCCTCTTGAACACTAACCCTGGTAGGACACTAGTGGGACTTCTACTTTTCTATGCCAGAAAAGTACTAACATTACACTGGAAGAGACCTACGGCTCCTACCTATGCATATTGGAAACAGCTAGTTAATTCTCAACTTCCACTTTATAAAAATACTTATGCAAATAGGGGCTGCTTCTGAAAGTTTGACAACATTAGAAACAGGTGGCTGGAAGATGACACTACTGTATAGTATTAGCATATATATGAGTGTGGACTTGGGGGTGGGGTAGAGCAGGGGTAGGCAATCTCGGCACTCCAGCTGTGGTGAAACTACAAATTCCATGATTCCTCTGCCTCTGGTCATGCCTGTGATTGTCAGGGTCTTGCAATGTCTCATGGGACTTGTAGTTTCACCACAGCTGGAGGGCTGAGGATGCCTACCCCTCGGGGTAGAGCATGTTTATTTTACTCTTTGATTCCATCCTGATATTTAAAGGGACCTGGGATTACTGTTCTTATTGGTGTAATCTTGAGTTTCACAGGAGCCAACACACACCTAAAATTTGTGTTGTATTTTTATTTTGTCCTTTTTTTTTGGTTTTAGTGGTTTCCCCTGTTCTGGTTGGGCGACATTTTATTTTTTTTAGAACTTTGTTGTCCAGTATGGCCTGCACCTGCGTGTGCTGGGTCACCTGCCATTGTTTATATGCTTTAAAACAATAAAGAAATCATAAAAAGAAAAAAACATCAATAAGCCACATTTTTGTATGTTCACAAGAGAAGAGAGTGTAGAGTAAGGACCTTATTTGTCTGCTGCATTTCCTTTAATGTCCAATAGCAGGCAGGGAGCATGTTGGTGACCCAGCTGTGTTGTTTAACTGGTTTAGTAAAAAGCTAGGTCATCAACCTGGCTATAGTCTGCAAAAGGATGCCCGGACCATATATATTTTTTATTTTTTAACAAAGTGTTATCATATCCTGTTGTTATGCAGGACATATAAACTAGGGGGTTGGGTGGCTAACTTACCTGAGCCCACAGATTGTTCCTTGTTTCAATATCATCAGCTTTCTTAAATGGTAGAATATTTCCCCACATGGGGATTCATTGACTGATTATATGAGGTGTATTTGAGTTAGTGTATAGGTGTATAGAGTTGTGCAGCTAAAAATGACATAAAAAGTACTATGAAGCATAAATATGGATTTATCTTCCAGTCTGGCTAATATTGTCTGACTCTTTGGCCTTTGGCAACACATTCATTTGTAGTGCAACTGGAAAAGGCATGTGGAAATTCTGTGGAACTACATAAAAAATATGTACAAAGGTATTATCATATCATTAGGGTCCTTTCACAATGGGCATCATCAGTTCAGTCATGTTTTTTGCTAAGTAAAAAAACTACAAAAACAGATTCAAATTGCATCAATTTGCACATCCTTCTTCAGTTTAGTTCAGTTTACATCGGTTTGCACTTCAGTTCAATTCTCTTCAGTTCTTTTTCAGTTCAGTTCAGTTTACATTAGTCTACATCTCTTTTAGCATCCATTTTTTTTTAGTTGCAGAAACCAATCATAGGAGAAAAAAAACATATTTGTTGCCTACAAACAGACATAAACAGAACAGAACAGTTTACATCCATAAGCCCATAAAGATAAAAAAAAAGAGCATTGCTATCCATTTATCATCCACAAACGGATGGATGAAAAACATCGGGTCCCCAGCGCATCAGGTCGCTGGGGACCCGATGCGCGTGCCCGGCGGCAGCGATGTCCGCCGGGCACACCGCGATTGCCCAGTAACTGAGCAAGACGTGGATCTGTGTATGTAAACACACAGATCCATGTCCTGTCACTGGAGAGGAGACCGATGGTGTGTCCCTTGTACATAGGGACACCGATCGGTCCCCTCCCCCCAGTCAGTCCCCTCCCCCCACAGTTAGAATCACTAACATAGGGAACATATTAACCCCTGCAGCGCCCCCTAGTGTTAACCCCTTCCCTGCCAGTCACATTTATACAGTAATCAATGCATTTTTATAGCATGGATCGCTGTATAAATGTGATTGGTCCCAAAAATGTGTCAAAAGTGTCCGATATGTCCGCCGCAATGTCGCAGTCATGATAAAAATTGCAGATCGCTGCCATTACTAGTAAAAAAATAATAATAATAAAAATGCTATAAATCTATCCCCTAATTTGTAGACGCTATAACTTTTGCGTAAACCAATCAATATATGCTTATTGCGTTTTTTTTTTTTTTTACCAAAAATATGTAGAAGAATACGTAACGGCCTAAACTGAGGAAAAAATTTGTTTAAAATAAAAAAAAAATTGGATATTTATTATAATAAAAAGTAAAAAATGTTATGTTTTTTCAAACTTGTCCCTCTTCTTTTGTTTATAGCGCAAGAAATAAAAACCGCAGAGGTGATCAAATACCACCAAAATAAAGCTCTATCTGTGAGGAAAAAATGATAAAAATCTTATTTGGGTACACCGTTGCATGACCGCGCAATTGTCATTGAAAATGCGACAGCGCTGAAAGCTGAAAAATGGCTTGGTCAGGAAGGAGGTGCCTGGTAGGCAAGTGGTTAAATCCATACCAGGCGACGGGACTCGCAAGGTGTCAATCTCGCCGATGGAGGCGGCGACATTAACTTCCTTCGCTAGTCCGGTCTACCTGGTCCCGGGCGGTAGATGTAATTGCGGTAACGCCGCCCAATGGGAACGGCGTTACCATGAGGGGAAGAGTAATCCGTTAGATTACTCGTTACCCTCTAAAGTAACTGCGTTAAGTAACTATGTTTTTTTTTTTATCTGAGTTACTTACATCACTGCACCTGTGTAACTCAAGTGTTGGTATGCTATCACTCTATACCAGTACATAGAAAATAGGCCACACGCAACTGGATGTTAGATTAAACACATGTATTATGACAAGAGAGTTAAACATTCTATGAGTCAGTAAACAGGCAACTGAACACATTTGATGCTGTACTAAATAATGTGAACACTGACCCATAAGATGGCAATGAACTGAACAGTAGTAATGGTAAACTAAATGTTAACTGAAGTGAACATCGGCATTAAAGTTGATGTAAACCTGATTCATGAAATTTTGAGCTGGGCACATATATCTGTAGTGTTTACTTATCTGTCTTCAAAGCCCTAAGTCCCATGTGTTTATGCTGCCCCGTTCTTCTGACAAGCTCTCCAAGACGGCAGTCTGGACTGTGTGTCGAGGGAAGGTTTGCTATCAATAGATTAGCAGACAGCTTGACTTGTAAAAACAGAGCTGTGAAAGCATTTCCCTTCTTCTGCCAATGTGAAGGGGGGGGGGTGGGGTTGTGCCTTTCCTCCAATCAGCTGTCACACAGAGTATGTCAGAACGACACGCCTACTGCTGAATGAGGAAGTGAAAATTCTTACCCCATATAAGAATTCCTGAATTCCAAGACCCCATTAGTCTGCCCTGTACAGCGCTCCTGTTAGACCTACAGGTCCTCTCCCTTTATCTCTCATTGGTCCACTGCCCTGCTACTAGAAGGTGGGGAGCCCAAGACTGTACCTCTCCCTTTCACTGGGAAGCAGTGTGGGTTGAAGGAGGAGAGTGGGCACAGAGCGCTCAACCTGTTTCTCAAAGCTGCAGCACAGTCATCTTTCTACATATTAAAAGGATATATACTTTAATTGAAATGAGAATTGCTGAAATAGGTCACCCAAAAAGACTTTGGGATCTGTTTTTAACCACTTGATGTCCGCGCTATAGCCGAATGATGGCTACAGCGCGGACCTGAATTTCCGGGAGGCCTTCATTGGACATCCTCCCTTTTGTGCGCTGCCTGCGAGCCCCCTGCAGGGTGCGCGCACCTCGCGCTGTGATTACCGAGACTCGGGTGATCACCGGTCCGAGTAAGGGGCCGATACCCGGCCCTTTACCACGTGATCAGCTGTCAGCCAATGACAGCTGATCACGTGTGTAAACAAAAGCTCGGTAATCAATTTTTTTTGTTCCTCAAGCTGACAGTGCGAGGAGAAAAAAAAAAGATCACGGCTTATGCTCAAGGGACATCGGTCCCGAAGAGGAAGGAGGCACATCTGCATTCTCCTCTGCCATCTCTGTGCCCACCAGTGCCACTTTTCAATGCCCACCAGTGGTGCCAATCAGTGCCACCTAGCAGTGCTGCCTGTCAGTGTAACCTACCAGTGCTGATCAGTGCCCATAACTGCCAAACATCAGTGCCCATCACTGCCACCTATCAGTGCCACCTATTAGTGCCACTTCTCAGTGCCCACCAATACCACCTATCAATGCCCCTCAGTGCCCACCAGTGCCGCCCTATCAGTGCCCATCAGTGCAGCCTCATCAGCGTACATCAATGAAGGAGAAAAATTACCTGTTTGCAAAATTGTATAACAAAATATAAAAAAATATAATTTTTTTTATTTTAATTCGGTCTTTTTAAAACAATTTAACAAAAAATAAAAACCGCAGAGGTGATCACATACCACCAAAATAAAGCTCTATTTGGGGGAAAAAAAATGTAAAAATGTCATTTGGGTACAGTGTTGTATGACCGCGCAATTGTGATTCAAAGTGCGACAGCGCTGAAACCTGAAAATTGGTCTGGACAGGAGGGGGGTTTAAGTGCCCAGTAAGCAAGTGGTTAAAGAAGTGCATGGCCCTACTGTGGCCATACCACTGTTTCAAGAAGAATAAAAAAAACAAATAACAGTTTATAAAGCACAATGGTCTACTTTACAGTTGTGTCTAGTGCTCTGCCGAGTTTTGGATTTAGAAGCCATAGTAGAGCTATTAAAATTAATAGAGTTAAAAAAAAAAAAAAATCCGGGAAAAGCACCCAGGGATGTGAGCTGTCAAAATAATGGCCTCTTTTCCAACTCACTATTCCCGATGCACTCATTCCTGTAGAAGTGGCTGTCTGTATAAAAGTGGATGCTGAAGCGACCATCCGGCTGGAACCATGAGCAATCAGAGCGAGAAATATCACCAGCACACAGCGAGTCTCCAAAAATGGGTCATCACATGCCTGATGAAGGGGTCCTGTGAGGCTCCAAAACGTTGATGTTTGCTATAAAGATGTGAACGCCGAATAAAGATTTGGACCCATTTTTGGAGTCTCATGGTGTGCTGGTGACATTTCTCGCTCTGGCCTCTTGTCCAATCACAGAGTTCTCTTTGTTACAGCATAGAGACACACCTTAGGCTCCACACTATGGCCTGCATTTTAGGAATGGGCAGTAAAATGGTCTCTTTAATAAATGAACTGCAATTTAAAAAACAAATATATAAAATATTAAAACCAATGAAGTACATAAACTGTGTATTAAATTATTTATTATTATTATTTATTATTTTTAGCACCTTCTTACTCCCATAAAGCTGTTTTCCTCTAATATATTTGTGTCTCTTGTTTCATTTCCCTCTAAGTCACTGGGCAGAAGACGATCTGCAGGAGTTCTGGGCAATGATCAGAACAAGACTCAACCGTGGAATAATGAACAATACTCATTGCGTTTTATATGGTCATCCCAGCTATATAAATATTATAAAATATTCAGCCTACACATTGCAGATGGCAGATATCAGCTTGTTTCAGCACCGTTCTCAGTGTGAGCAGAGGCAGCAGATTGGATGTTGCATGTTGTTATTTGCGCTTAGCTGACAAGATGTTATGCAAGTTTAGATAAAGCAAATTAAACTTCTGATTTCCTCTTCCCGTAGGATTCCATATTTATAGGCATCTGCTCCTGTCCCACAGTGATTCCATACAAATATACAATAGTGACAAATTAACGAGTCCTTTCTATCTTAATTAATGCATGACACCGTTTTTTCTTCTTTTTTTTTTTTGGTAGCTTTGGCTGTATGCTTATATTAGTTATAATAGATAATTTCACCTTTGTTCACTTTTTTTTTCTTCTAAATTCCAGCTCCCTATGTACCAATGTAGCAATAATGTACTTTTTTTTTTTTGCAAAAATATCAAAGCTTTCCATCTACACACACTTACTTCACTTGTCCTCATCCATGTTTCCAAACATATCCATTGCCTCTGCCTTACTTCCTGGTCAGACTATAGGTCATGACACAGGAAGGAGTTGACCAGCTGACCTCATTAGCACATACCCTGCATCATCCACCCTCCTACCTACCCTCCCATTCCCAGCTGCACGTTTTGTAAATGAAATGCAATCAATCAGTGATCACCCTTCTCACTAAATACACAATATATAATCATACTTTTTTTAGAGCGGAGCTTAGTGCGTTTTTATACTGTGATGCTCTGTGCTCCACAACCAATGCTCAAATGCCATTCTAGGTGCTTTTGGCTGTGGATATCATAGGCACCTTGACCACTCTGCAGCTATGTAACCCCATACACAACAAATTGTGATGCTCATTTTTTTCTGCTGTCAAAACATCAGTTTCAGAGACAACATGTTTACTTGCTACCTAATGTAGCGCTGGCTCCTGACGAGCAGGCGCTATTGTTTTTCCAAAATTAAGTTGCCTGAGCCACAGTTGGGCTTCAGGCTAATTTCTCCAAATTTCTGGTTTCAGTACCAGTCCAGCTGGGTTTCTCTGGGTTCTCCTTGACCGCAGGTGTCGCTGTCACTGCCGGCAAGAGTAGAAACGAAGTCTAGCTGGATGCATTGAATGCCACTTATTTCTCTGAACCAGCCCAGGGGTAGGGATGAGCCGAACACCCCCGGGTTTGGTTCACACCAGAACCTGTGAACGGACCGAAAGTTTGCGCGAACATTCGAACCCTATTAGTTAAATTATACCCTTATTAGTTAAAATTATAATGGCCAATATGCATGTTAATGTCATAAAAGAGGTTTGGGGACCCGGGTCCTGCCCCAGGGGACATGTATCAATGCAAAAAAAAAGTTTTAAAAACTAACGTTTTTTCGGGAGCAGTCATTTTAATGATGCATAAAGTGAAAAAAAAAAGTGAAATATTCCTTTAAATATGGTACCTGGGGGGTGTCTAAAGTATGCCTGTGAAGTGGCATGTGTTTCCCGTGTTTAGAACTGTCCCTGCAAAAAATGACATTTGTAAAGGAAAAAAATAAGCCATTTAAAACTGCTTGCGGCTTTAATGTCATGTCTTGTCCTGGCAATATGGATGAAAATCTTTGAGAAAAATGGCATGGCTACCCCATCACCCCCCCCCCCACCCCAGCCCATTACCAGCCCCTTTGGGTCTTGTATGGATATTAAGGGGAACCCCGCACCCAAAATAAAACCCTATAGCTACAACCCTATATACTCTGAACAGCAGTATACAGGCGGTGCAAACAAGACAGGGACTGTAGGTTTGTTCTTAAGTAGAATCTGTGTGTAATTTTGAACAATTTTTAAGTGTAGCTCCATCCAAAAAAATCTAAATCTGAAGCTTTTTGGAGAACATAGGGAAGGGTTATCACCCCTGTAACATTTGTTTTGCTGTCTGTGCACCTGTTCAGAACATTTCACCTCACTTTCCGTCCCAATGACAAATGTTTTTGGAAAAGTGTTTTTTTTTATTGAAACAAGGATTGGTGATAAAGCATCAGTAGAGAGGAGATACCTTTTTCCCAAATTAAATCGAAGGATAGAATTTTCCTTCCTAGGGGTAGATTTCTTCTCACTTCCTGTTTTCTCCTTCCGTTTGCAAGTAGGAGTAGTTTCTAAGTTGGATGTTTGAAAGTAGGGGCCTGCCGTATATACTCTGCAGAAATTTGCCCCATTAGATGTTGGTGTTGCCACAACACTGTAAGCCCTCACAGTTACTCTTGGTGGGCACAGGAATGGGCCCTGCTGTGAATTGTTAGATCAAGATTTGTAATTGCATGCACCTGTTGAACAGGGGCAGAAAAATTGGGCCTTTGGTGGTGGGGGTGGTGGACGGTGTTGCCACAACACTGTAAGCCCTCACAGTTACTCTTGGTGGGCACAGGAATGGGCCCTGCTGTGAATTATTAGATCAAGATTTGTAATTGCATGCACCTGTTGAACAGGGACAGAAAAATTGGGCCTGTGGTGGTGGTGGTGGTGGTGGACGGTGTTGCCACAACACTGTAAGCCCTCACAGATACTATACTTGGAGCACAGCAATCAGACCTGTTGCGAAGCATTGCTTAAAAAATTGTAATTACACGCCCCTGTTAAACAGGGGCTGAAAAATTGTGCCTTAGGCACTGGTGCTGGTGCCACAACACTGCAACCCCTCACAGATACTGTACTTGGAGCACAGCAATCAGACCTGTTGCGAAGCATTGCATAAAAAATTGTAATTACACGCCCCTGTTAAACAGGGGCTGAAAAACTGTGCCTTAGGCACTGGTGCTGGTAGCACAACACTGCAACCCCTCACAGATACCGTACTTGGAGCACATCAATCAGACCTGTTGCAAAGCATTGCATAAAAAATTGTAATTACACGCCACTGTTAAACAGGGGCTGAAAAATTGTGCCTTAGGCACTGGTGCTGGTGCCACAACACTGCAACCCCTCACAGATACTGTACTTGGAGCACAGCAATCAGACCTGTTTGCGAAGCATTGCATAAAATTTTTTAATTATACGCCCCTGTTACACAGGGGCTGAAAAATTGTGCCTTAGGCACTGGTGCTGGTGCCACAACACTGCAACCCCTCACAGATACTGTACTTGGAGCACAGCAATCAGACCTGTTGCAAAGCATTGCATACAATTTTTTAATTACACGCCCCTGTTAAACAGGGCTGAAAAATTGGGCCTTAGCCACTGGTGGTGGCACCCAGAAACAAAAATGTTCTTCCAAGCTATCATCAGGATCATTGAGAGGAGGAAGAGGATAGTCAGTCAACATAACAGGACAGTCACTCAGCATCAGCATAGGCAGTCTTGAAGGGATGTGACATTTCAAAATAAATTATTCTGTTATATCAGCTTCAGGTGCCTGGTAGCTGGTGGTGATCCAAGACTGAGTCGGTGGACAGGCGCACCCTGTGATCGGTGACAAAGCCTCCAGCAGCGGAGGAAAGAACGCTGGATGCAGGACAGGCCAGTAGCTCAATTGCATACTGTGCAAGCTCTGGCCAGTGATCCATCCTCAAGACCCAGTAAGCCAGAGGATTTTCGGTGGGAAAGGTGTCCAAGTCTGACCTTGCCCCTAGGTATTCCTGCACCATGTATATCAGAAGCTGGCGATGGTTGCTGGAACCGATCATACCTTGGGGCTGCGGACTAAAAAATTGTCTGAACACATCGGTCAGACATCCACCTTCCCCACCGCTCCTTTTGCTACTGACCAAAGCCTCAGCAACTCGTTGTCCAGGACCAGGAGTTTGTAACCTCCCAGTCTCTGGGAACGCGTTGCACAGACCTTTCTGCAAGGCCTCCTGGAGATGTCTCATCCTCTGCTCCCTCTGCGACGGCAAGATAAGGTCCGCAACCTTACCCTTGTACCGTGGATCAAGGAGAGTGGCCAGCCAGTAATGGTCCCCTTCCTTGATCCGAAGAATACAACGATCCTTCAGGCTTTGCAGGATCAGGGAGGCCATACAACGTAGGTTAGCTGAGGAATTTGGTCCGGAGTCTTCTGGGTCACTGAGGACGACATGACTCCCAGCCACGTACAAGTCTTGGGACTGTAAATCATCCCTAAAAGACTGCTGCTGCTGAGTGCCAGGCTCCACCTCCATGCTGACACAATCCTCCTCCTCCTCATCCTCTTCCTGTGTGATGGGTGGGAGAGAAGGAACACTGTCTGGATAAAGGGGGCCTTGAGAGGCAAGGAAGTCCTCCTCTTCCTGCCTCTGTTCTGCCTCAAGTGCCCTGTCCATTATCCCACGCAGCGTATGCTCCAACAGGTGGACAAGAGGTACAATGTTACTGATGCATGCACTGTCACTGCTCACCATCCTCGTGGCCTCCTCAAATGGTGACAGGACAGTGCATGCATCCCTGATCATGCTCCACTGGCGTGGGGAAAAAAATCTGAGCTCCCCTGACCCTGTCCTGGTGCTGTAGTCGCACAGGTACTCATTGATGGCCCTCTGCTGCGTGTGCAGTCGCTGCAGCATGGCCAACGTTGAGTTCCACCTGGTGGGCATGTCACATATAAGGCGGTTCTTGGGCAGGTTCAACTCCTTTTGCAGCTCAGCCAGCCGAGCACTGGCATTATATGATTGGCAGAAATGCACACAGACTTTCCTGGCCTGCCTCAGCCTGGGTACCTGCCCAAGAACTGCTGCACCACCAGGTTAAGGACGTGAGCCATACAGGGCACATGGGTCAGCTGTCCCTGTCGCAGGGCGGAGAGGAGGTTGGTGCCATTGTCACAAACCACCATTCCTGGCTTAAGCTGGCGTGGCTTCAACCACCTCTCGGCCTGCCCGTGCAGAGCTGACAGAACCTCTGCCCCAGTGTGGCTCCTGTCCCCCAAACACACCAGCGCAAGCACGGCATGGCATCTTTTTGCTTGCGTACTTGAGTAGCCCCTTGGACGCCTACGGAGCACCGCTGGTTCAGAGGACAGAGCACTCGAAGAGGCCATGGAGGAAGAAGAAGAGGAGGGGGTGGAGGAGAGAGGTGTGTCACAACCAGTAGTAGCATTTTAGAGGCATGGTGGCGGAACAACCTCCAACACTACTGCACCTTGTCCTGCATCCTTCCAGCTGCCAAAAGAGTGACCCAATGGGCCGTGAAAGACAGGTAACGTCCCTGTCCATGCCTGCTGGACCATGAGTCAGCGGTAATATGCACCTTACCGCTGACCGCCCTGTCCAGCGAGGCATGGACATTGCCTTCCACATGCTGGTAGAGAGCCGGAATAGCCTTCCGTGAGAAAAAGTGGCGTTTGGGAACCTGCCACTAAGAACCGCACATTGAACAAACTCATGGAAGGGGGCCAAGTCTACCAACTGAAAAGGCAGCAGTTGAAGTGCTAGCAATTTAGCCAAGCTAGCATTCAACCGCTGGGAATGTGGATGGCTGGGAGTAAACTTCTTTTTACGATCCAGCAGCTGGGGCAGGGAAATTTGCCTGGTAGAATCAGACGTCGGTGTACTGCTAGCAGAGTGCCCGCAAGTACTTGGCTGTGACACACCTAATTCTACACCTTCATTCCTCTCAGTGCAGCTTTCAGAGAGGACTGAAGGTATAGTGGGGTTGGAGATCCCAGCTGATGAGGAGCAAGGAGAGGTCCGCTTTGTTCTTTGGTGTGGGTCTTTAATGTGCGCTTGCCAACGAGCTGCATGGCAGGTCGACATATGTCTGGTCATGCTTGTGGTGCCCAAGCGGCTGATGTTTTGGCCACACGAGATACGCTTGAGACATATGTTGCAAATAGCAGTGGTGCGATCTGATGCACTCGTCTCAAAGGCCCACACCAAAGGACTTTTGTAATAACGTGCAGAGGCAGCGCCCTGCACAGGCGGAGCTCTGCGGTGTGATTCAGTTGGTGTGCTGGCCTCAAGCTGGCCCCCGGAGGGCATCCTGTCTCGTTGGAGATGTGCCGCCTCCTCCTCCTCCTCCTCCTCCTCTCTCCGTTCAGGCACCCACGTGGAGTCAGTGACCTCATCATCCCCTCCCTCTTCACCACTGGGGCAAACCTGGCAGTAAGCTGCAGCTGGTGGAACATGGCTGCCAGATTGCTGTCCTTGAGCATCCCCTCTCTCTGCGCTCACGCTACTGCCTTCCTCTAGCTGGGTATCATCATCCGAGCCTTCAAAACGCTGGGCATCCTCCTGGAGCATGTACCCAACACTGTGCTCAAACAGTTCGGGGGACTCCTCAGGAGGACATGGTGGGTCTAGGGAAGGGGTGCCTGATGATGACATTGAGTACGCGTTGGCAGCTGCTTTGCCAGTACCCTGAGCCTGGGTGAGAGAGGATGAGGAAGATGAGGAGGGCTTGGTCATCCACTCTACCAAGCCTTCGGCATGATGCGGCTCAACATGTCCAGCTGCCAAAAAGAAGGACAAGCGTGTCCCATGGCCACGTGCTGATGACGATGCACCACGTCCATGACCAGCACTGTTATCTCTAGACACAGAGCCTGCCTGCCCTGTTTTCTTGGCTCAGGACTGTATGCCTCTCCTTGTCGGTCTTCCAGACATTGTAGTGGGTAGTGTATATTGTGCTGGAGTCGCACAGCACACACACTAACTCCTGCAGATGGCTGTCATAGACGACAACAGGGCCTTAGGGCAGATAGAGACTGAGGTGGTTTAGTGTGATGTGCTATACTCACTCAGCACACACACACGCTAACTCCTGCAGATGGCTGCCTGGCTGCCTTAGATGACAACAGGGCCTTAGGGCAGATACAGGCTGAGGTGGTTTAGTGTGCTGTGCTATACTCACACAGCACACACGCTAACTCCTGCAGATGGCTGTCTGGCTGCCTTAGATGACAACATGGCCTTAGGGCAGATAGAGGCTGAGGTGGTTTAGTGTGCTGTGCTATACTCACACAGCACACACACACACGCTAACTCCTGCAGATGGCTGTCTGGCTGCCTTAGATGACAACAGGGCCTTAGGGCAGATAGAGGCTGAGGTGGTTTAGTGTGCTGTGCTATAATCACACAGCACACACACACGCTAACTCCTGCAGATGGCTGTCTGTCTGCCTTAGATGACAACAGGGCCTTAGGGCAGATACAGGCTGAGGTGGTTTACTGTGCTGTGCTATACTCACACAGCACACACACGCTAACTACTGCAGATGGCTGTCTGGCTGCCTTAGATGACAACAGGCCAGAAGGGTAAAGGTGGTTTAATGTGATACTGCAGTGCTATACTAACAGCACACACACTCTACACTAATCCCCAGAATCACAGCAGATAATGTCAGCACTCAGCAGAATAATTCACAGCAGATAATGTCAGCACTGCAGAATGAATCACAGCAGATAATGTCACTGACACCGTCACTGACTAACACCGGAACACACTACATGAGGCGGCCGGCGCGGCGGCCTTATATAGTGTGGGGCATGTACTAAACCCCCTGAGCTATAATTGGCCACAGGGATCCTGCCTGTGGCCAGTTATTGCTCTCCTTGGCGCTGGCTCTATGATTGGCCAAGCATGCGGGGTCACAGTGCATGCTTGGCCAATCATCAGCCAGCAATGCAATGCGACTGGCGCAGTGCATTGTGAACCGTTCGCATCACACAAATTTGATGCGAACGCCCCACATAGTTCTGGGCTCGATGAGCAGTCGAACGGCCGATGTTCGATTCGAAAATGGGTTCGAATCGAACACTGGGCCCATCCCTACCCAGGGGGAGTGTTCTCCTGCTGTGCGTTTTGGGGGGTGGTATTTAAGGTACCGACGCCTGTTGGCAGAGGGATTATTATTTTCTGTTTGGTTCTGGTGGTCCTCCTGCCCCAGCCTCATGGCCCTCCTGGCCTGGGGTGCGGAACCATGCATCCTGTGTCTCGGGGCTGGCTGGCCCGAGGCAGCGCAACTGCAGGGATAGGCCCGAGTAACTTTCGGAGCCTACTGATCCAGGGAAGGTCCGGTGACGTCTTATCTGAAGGGAGAGGCCCAGCAACTGAAGAAACCCAGGGGAGGACCCTTTCAGGAGAAGGGCGTGCACAAGGCTGGCTTCTCTGAAGGAGCCTGGAGACTTAGTTGAAGGACGCAACCTGGATACGGTATCGCCGGAAAGGCTGAAAGAAACTGGTACTGTATGTTAGTTCTTTAAAGTTCATCCAAACCCTCAGTGACGCTAAAGTGTAACTTACAAGTCTGTGGCAGAGACTTTACCGAGCATCCTACCGGCTGCTAGGCCTAGTGAGAGAGACCTATCTGGGGGTTGCAGGAATCCAGTTTGTGGAACAGTAATATCCTCTGGATTCTTCTAATATCTTCATCCTGCAGACCGACAACTACAGCCAGTGCTCCCGAGGGAGATGGTGTTGCTACTACCACCGGAGGAGCCACTCCGGACATCATGGACACTGCTTCGTCCACCACTACAAAAATCCCTACATTTGCTCACAAAAAAGTAGGGTACGTGAAAGCCTCCTGCGGCCGCGGTCGAGGCCTACCCCAGAATTTGCCTGGATCGGATCGGGAGAAAGTGATCACTCCCAAGGAATCTGCTGTGGATACAGGTGAGAACTCTGGGGTAAATGTCATGAGCGGGAATGTTTGTAGATATTTACCAGCAGAAGAGTTGTGGGACTCAGAAATAGATTCCCTGTCTGATCTATCAGGGGATGATGACTTATTTGAGACTTTGTCCCAAGAAATGTTATGGGCTAATGCAGATGATGTGCTGCAACTTGCAATGTGTCTGGCTGGCTAGCCTTAAATTCGGGGAGTGCATCGCCTCGGGTGGGAACCCCTACAACTGTTAATGAGACTGTACCCAAAAATATCAGTGTGTCCATATCCAAGAGACTGTTTGTTTTTGCTATGGTACAGAAATCACCCGATTCCTGTGTGCCTCCCGCGAATGGAAGTGCCCGAGCCCTGCCTAGGCTCGCACGATCTCAGCAGCTGCTGAACAAGCGGGTGGCTACGGAGTACGGTCTGGAATTTCCCTACGTTCCCAGGGAAATCATGTAAGAAATAGAGCAAAACAGAGAGCAATGGTATGCCAGTGATGTGTGGGACTTTTTGAAGGTACTGAAACCTTTTATGAAACAAGGATGTTCACCAAGCATGTATAAACGCTTTACCGGGTGTCTTCAGCACTGGAGCTTTGGGAGACACATTTACTCTGACAAAGTTGTAATTTGCTGGCCGGGAAGAGACAACGTGATATATTTTATCACCACTGTGGATGCCAAGGGGAAAACGTTAATCTTACCAGATCCCGGTTTTAATGGTAAAGAGGAATCACCGAGACTGTGTTTGTTTTTCTGCTTGAAAAAAAAAAAGTTTTTGCAAAGTACAAGGACTGTGGGGTTAGTTAGTTAGTGTCAGGTTTCAGGAGGAAAGCTCCGTGTCAAGGTCATCAACCGGCCACAGCACTTGTAATAAGGACTTGCATTTCATCGCTCTTGCCACTAGATGGTGAGGGTTTGCACAAAAAGTTGGACATTTGCACATAGACACATAGGCCAAACACACTGGAGAGAAAGTTTAATTTTCTGTTGGAAATTGACTTTTGCCTCCTACAACTGTACATTTAAATATGTTTGTTTTTTTTGCTTCTGTGTGTTTTGTTTCCGGAATCGCTGAGATCGTCTGTCAAGCCGCCAGAGAGTGTGTGGTGTAGATAGTCAGGTATTAGGGTTTATGTGTGATGTAACTCGTTTTATGTCAACTGTCAACATATTGTGTGTTCATTGTTTATCCTTCCTTTCCATCCCTCATCCCAATTTTGAGTTCAGGTACCCGACTTTCAGGACTGAAAGTCTTTGTTTTTTCTTCCCAGACGATGAGGACATTGTCTAAATGGGAAGGGGGAGTATTTAGCGCTGGGTCCTGACGAGCAGGCGCTATTGTTTTTACAAAATCAAGTTGCCTGAAGCCACAGTTGGGCTTCAGGCTAATTTCTCTAAATTTCTGGTTTCAGTACCAGTCCAGCTGGGTTGCACTGGGTTCTCCTTGACCGCAGGTGTTGCTGTCACCGCCGGCAAGAGTAGAAACGCAGTCTTATTTCTCTGAACCAGCCCAGTGGGAGTGTTCTCCTGCTGTGCGTTTTGGGGGGTGGTATTTAAGGTACCGACGCCATGTTGGCGGGGAGATAATTATTTTCTGTTTGTTTGGTTCTGGTGGTCCTCCTGACCCAGCCTCATGGCCCTCCTGGCCTGGGGTGCGGAACCATGCATCCTGTGTCTCGGGGCTGGCTGGCCCGAGGCAACACAACTGCAGGGATAGGCCGATTAACTTTTGGAGCCTACTGATCCAGGGAAGGTCATCTGAAGGGAGAGGCCCAGCAACTGAAGAACCCCAGGGGAGTACCCTTTCAGGAGAAGGCCGTGCACAAGGCTGGCTTCTCTGAAGGAGCCTGGAGACTTAGTTGAAGGACGCAACCTGGATCAAACCTCATACGGTATCGCCGGATCGTCTGAAAGAAACTGGTACCGTATGTTCGTTCTTTAAAGTTCATCCAATCCCTTAGTGACGCTAAAGTGTAACTTACAAGTCTGTGGCAGAGACTTTACCAAGCATCCTACCGGCTGCTAGACCTAGTGAGAGAGACCTATCCGGGGGTTGCAGGAATCCAGTTTGTGGAACAGTAATATCCTCTGGATTCTTCTAATATCTTCACCCTGCAATTTAAGTACCTGAACTCACCCCTAACCCTCTACCCTTTATTAAGAGACTTTGCCTTTTTTCCAAATAAATAACCCAAAAGAGGATTCAGTGTCAGTCTCAACATTTCTTTGGGCCACTTTCCACGGGATCCCCAAGATGGAGAAGCAAGTAAGTGAGGTAACGGAAAGCCCAAATAAAACCAGAAGCTCCTTCGGGGGTCAGTGCTACACTAATATACCCCAAGGGCTTTTAGATTCCATTGTAATGAGATAATCAATATTATTCTCTTAACCTGTCAGTGGTCATGAAATTATAGCTGAAATTATTACTTTTTTCCCTTCCTTCGGTAGGGCAGGGGTGATGTCATCCTGGTGACGAGAGTCCAAAGAATACAGAGTAATCTGAATCTTGGGAGAATAATCTGTAGCCCTCCTATATTGTAAGCTCTAACGAGCAGGGTCCTCTGATTCCTCCTGTATTGAATTGTACTGCAACTGTATTGTCTGCCCTCATGTTGTAAAGCGCTGCGCAAACAGTTGGAGCTATATAAATCCTGTGTAATAATAATAATCATAATAGCACAGTACAGCATTGTCTTCTCAGCCAGATTCGGACCCTACTGCATTTCCCAGGATGTTGCCAGAAGGGAGATGATGTCAATCTTGCCATGGGCAGAAACTGAGGGAAATGTAAGTATATTATCTAACGTTTTTCCCCTCACATGTGTTTTTTTTATTTTATTCAGTGTTTAGCAAGAGGGAGGAGGGCCACATTTAAATATCAGACCTGCATTTTTCAGGTGCAAGGTCTAATTTAACCACTTGCCGACTGGCCCATAGTAATAATATGTAATTTGTTTGATATTATATACCGGTGTTATGGGGGTTATGGCAGCAGCTAGCTGCCATAACCCCAGTATTTTTTTTTTTTACTATGGCCGATTCCCTATCCGATAAAATTAGTTCCTGGGCTTACTTGGCCCATTGGTGAAGCCTGGGAATGATCCGATGCTATCGGTAGCTGGGTATGCCCTTGGAGGGCTTGGAAAGACATCTGACATCACTTCTGGTTTCCGGGCCATAGTAAATAATAAGTGTAAAACAGGTTAAAAATAAAAAGTTAAATAATTAAGAAAAATCTTTTTTTAAAGCACCCCATCCCACGGTGCTCGTGGATAGAAGTGAACGCATATGTAAGTCACGCAAGCATATGTATGTGTTTAAACCACATATGGGAGGTATTGCCGCGAACGTTAGACTGAGAGCAATTCTAGTGCAAGACCTCCTCCATAACTCTAAACAGGTAACCTGTAAAACATTTTAAAGTGTCACCTATGGAGATAGTTTTTTGCTATTCCATGAGTGTGCGTAATTTTAAAGCATGACATGTTAGATATCTATTTACTCATAACATCGTATTTCACATTTTATAAAAATGGGGTAAATATTGTGTTTTTTTATTTTTTACTCATTAAATTTTGTTTTTTTCAGACAAAAAAATGCATTTGAAAGACCGCTGCGCAAATACCGTGTGACATAAAATTTTACAACAAACACCATTTTATTCTCTAGCGTCTCTGCTAAAAAAAAAGTGTAATGTTTATGGGTTCTAAGTAATTTTCTAGCAGAAAATACAGATTTAAACTTTTAAACAAAAAGTTCCAGAAAAGGCCTGGTCTTCAAGTGGTTAATACACATACAGTCATTGGGGTGTGGGATGGGATTTGATTCCAGGGCTGGCACTAGACTTTGGGATGGAAGCAGCTTTCTCTCTGCCTACTGCACTGCCTGGGCTGCTGTAGGTGGTCTGGAAGTATAGTGCAGGTAAGGATGCTGAAAACTGCAGTAGAAAAAGCTGGGAGTTATGATGGGACAGGCTGTGGAGTGTGCTTTACATGGGCCATGAATGAGTGCACTGAGTGCAGTAAATGAACTAATACAAATCAACTAGTTAGAGGGAGTGGGGAGGCTGAGGAGTAGGATAACCCCACTTTTGTGAAATAAACATATAGCAAATAAAAATAATCTAGCATTTACAATTGCTACACAAATAAGACATATTAATGAGAAAAAAATGGCCTTTGAGAAATATAAGGACGGGGGGTCATTGTCAGCATTCCAGCACTACAAGGAATGCAATAAGAAATGTAAGCAAGGTCCGTAAAGACATGGATGGGCGAGTTTTGGGTGAAGGAACTTGACTGGCCTGCACAGAGTGCAATTCTTTAGTTCTAATGATGAGTATCAGGAAGATACCCCAGCATTTACATACATGCCGGTAGCACCGACACTTTTGATTCAATCACAATGCAATTTTAGAAATGTTGATTGACCAAGAACAGGATGGGAGGTGTGAGAATTGTGGAACCACACTGTTCCCATTCATGGTTTCAGGAAGGCTTCATAGGTGTTAACTTTTGTTTTTACATGGTGTTTGGTTACGATATCTGTCGATATAAATGCTGGGGTATTTTCCTAACACTGGCAGGGGTGCTTACAATGATTTATTTATGTAGAACCATTATCTCAAAATAAAAAAAAATAAAAAAACAATTTGTTGTAACTGCTTATAAAGTATAAAGCTAGAGTTTTGATTCAATTTGTTAGTGTATTTAAATCTGCTAATATATCTTAGGGAGTATCTACCCAAATATATGATTCATATTGCAGAGGATGGGTAAAATTTTACCTAGCACAGACTTCTGGGAAAATTGGTAAGCCAATGAAACAAGCATGAAACTTCTAGGGAAGTTCTGTGCAGAAGACCTCCAAGTTGCCATATTGCATTTATTTTTTAGAGAACATTACAGAAGCTGCAAAAAAGAAAAGGGAATTTTTTAAAATATTGTATAGCAATTGTATATGAGATACTGTATATACAGTGCCAACGGAAAGTATTCACAGCGCTTCACTTTTTCCACATCTTGTTATGTTACAGCCTTATTCCAAAATGGATTAAATTCATTATTTTCCTCAAAACTCTACAAATAATAATATTAATGACAATGTGAAAGAAGTTTGTTTGAAATCCTTGCAAACATATAAAAAAACAAAAAAATAATCACAAAAAATCTCAATTTTTTTTTTTTTTTTTTTAAATAAATTTGCAAAGGTTTCAAACAAACTTCTTTCACGTTGTCATTATGGGGTATTGTTTGTAGAGTTTTGAGATTTTCACAGCCTTTACCATGACATCCCACCACCATGCTTGACTGTAGGCAAGACACACTTGTCTTTGTACTCCTCACCTGGTTGCCCCTACACACGCTTGACACCATCTAAACCAAATAAGTTAATTTTGGTCTCATCAGACCACAGGACATGGTTCCAGTAATCCATGTCCTTAGTCTGCTTGTCTTCAGCCAACATTTTGCAGGCTTTCTTGTGTATCATCTTTAAAAGAGGCTTCCTTCTGGGACGACAGCCATGCAGACCAAGTTGATGCAGTGTGCGGCGTATGGTCTGAGCACTGACAGGCTGATCCCCCACCCCTTCAACCTGGCAGCTGGCAGCACTCATACGTCTATTTCCCAAAGACAACCTCTGGATATGACGCTGAGCACAATCACTCAACTTCTTTGGTCGACCATCGCAAGGTTTGTTCTGGGTGGAATCTGTCCTGTTAAACCACTGTATGGTCTTGGTCACTGTGCTGCAGCTCAGTTTAAGGGTCTTGGCAATCTTCTTATAGCCTAGACCATCTTTATGTAGAGCAACAATTCTTTTTTTCAGATCCTCAGAGAGTTCTTTGCCATGAGGTGCCATGTTGAACTTCCAGTGACCAGTATGAGGGAGTGAGAGCAATAACACCAAAATTTAACAAACCTGCTCCATATTCACACCTGAGACCTGAGACCTGAGAGGGAAAATGGCTAATTGGGCCCAATTTGGACATTTTCACTTAGGGGTGTACTCACTCTTGTTGCCAGCGGTTTAGACATTAATGGCTGTGTGTTATTTTGAGGGGACAGCAAATTTACACTGTTATACAAGCTGTGCACTCACTACTTTACATTGTAGCAAAGTGTAATTTCTTCAGTGTTGTCACATGAAAAGATATAATAAAATATTTACAAAAATGTGAGGGGTGTACTCACTTTGTCAGATACTGTAACTCAAGCAATGAACAAGATGGGCCGATCATATAGATACTATAGATAGATACTAGATCATATAGATACAGATACTGTATAGATATATACTTTTTTTTTTTCATTAAAGTGGAGTTACCCTTTAAGGACCTGTAACTGCTGAACCACCATCAAATCCTGCAATTTAATTCCAACGAAAAATTAATAAACAGCTGCTCAAACTGGGAGCTCTGTTGAAAATATGTTCTATCTAATATATGCAATACCATTTTTGACACAATCAAAGGGTTATTAAAACATAAATTGCTGTATTAAATATGTAAATGACAAATATTTATGTGCAATAATAATTTTTTTTACACCAACATGAGGCCTCACAATTACTAACTACATAATTGTCACAACTGATCCAGCTCATACATATTCATACCACATGCAATGGATACACTATACATAGTCATGTAAAAACATAAACATATCAATAGGTTAAAAACAAACTATAAACAAAGTAAATCAATTACACATTACACTACCTTCCACTATACAAATAAGTAACAAAAAATGAATTTTCCATGAAACATGATTAAGATACAGTCACATCAAGACATATTTTCTTAGATCAGTTTGAAAATATAAGGATTGGTTTATACTGTTTAAACTTAAACCAAAAAAAAGCAACCCTTTTGCTTTGGAATTTTTTTTTGACAGAAATTGCCACTATATGCATTTAAACATTTCATCTTATAAATCGCTCATTAGTACATAATCAGTGGAAAAAAACTTTGCTCCAGTCGGTCCCTAAAATCCAGTTATTCCCCTATTGGGTGTCACCATGCTGAACCTCACACAACATAAAGAAGTATAACTCATTCATCAAGGAGGCCTCTACCATTCCACTGATGATCGTGTGTCATTGTTCTCTCCATATGTCAGCACCAGAGGGAATGTCTACAGATGGAGATGAGAGCTGAGTTGTTGACTTTTGACAAAACAGCATCAGTAACAGCACAGAACAAGGGAGGACCTTAGAAACAGATGAAGGAGCAGATTATGAAGGTATCACAATGCGTCACTGTTAAGGAACGAGGAATTTTCTTTATATTCAAAACCATGCTTCCCAGATTCCAGTCTGTAGTATGTGAAGCTCAGATTGTGGCATCCAAGAAGACATAGTTAATGTGCTGTTGATACTGTATAAATATGTCTTACATAAAGATCCTGTTGTATCAATAAGCAGAGGTCCCATTAAAGTGGTTGTAAACCCTTTACAACCACTTTTTGCTACAGGTAAGCCTATAATTAGGCTTACCTGTAGCTACACTGGATATCTCCTAAACCTGCACGGTTTAGGAGATACCCCCTGTATTTGCATGTGCCGACATCATCGGCACATGCGCACTGAAGCAAACTGAAGCAATGGCATGTACGTGCCGTTGCTTCAGTTAGCCTGTGCCGTTTCCGGCGGCTCCCGCATGCAGGCGTGGGGGTGACATCCAACTAATCATAGCACGGGATCTCACGATACCCGGAAGTATCTTCGGGAGCGATGTCGGCCGCCGGAGCAGTAAACGAGGACCGCTGCGAGGGCTTCGATCTCGGGTAAGTAATTCATAAAGAGCTAGTATGCTATGCATACTAGCTCATTATGCCTTTGTCTTGTAGGTTTTTTTAGGGTTTACAACCACTTTAAGAATCCACTATTAAAGCAGTTTCTGTCCGTATCAGAATGTTGAACCTGCCCTTTGATCGTCAGTGCTATGCTGTTGGAAGGTGGGAAGAGGCCACACAGTCCACAGAGTCCTGCTAATGCTGGCTTGCATCTGGATTTTGTGAACATAAGTGGAATTTTGAACTAAAGTGGAGAGTTAATAACTAGGAGTGGAAAACAGGAGTTAAGACAGGAGTCTTCTAACCTGTAAGTAACTTCTTAAACTTTCTATAAGTAATTGTATTTTAACTGGGAAATGAGTGCTAGCAGGGTTGAAGGTTTTGCACAGTGTGCCACAGTGGAGCAACAGCTGCAGGATGGATACCGATGTGACAGATGTGAGCGGGTTGCCCTTCTGGAAGCTCACATTGGAGATCTGGAGGAGCAAGTTGCAACACTGGGCAGAAAGAACAACCTGGAGATGGGTCCTCTGCTCGCTAAGCAGGTGGTCAGTAGGGTTGATGTGGAGGGTGAAGGGGCAAGTCAGCATTATCGGGTAGGAGGATGGGTTAATGTAGTTAGAGGGAGTGGAAGGGGCTCACAGAAAAGGAAGGCCAGTCCTGAGTTTGTGCATCAAAACAATTTTGCCAAGTTGAGTGAAGATGTGGAGGTGGCAGCCCTAGATGTCACTGCTACTCCTAACAGCCAGGAGAGTAGCCCATCTAGTAGGGGTGGTGAGGGGAGTGCAGGTAGGCCTAGACAGTTGGTGGTAATAGGGGATTATATAATCAGAAGGATTGTCACCAGGATTGCCTCAACCAAATGTTTTGCTGTCTCCCTGGTGCCAGGGTTCGGCATGTGGTTGACCGGGTTGATAAATTACTGGGAGGGGCTGGGCATGACCCAGCTGTCTTGGTCCATGTTAGAACCAATGACAGAATACATGGAAGGTTCCTTAAGAATCAATTTAAAGAACTAGGCTGCAAGTTGAAGGGAAGGACCTCCGAGGTGATATTCTCTGAAATATTGCCTGTGCCATGGGCATCGCAGGAAAGGCAGGGGGAGATTAGAGAGCTGAATGCATGGCTTAATATTTGGTGTAAGAAAGAAGGGTTTGGGTTTCTAGAGCACTGGGCTGACTTTTCAATGGGGTGAAACCTATATGCTAAAGATGGTTTGCACCTGAATGGAAGGGGTCTGCTGTGCTGGGGGAGAGGTTTATGGGAAGGCTGGAGGAGCACTTAAACTAGGATTGAGGGCGGGGTGAACTAGCCAATAATGTTCTGCATTTTAGATCTTCATGGTCCATGTAACCAGGGCAGTGGTAGGGAAGTGTCTTTTGCCTCTATACGGTGTGTCAAAAGTTGTACCTCTTTATCATTTCAGGAAGTTGGGGTGGGCATGAGCATACCTCTAGTCTCTGACCATCTCCTGTAGCATACAATTAGTCTCTGACTGTAGCATACAAGTAGTCTCTGACTATCCCTTTTTGCACGTTTGCAATCTGACAGCTTCCTGTAGGATTATGTTCACTGAATATTATGAATGGCTCCTTGGTTATGTCAAGGGGCAAAGAGGGACTAATCAAAATGGTCTGTCATATGTAGGACTTATCTGAACGAAGCTGCTGAATTTGTTGGTGCCCCATTCAGTGAATAAGTAAGTTATTTAAAATGTAATTAAATTAAATAGTAAAAATGGCATCTCTAGAAAATATGTATAGACTTTGGATCTCGCTATCTTTATCCTTATGTATACCATTTGTGAAATCCAGGTATAAAGAGGTGGTGGACTCTTCTGTCTCCCTAATCTGTTTCTCTATGGACTGTGTGGCCTCTTCCCACCTACCAAAAGCTTAGCACTGCTGATCAAAGGCAGGTCCAACATTCTGATACAGACTAAATCACATCTATTATTGCCCTTTTATAAGTCAATACATCTACAGTTGTATCCCCTTAAAATCACTTGTGCCACATTTGATATTTCTCTTTCAAAGATCCATTATCAAAGATCATAAAAAAGTAAGAAACAAAAAAGAGAAAAGGAAAAGACAGCATATTTAACTGAGTGTGGAACAAATACATCAAATCATTTAACTACTACAAGCCATTCTAATATTTTTCCTTCACTGACTTGGATAAGAAGGCATCAAAATGAAGACCACTGTCTGCAAGATCCGCTGGTTGGACACCAAAGTCCTAATAAGCCTCTTCAGTTCTGCTTCAAGCAGTGATACCATTTTCTATGTGTTTTTTTCTGCTGGTAAACTCTGGTAAAACCTGACCTACAGCAAAGTTCATAAAGCATATATCAACTATAGAATATATGTACAGCAAGAAAAAAAAAAAAAGGTTGGTTGTTCTAGTTATTTGTTGCTCTATGTGAAGCCCCATATCTACAAGCAATAAAGCAGTCCAATGACACACAGATGAATGTGAACAGGGATTTCAGCGAGAGTTATGATCAAAGTTCATTGCCGTCCATTGCTAACAGTGTTTATTTCTTCCATCAGTAAATGCTCTGAATATTATAACTGAATTATTATCAACAACAGACATGAAAGATAGGCAGGCAGCTTTCTTCTCTGGAATACAAAGGGAAGGAAGAGACAGATGTTTCATTGTACGGCTAAGCAATGTAATCGGCTGCTAGCATTAAATAGCAACTCTAGGCAATGAGGGAAATCAGTCTGGGGGCTTCTAATCATTTCCAGGAGACAGGGTAAATATTCCACATCAGTCCATTTCATTAACCTTTAAAGCAGGGGGGGCAGCAACCTGTAGATCGTGATCTACCAGTAGATCGTGGACAGGTGACTGGTAGAAGTTGGTCTGGGTTTGTTGACCTGCCATTCCAGAGCATTAAACAGAGTGCAATGCAGAGGGACTACGTGTAAAGTTGGAGCTGTAGTAGGGAGCAAGAGCCGCATAAGCCGATGCCTCCTCTGTAGTGCCGGCTCCTGTCCCCTGCAGAGTGCTACCAACTGCACTCCACCTCTTATCCCAGCTACCGGTCTCCAGAGTGGTGCCAGCAGCAGGAAATAAAAAATCTTCAGGTCAGTGTGAAGTAATACGGGCATAATAGTATGGGGCTGCTTTCACACTGATGGGCTGCGGTTTACCCACACCACGGGTGCAGTGCAGTGTACCTGAAGCTTTCCTGCGGGTTTGCTGTGCTTAGCCATAGACTTAAATTATATCCTGCTGTTTTACCAACCACAACCTTACGCGTGGACGAGCCCTAAGGTGTCGCTGCTGAATGCAACTAATGGCTCATTCAGGTGCTGCTCCTCTGAAAAGCAATCTGAGTGTTTGTTGATAGGTGGTGAGGAGATATGTTGCCTTCTCACTACCTGATTTAAACCCATGATTGCCATGCAATGCACACATTTGTGACATGGTAGTACTGCAATTAGACATTTAAATCAGGTGTGAGGAGGCAACACTGTGCCCCATGATCTTTGACTTCTCCCATGTTATTCAGGTAGATCTCCAACTCTTTAAGGTTGCCTACCCCTGCTTTAAAGGGTGAATACAATGTTTTTTTTCTTTTGAATCTTTATTGCAGACATTGTACAGAAACAAAATACAAGGGCTACACCAACAGTAATGCAAAAGCGGGCACTCATATTCACATATGTATGTACTTACATAGGTCGTTAAAATGTCACATGTTGGAAGAGTAATGCTGCACACACACGAGCAGAATTTCCGTCCGAAAAATCTTGGATGTTTTTTTCGACAGAATTCCGCTCAAGCTTGGCTTGCATACAACGGTCATACAAAAGTTCGCTGATCTTTTGACCATCAAGGACGCGGTAAAGTACAACACAACGACGATCTGAGAAAATTAGGTTCAATGCTTCCGAGCATGCGTTGAATTGTTTCCGAGCATGCGTAGGAATTTTGCGCGTCAGAATTGCTACAGACGATCGGAATTTCCGATCAGAATTTTTTTCCGACTGAAAAATTGAGACCATACTCTCAATCTTTTGCTGGCTGGGATTCGGCCAGTAAAAGTCCGATGGAGCATACACACGGTCGCATTTTCTGACCAAAAGCTCTCATCGGTCTTTTGCTGGCCGAATTTCCGATTGTGTGTACGCGGCATAACTCTTCATCAATAGTAATACTTCTTCTTTTTTTTTTTTTTTTTCATTGCAGATAAATAAAGGATTCCAAACAGAAGCAACATGACGCCATTGAGCTCTTGACAAAAGAGGGGTGCATGCTGTCTAATATCCACTAAAGGCTACAGAATATTTATGGGAGATGACACATTGACAAGAACAATGTGCACAGATGGATGAAGAAGTTTAAAGAAGGGGAAACCAGCATTGAAGACAAAGCATGCAGTGGGAGGCCATCAATGTTGGACAGCCTGCACCGCTTCATCGCCAAGAACTCAATGGCAGCACGTTGCTTCTGCTTGGAATCCATTAATTACCTGCAATGAAAAAGAAGAAGAGTTACTATAGAGGAAGACTTACTCTTCCAACATGTGAAATTTGAACAACCTATGTTCAGTACTGTGCAAAAGTTTTAGGCTGGTGTGAAGAAATGATGTAAAGTAAAAATGCTTTCAAAAATATATATTTTAATTGTTTATTTTTATCAATTTACGTGAGCGAACAGAAGAAAAATTTGTGTGACTACCTCTTTTGACTTAAAACCTGCAGAAATTCTTACACTTGCACACTTTGTACACAGCACAAAGTCAGGGATTTTGGAGGATTAGAATCAGGTGTATGATTTACCAATTATATCAAGCAGGTGCTAATGATCATCAAGTTCATATGTAGGTTGAAACAACTGTGTAGGAAACTGAGTGAGAAACAGCCAAACTCAGGTGGTACTAAGGTGAGGTTGTGGAAGACAGTTTCATGTCACAGGTCACACACCATGGCAAGACTGAGCACAGCAACATGACACAAGGTAGTTATACTGCATCAGCAAGATCTCTCCCAGGCCAAGATTTCAAAGCAGACTGGGGTTTCAAGTTGTGCTGTTCAAGCTCTTTTGAAGAAGCACAAAGAAACAGGTAACGTTAAGGACTGTAGACGCAGAGGTTGGTCAAGGAAACAATGCAGGAGATGAAAGACACATTATGCTTACGTTCCTTCGACATCGGAAGATGTCTAGCAGTGCCATCAGCACAGAACTGGCAGAATCCAGTGGAACCCAGGTACACCCATCTACTGTCCAGAGAAGTCTGGCTAAAAGTGGTCTTCATGGAAGAATTGTGGCCAAAAAAACATACATCTGACATGGAAACAAGACTAAACGACTCAACTATGCATGAAAACATAGGAACTGAAAATGGCAGAAGGTGCTCTGGACTCAGGAAGCAGTTTGTTCATGGAGGCTGGAGAGCGGTACAATAATAAGTGGAGGTTCGTTGGATGTTTGGGGCTGCATTTCTGCAAATAGTGTTGGAGATTTGGTCAAGATGAGTGGTGTCCTCAATGGTGAGAAATACAGGCAGATACTTATCCATCATACTGTACAAAAAAGTGTCAACTACCCGAACCTATAACCGAGGGAAGGGCAACACACATCACAAAGATACTTGGGAGATACTTATCCATTATGTATTATCATCAGGAATGCATGTGATTGGCTCCACATGTATTCTGCAGCAGGACAATGACCAAAACATACAGCCAATGTCATTAAGAACTATCTTCAGCATAAAGAAGAACAAGAAGTACTGGATGTGATGGTTTGGCCCTCACAGAGTCCTGCTCTCAACATCATTGAGTCTGTCTGGGATTACATGAAGTGACAGAATGATTAGAGGCAGCCTACATCCATAGAAGTTCTGTAGGTAGTTGTTTAGATCAATCTACCTGCCGAGGTCCTTCAAAAAGGTCCTTCAAAAAGTGTGTGCAAGTATAGCACCCCCTAGAATTGCTAGAGTGCTAGAGGTGAGATTTTTGTTTAGTGTAGGTAAATTTGTGTCTGTGTTTTTCCTGGGTTGGGCACGGATCCACGGAGAGCTGGATGACTCAGAGGCAGCATCACTGAGCCCCCCCCTCTATTTCTAGAATGTACTGGAACCTTCTAGAAAGAAGGGAGGGGAGGTAAGGTGGAGCTGCCCTATCCCCAATTTGGATTGGAAGGGGGGCAGGCCCCCTCAAATACTCTGGGTCAGCCTGGCTGGGGAGGAGAGTTCGGGTGGAAGCTGGAAATGGAGTATTAGGCTGTCGTGGCCTTTGAAGGAGCTCAACAGACTGGGGGGGGGGGGGTGACTTGAGCCTGGGCTCGGGTGCAGACGGAAACTTCCAAAAAAACACAGAGGTGTCCTGGCCAAGGGCAAGGAGAGGAGAGTGGGAGTGGCAAGTGTCCAGGAGCAACAGGAACAGTCAAGAGGTCTGGTGAGTGACACAAAGTCAGAAGGAATGGGAGGCACTCCTGAGAGGACTGGAATGGAGCAGTCTGGCATGGGTGCAGAGCCAGTCAGGAGGACTCTGGTGGCACAAGCAGTGGAAAGAGGCAGCTGCAGCCAGGAGGGCTGGCAGGGCCTGATAAGGTGGTACTGGGAGCAGTAACCAAATGTAGGGCAGCTAGCACTAACGACTTACATTTTTCCACACCATAGGGGCCCGTGGTCCCTGCCTGCAAAGGGGATTTGCTTTGGGTCCGAAAGAGCCAGTGTCAGATCCCCACATCAGTGATAGCTGGCCCTGGGAGTAATAGTCTGCAAGCAAGTGCGTGCTGGAGGTAGAAGAAGAGAGATTGTATATACCGGACTGTATATAGTTGAGCCCCTATAAGTTCTTCAATCAAGCGGGCATCCCATATGCACCCTATCACCATCCAAGTTCTATTTATCCAAATTAAACAAAAAAAACAAAGTCGCAAGGACTGCTTCTTGACTCTGAGTGACAGGAAAATTTGTGTGCCTGGCTGTGTAGGGTGGGAGACAATCCACATTCACCAGCGACCCCTATGGGGGTAGCGCTACACAAGTGTACCACGAAGAAATAACGCTGCTTTGAAGGCTTATCACACTAAATATTGATCTGATTTGGATTTCTCTTCTGTCCATTTAAATTTTTATTTTGTTAATTGATAAAAATAAACCATTAACACTTCTATTTCTGAAAGCTTTCTTAATTCACAGCATTTTTTCACACCTGCCTAAAACTTCTACACAGTACTGTAAGTACCGTAAGTACCGTATATACTCGAGTATAAGCCGAGTTTTTCAGCACATTTTTTTTGTGATCATGCAATAAATCACCTGTTTGGACGCTATTTGTGTCGTTCCATGGTGTGCTGGCAAATATCTTCACCGTGACTTGAACCAGTATCCAGCTGGTTGTTGCTGCAGCACCCAAATCCGAGAGCGCTTCCAGGAACGTGTGCGATGAGAAAATGAAGTACTCCTAGCACCAAATGGCCCGAGATACAGGGCCCCAAATCAGTCAACTGTGTCCATCTGCAGCAATGTCATTTCAGGACCCTTTGGGTCCAGAGACCCCAAATTTTGGCTGCAGCTAGGGGGCATCGGAAACCCATAACTACCAAGTTTGAAGTTTGGGGGACCTATGGCATGCAAATGGGCACAGTGAGGCGGCAAATGGGCATTGTTGACCCTCTTTTCCACTTACAGTAGCTGCACATTTCTCACCCTAGGCTTATACTCGAGTCAATAAGTTTTCACAGTTTTTTGTGGTAAAATTGGGTGCCTCGGCTTATATTCGGGTCGGCCTATACTCAAGTATATACAGTAAATAAAAAAAGTTATGCCCACTTCTGAGTAATGCTGTCATTCAAGGTCTGTCATTCATGGGTGCCTTCTGTTCATCAACGCAGGCTTATGCCACTTACACACGAGCGGAAATTCCACCAGCAAAAGTCCGATGAGAGCTTTTGGTCTGAAAATGCGACCGTGTGTATGCTCCATCAGACTTTTGCTGGCGGAATTCCAGCCAGCAAAAGACTGAGAGCATGTTCTCAATTTTTTGGTCGGAAAAAGTTCCGATCGGAAATTCCGAACGTCTGTACCAATACCAACGCGCAAAATTCCTATGCATGCTCGGAAACAATTTGACGCATGCTTGAAAGCATTGAACTTCATTTTCTCGGCTCGTCGTAGTGTTGTACGTCACCGCGTTCTTGACGGTCGAAAGTTCAGAAAACTTTTGTGTAACCGTGTATATGCAAGCCAAGCTTGAGCGGAAATGCGTCGCAAAAAAGATTTTTCCGACGGAAATTCCGCTCGTGTGTACGCGGCATAAGGTGGCCAGGTACTTTAGGCCTGTTCTGCAGTTCTGTTTTGCTGGGATGTAGTAGGGGGAAAATGGAGGGAGAATATTTGTTTAATGGAGGGTAAATCTGGCCACTGACAGGCAGTGTTGGTCATCTTACTTTAAAAATGTAATTAGTTAAGTTACAAATTACTTCTCCCTAAAAGAAATTGCGTTAGTGAATCAGTTACTACATTGGAAAAGTAATTAGTTACGCAGCAACAAGTAACTGTGACTTTTTTTTTAATATTCTAAGGGGCGGGTCTAGTATTACTGTAACCAAGGGGCGCATTTATTATTATTGTTATATATCGTGTAACCAAGGGGCTGCTCTATTATTACTCTAACCAAGGGGCAGATCTGTTATAGCGTGTAAGCAAGGGGCGGGTCTATTATTATTATATCATGTAAGGGGCGGATGGCTACAGAAGAGGGCGAATGTTAAATTAATGAGCAGAGCTCGATATATAACAATAATAATAAATGCGCCCCTTGGTTACAGTAATACTAGACCTGCCTCTAAGTTACACGATAGACGCCCCTTGCAGAGTAGCGCGAGCATCGGGAGCATGCGGCATCGCCTCGTACAATTACATGTTAACTGCGCCTGCGTGGTGTAGAGTTCACTCAGAGCTGTTTAGGTTCGGCAATTTTCGTAAGCTTCGTACTGGCAAGCGCTGCGCCTCCGCAGTACAGGGGGGTCCTTATCCGGCGGGGGAACTTTTTCGGCAGGACACTACTGCCATCTAGTGGCGGTAGATGTAATTGCGGTAACGTCACCCGAGTAATGGCAACGGCGTTCCCATGAGGGGAAGAGTAATCAGTTACTCGTTACCCTCTAAAGTAACTGCGTTAAGTAACTCAGTTTATTTTAACTCAGTAACTTACATCACTGCTGACAGGTAATGTTTTTTCGTCCAGCCATCAGATTCCTCCACCCACACAAGCAAAGGGAATGGAGGAATACCCCCACTGAATTGTGACAATGTATTATGATAGCGGGACTTGCAGGGCTGCTGTCAGAATGCAAAAATCAATGACTGTAGCTGCTTATTGACAAACGTTTTCTAACATGTCCCTTTGACAGACGTTGACCAAATGATTGAGTTTTGGCAAGCAGGGATGACTATACACTGATCGAAATGTAGATGATCCCTGCTGAACCGGCCACATTTCAATCCATCTACGGCCAGCTTAAGGATGAAGGCTGCTGTTATAGTCAGAAAAGGTAGGGGGAGAGGGAGAAAATAGCTACAATTACTGTAGTTGCTTGAGTACAATGGGTTTTGTTCTACTTTATTAGATTTTTTTTAGAGGAACTGCAGTCTTCTCACATAATTTGTAATAAAAACATCTTTACCATTCTGAAATTTTTATTGTTTTCTGCATAATTTGCAAAAACAAGAGGTTATCATACAGAATGTGTCATTTTAACTGTGGGCAGCTGAAGCTGCTGTCTGTTCACTTCCTGGATTTACACAGACACACGGAGGCACACCTCCAGCTCTGCAGCTTTCACTGGCCCTCTTATGACTCATCCCCCCTTCCTTCCTGGCAAACTCTCACAAGAGTGAGAGAGAGCCGTGCATGATATTATTATTATTATTATACAGGATTTATATAGCGCCAACAGTTTGCGCAGCGCTTAACAAAAATAAAGGCAGACATTACAATTACATAACAATTTGGTACAAGAGGAATCAGAGGGCCCTGCTCGCTAGAGCTTACAATCTAAATCATAAGCCTAGGCTAATGACCAGACAAGAAACAGGAAGTGGGCTGTATAAGGTATTTACTGGCAGAAAAATTTTACTATCCAAAGTTAAAACAACAAGGGCAGAAGATTTAATAGATGGAAAGTTGAAAAAATGACTGAAGGTCCGCTTTAACCACCTGATTACTTTGCACTTAAACCCCCCTCGTGACCAGACCAATCTTCAGCTTTTGGCGCTGATGCACTTTGAATGACAATTGCGCGGTCATACAACACTGTACCCAAATGAAATTTTTATCATTTTTTTCCCACAAATAGAGCTTTCTTTTGGTGGTATTTAATCACAGCTGGGGTTTTTATTTTTTGCTAAACAAACAAAAAAAGATGGAAAATTAAAAAAAAAAAAAATCATGTTTAATAGTTTGTTATACAATTTTGCAAACAGGTAATTTTTCTGCTTCATTGATATGCGCTGATGAGGCGGCACTGGTGGGCACTGATAGGCGGCACTGGTGGGCACTGATAGGCTGCACTGGTTGGCACTGATAGGCTGCACTGGTGAGCACTGATAGACTGCACTGGTGGGCACTGATAGGCTGCACTGGTGGGGACAGATAAGTCGGTACTAATGGGGACAGCAAAGATGGCACTGATGGGCACGGATGGGTGGCACCGATGGGTGGCACCGATGGGCACTGATGGATGACACTGATGGGCACTGATGGGTGGCACTGATGGGTGGCACTGATGGGCACTGATGGGCACTGGTAGGTGACACAGATGAGCACTGGCAGGTGACACTGATGTGCAGCACTGGCACTGTGGGCACTGAGAGATGGCACTGATGGCACTGTGGGCACTGGTAGGCGGCACTTTAATGGGGCAAAGGTGGGCACATTGCTGGGCACATTGCAGTGAGAGGGACTGATGTCCCTCTCACTGCCACCGGTGATCGGCTTTTTTTTTTTTTTCTCCTTGCGCTGTCAGCGCGAGGAGGAAAAAAAAAGCCGATTACCGGCTCTGTTATTGTCACATGATCAGCTGTCATTGGCTGACAGCTGATCACGTGGTAAGGGGTCGGGATCGACCCCTTACTCGGATCTGTGATCCAGCGAGTCTCACAGAGCGCGCCGCTGATCACAGAGCGCGCCGCGCGCGCCCTTCAGGGGGCGCGCAGGCAGCTCGTGGCCGGGACGACGTCAATAGACGTCGTCCCGGCACATCGGATCCACGCTGTAGCCATCATTTGGCTATAGCGCGGATCTCAGGTAGTTAAAGACTAAAGCCCCATACACACGGTCGGACTTTTTCATGGATTCTGTCCGATCGGACAATGTTGTTGAAAAATCAGACCGTGTGTATGCACCATCGGACAGTGTACGTCGGATTGTCCGACAGACAAAGTCTTATCTCCTGCTGGAAAGATTTGCCGACAACACGGTCCGATCACACCAAATCCGATCGTGTGTACGGTTGTCCGACCGGACAAAGTGCTACGCATGCTCAGATCACATTACAAGACCAAAGCTATTGGCTACTAGCCTCTACGTAGTCCCGTCGTAGGCAACAAACGTCACCACGTTCAGAATGATCGGATTTTCCGACAACTTTGTCCGACCGTGTGTATGCAACACCAACATCAGACAAAGTATGACGGACAGGATCCGACCGACCTGGTCCGCGGATTGTCCGACCGTGTGTATGGGGCTTAAGACGATTGTAAACTGATATTACTGATAATGTAAAAATTGGTGGATTTACCCTTTTTCTATATTAAAGTGTGTATAAATGCAAAACGTATTAGTTTTAGCTTTGGATAGGTTCAGGGAAAGGTTAGACCCCTTATTGTGTCCCTATTGGGAATATTGTTTTAGGGAAATCCTATTTTCTAGAAAATCTTCCAATGGGGACAGATGTTGTGGTGACAACTGTCTAAGATGGGATTTCCCCTCAAATTGGGGGGATTTCTTCTCACTCCCTGTTACATCTCCAGGACAGGAAGTTAAGGGAAATCTTCCCGGCAGTAAACAGCAGAAAACAACTTGATAGCTATTTAAATAATTTCCTACTCAATCCAAAACCAAAGAGAAGTTTTAGTTAGCTATACGTATCGTTTAACTACTTACCGCCCGTCTCGCGCCACTATAAGTCGGCAAAGTGGCACGTTCTCGCGAATTGCCGTATGGGTACGTTGGCTCCTTTAAGAGCCATAGCAGGCGATGCACGTGGCCAGTGGGTGCGATCGCCGCACGATCACTAGATTTTGGATTCCTATATTCAACCTGGTGTACTCAGTGACAGGGGTTAATATGCGTAGATCCCCAGAAACTGCATTTTTTCAAAAACTTCCCGAAGGAGTCCCTAAAAAAATCTTTGAAGCTAATCATATACATAATCTTAGCTGCCAGAATAACCATTGCTAAATACTGTAAGCAGTCGATGGTTCCTATTGACTCCGTGAAGAATAAGCTTAACTGGATCATGGTTAATGATAGACTCACCTGTATTCTCCGCAACAATACCAAGAAATTCGATGTGATATGGGATTCGTGGATAAGATATATATCTCCCCCTCGTGATTCACCTCTGGCTGACACTCCCCCCCTTTTTTTTCCTTCCTTTTCCTCTTTCTTCTTCTCCTTTTCCTTATTCCTCTCTTTAATATTTACTGTTTATCAGATATTATTAGAGATACAAGATGACTTGATATTACATATAATACTATGTTGTTGATACTTACGGAAAAAGGGCACAAAGGAAACCCCCCCCTTTTTGTTCCCCCCCCCCCTCCATTTCCCTTCCCTATCCCCCCTAATTTAGTTCCTACACAATACCTTTTCCCTGTGCTATCACCATTCCTAGTAATATAGGTCTAAACGGCTCATTGGGATTCTATGTAACTAGTCCCTAAAGAATTTGATACATATTTCATGACCCGGCCACTAATGAATTATATCCTTTGTTAATACCCCTATGTTAATACATATTGTTAACCTCACCAATATTTCCACCAAATATATTTAATTTTTCAGCTTAAAGTTTCGAGGTGTTGTATCTTGACAAATCCTGATGGAAGGACATCTAGATGCTTAGGCTTAATTTCACATCTCTAGGGTTTACTGTTTATTGAATTGACTTTCTATGACATTGTCTTGTTATTTGAATTTGAATAATAAAATAAAAATATATTGAGAAGTTAAAAAAAACCTGACAGAGGTTCTTGGCCTTCCTTCCTCTATCCAAAATGAAAAAAAATCGTTTGGCTGGAGTTTTTGGGGATATTTCACAGTATGAAGATTTATTGGAATTTTTGTATTTGAAACAGTCTTTTTCCTATGTGGTGATGTGTATATTTACATATGGCAATCCAGGAATTCTGTTAAAAATACTAAATTCTAGGCATCAGGAGCTGCCTTCATCCTAGCAACCTAGAGCACTAGGCAGCAGGGGCCATCTGTGTTCTATGAACCTTGGACACTAGGTGGGGCAACATGCCTCCTAGCAACCAATAGAGTACAATTGTGCTGTATGCATGTAATCAATAGCACAAATGTTACATGTGTACAGGGTACAGTAGGGGCCATCTATGTATTAACAACAAAAGATGCTAGGCCGCAGGAGCTGTCAGCATGAGCACCCTGTGTCTTAGCAACCATGGACACTACACAGAAGGGGCTGTCTGCAGCCTAGCAACCATGGACACTAAGTAGCAGGAGCAACCTGTGTCCTAGCAACCAAGATGATCCATTGGTAGCATCTTTACAAACAAGGACTCTATGTGGCAGAGGCCACCTGCACCCTGGCAACCAATGATTCTAAGTGGCAGGGGGGCCTACGTCCTAGTAACCAAAGACAGTAGGGGGCAGGGGTATGTCTGTGTCAGGGCTGGGCTCAGCCCTTCCTTTTCTGACCTGGCCGCTCAGCTGTCGGCTAATTGGCAGCTTCCATCTCCCTCCACAGTTACTCAGCTATTGATGATATCCTGCTCGTCAGTCCTGCCTACTTAAGCCATCCAGTCCAGAGGAACGCTGCCTTCGCCTTGGTCAACATCACAAGAAACCATCTCCTGCGTTCCTGTTTAAAGACTGCCTTTGCATCCCTTCTGGCTCCAGATCCTGCTTGCTGTTCCTCTACATTGATTCCTGACTTTTGGCTTGGCTGACTATTTGCTCCGGTTACTGAACTTTGGCTATGTTTTGGCTATGTTTGTTCTTTTTACTTTTATTATTAAACAAGTGTGATTTAACTGTACTTCTGTCTCAGTCTGATTTCATGGTTTCTGACAGTCTGCCTCCTAGCAACCAACAGGGACATTTGTGCTGTACACGTGTAAGCTGTGCACAAAAGTTATACGCGTACAGTGTAATGATAGGAAAATCCCGCATAAAATCATACAGCCATGTGCATAAGCCCTTACTGATAAAGCATCATTGTCACTAAAACTAAACTAAAAAAAAAAAAAAAAAACACAATCAATGTAGCTTTTTATTCTTTAGTAAATTGCTAAATGTATTTTTTTAAATGCAAGCAGTTTAAATACCTGAGTTTAACTTGGTATCAGAAAATAAAAAAGTAAAAAAATCTGTGCTCAGTAGGCCTCAATCAAAGCAGCTGAACACTGTAACCCAGATACCGGGCACATAAAGCGTAAGGAAGGAAAGAAAGTGCAGCGCTCAAACCATAAATACTAAAAAATCTGATGATTGCTCAATTAAAAGTGCAGTCAAATATCAAAAAAAGATAACAGATATAATAAACATAATGTGTGTAACATCCTTAGAGTTATATCATAAAAAAATGGGTGAAGATGAGTGCTCAGTGAAAAAAATGTATTAACTACTGCAAATACAGTATGCAGTAGTTAATTAATATTTTTCACTGAGCACTCATCTTCACCCATTTTTTTATGATATAAATCTAATGCGGCGTACACACGGTCGGAATTTCCGATGGAAACAGTCCGATGGGAGCTTTTCATCGGATTTTACGACTGTGTGTATGCCCAACGGTCTTTTTCTGTCGGAATTTCCGACGGACTTTGAATTGAGAACCTGTTCTCAATTTTTCCGACGGAAAACCTTTCTATCGGATTTTCCGATCGTGTGTATGCAATTCCGACACGCAAAATTCCGACGCATGCTCGGAAACAATTCGACGCATGCTCGGAAGCATTAAACTTCCCTTTTATAGTGCTGTCAAACGTGTTTTATCCCGCTGTGTTATTGACCGTCGGAATTTGGTGTGATCGTGTGTAGGCAACCCAGCTTGAGCTGAATTCCGTCGGAAAAACCGTCAGAGTTTTTTCCGACGAGAATTCCGATCGTGTGTACATGGCATAAGGATGTTACACACATTATCTTTATTATATCTGTTATCTGTTTTTGATATTTGACTGCACTTTTAATTGAGCAATCATCTGATTTTTTAGTATTTATGGTTTGAGCGCTGCACTTTCTTTCCTTCCTTAACTTGGTATCAGCCTCTTGAAATCCCCGCACAGCAGAGCTCAGACTGGGAGAAGGAGAAGCAGCTCAGAAAGCCAGCTACTTGTTTTGAAGTGTTCATGTGCTAACATAGGAAGAGAGAGCAGAGTGACCTTCAGACGAGCTCATCAGTCTGCTGCTTCTCCTTTCACTGTTCAGTCTCAGGCTGGGGGAAGGATAAGACTTATACATGTACGCCAGCAGAGACACATTAGGTCACCTACCTTGCCAGACAAGGCTGTGCTGTGCGGCAGAGCTGTGTAAATCTCAGTACTGGATGGACATTATTATTGTGGGGAGTATAGTGCGGTTGCAGTGATGTGTTTAAAAGAAAAAAATAGCATCTCTCAATTGTTTGGCTCAGGATCTAGCAAGTGTTAGGGACATCATTTGTGACAATATTCGTACAGGTATGAGCTGATATGTGCTATGGGTTCTTTATATTTCCACACTGACACTGGTGCTGTCTATGAAGATTCTGTGTATAAGCAGACATATATCGGTAGATGCTGAGACAGAGTGCCAAGGACTGGGCTCTCCTCCCCTTTGCGGCATTTTAAAAGATAAGCCCCACAACCTCCGGATGGTGAACTTGTCATTGTCGATGACAACTGATGTGATTTTTATTGCTGTTCCCACAGGGCGAGAATGCAGATCGTGACTTGACAACAAGTTCGTTTAAAATCCACAGCTAGAAATGATTATGCACTTGCAGCAAATGTCTCCTAATTGAAGCACATGGCTTTGAGCTCAGATTGCTATTGTGTGCAAAATTTCCTTCAAATAGATGTGCCCCTAATTAATGAAGTTGTTGTTAAAGAAAAAAATATAGACTGTATGTAATTGCTGCAGATCCATTTTATACGTTAGTTTACATTTAAGGCCCTATTCACACCTGAGCATAGCGTTTTCAGGCAGAAAATTTTCAGCATTTTTTGCGGCTTTTTTTACCACGCTTCGCAGTGTTTTTTACGGCGTTTTGTGCAGGGCAATGTAAAAAGAAGAAAAACGCCCAAATCTGCCCGATTCGAGGAACAAAAAAGGGTCCAGAACTTGTTTGAGCTTCAGGCGTTTGGCTTCAGGCGACATGTGAACCATCTCCATTGAGAATAATAGATTTTTTCCACTCCAGCGTTTTGTAGCTTCAGGCTTCAAGCTACCAAATGCTCAGGTGTGAATGGGGCCTAAAGGGAAACTATTTTTTATTCTCTGCAAGGATGCAGTTTGGATTATTTTAGTAACCTTTGTTGGAAAATAATTTTGGCCATGAAAGTGACATACAGTCAGTCTGTGTAGAATGACATTGGAACCTGTGAGTTCAGGTGTGGCCTAAAGCCAGACTCCGGGCTCGGTGCTCCTTCCCAAAATGAATCCCCCTTTCCTCCTTTGCGTTCACTGGTAGTGATGAGCCACATATACTTGAGTTATGTTCACAGATTTCTGGCCATTTTTAAGGCTAATAGACAATGTATTGTCCACCATGTGGCATGGGGGGGGCTGGGCAATTTGTTTAATTGATTAGTTTCGGAAGCAAGCACCCCCCCTCCTGAACCATACCAGGCCACATTCCCTCAGCATGGGGGTTGCTTTGGGGTCCCCCTCCAAAGAACCTTGTCCCCATTTTGATGGGGACAAGGGCCTCTTCCCCACAACCCTGGCTGGTGGTTGTGGGGGTGCAGGGTGGGGTGACTTATCGGAATCTGGAAGATCCCAGACCCCCAGATCCCACCCCCCCATATGAATGAGTGTAAGGGACATAATACCCCTACTCATTCACCAAAAAGTGTCCCTGCACCTTTGTGACGTTATCGACCCAGATGATGTCATTGGGTGGCCCAGCCCCTTAGTTAATTTAAGAGCTGTCAGAAGGTGTAGCTGGCAGATGGCAGGATCTTTCGTCAGGACCGGAGACTTTGTTTTCCCCTTTTTTCGGGTTGGTGGTGGCGGTAGGCATCGTGATTGACGTTTTTATTTACTTTTTACACTTTTTTGGTGAATAAGTAGGATACTCATTCACATAGGGAAGGGGCTGGGATCTGGGGGCCCCCTTGTTAAAGAGGGCTTCCAGACTCCGATAAGCCCCCTTCCCGCAGACCCCACAACCACCAGCCAGGGTCGTGGGGAAGAGGCCCTTGTCCCCATCAACATTTATTGTAAGGATGTGTGTTGTGTAAGTGAAGCCTCATTCTTTTTCTTTGTTTCTATTTCATATAGCCAGGGATGGAGGCCTTTTACTGTGGAAAGGTCAGGTCACACTTTTCTCCTTTTACTATGTACAGGGTGGAAGACACCCACTTTTCCTGTGTGACCTGCCATGTCAGTATTACCATAAGAGATCCTCTTTTTAATATATTGCATTAGTCTATATATACACAGACAAATTGTTTCTTGTTTGTTTATTATATTTATATTTTTTGATTGATTAAACCTACCCTCTTTACAAAGGGCCCCAACGTTTGCTAGCAGAAGACACTAGTACCCTTCAACTCAGGACCTATAACATAACAGAACTGTGCTTACTGTACCCGCTAACCCATTTCTTATTTTTGTATTGTTATATTCAATAGTGTTTGTGGCCCAGAGAGAGCTGAGAAGTTGATAGGTCTTCTCTCCTTCCTCGCAGGGTCTGTGTTATGGTGATATAGATTACTGCCCTTTTCTAAATTTACAGTTGCTAAGTATTGAAGGTTGTCTTTTCTAATGTATTAATTCTTTGCAGAAAGGTTCAACAGTGTTGTAAGCTTCCATTTGCTTTAAACCGTGATAATATAATCAATTTGTTTATCACTACCAGGTATGTGTCTGTTTTTGGTGATTATCCCCAGCCAGGATATCAGTATTTTCCACATGTGTCTTTAAATGTGTTTGCAGTAATTTAATTTAACCAGGTGTGCCAGAAGGGCTGAGGTCATTCTTGGGGTTGACGCGGAGATCAGAGAACCCAAATTTACCAAGCGGCTCCTTAGGGGGTGGCGCTACACTACGCAAATCTGTCTGCTTTTGTTTAATCCATGCTTCATGTTATAATCCAGAGTCTTTTTCATTACTTTCTCAGCATTAGTTGGCGGTGATGAAGGTGGTGCTGCCAACTGAGGGAAGTGATATTATCATTTTTTAACCCCCTTCCTGACCAGAACACTTTTTGCGATTCGGCACTGCGTCGCTTTAACTGACAAATGCGTGGTCGTACGACGTTGCACCCAAACAAAATGTATGTCCTTTTTTCCCCACAAATAGAGTTTTCTTTTGGTGGTATTTTATCACCTCTGCGGTTTTTATTTTTTGCTCTATATACAAAAAAATTAGCGACAATTTTGAAAAAAATAAAAAAATTTTTTACTTTTTGCTATAATAAATATCCCCCAAAAATATATAAAAAAAAAAATTTTTCCTCAGTTTAGGCCAAAATGTATTCTTCTACATATTTTTGGTAAAAAAAAATCGCAATAAGCGTATATTGATTGGTTTGCGCAAAAGTTATAGCGTCTACAAAATAGGGGGTCGTTTTATGGCATTTTTATTATAATTTTTTTTATTAGTATTGGCGGCGATCTGCGATTTTTATCGTGACTGCGACATTATGGCGGACACATCGGACACTTTTAACACTATTTTGGGACCATTGTCATTTATACAGTGATCAGTGCTATAAAAATGCACTGATTACTGTGTAAATGACTCTGGCAGGGAAGGGGATGAACACTAGGGGGCGATCAAGGGGTTAAGTGTGTCCTAGGGAGTGATTCTAACTGTGGGGGTGTGGGCTACTACTTACTTGACAGCGATCACTGCTTCCAATAACAGGGAGCAGTGATCTCTGTCATGCCACTAAGCAGAATAGGGAAATGCCTTGTTTACAAAGGCATCTCTCCATCCTCCGCACCTGGCGGACATCGAGTTCACGGGACCCATGATCACGGAGCACGCGGCGGGCGCACGCACTCCCACAATGCCGCATCTTGAAGGGGAGGTACCTGTATGCCCATTTGCCCAGCCGTTCCATTGTGCCGACGTATATCGCCGTGCACTGGTCGGCATGTGGTTAATAAGCAGCTACTTTCATTCTTTGTCAGGAATCGGACATGTAATCGGGCAGTTACGTAGCTGAACAATTCTATCTTCAGGCCTGTTTCACACTGATGCGACAATCCAACCTTGGAGCACTTGTCGTAATAGAAGTTGGACCCCCATTCAGTGCAATGGAACCGTTCTAATTGGTTCAATTTGAGTCACTTGGACTTAGAAAAAGGTTCCTGCACTACATTTGGTGCGACTTTGGTACGACTTGTTACTTGTTTTACTAAATGCAGCTGTCAATTAAAAGGGAGAACACAAGAAGGGAACTGGGAGGAGCCACATTGTTCAATACAATGATGTCAGGGCAGGATTAACCATCAATCAAAATAAGCCTGTGCTTAAGGCATCAAGGGAAGGGGGCACCATAGAGTTTCCCCCCTAGCTAAACTGTACAGCAAAGCATGCATATTCTCAACTCAAGCATATTAAACCTCCCAAAAACGATAGGTTGGATGCCTTCTCTCTGCTAAATATAGAAGCAGATTTGTTATGCCAATTTCGTTTTGATGACTTGATCAAAGACTTTGCAATAAAAAATATCTAGAAGTAGACTTTTTAAAATGTAAATAAATATTAAGATATAAGTAAATAATTTGCTTACAGGATTTTAAGTTCAAAGTAAAAAATGATTAACAACAAAGTGAGAAATATTTTTGATTAAAAGGGTTTTGCGTATTTTTTTTTTTTTTTTCATTTTTTGTTAACATCAAAGTTTAAATATGTGAATGGGGAGAATTATTAACTCAGAGTAGGAAAAACAAGTAAACAGTAAAAATATTTTTTTAATTATCATTTATCATAGAAGAGATTTTCCTCATTATTTGGATAAAAGGCCTCAGTCAGTTAATGGTGATTTATGTTCAGTCTGAAAAATAAATAAAATTAAAAGGTTTTATTTGACATAGTGAGGTGTGATCTGGTCTGGGGATGACTTGGGAGAAAACTGAAGAAGGTTTTGTATATTTTTTAAACTTTACTTTACTTAGAGCACTTGTGGAGTCATATTGTCTTGTTGGGGGGGGCAGAGGGGGCCCTGACCCCCCCACCCCCACCATGTGCCCCCCCAAAAAAAACACCAAAAAAAAAATTGTTAGTGTCCCACGGTACACAGAACATGTTACTAAACCCAGGACCTTACTATATCTGGCCTCCCAGTGTGGACCAGTGGTGGAACTACCAGGGTTGCTGTCCTGGAAATTCACAGGGCTGGTGTCTGTCTCCATGGCAGCAGTGGCACATTGGAACACAGAACATGGAATCCAGGTGATGCTCCTAGTCAAATCCTAGTCTGCTGCCACTGCCAAGGACACAGATGCAAGACCAGCACTGTCAATAGCAGGGGCAGGACAGCAAGAGGAGGCTGGGGAACACCACAGTGGCAGAACACCAAGGCCCGGTGGCAAGACAACCTTTGCAACTCTGATAGTTCTCCCACTGCTTTGGACCCTTATATTTTCTTGGTATGCTGGTGACATATATCTCTTGTTTTCTGCCACCCTGGGGATCGTAGTAAATTTGCATTTTATAGTTGCCCCCCTACTTTTGTCCCTGTCCCCCCATGTGCCCCCCCTAAATATGAAAGCTGGAGACGCCACTGCCCTCCATTCACTATATCTGGCCTCCCGCAGTCAGTGTTGGTCATCTTACTTTAAAAAAGTAATTAGTTAAGTTACAAATTACTTCTCCCAAAAAGTAATTGCGTTAGGAACTCAGTTACTACATTGGAAAAAATATTCTATACGTGTAACTAAGTTGACCAGACAGTATCTTTACTAAGCGGCTTTGGTCATTGAACAACAGTAATAACTGAGAAATAAAAACAACTTATAAACAGTATATCTATAAAGGCACAGGCAGGTTATAAGATCAACGCAGTTTAACCGCTTCAGGACTGCCTTCCGCACATTTACTGAAGCAAGGCGGCCCGGCTGTGCAAAACGACATACCTGTACGTCGCTTCATGCAGTAGCCTCTGGGGACAGAGGGGAAGCCAATCAGCGGGTCCGGCAGGAGCGATGTCCGCCGGCCAACTGCGATCATTCCCCAGAGGGACAGAATGGTGATCTGTAAACAAGAGAGAACATAGATATCTTGTGTTGCTGGTAAGCAGGTACACAGATTTCTGTGTTCTCCCAATCAGAGCAACCCCCACACACTTAGTAAGTACCCCCTAGGGACACACTTTGATCGCCCCTAGTGTTAACTTCTTCCCTGCCAGTGTTATTAGTACAGTAACAGTGCATATTTTTAGCACTGATCACTGTATCAGTGTCACTGGTTCCCCAAAAAAGTGTCAAAAGTGCCAGTTAGGTGTCCGATTTGTCCGTCGCAATGTCGCAGTCCCGCTAAAACCTCTGATCGCTGCCATTACTAGTAAAAAAATTAAAATAAAAATTCCATAAAAATATCCCATCATTTGTAGACGCTATAACTTTTGCGCAAACCAATCAATATACGCTTATTGGGATTTTTTAAATCTAAAATATGTAGCAGAATACATATTGGCTTAAATTGATGAAGATTTACTTTTTTTATTGGATATGTATAATAGCAGAAAGTAAATAATATTGTTTTTTGATTTTTATTCAGAATTGTCGCTCTTTATGTTTATAGCGCAAAAAATTAAAACAGCAGAGGTGATCAAATGGCACCTAAAGAAAGCTCTATTTGTAGGTAAAAATGTATTTGGGTACAGTGAGGCACGACCACCCAATTGTCAGTTAAAATAATGCAATGCCGTATAGCAGAAGATCATGAAGGGGGTAAAACCTTTCGGGGCTGAAGTGGTTAACCACTTCAAATTACTTAGGTATAGCCTATGTGCTCAGGCATGAAGAGGGAACAGAGGTGGCTTGATGTAGGCCAGTCTGTCTCCCTGAAATCCTGAAATCACAGGACTGGACTTTATACGCATAACACCATATGCAACAATATTAGATTTAGTGTGGAAGTTAGAGTTCCCCCTTAAAGTGATTGTTAAGTTTTGTTCTATAAAAATAACAAACATGTCATACCTATCTGCCCTGTGCAGGGGATTTGCACAGAGCAGCCACGATCCTCCTCTTCTCCCTCTTCTGTGCTTCTGGCCCCTCCCTCCTGTCGAGTTCCCCCACAGCCAGCAGCTTTCTATGGGGGCACCCGAGCCGGATCCCAGCTCCCTGTGTCCATTCAGACACGAAGCCGTGGCCAGACTCTGCCCCCTCTCTCTTCTCATTGTCTAACTGATTTTGATTGACAGCAGTGGGATCCAATGGCGCTGCTGATGTGTATCAGCCAATCAGGAGACAGCGTCTTGGACAGCTGAGACACACATGGACATCACTGAACAGGGAGGGGGCTCAGGTTAGTATTAGGGGTACTGAGGGGGGCTGCTGCACACAGGAGGCTTTTCATCTTAATGCATTGAATACATTAAAGCCCCATACACACTATCAGATTTTCTGCTGATTTTTGTCTTCAGATTTACCAAAACCATGTAGTGCAAGGGCCTGCCTGATTGCATACAAATTGAAACTCCTAAGGTTTGACTTCATATAATATGGTAAATCTGAAGACAAAAATCAGCAGAAAATCTGATTGTGTGTATGGGGCTTAAGATAAAAAAACCTTCTGACTTTACAACCCCTTTAATGAGTATAAGTGTCACTGAGTTCCTGAGTAGAGATATGGAAATCCTCACAGTGTATATGTCCAGTATCTTCAGCTACCTTTTTGTTGGTGCACTTTAGGTATTCTATTTAGCAGGGAGGAACAAGAGTGTACTGTGGAGCTCTGTAGCAGAATGCACACTGTTTCTGCCTGGCAGGGGGGAGGTGAGTACAACACAGTGTTCTACTGATGTAGGCAGATAGGCAACGTTGTCTATATGCAGTGTCCCTGTGTATCTGTACGATGGGCCACCATTCCTGGGACCAGGGCTCAAAGAAGATGTCCTGGCAGGAAGGCTCCGCAGGGTGCCCGATTGGCTATCCCACAACTGGAATGTCTCATGCCTTCAGGAATGCGCATGGCGATGCAACTGGGGTCCCTCTCTGGTGGGATGTCTCTGACCGTCCATGGAACTGTGGCAGGAGCAGGCACACTGACCCTGGATGGCAGCACCCCTCTCCAGCATCCAGTCACCTCCTCGCCTCGTAGTCTCTCAGGCAACCTCCATGATTATTTCTCTCAGCTTCACTCCCCTTCTGCTGTGCAGGCTGGGGTGTGTAGGTTGCCCTGCAGGGATTAACATGGGGTAGCTTGTCTTCAGGACTACATGTCCCAGACTCCTTTGCTCCTGCTGCTGCAGTCCTGTCCAAGCATTGGCTCTCTTCTCCTATCAATGAGGTAGCAAGGGAGGGAGCAGAGTGAACTTCTCGCCTTTACTACTGAGCTGTGCAATCAGCAGAGATCAGAAAATAAGTAATAGAGGATCTAGATCAGGGGTGCCCAACCTTTTGAAGAGCGAGGGCCACTTAAGCGACTTGGTAACCGTCGCGGGCCACAATGAGCGGGTGGATGGCATGTCCGTGTCCGGTCTGCATTTGCAGAGCGACACGGACGCAGCCCACATTACTTTTTAGCGGATCACATTGGAGGTAGAACACAAGTCGGTTTATGTCGGTTTACCCGCACCACGTAGTATACCTTTTGGTTTCCTGCAGTTTGCAATAGACTTCTATTTTATTCTGCAGGTTTGGTGCACTTTTAGAAAGCTCACCAAACTCACAGGTAATAGAAGTCTATGGCTCAATGCACCTGTGGATCAGTTTGAAAGCAGCCCAGTAACCACTGCAGAAAAGATATGCATATATATAAATATATATATATATATATTATAATATACTGTGATTTTTAGTAATAAACTGACCTTTAATAACAGTATTCTTTCTATTCTATCCCAGAGCAGGAGGTCGCGGGCCACATCAGAGGGCTCTGCGGGCCACATGTGGCCCCCGGGCCACTGGTTGGGCACCCCTGATCTAGATCCTCCTTCTTTGCCTACACAATTGCTGGGAAATATATAATGAAAGTAACAAAACACGTATATAAAGCAGTTACTAAAAAAAAAAAAAATATATATATATATATACATATATATACATTATATTTGTCTTTGTAGACTCTACTCCCATGTCATTTGGTACATGGGAATGTGCAGATCTAATAGCTAAGCACCAATCATTGTAGGGGGGTGGTGTGGAAAGTTTCCATTTGATAAGAATTCCCCTTCTGGCATAGTAGGACACAAGTGCATAGCATGTTTTAAAATAGAAAGGGAATTGTAAATACCTACCAACAATTGGATCCAGGATAAAGAATACCTTCATTGCCTTATGCCCCGTACACACGGTTGGAATTTCCGACGGAAAATGTCCGATCGGACCATGTTGTCGGAAAATCCGCATGTGTGTGGGCTCCATCTGACTTTTTGAGATCCTGCTCTCAAATTTTCCGACAACAAAATCTGATCAGACTTTTTCCGATTGTGTGTAGAGAATTCCGACGGACAAAGTGCCACGCATTCTCAGATCAAACTATGAGACCAAAGCTATTGGCTACTAGCCTCTACGTAGTTCCGTCGTACGCAACGAACGTCACCACGTTCAGAATGATCGGATTTTCCGACAACTTTGTCCGACCGTGTGTATGCAACACCAGTTTTGGACAAAATCCGTCGGAAAAAATCAGACGGATTTTGTGGTCGGAATTTCCGACTGTGTGTATGGGGGCTTAGCCAACCAGGTTGTGTCTTGTATCCAATAATCGAAAATCAAAGGGCAGCTCCACACCATATGATATGCCAAATGTGGTAGAGGACATAAAGCAGAACTTCCCCTTTCAGGTAAAGTTCCACTTTAAATGGAGTCTATATTATACAGTATTCAGGGATCACTGGTGTCCATTGTGCATGTGTGTCACCAAAACATTCTGTCCTCACCAGAGTTCTCTTTTCAGTGTTGCTCTAATTTTTATGCTCAACGTAGATGTATTTTCTTTTCCTCCGAGGCAAGTGAAACATGTGACAAATTAGGTTAAGTGAATGTGAAAGGGGTTATTTCACACGTTTAAATTCAAGTAGCCTTCTTATGTGTGATTGTTGTAGTATAAATTAATCATGACGCCATGGAGAAGCTCAGCAAAAGCATTTCAGATGCCGCATATAGGGGAAGGAAACACCTGCACATTCACAGATGTGATTCTGAGCCTTTTTCTAATCATGTAAGGTCGTATAAATTGTCAAATGTGTAGAAATTAAAGGTGCAATTGTAGTTAAAATTCTAAATTAGGCCTAGGAAAATATGAAAAAAACACCATTTAAAAATCATTTAAAGCTGAACTCTCATAGACAAGTACATTTCCTCTATAGGTGGTATGTACTGTGTATACAGTGCCTTGAAAAAGTATTCATACCTCTTGAAATTTTCCACATTTTGTCATGTTGCAAACAAAAGCGTAAATGTATTTCTTCGGAATGATAGGAAAAGGGGAAGCAGTTTCAACTCCCCTTTTCCTCATGGGAGAGCGGCAGGGACAGGCAGTTTCAAGTTCCCCTTAGGGGCTCAGGTCCCCTGGGGGAAACTTGTTGGCTCACGTGTCTTGGGAGAGGGGTACAGGTGACCTCTCCTGAGTCTCGTGGATTAGCCTGGGAAAATCCAGTTTAAACTGGGTTTATCTGGCCCCAATAGGGGCTATAAAAAGGGGCTTCCGTCCAGTCAGGCTCAATTCGCCTCAGAAGACTGAGCTGTGGTGTTCTAGGGTTTACTCCCATTGAGCAAACAGTGTCTTCTGAGGCCAGAAGTTGAGTCTACTGAGACGGCTTATCAAACGAGCGGGTGAAGACGGCGGTGAAGAATGGATTCGTCAGTGCCTTGACTTACCACGGACAGCGCGTCAAGAGGCAACTGCCGCCGCTGCAGCGTGGGATCCGGTGACCGACATGGACATGCCGGCTGAAGAACCATCCCGCCGTTCGCCAGAGCCCCGTCTGGAGGAAGAGGAAACAGAGCCACATGAAGAAGTTCCGTGTCAAGGGCGAAGAGGAGGAGGCGTCGCCGCCGCTGTAAGTATCTCAGCCAAAAAAAGGTGTACCCCGCGCCGCAGGCTTTCCCCTTCGCCACCTCGAGCAGAGTCAGCTAGACGGCAAGGCAGGTCTTCTCAGTGTCGGGGCGGAGCTTCAGGAGGAGTGTCAAGGGGAGCTGTGAGAGGCGGGTCCAGCAGCGTAGGGAGAAGAGGATCGGCTTCATCGGCAATGGGCGTAGCTACAGGCGTAGTTTCGAATAGCTTAGCCAGAAACTAATCATTCGACGAGAGGTCGTTCCTGTCACATCACAATACCTCATCTCCATGGCAACATCCCACAGCGCTTCAGTCAGGGTCTGTAACAGGCATGGCTATTGGCACAGCTCCCATGGCTTCAGCTGGCATAGGGAGTGAGGAAGATTCCACAAGGATGGCACCTACTATTCCGCCAACTGACTCTCATGGGGTTGGTGAGTTACCTCTAAATATTACTAATAATATTACTGAGCTTTTGCATAAATTAATTAAGGAAGTACATACGTTTGGTAACTCTGCTAAGCCTACATCTGCTAATAGTGCAGCTTTAGGGATATGGGCGCCATCTAGTGGTGTTTCTACTAATCACACTCAAATTATGAATACTGATACACTGGATAAATCTTTTGCATATCAGGCGGCAAAATCTCAAAATTTACCTGAAACATGTTTAAAGGAGTCTATCCCTTGTGAAATCTCTCCACTAGGTTTCCATTTATCCATGTCAATAAAAGAAAAAATTTGGAAGGGAGAATTTTTGGATCTTTTATCTTTGCTACCTTCTGCAAAATAATTTATTGGTAGAACTGACAAGAAAGACGACGAAGATAGACGTAGGCCTGTTTCCAGGTCTTTAAATAACTGGTTGCAGGCTTTTTGTATATTTGCTGGTGTCTTATGCGAAAGATTTCCTGAGAAAAGTGCTGGACTTTTTCAACATTTAGATATTGTATTGGAAGCTTTTAAGAATTTTGGAGGTACTGCTTGGTATACGTATGATGAGGCCTTTCGCCAAAAATTATCTGTGTACCCTACTTTGAAATGGGGAGTAAAGGATGTGAGCCTCTGGCTCAATCTTTTTCTTCCACAAAGGAATTATACCAAGCAACTCCAGAATTCTTAACCCACAACTAACACTACCGGTTACAAGAAAGGCATCTGTTTCAATTTTAACGATTCCCAGTGCAGATGGCCAAACTCCTGTAAATATAAACATGAGTGCGCATTTTGTTCCGGCGCACATTCAGTGTCAAAAGCATGTCCGCAGCTACACAGCAGTCAGGAACTATTCAGAAAGGTTTCATCACCAGTGAAACTAATAAATATGCTACCGTGGCTCAGAACATACCCAGACAAGTTGAAGGCCCAGCTTCTCATTGACGGTTTTGGTGAAGGTTTTTTACTTCCAAAATTTTCTGGTTCGGGATGTACCATAGTAAACAATTTGAAATCTGTAGATAAATTTCCAGAAGTAGTGGAAGAAAAGATTTCTAAGGAACTTTCAGCAGGTAGAATAGCAGGTCCTTTTTTCTCCCCTCCATTTTCTAATTTTAGAATTTGCCCATTGGGCATTGTTCCTAAAAAAGAGAAAAATTATTTCAGACTTATACATCATCTATCCTTTCCCAAGGGTCAATCGTTGAATGACCAAATTGAGGACAGTCTTTCGTCGGTTACTTATGCTTCTTTTGAAGATGCACTGAAGAAGCTTAGGTATCTGGGTAAAGGTTCTCTTTTGGCGAAAGCTGATATCCAATCGGCTTTCCGTCTTCTTCCTATTCATCCTTCCTGTTTTAATTCATTGGCTTTTTTTTCTTTCACAATAAATTTTATTTTGACAAGTGTTTACCAATGGGTTGTTCCTTGTCCTGCTTCTATTTTGAAACCTTTTCTTCCTTTCTGAAATGGGTGGTAGTTTCCATATCCGGTTCTGAATTTATCATTCATTATCTAGATGATTTTTTGTTTTTAGGTCCCGCTTCCTCCTCTGATTGTTCAATTTTATTGGAAACATTTTTTGATATTTGTTCTCAATTTAATATACCACTGGCTTTTGAAAAAAACGGCTTGGCCTTCAACTTGCTTGGATTTCCTGGGTATCACTATTGATACAGAGTTAATGAAATTTCGACTTCCGGAAGAGAAGGTAACAAAACTTAGAGTACAGTTATTGGCTATTATTAGCAAGAAGAAGGTTTGTTTAAGAGACATGCAATCCCTATTAGGTCTGTTGGCCTTTGCTTCCAGGATCATGCCCATTGGCAAGGTTTTCTCTAGAAGGTTATATCATTCCATCTCCGGTTTGAAATCCCCTTTCTCTCATATCAGGATTACCCATGATATGCAAGAAGATCTTTTAGTTTGGTTACAATTTCTAAAACATTTTAATGGTTGAGCCAAGTGGCAGGATGAATTTATACTGGATAAGGAATTTTTGCTTTTTACTGACTCTGCAGGCTCATGTGGTTTTGCTGCATTTTGGCGATCACATTGGTGTGTGGACATTTGGAACCCGAGATGGATTAGACTGGGTTATGTAAGAAATATAGTTTTGCTAGAATTATTCCCTATTATTGTTGCTCTGGAACTTTGGGGCCCTTATTTTAAGAACAAAAGAATACTAGTTAGGACTGATAATAAGGGAGTCATGTATGCAATTAACTGTTTAACGTCTAATGCGGCGTACACACGGTCGGAATTTCCGATGGAAACAGTCCGATGGGAGCTTTTCATCCGATTTTCTGACCGTGTGTATGCCCGACGGTCTTTTTCTGTCAGAATTTCCGACGGACTTTTAATTGAGAACCTCAATTTTTCCAACGGAAAACCTTTCTATCGGATTTTCCGATCGTGTGTATGCAATTCCGACACGCAAAATTCCGACGAATGCTCGGAAACAATTTGACGCATGCTCGGAAGCATTAAACTTCCCTTTTATAGTGCTGTCGAACGTGTTTTATGCCGCTGTGTTATTGACCGTCGGAATTTGGTGTGATCGTGTGTAGGCAACACAGCTTGAGCGGAATTCCGTCGGCCATTGTTTTGTTGCGCCACATGATTTTTCAATGTTTACATTGGAATATCTGGATAAAAGCGATTCATGTGGCGGGAAAAGACAATGATGTGGCGGACGCATTGTCTCGCCTGCAGATGGATCGTTTCTTTGAACTGTTCCCAGCCGCGGATCAAGTAGGAATACCGTGTCCAAACAAATTGTGGGACCTTTTTTGAAACCCATTGCTGATTCTATTAAGAATTCTTTGGCCCCTTCGACCTGGGCTGGATACCAATTGGCCTGGTTTCTATGGATTTCTTTTTTAAATTCGATCAATGCACCTATAGGTGCCTTTTCGGAAGGTTTAGTGTTATTATTGTTAAATTTTTGGTTTCAGAAGCAGTATTCTTGGTCATATGTTAATAAAACCTTGGCAGGTCTGTCCTTTTTTCTTAAACTTAATAATTTGCCTTCCTGTTTAGCTTATTTTTCTGTTAAGCAAGCTTTGAAAGGCTACAAGAAGGACAATTTTAAACCAGATTCACGTTTTCCTATTACTCCAATTGATATGCAACTGAACACGCCGGCGGAACCAGCGGGCAGCAGAGAAGGGGTTTTGGGACTTTAAATGAAGCTCATGGTTTGCAAACACAGCAGTAGGTGGATTGTTAAGTAGTTTAATAATTCATATACAACAAAGATAACAAAGATATTCATAATAGCGCTTGACAAAACACATGGGCCAAGTAGTGACACTGGGTACAGTAATCAACATACTTAATACCAGGGTCATGTGACAAGACAATTAAATGAGTAATAACATTGATACAAACAGTATATGCTGGATAAATACAGGGGACCACCACTTGCTGAAATGAGTAGACAAATATTGTACAGTAATGCCTGCATGGTCTCTGGCCTAAAAGTTCCTGAAATAAGGGATAATCCATGTATAAAGTTGAGGTATGTGGTTGGGGGGTCGTTCAAGTAGCTCGACGCGTTTCGTGGTTCAAGAATGAACCACGAAACGCGTCGAGCTACTTGAACGACCCCCCAACCACATACCTCAACTTTATATTACTGCATTACTGTACAATATTTGTCTACTCATTTCAGCAAGTGGTGGTCCCCTGTATTTATCCAGCATATACTGTTTGTATCAATGTTATTACTCATTTAATTGTCTTGTCACATGACCCTGGTATTAAGTATGTTGATTACTGTACCCAGTGTCACTACTTGGCCCATGTGTTTTGTCAAGCGCTATTATGAATATCTTTGTTATCTTTGTTGTATATGAATTATTAAACTACTTAACAATCCACCTACTGCTGTGTTTGCAAACCATGAGCTTCATTTAAAGTCCCAAAACCCCTTCTCTGCTGCCCGCTGGTTCCGCCGGCGTGTTCAGTTGCATATCAATTTGATAGGGATGGAAATACACGACCCTACCAGGCCGTAATTTCGCTCAAAGTCCCATTCCCTTCCCCCCTTTATTTCATATTCAACAGGGATGGAAGCCCATGGTTTGCTTTACTAGCTTATTCACGATCATTTCGACATTGTTCCTGCCCCTTTTTCTGATCAATGGTTAGCCTTGCCTGTTTTGTTATTATCTTATGTCTCTCCAACAGTCAATGATGACACGCTATGTTTCTGGTCAATATGATCTAATTTTAATGCTCTATCTCAATATTTATCCCTTTAGGTCTGGTCTACTTTTGGGCTCATCCGGTCCTTGCATTTCCGGGAGCTGCGATGTGCACTGGCGGGCCCCTTTCCCCCCCTCCTCTGTGTTGAACGAGGAGTTGGGGGGGCGGGGCTCCGCTACTGCGCATCGACGTCACGACACCCGCGGCGGACGTGCTGCGCCTTGTTTGGCGCGGTGGCGCCTGCTGCGTCTGCTGTTTCCATGCTCGCGGGCATGGCGGGGGTGGCCCAGGCCGTCGCTGGCGCGATGCCGGTTACCGGCTTAGGGCTCCTCCCCCGCCTTCGGCCTTAGCGCTCGTGACGTGGGCGGGCTTACCCGCGGCGGCGCCTATTTACGGGCGTTCCTGCCATGCTGGGGGGATGCAGCACTCGGGACACTCTATTGTGGGAGATGGATCGCTCCACTGCATCACATTCTCTGTGACGCCACATCAGGTAGTTTTGCACTACACCAGTCACCTTCACTCTCACTTTGGTTTCTTATACTTGCCCGGTTATGGTGCATTCTTACACGTATGCTTTATTCCAATTATCTTATTTTACCACTCACCACCCCTTTACTTAACAGTCATCTTATTCTGGTCACCTCCACACCCATTTGGACTAGTCCAATCCCTCTTTCCTTTTTCAAAATCTTTTCCTTCACATTTTCTTATGACATTCTATTTTCACATACATTCGCCATTTCATCTCTCTTAGTGCCTCGTGTTCCTGTTATTTCCCCAGTTTACGCCTGTGTTTGGTCGCCGCGGTGGGTTACCCGCCCCAGCCCCCGGTCTGCAATGTTCCATGATGGCCTATCTCCACCAGTCCCTACTGTCAATTATATACCTAGTGAGTACCAAGACCGTTATGGGGATTTAACTGTCCCCGTTACACCCACCTTTACTATGTCGACTTATACATATATATCTATTCAATTTTAGAAATTATGGCGTGTCTGCTCCTGATGAGTGGTCTTGAACCACGAAACGCGTCGAGCTACTTGAACGACCCCCCAACCACATACCTCAACTGAATACATGGATTATCCCTTATTTCAGGAACTTTTAGGCCAGAGACCATGCAGGCATTACTGTACAATATTTGTCTACTCATTTCAGCAAGTGGTGGTCCCCTGTATTTATCCAGCATATACTGTTTGTATCAATGTTATTACTCATTTAATTGTCTTGTCACATGACCCTGGTATTAAGTATGTTGATTACTGTACCCAGTGTCACTACTTGGCCCATGTGTTTTGTCAAGCGCTATTATGAATATCTTTGTTATCTTTGTTGTATATGAATTATTAAACTACTTAACAATCCACCTACTGCTGTGTTTGCAAACCATGAGCTTCATTTAAAGTCCCAAAACCCCTTCTCTGCTGCCCGCTGGTTCCGCCGGCGTGTTCAGTTGCATATCAATTTGATAGGGATGGAAATACACGACCCTACCAGGCCGTAATTTCGCTCAAAGTCCCATTCCCTTCCCCCCTTTATTTCATATTCAACAGGGATGGAAGCCCATGGTTTGCTTTACTAGCTTATTCACGATCATTTCGACATTGTTCCTGCCCCTTTTTCTGATCAATGGTTAGCCTTGCCTGTTTTGTTATTATCTTATGTCTCTCCAACAGTCAATGATGACACGCTATGTTTCTGGTCAATATGATCTAATTTTAATGCTCTATCTCAATATTTATCCCTTTAGGTCTGGTCTACTTTTGGGCTCATCCGGTCCTTGCATTTCCGGGAGCTGCGATGTGCACTGGCGGGCCCCTTTCCCCCCCTCCTCTGTGTTGAACGAGGAGTTGGGGGGGCGGGGCTCCGCTACTGCGCATCGACGTCACGACACCCGCGGCGGACGTGCTGCGCCTTGTTTGGCACGGTGGCGCCTGCTGCGTCTGCTGTTTCCATGCTCGCGGGTATGGCGGGGGTGGCCCAGGCCGTCGCTGGCGCGATGCCGGTTACCGGCTTAGGGCTCCTCCCCCGCCTTCGGCCTTAGCGCTCGTGACGTGGGCGGGCTTACCCGCGGCGGCGCCTATTTACGGGCGTTCCTGCCATGCTGGGGGGATGCAGCACTCGGGACACTCTATTGTGGGAGATGGATCGCTCCACTGCATCACATTCTCTGTGACGCCACATCAGGTAGTTTTGCACTACACCAGTCACCTTCACTCTCACTTTGGTTTCTTATACTTGCCCGGTTATGGTGCATTCTTACACGTATGCTTTATTCCAATTATCTTATTTTACCACTCACCACCCCTTTACTTAACAGTCATCTTATTCTGGTCACCTCCACACCCATTTGGACTAGTCCAATCCCTCTTTCCTTTTTCAAAATCTTTTCCTTCACATTTTCTTATGACATTCTATTTTCACATACATTCGCCATTTCATCTCTCTTAGTGCCTCGTGTTCCTGTTATTTCCCCAGTTTACGCCTGTGTTTGGTCGCCGCGGTGGGTTACCCGCCCCAGCCCCCGGTCTGCAATGTTCCATGATGGCCTATCTCCACCAGTCCCTACTGTCAATTATATACCTAGTGAGTACCAAGACCGTTATGGGGATTTAACTGTCCCCGTTACACCCACCTTTACTATGTCGACTTATACATATATATCTATTCAATTTTAGAAATTATGGCGTGTCTGCTCCTGATGAGTGGCCTTGAACCACGAAACGCGTCGAGCTACTTGAACGACCCCCCAACCACATACCTCAACTTTATACATGGATTATCCCTTATTTCAGGAACTTTTAGGCCAGAGACCATGCAGGCATTACTGTACAATATTTGTCTACTCATTTCAGCAAGTGGTGGTCCCCTGTATTTATCCAGCATATACTGTTTGTATCAATGTTATTACTCATTTAATTGTCTTGTCACATGACCCTGGTATTAAGTATGTTGATTACTGTACCCAGTGTCACTACTTGGCCCATGTGTTTTGTCAAGCGCTATTATGAATATCTTTGTTAGCTTTGTTGTATATGAATTATTAAACTACTTAACAATCCACCTACTGCTGTGTTTGCAAACCATGAGCTTCATTTAAAGTCCCAAAACCCCTTCTCTGCTGCCCGCTGGTTCCGCCGGCGTGTTCAGTTGCATATCAATTTGATAGGGATGGAAATACACGACCCTACCAGGCCGTAATTTCGCTCAAAGTCCCATTCCCTTCCCCCCTTTATTTCCTATTACTCCAGATATTTTAGAAAAACTTTGTTCGGCTTCGGAACGAGTCTGTTTTTCTTCTTTTGAGTCCGTACTATTTAAAGCAGTATTTTCGATTACTTTTTTCGCAACGCTCAGAGTTTCAGAGTTGCAAACTATTCGAGCCTCGGATTTTTTTGTCTCGGACACATCCTTGAGGATATTTTTAAGAAAGTCTAAAACTGATCAGTTAGGTAAAGGAAGTTTTATCAATTTACATGCATGTCTCAGCTCCTCGATCTGTCTTTTAAGCTTGTTAAATAATTATTTAAGTGTCCGGCCGATGGGAGGTCCAGGTTTGTTTTTGCATGAGTCCGGCTCCCCTCTTACTAGGTATCAGTTTGTGTGCATCTTTAGGAAATGTTTAAAGTTTTTAAAATTGTTAAATGCTAACTTAACGTCACATTCCTTTAGAATTGGAGCAGCCACTGAAGCCTCTAGATTAGGTTTAGAAGATAGCATAATCAGGAAAGTGGGAAGATGGAAATCTAATAGTTATTTAGTATACATTCGTCCTAACCTTTCTCTTTGATTCATTTCAGGTTTATGCCGAAAGGTAATTTGGATTATTGGACACTCCTACGTCTTTTGGGCACACCTGAGAGCTAAAGAAAGAGTTTATTCAGTTAACCACTTGACCACTGGGCAGTTAAACCCCCTTCCTAACCAGACCAATTTTCAGCTTTCGGTGCTCTCACACTTTGAATGACAATTACTCAGTTATGCAACACTGTACCCAAATAAATTTTGTGTCCTTTTTTTCACACAAATACAGCTTTCTTTTGGTGGTATTTAATCACCGCTGGGTTTTTTATTTTTTTTGCGCTATAAATCAAAAAATACTGAAAATTCGGTAAAAAAAAAATAAAAATTCTTTGTTTCTATTAAAAATTATTGCAGAGTATTGGCAGAGTATTGGCGAGTATTGGCGAGTATTGGCAAGTATTGGCAAGTATTGGCAAGTATTGGCAGAGTATTACAGTGTTGCACAGTATTGCACAGTGGTGGCAGAGCATTGCACAGTGGTTGGTGGCAGAGCATTGCACAGTGGTTGGTGGCAGAGCATTGCACAGTGGTGGCAGAGCATTGCACAGTGGTGGCAGAGCATTGCACAGTGGTGGCAGAGCATTGCACAGTGGTTGCAGAGTATTGCACAGTGGTGGCAGAGCATTGCACAGTGGTTGGTGGCAGAGCATTGCACAGTGGTTGGTGGCAGAGCATTACACAGTGGTTGGTGGCAGAGCATTGCACAGTGGTGGCAGAGCATTGCACAGTGGTGGCAGAGCATTGCACAGTGGTGGCAGAGTATTGCACAGTGGTGGCAGAGTATTGCACAGTTGTGGCAGAGTATTGCATAGCGGTGGCAGTGTATTGACCAGCGCTGTGGGCACTACACATCCAGCCCACAGCGCTGGTCCCGTCTCTCCCCCTCTCCGCTTCTCTCCTCTCTTTACCGATCGGTACAGAGAGGGGAGGGAGGAACCGGCGTCATGACGTGACGCCGGTTTGTGTACATGTGATCGCTCCGTCATTTGACGGAGCGATCACGATCACATGGTATCACATGGTAAACGGCCGCTATCAGCGCCAGGGGGTGCGCGGGAGCAAGTTTCTGGGAGGACGTCCGTAGGACGTCCACTCAGAACTTGCCGACCGCGCTGTAGACATCTTTCGACTATAGCGCGGTTGGCATGTGGTTAATTTAGGTTTGGACTCTAGGCCCATACACACGCTCGGATTATCCGAGGACCAGGTCCGTCGGATCATGTCCGTCGTACTTTGTCCGATGTTGGTTTTGCGTACACACGGTCGGACAAAGTTGTCGGAAAATCCGATCATTCTGAACGTGGTGACGTTTGTTGCCTACGACGGGACTACGTAGAGGCTAGTAGCCAATAGCTTTGGTCTTGTAATGTGATCTGAGCACTTTGTCCGTCGGAATTTGCTACACACGATCGGATTTGGTGTGATCAGACTTTGTTGTCAAAAAATCTATCCAGCAGGGGATAGGACTTTGTCCGTCGGACAATCCGATGGAAACTGTCCGATGGTGCCTACACACGGTCGGAATTTTCGACAACATTGTCTGATAGGACAGAATCCATCGGAAAATCCGACCGTGTGTATGGGGCTTAAGTTTTTTGGTCAGGAAAGAGGGGTATGTTATGGTCTGAATTGATGGGAGAGATTACTGGTCTTTTTCTCAAATTCCCCCCACCAGATGTATTGCTCATACATCTTGGGGGGAATGACATTGGTAAACAAAAAACTTTGAACATTATTTTCGATATCAGAGATGATTTACTTAGGATTCCGAGATAGTGCAAAGATTTCGTTGGCTTTTTTTTCCTTCCATGCGCCCTTTGGAAAGGATCAGGAAGCAAATTAATAGAGCAGTTTCCAAATTACTTACACAGTTAGGTATGATTTCTTTTCGGCATTCTGAACTAGAGGGTGGCATTAGGGGATTGTATAGACGGGATGAAGTTCACCTGTCTGACGTTGGTTTAGATATTTTTAACGCAGACCTGAGTTCATGTGTTGAGATGGCTGCGTTGCGGGGTTTTGGGGACAGGTGGTCTCAGGTCCACCTGTCTTTTGGGAAGTTATGAAGTCAGTAATTAATTTTATGCAGCCTGGGCTGTAGTGGCTAGGCTGTTAAAGTTTATATATTTAAGTTCTTGATTGATTTAATAAATATTTTTGAAACCAATAATAAACAGCCGCGGCCTTTATAAATCCAACACTTGTCTGCGTCTCTTTCTTTTATGGTTATTTTTGGTAGGTTATTTATTTAGGATCCTGCCTGCGATCCCATTTATGTGATAGACCAACACAAAGTGGCACATAATTGTGAAGTGGAAAGAAAGAGCTCAATTCTTTTAGGATCCGTGGGTGGATGCCATCTGGTCCAGGTGCTTTATCCACTTTTAGTCTGTATAAATATTTCTGGACCATATCACTTTTGAGCCATTGTGGATCATTTTGGGCTGTGTCAATACCATCCCCATTATGGACTTGAGCTCCCCCATGCTCCTTTGTATACACAGAACTGAAGAATGTATTTAATAAATTTGCCTTTTCTTTGTCCCCAGTCACCCACTCTAGATTATTTTGTAAAGGGCCTACATGCTCAGACCTGACCTTTTTACTATTAATATATTTGAAGAATTTTTGGGGGTTTGTCCTACTATCTTTTGCAATCTGTCTTTCGTTTTGAATTTTTGCGTCCCTGATTTCCTTTTTACATATTCTGTTATATTCTTTGTAACATTTAAACGACAATAGTGTTCCTTCATCTTTATATTTTTTAAAAGCTCTTTTCTTATTGTTTATAGCTTTTTTAACTTTGGCCGTGAGCCACATGGGTTTTATTTTTAGCCTTTTAAACTTATTGCCCATGGGAATTTACTTTGCAGTGAGTTAACAAACAGTCTTTTTGACAAATTCCCATTTCTTTTCTGTGTTCATCGATGCCAATATTCCCTCCCAGTCTGAGTCCTGGAGAGCAGCCCTCATCCTTGGAAAATTTGCTCTCTTAAAGTTAAGTGCTTTTATCTCTCCCGTATGTATTACAGCTAACATCAAATGAAATCATGTTATGGTCACTGCTACCCAGATTTTCCTTTATATGAACATTAGTAATAAGCTCTGCATGGTTTGAGATTACCATGTTCAACAGAGCATCATTCCTGGTTGGGACCTCAATAAACTGGACCATAAAATTGTCCTGTAATAGGTTTATAAATTTCTGCCCTTTATTTGATCCAGCAGTGCCACTACAGTCAATTTCCGGGTATTTAAAATCCCCCATTATTATCACCGTCCCAGCCCTTGCAGCCCTTTCCATCTTTGCAAAGAGCTAAGTCTCCACCTCCTCATTAACCTTGGGTGGTCTATAACAAACTCCAATGATTAACTTTGAACTACGCACATCTATATGAAGTTCCATCCATAATGCTTTAGCCACATCACACTCTCCATCAATTAGGTCCTTATTCACACTTGCTTTGAGATCACTTCTCACATAGAGACAGACCCCGCCACCTTTCCTTTTTACCCTGTCTCTCTGAAAATGTGCATAGCCAGGAATATTAATAGCCCAGTCATGTGAGGAATGAAGCCAAGTTTCAGCAATACCGATTACATCATAGCTCTCCTCGTGCACTTCACCTATTTTGCTTGGCAGACTTCTGGCATTTGTGAACAAGCACTTTAATGCATTATTACATTTTGCTCTGGTGTTTTGCATATCTTTTTTAGTAGTACAAATGGCACTATAATTTCCAATGGTTGTTTGCAACATGGGAACTTTCTTGTCACCTGCCATAACCCTCCCCAAAATCTATCCCCATTCCACCCTCCATAAATGTCTGACCCCTAACTGACCTGTCTGCCCAATTGAATTCTACTGTAGTTCATCCTCCCCCCTCAATCCTAGTTTAAATACTCCTCCAACCTTTCCATAAACCTCTCCCCAGCACAGCAGACCCCCTTCCATTCAGGTGCAAACCATATTTAGCATATAGGTTGTGCCCCAATGAAATGTCAGCCCAGTGCTCTAGAAACCCAAACCCTTCCTTCTTACACCAGATCTTAAGCCATGCATTCAGATCTCTAATCTCCCCCCGCCTTTCCTGTGTTGCGCATATCACAGGCAATATTTCAGAGAATATTACCTTGGAGGTCCTTCTCTTCAACTTGCAACCTAGTCCTTTAAATTGATTCTTAAGGAACCTCCACCTTCCATATATTCTGTCATTGACAGAAGACAGCCGGGTCATGCCCAGCCCCTCCCAGTAATTTATCAACCTGGTCCACCACATGCCGAACTCTGGCACCAGGGAGACAGCAAACCATTCGGTTGAGGCAATCCCGGCGACAAATTATTCTATCAGTCCTTCTGATTATAGATTCCCCTATTACCACCAACTGTCTAGGCCTACCTGCACTCCCCTCACCACCCCTACTAGATGGGCTGCTCACCAGCTGTTAGGGGTAGCAGTGACATCCAGGGCTGCCACCTCTGTGTTTGCCACCTCCCCATCTTTACTCAACTTGGCAAATTTATTTTGATGCACAAACACAGGACTGGCCTTCCTTTTCTGTGAGCCCCTTCCACTGCCTCTAACTACATTAACCCATCTTCCTACCTGATAATCTTGACTTGCCCCTCCACCCTCCACATCAACCCTACTGACCACCTACTCAGCAACCTGTAACCTGTGGGGAGCGAGTGATGCAAGTCTAATGCGTTTCGTCCCAACAGACTTCAACTGGGGTGTTTTGTCCCAATGGTTTTTTTCTCCTGTGGTCACAATTTTTTGTACTTATCAGTTACCGATGTTTGTACCTTTTAAGAATAAATCCCCTTTTTGACCTGCACCATATTAAGTATTTCTATTTTCTCCTTACTTTCATCCTGGTTTGATTGAGAATACCCCTCCATATATTACCAGTCTCCAGATGGATTCTTCATTGAGTTAGAGTCAAATTTAGTTTGGAGAATCGCCTGAGTCCTAGGCTTCCGGCTAAAACACATTCCATTGATCTATCCTTGCTGACAAGTGGACCCACCGTGTTTGGATCGAATCCCCATCTGGGTTCCAGTCAAATCTGAGTTGGTACAGCTCCTGATTCCTAGGCTCCCGGCCAATACGAGCTCAATTGACCCAATGCCGCTGGCAAATGGGTCCACCTTGTCTGGTAGGAGTATATATCTACATCTTTTTGATAGAAGGATTTTCTGCTTTGACAGCCAGTCCTTACTCATCCCATTACATCAGTGTTATCCCTACAGAGGATCTCTTTAAGTCAGCTATTTGATGGACACACTTCTTAGGAAGTTCACTTCTTTGGTGTTTTCATTTTGTTTCTCACTTTTTGGACTTTATCTTTATTGATTACATTTCTTGTATACGTTATTATTGTATTCATATATTACATGTTCATATTCCAATATTTTCAGTTTACCATGGTATATCTAATGCCTTAGAATTTTTGTTCCCTTCTCCTGACTGATACCTTTTAACAATGAGATCCCTCTGGTGCTTTGGAAGTTCTCTGCTTTTGCTATAGGATGCGACTAAGAAAATGTCAGGAAAGACCTACTAGAGCAGCTGAACTTTATTTGGGGTTAATCAGAGGCACTTTAAATGATGGCAGGTGTGTCCTGACTCCTATTTAACATGAGTATGAATGTGATTGCTTAATTCTGAACACAGCTATATCCCCAGTTATAAGAGGGTGTGCACACTTATGCAACCGCATTATTTTAGTTTTTTTATTCTTACCCCCCCCCCCCCCCCTAAAAGATTTCAGTTTGTTTTTCAATTGAGTTGTACAGTTTATAGGTCACATTAAAGGTGGAAAAAGTTCTGAAATGATTTATCTTTGTCTCATTTTTTTTACATCACAGAATCCTGACATTTTAATGGGGCGTTTAGACTTTTTAGATCTACTGTATGTGAACCCGGGGCTAACTACCGCCTTAAGCAAGTCTTCATTAGTCTAAAAAAAAATGCCACATAAAATAAAAATAAAATAAAAATAGGTATTGGTTTTTGGTATCGGCGAGTACCGATAGAAAAAGTATCAGTATTTGTACTTCAACACTAGATGGCCTAATTTTCTTATGAATCAGGAAGGATATTTTTATACAATTGTAAAAAATCTAAAATCAAACATTGAAATTGCAGTTGAATGAAGATTATTTTACTTAATTTTTATTGAAAAAAGTACAAAGGCACTGTACAACCAGTGTTCAAAATTGATGTGAACAATGAAACCAGTACAGGTAATGTCAGGGTCCTGGCCGCCCTGAGCGGCCCAATTTGCGCACACGCATGCGCGTGGCCATCACTGACCTCCCCAGGCATCAGTGCGCGCGTCGGCGCGCGCCGCGGGTGCGTGCACGCTCGCGACCGGCCAGCGGGCACGCTCCCGTGCGCTAATAGCGGGTGCGCGTCCACGTGCGCGAGTAGCGCTGTTTTGGCGCCAGTGTCCCTTTTTAGGGATGACAGCTGCAGCCCTGCGGTGCTGTTCGTCTGCAGCTCTGACCCTGAGTATTCCCTGCTATCTGCCTGTATCTGCTGCATCCCTTGGAACCCGACCCGGCCTGTTTGACTCCGCTAACCTCTCTGCTCCTTGACCCCGGCTTGCCTGACCCTGATCCTGGACTGTGTTACCTGTTGCTGAACCTCTGCCTGCCGTTGACCATCCTTTTGCCTGCCGTCTATGCCTGTCTGCCTTACGTTGTGACCCGGCCTGTCTGACTACCTCTGCCGTCCAAGTGTGCCTCTCTCTCTGCACAGGTCCTGCTGCTGCTACTGTTCCAGTGTCTGCCTCTCTCTCCGGTCATCCGACCCCTGCCTGCTGTACCATCTCCTGCAGCTTCATCAGCCAGAGGACCAGCACCAGCATCCATCCTACACCAGCTGACCCCACTGGACCGACACTCCTACTCCGCTGTGCTCACAGGACCACTGTCTCCACTCCAGTGGACCCTGAACCAGAGCCGTAAGAGAGGTCTCCTTTCCGTCAAGCCAGGCTCGCCAACAGGTACCTAACAGTACCAACAGCCCAGATGACCGAGCCTGCGGACGTAGCCTCTGCCATGCAGGAGATCTGCACCCACCTTGCAGCTCTCATCCAAGCAGTGAAGTCCCTGCAGGAAGGTTACGCCAAGTTGGAAGGACAAGTGCAGCATCTTTCCTGTCCCATGGCATCCACAACCCCTGCACCACCGGTAAAGCCCACCTCTCAGCCTACAGTTGTGATACTTCCTCCAGAGCCAAGAGTGCCCGTTCCGGAAAGATTCTCGGGAGATCGGTCCAAATTCCCGGCCTTCCGAGACGCCTGCCAGCTGTACTTCGCTCTCCAGCCCAGGACCTTTTCTTTGGAAGCCACCAAAGTGGGGTTCGTGGTGTCCTTGCTGCAGGGGGAGCCTCAGTCTTGGGCCCACCGCCTTCTGGGAGCCAACAGTCCACAGACCCAAGACCTTGCTACCTTCTTCCAGGCAATGGCGCAACTCTACGACGATCCCCAAAGAACCGCCACAGCCGAAGCTGCCTTGTCCACGCTCCAACAAGGCCGTAGAATGGCCGAGGACTATATTTCTGACTTTAGGCGCTGGAGCGCGGACACTCGTGGAATGATGCAGCCCTCAGGCATCAGTTCCACACAGGCCTGTCTGAAAGCCTGAAAGATGAACTGGCCCGAGTGGGAATCCCAGAGTCCCTGGAAGACCTGATCACCCTTACCATTCAGCTGGACCGCCAGCTCCGGGAACGTCGAGCTGAACGTTCCTCTCAACCAAACCGCCCAGCCTGGATGGTGGCAAGGGCTCCAACCCCTGCTTCCCGCTACCTACCTATGCCCACTGTGGTTCCAGCCAGCACTGCCTTTGATGGCTCTGAGCCCATGCAGATCGGACTTATGCGCTCTACCCTGTCTCCTGAAGAGCGCACCAGGCGCCGACAGTTGAATCTGTGTCTCTATTGCGGTGGTTCTGGACACTATGTAAACAACTGCCCGGTCAAGACACGTAAGTGCCTTTCATCTGTCTCTACTAACCCTGCACCTTGTCCAGCCAACACCACTCACCTGGCTCTTCCCCTCTCGTTGCAGCTCCAGGGAAGGACAATTCGCACCAACGCCATTATTGACTCCGAAGCATGCAGTTGCTTTATCGATGCCACCTTTGCCAGTCTACAAGCTTTGCCCCTCCAGGAGAAGACCCATGGACTTTCTGTCTTTTTGGCTGACGGCTCCCATGCACTAATAGCGGGTGCGCGCGCCCGTCCGCGTCCACGTGCGCGAGTAGCGCTGTTTTGGCGCCAGTGTCCCTTTTTAGGGATGACAGCTGCAGCCCTGCGGTGCTGTTCGTCTGCAGCTCTGACTCTGAGTATTCCCTGCTATCTGCCTGTATCTGCTGCATCCCGACCCGGCCTGTTTGACTCCGCTGACCTCTCTGCTCCTTGACCCCGGCTTGCCTGACCCTGCTCCTGGACTGTGTTACCTGTTGCTGAACCTCTGCCTGCCATTGACCATCCTTTTGCCTGCCGTCTATGCCTGTCTGCCTTACGTTGTGACCCGGCCTGTCTGACTACCTCTGCCATCCGAGCGTGCCTCTCTCTCTGCACAGGTCCTGCTGCTGCTACTGTTCCAGTGTCTGCCTCTCTCTCCGGTCATCCGACCCTGCCTGCTGTACCATCTCCTGCAGCTTCATCAGCCAGAGGACCAGCACCAGCATCCATCCTACACCAGCCGGCCCTACTGGACGGACACTCCTACTCCGCTGTGCTCACGGGACCACTGCCTCCACTCCAGTGGACCCTGAACCAGAGCCGTAAGAGAGGTCTTCTTCTGTCAAGCCAGGCTCGCCACCAGATACCTAACAGGTAGACTGTATACAAAAGAGGACATTAGCATGACCACATTGAAATTGACTCTGTCTATGGAAATCAAAGGAGAAGAAAAAAAATGACTTTTTAGACATAATTAAAACATTTAAATGTACAAACATTATTATAGCACGAGGGTATATACAGTATCTCACAAAAGTGAGTACACCCCTCATACTTTTGTGAGTATTTTATTATATCTTTTCATGTGACAACGCAGAGAGGGATGGCACATCCTCGGGAAATAAAGGGCTCAGGTAAGAAAAACGGGGGGCTAGGGGGCCAGTCACTGCCAGGTGTTTTTTTACCCTAATGCATCCTAAAAAAAACTTTAAATAATGCATTTTAAAGTATATAGATGTTACACTGTTATTTTAGGTTATATTCTTCCTCTTGCATGCATTTAAAGTTCTTCTTTTTTGCTTCATAAATAACACTTTGAATCTAATTATTGGGAAAACATTTTCTCATATAAGCTTATTTTCTCATTTTCACATTATTCTAAGCCAGGTTAGGACCAGGAAAACAAGAAAATCTTATTTGTCAAATAGATAACCCTGAATGATGTTACTTAGGACACCAAAAGCTGTGTGCCTACAGGCATCAGTGATGGAAATCAGGCCCTGGCACCTTTGCGTTGTTTCCTAGCTATTATTAGCAGTTGATGAATTTCATGTGTAGCTTGGATTTTTTAAAATCTGTAAGAAAAAAAAAAATATTTTTCAGGATGAAGCTTTTTTTTATATATAGATTTCAGGATATACTATTTCCATTTTCTAAAGAGTACTGATTTCTTGGCAGAATTAGAGATGGTAATGCAATCAACAGTGGGGGTAAATGTATTGCTAATGTATTTTTTCTACCATAGTACATTTGACATATTTTTCCTGAAATTTTCTATAACATTGGGCATTAAAAAGTAAATCCAAGAATCTAGTGGGTTCAGTGAACTGATATAGCAAGCCAGGGGATACTGCTGCAGTTTTAAAGTCCAAAAGTCACTCTGGTTATCTTAGTTCTAGCTTTATTTTTCTGTGAAAGTGATTCAGTTGCAAAATTACCACCAAAATGTCATTACCTTTTGTGAAACTTCACCAAAACTCCCAGTTTCCATTATTGAACAGCATATGCAAAATTTACTTGCGACAAAAAAAACTTTTTTGTGTATTTAGAAAGTATTTTTTTTTGTTTAAGGGTGTTTGTAGGTTAGTTTAATTTATTTTGTCCATAAAGCTGAGAGAGTTGATGACTAAATGAGACTGGGAAACAGAGCTGAGACGAAATGGTAAATTCAGAGGGAATTTGAAAGTCTTACGGAAGGGTGGGAGAGCCTGGGGTGTCAAGAGAGCCCCTATCAAGAGGCCAGGGAATGGGTAGCGGGGTGCTGCAACTGAAAAGGTTGAGAGTGCCATGTGCACCTTACTGCAAAGGATAATTATAGGCTGGGGTGGTTGCCTCTTCTGTGTACAGTTGGTTTAATTGTATGCAGGGACACACTTGATGCCTCCAGCTGCCATTGTGCTTTTGCTGGGCGCCCTGTGCTTCCTTGTGCCTTTAAGGAGGGGTGTACTTCCTCCAATCAAACCTGCCCTTAATCTATGCATTGCTACATGTGCTCTAACTTGGAAGATTCTGAAAATTATAGAGTTAGGACCGTAGTACATAGAGGAGCTGTCACGTACCTGACAGGAGACTGAAATGACAAGGTCGGCCTCTCTTATATCTCCAACCCAGGCCCCACTGATAGTGTAACAGATCGTGCCAAGGGACAGGAATACGAGTGCCTGTAGGTGTTGATTGCAGAGCTTGTGGCTGGAGTTGTAGACTCGTGAGACAGGCCGAACATCAGGTCAGGAACTGCAATGATGCCAGTCAGATCAGCTGAGGTTAAAGGGGCACTCCACCAGGCTTGTAGGTTCAGTATACGTGGCTTGCCGAGGGCTCCTCGACAGGCGTGAGAAAGGAGCACACTGTATCCACTGGAGCTGGGATGAGGGGCAGCCAGCGCTGGCACTCAGAGGAAATGTGAAGCCAAACAGGGGACAGAAGCGTAGTCAGAAGGATAGCCAGAGTCATCAACGAGCAGGCAGCGAGGTACCAAGGCATCAGACAGGAAAAAGGTCAGGAGCAAGCTGAAGTCAGGAACCGATGATAAAAAGCATAAACAAAATCCAAGGTCAGGTCAATGGCAAGCCAGGTCAGCAACAGATATAAAGCAGGATACAATCAGGGTACAGGGAAATAGCTGAAGATCAGTCAGCGCTGAACAGGAGTCAGAACATCTAAATAGGCCATCCGGCACCAATGGGGACTGTGAAGGTGTTCCCATGAGTGTGAGCATTCGTATACATGCATTTGCATTCCTGCAAATATTTGTTCACCTGTGCACAATTCTATGGGCAATAGTATGCACATGCAGCATGCTCATGTGCGTTCACCCGCCGTGTCACAGCAGTTCTCTGACAGGAGCCTTGACATAGGCACTGTTTTTAATGTGAATTGTTAGACAGGGACAATTTGGTTGTTTTTGCAAGCTAGCTTGTAAGTGTGCTGGGAAATCTTTGTTTGTGATGTGCATTGCCCTTCCATGCATGGGCGTAGCATAAGGGGTTGCAGGGGTCACAAGCGCAACCCCGACCCTAGCTCCAGGGGGCCCCTGCAGCCTTCCAGTCATATTATCATATCCTCCACAAAATCCAGCTCCGATCTAGTGCCCCACAGCCATGCTCCAGTACTGGGCTTCTACTTTGCCTTCCACAGTCCACACCCCTCTGTTCCCATTGGCTGGGGAGAAGCTGTAAGCCATTTCCTGAATGGAGAGGAGCACGAGGTGAGAACAGCCCAGGATGGGGAAGTGTCCTCCCCCAAAGCACCCTCTCCACCCTGCTTGCTATGCCCAGCTGCTGAGCTCCTTTCCCATTACAGCACTCTATACTGCTCTCCTCCACAGGGCTGAATTTACATTTTACATTTACAACACAGCCAGTTAGCCATGATCTGCACAGGGTGTATCTGCCTACTGCAACTACACTGCCACACCGCCGGATACACCCTGTGAAGACTGACAGACTGTGTGTAAAAGAATGTGATTTCAGACCTGTTTAGTGTGTGTGTGTGTGGGGGGGGGGGGGGGGGGGGGGGGGGGGGAGCTGTATACAGTGCAGAGATAGGAAAGGAGCTCTGCCAAGTGACCTGTCCTCTGATTCTCCAGCATTCTTTTTAGTTGTTTTTGATGGTGGAAACCCCTGCGTGGGCAATGGTTTTTGTTGAACTGTGAGTTTGTTTAATAAAAGTTTGCCAACAAGCCCTAAAACCACAGTTTGGACTGGCGTGGACTAAATAGCACCACTTGAACAATGTCTTTTTAGCAATAAGATGAAGGTCATTGCACATGATATACATGCATTTGTGTAGAAAGCTTTTTAAAAATACAGACATAACATGATCCAAAATAGATGGGTGACAACATCAGTAAAGTATATGGATTTTATATACAATAATGTAAACATAACGAGTATCTACGTAAATGAAGTACAGCAGCACAGTGCAATACCTTCAATAACATATTTTAAAAATGATGTTCTGAAACAATGTAACACCCCTGAGAACCAGGAGAGGAGAAATTTTATCTTTATAAAATAAGGGTGAAATATTTGTTGATATTTATTTGCCATGAGCCATGTATAATTGTATTTAAGAGAAGAGAAATATTGGAGGATGTTCTATGAAGGAACAAGGGACTAAAGAAAGGAGAGCCATTAATCATCCAGATTGTCACCATACGGTACAAAACAGGTTTGTCATTGTGGGCCTGGGAAGGTGCTCCTGACATCTGCACAACACCCGTACATCATACAGAGTCACTGCGCATATCAACCCATAAAGAAGAACTCTATGTTAATAAAAATACCGCATAATGTTTTAAAAATGAAAAACATATGTCCTGATTGTTGGTATTGATATATACACATGTACACTGCCGATGCATTTGGAGTCTAGCATTGGTCCAGATCTTCCTCTGCTGTGCTAAATAAGGGGAAGTCCTAAAAAAATAAAGGATTTCAATCTACAAATGGGCCGGTGTCACTAAACCTTGTACTTTGTACCTCTGTGTTACCATGGCAGCACAAGGAGGTTAGCAGGGTTGCAAGCTCATCCGTTTAATTACTGACTCAAATAAATTATACAGGGAGGCTGATAAATGAAAGGTAAGGCACCGGCTGAATCTAATTAACCTGATATGTCAGTAATTGAAGGGATGAGTTAAAGATTAGGTTGTGAGGCAGTTAAGTGCAGGTACTATTTTGGGAACAAAAATTCTAATCAGTGCACTGATATAGAGTTTGAGGAAAAAGTTCCTTTTGGCTATTGTGTGACTTTGGCTCTGACCCTGCCTTGTCCTTTGGATCCCGTTATGTTTCTTCTGTTGTCTGCCTTGACCTCCAACCTGTTGTACTGTACTGATAGAATGTTGTCTACTTGACTTTCCACCTTATAAACAGCCTACCCTGCCCTCTGCCTGCTAACATAGTAAGTCTGGTTGAAAAATAAGACACAAGTCCATCCAGTTCAACCAAAGAACAACCATATTGTTGCATGGCAAGTAGGTTTCCTTTCTGTTTGTCAGCTGTAACAGGTGGAGCAAAGCTTACTTTCCACCTTTATAATTCCCCCACTACATCAGCCACATGCACCACACTTATATACACTCATCGGCCACTTTATTAGGTACACCTTGCTAGTACCGGGTTGGACCCCCTTTTGCCTTCAGAACTGCCTTAATTCTTTGTGGCATAGATTTAACAATGTGTTCCAAACATACCTATTTGGTCCATATTGACATGATAGCATCACGCAGTTGCTGTAGATTTGTTGGCTGCACATCCATGATGTGAATTTCTCGTCATTTAGTACAGACTCCCTCTACAGTGCAGACCCCCCTACAATACAGCCCCCCTACAGTGCAGACCCCCCTACAGTGCAGAACCCCCTAAAATACAGACCCCCCTACAGTGCAGACCCTCCCTACAATACAGACCCCCCTACAATACAGACCCCCCTACAGTACAGACCCCCCCCCCCCTACAGTGCAGACTCCCCCTCCTACAGTGCAGACCCCCCTTTTAAAATACAGACCCCCCCACAGCGCAGACACCCCCTCCTACAATACAGACCCCCCTACAGTGCAGACCCCCCTTCAGACCCATAATGTACCTCGTCTCAGATGATCAGTGCAGGACATGTGCAGTCAGCACGTGTAGACATAACGGAGGAGGGGGAGGCGGCTTCACTCTGCTCGGCTGTGTGAGACAGCCGAGACTTATCAGAGCCGCGGCACAGCCACGAGAGAAGGGGATCGTTGCGGCCGGGTCCCGGGTGTGCCGACAGGTGTCACTCAGGTGCGGCACGCAACCCCCCCCCCTGCAAAGCCAGGCTCTGTGTGTGTGTGCTAGTACCTGCGCTTAGCCCCTCCGCCCAGCCCAGCCCAGCCCACCCAAGTGCAGTATCAATCGATCACTGTCACTTACAAAACACATAACTGCAGCATTCGCAGAGTTAGGCCTGATCCCTGCAAACGCTAACAGTTTTTTTGGTAGCATTTGAAGCAGTCGCTGACAGTCAGGTGCTCTTTTTTCATGTGAATCTCACTAGTGTAACAGTAAATTTAGAGACCAAAATGTCCAATCGAAGGTGCAGTAGTGAAGAGTACTTCACGTTTCTGAGCCTGACAGATGAGAGTGAAGAGGAAGTCACCCCTCTGTTACAATTCTGGGTCTGAATATGAACCTGTAGACAGCAGCGGCACCCTGACAGATAGCCTACGAAAATGTGGTCACTGCCAAGGTCAGGGGTACCCGCCCCTGTTCTTCTGCTGTTGTTGAGGTGCAAGAACCACAGGGCTCTCGTATGAAGCAGAAAGCCAGTACTAGTGATGCTCATCCTTCTGGTGAACTGGCAAGTTCAAGCAGCCTAGTACATCCTGGTCATACATCCAGCACTGCAGTAACACTTGGTGACGTGGCGAGTCCCATAAGTGCAGTTCAAGCTGGTGAGGTGGCAAGCACAAGTAGAGTCCCGCAGCCACCAAGAAGACAAATACAGGCCAGTCGAGCCCATAGTATCCTTCCTCCTGCATTTGCCAATCCCAATTGGGAGCCCACCCCTTCTGCAGTACCCGTACTTCCCCCATTCACTGGCCAACCCAGAATTCAGGTGGAAACAGTTGATTTTACGTCACTTGATTTTTATTCGCTGTTTTTCACAGAAGATCTCTATAGATCTGTTGTGGACCAAAGCAATTTTTATGCTGGTCAATTCATCGCCGCTAATCCCCAATTGGCCCTTGCCAGAGATTGGAGACCTATTACAGTCTCTGAATTTAATATCTTGCTGTTCATGCACTTCAATGACAATGAACTCTGCCGTCCTCGGGGTGACCCTGGATACGATCGGCTCCACAAAATTCTGCCCCTCTTAAACCACTTCAGCCAACAGTTTGCGGCCTTGTTTACTCCCGATCAAGTTGTCTGCGTTGATGAGTTCCTGATTTCTGTTTTCTGGCCGCTTGTCTATCAAACGGTATCTTCCCAGCAAGTGTGCCAGATATGGGGGATAAGATGTATAAGCTCTGTGACAGGTCAACAGGCTATACATATAGTTTTATGGTTTATGCGGGAAGAGATAGTCACGTGGAGACGGAGAACTGCCCAGACTACATAGGGAGCGCTGGTAAGATTGTGTGGGACTTGGTGTCACCCTTATTTGGAAAGGGGTACCACTTGTACATGGACAATTTATTAGACAAGCGTGCCACTTTTTAGACACCTTTTTGATTGTGGAATTGGCGCATGTGGCACTGTGTGATCTAATCGACGGGGGCTTCCCCCAACGGCTTGTAGATTTAATAATTTGTTAGCAGTGAAGTGGAGAATCTTTTCGTTCTGTCCTCCCTTCACGCAGACACGACTGTCCAAATTCCTACAGCGACTGGTGTTGTGGAGAAACCCCTCTCTGTCCATGAATATAACCTTAACATAGGAGGGGTAAACCTCAATGACCAGTTGTTGGCGCCGTACCTAATTGCCCGTAAGGCCAGACGCTGGTACAAAAAGTGTCTGTATATTTATTCCAATTGGCTCTGCTGAATGCTTATTTGCTTTACAAACCTTCAGGACGAACTTGGATCCTTCCTTACATTCCAGAAGAGATCATCACAGCCCTTCTGTTTCCAGAAGGTGCTGTGGCCCACCTTCCCAGCGCAAATGCAGGGAGCCGGCTTCATAAGAGGCATTTTCCGTATGTCCTCCCTGGTACCCCTACCCAAAGAAATCCCCAAAGAAGATGTCGTGTCTGCAGAAAACACAGATTTAGGTGTGACACCCGCTTTTATTGTCCCCCCTGTCCTGACAAACCTGGTCTCTGCAAAGAAGATGTCGTGTCTGCAGAAAACACAGATTTAGGCATGACACCCGCTTTTATTGTCCCCCCTGTCCTGACCCTTCTGGTCTCTGCATCGTTGACTCTTTCAAACGCTACCACACACTAGTGGAGTATTAGCGTAGGGTACAGCATTGCACAGTCCTAGGGCACACTTACACAGGGTCTCGAAAGATGAGATGGCCCTCACATATTGAGAGACCCTAATCTGCAACGTTTACAGTTTATATAAAAGTGCAAAAAAAAAAATAATCACAATTTTACGCCTTTAGAAAGCCTGAAGGCAGTGCTTGGTTTTTGGGGTCCTGTACACGGCTAGGCTCCCAAAAAGTATCCGCATACTCAGGAGAAGTAGCAGAATCTATTTTGGGGTGTAATTCCACATATAACCATGCCATGTTTGAACAATAAATAATCTAAAAATAATCTAAAATGACCAGTTTGCAAAGCTCAGAGTATCCGAAAGATGAGTGACCTTTCACATAAATAGATATATAAAAACATAAAATAATGAACTAAATAGATAAAATTCCTTAATAGCAATACACATAAAATATTGAATAAATATAAGACGTGTGTAAAAAATGAAAAAATATTCAATAAAAGTGATGGTGCTAAAATAACCGTGCTGAAAATAAATTTATGTGCTGGGGTAAAAATGATGATGGGTTAAAAATAGTGAACACGAAATCTTCTAGCAATAAAAGGTGCACAGTGCAACGTGCAAAATATGTGAATAAAGAACCAATAGAGAGCCGATAAATTGGTTCTGAAAGTGCAAGGGAATTGCAAGGAAATTGCAAGGGAAATTAATGATTGAATGTGCAGAAATATCCAAAATAATGACAAAGTGACCATACAGATGAAAAGAGTGTGTCACTGTAGGTATGGTATAATCAGATGATACCAAAACAATAATATCGCTGAAAAAAATTATTAAAGAAAAAAAGTAAAATTTGGTGCACTACAAGTCCCAGCTTGTAAAGAAAAAAATGGCGGAAAATAAACGATAAAGTCCACAATCTGGAACAATGAAGAGCATAATGCTCTGGAATAAGTGAAGGTGAGTAGAAATATTCAGGAATCTTTGTGTTGATCACAGTGATGATCCGTGCAGGCAGTGCTCTGTGCTGACTTCAGGGGTGCACCCTACTAGTCCCCCCAGCCTCTCACCTCTATTTGCGGCCCCTACAGGCCTAGTGGAGCAGATAGCCTCTAAAGTGGCAAGCCTGGTCACTTTCCGGGTCCTTTTTCTTATGGGCTCCTATGGGCTCCTATAGGCTTCTATGGGCTCCTATGGACTCCTACTCCGATCCAAAAAGGCACTCCAGGGGTAAGGGGTCACTCACGGGTTAGATCAGCATGTAGGGGTTAAAGGTACAAAGAAGCGCTCCAATGTGTAGTAAAAAACAGGTTTATTGAAACAAAAATAATATCCACTCACATTTAAAGTTTTCTTGCATCAGCATAGATGAACTTCCGGTCGCGGCCGCAAACCGGAAGTAGAGCGATAGGCACCTGACTTCCTTCCTCCCTCACTAGTATCGTCACTAGCACACGTGACTTTGTCAAAGGGTAAGGCTGTCAGGTGTCTCTGGGCCTATTTATACAGTGGTCAATTGACGCTGTGCTGACAGCGGTGTAAATAACGACTAAAAGTTGACATTTGGACATACATAGTAGGACTTGATGACATATGCAATCCTAATCTGAGAAAATGAATCTATTTTTATTACATATAAAGGTCTGAAAATAAGGAAATAATTTAGCCTCATGGTATAATATTAAATAACAATCACAGTGCCATCCAGTGGCCGGAGGTGTAAATTGATTTCTAAAAGTAGGAGAGACTACTCAATAGTGACATCCAGTGGTAGTAGATAAAAATAGGAGAGACTACTCAATAGTGACATCCAGTGGTAGTAGATAAAAATAGGAGAGACTACTCAATAGTGACATCCAGTGGTAGTAGATAAAAATGACCATCAGGAAATATCCTTCATGTATGCCATCTAGTGGTCACTTGTAAGATTGGCCATATTCTTTAAAAATTCCAATTCTATTAGAAGAACTTTGTTAAAATTATGTATAAAAATGTAGTTTCAAGATGTAAAAAGGTCTAATAAAAATATTTTTTAGATAAAGAGACCTTACATAATAAAAAAAGACCCGACTAAAAATAATTAAAAAATAGGGAGAAAATTAATTATATTGGTAAAATCATTAAAATAAATATTAATAATATACCAGCATGTAATCAATAATTGGATATAAAACAATTCAAGTCGAATTCGACATTATGTCCCCATGGTCTGAGTGTACACAATTCATATATCCATCTGGATTCAGCTTGGCTGATTCTAATAATCTTATTGTCACCTCTCCAGTGTGGCTTATATTTTTCGATGGCACATATTTTTAGGGACGAGGGATCTTTTTTGTGATATTTGGCATAATGCCTTGATAAGCTGTGCTTGTCAAAACCCTTTTTAATGTTTTGGACATGTTCCCGCAATCTCTTCCACAATTCTCTTTTTGTCCTTCCTATGTATTGGATCTTGCAAGGGCACTCCATTAGGTATACTACGCCCTCAGTCTTACATGTTATGAAGTCTTCAATATCATAGTCCTTATTTGTGACAGTAGATGTGAAGGAAGACTTCTTTTTCTTGGGCTCTTTAGTATGTCGACATGCATAACACTTTTTGCATGGGTAGTAGCCCTTCCCCTCAAAGAACGAAAAAGTCTTCTTAGGTGGTGGGTCTAGCACATTTTTAGCCAAATTGTCTCTTAGGGTAGGAGCCCGCCTGTAAGTGAATTTGGGTCTTTCTGGGAGAATGGTACTAAGGTGTCGATCTGTTTTTAAAATATCCCAATGTTTTTTAAAAATTTTCTCTACATGTTTGTGTTGTACATTAAAATCCATTATAATTGGTACTCTTTCTTTATCATCTATTTTTTTGGTGGTATCTTTTATTAGTGCATCTCTGTCTACATGTGAAATATCTTGTATCTTTTCTTCAATGAATGCTGTCTTGTATCCCTTTTGTATGAATCTCTCTCCAATCATTTCAGCTTGTTTCATGTAGGTCTGTTTATCCGAACAATTTCGCCTTAATCTGATCAGCTGTCCCTTTGGAATATTTTCGAGCCAAGTGTTGTGATGACAGCTATCCAGCGGAAGATAGCTATTTCTATCTACTGTTTTAAAATAAGTCTGTGTAGTAAGGAAGTTTTCCTCTTTCTTAATTAGTAGATCTAGAAAATTAATTTTGTCTGTGCTAATCTCCCAAGTGAGCTTAATATTTTTAGTGTTCGTGTTTAGTCGAAAGCAGAAATCTGTGAGACTGTCTCTGTCTCCAGACCAAATTATGATAATGTCGTCAATATATCTTTTATATAGAATTAGTTGGTGCGGAAACTGTTTGTACAGGGCCTCTTCTTCCCATTCGGCCATGTATAAATTAGCTACACTGGGAGCAAATTTTGCTCCCATCGCGATACCACATATCTGTTTGTAATAAGTACTATTAAACCAAAAATAGTTTGAGTCTAGGCTGAATTTAAGACAGTCTAATAGGAACCTTCTCTGTACACATTTGAGTTCACTGAGATTTCTAAGGGCCCATTTTGTGGCCTGTATTGCCTCCTCATGGTTTATAATTGTATAGAGTGACCCTACATCTGCCGTTGCCAAGTAAATGGGATCATCTTTTAGATTAAGTGTATTGAGAAGCTGAATGAGGTGCTTTGTATCCCTGAGATAAGATTTTGTTTTCTTGACCACTGGTTGTAGGAAGCCATCTATATATTCCCCCATTCTTGCACACACTGAGTTAATGCCATTCACTATGGGTCTCCCAGGGGGATTGTCACTGTTTTTGTGTACTAGTAGGGTGCACCCCTGAAGTCAGCACAGAGCACTGCCTGCACGGATCATCACTGTGATCAACACAAAGATTCCTGAATATTTCTACTCACCTTCACTTATTCCAGAGCATTATGCTCTTCATTGTTCCAGATTGTGGACTTTATCGTTTATTTTCCGCCATTTTTTTCTTTACAAGCTGGGACTTGTAGTGCACCAAATTTTACTTTTATTTTTTAATAATTTTTTTCAGCGATATTATTGTTTTGGTATCATCTGATTTTACCATACCTACAGTGACACACTCTTTTCATCTGTATGGTCACTTTGTCATTATTTTGGATATTTCTGCACATTCAATCATTAATTTCCCTTGCAATTTCCTTGCAATTCCCTTGCACGTTCAGAACCAATTTATCGGCTCTCTATTGGTTCTTTATTCACATATTTTGCACGTTGCACTGTGCACCTTTTATTGCTAGAAGATTTCGTGTTCACTATTTTTAACCCATCATCATTTTTACCCCAGCACATATATTTATTTTCAGCACGGTTATTTTAGCACCATCACTTTTATTGAATATTTTTTCATTTTTTACACACGTCTTATATTTATTCAATATTTTATGTGTATTGCTATTAAGGAATTTTATCTATTTAGTTCATTATTTTATGTTTTTATATATCTATTTATGTGAAAGGTCACTCATCTTTCGGATACTCTGAGCTTTGCAAACTGGTCATTTTAGATTATTTTTAGATTATTTATTGATTTACATAAGGGTTAGCGCCACATACCCTCTTCATTCAATTTTACCTTTACAAGTGTGAGATCACTTATATGTTGGCTGCTTTCCTTTTCCATTTTTCTCCTTATTTGATTTAATAGTTTTTGGTTGAGCGCACTGGTTACCCCTATTATCTAGATTTTTTCATATCTCATATTACTAGCGCTGCTTACCATGGAAGTATTTAGCCTCCTAGATAATCGTACCTTTGACCTAGATGAAATTTTTGAAAGACAAGATACTAATATCATAGGAAATATCGAAAGCTCATTCCGCAAGATAGGTCATCTTATGGAAGAGAAAATAAATGCAAGCTGGGATATAGCAACACATGAAAAATATATTAAGGATAAAATAGTACCTAGAAGATTACGCTGGGATGTACCATTGAATGATGTAACCCATCATTCAATGGTATCTCTGTAGATGAGTGGTTTCATTTTTTCAATAACAAAGGGTTAGATCTATTAGATCTCTTGATAAAAAGAAAACAAAAGAAAGTGAGGATAATAAACAAAACTATAGAAGAAATCAAATTAACCCTAGAACCACTAAAAGATACACCAGAATTCCATACATTATCCAAACAACTAAGTAGAGATATAGAACAAAAAGACAAGGAAAATGCAGCTAGAAAAAAGAAAAAATATCAAAGAGATGTAAAAGACTTCGATGATGACCTTGTTTTTAAATGGCAAAATAAACCAGATGAGCCGGGAATCAATTCCAATGCCAGCTCACCTGTGAAAGAGGTCAGACTAGACCTGAACCCCAAAGAGGAAAAACAGAGAGAAATTCCCTCAAACACTAATGCCCATGGCAATTATAATGGGTATAATACACCAAACCAAAAACCGAGATGGAACAACAATAACTATAACTGGAAAAAAACATTTTGGAAGAACAATTGGAACAATGGTTATAACAACAACTTCCAGGGAAGACCATACCAGCAACCCCCCTACAATAGAAGATCACCAACACCTCCTTGGAGGAACCAAGAAAGAGAAGGAGAAAGAAATCATTATATAGACAAAAGTAGGAGAGACGACAGAACATGGAGAGAGGAAAGACCGTATCATCAAGACGACAGAAGAGGTAGATCCCCACATAACAACTACTACACTGTACCAGTATACAATAAGTTTGAAAACCTGAGAAGGTACGATGATGGGAGATCGCCAGCCTATCAGAGGTACCCGCAGGAGAGGCAAAAACAAGAAAGAAGTCCTGCACGTTTTTTAGATCAAAGACGACGAAATTCCCCAAGACGCCACCACCAAGAAGACAGACCCCGGAGACCCGACAGATACACCCCGGAAGACAACAAGAACAGAAAGACCGGAAAAGAAGAAGACAAGAAACCGGAACATCAGAGGGACAGACACAGAGAAGATCACTCGAGAAAAACCCCAAGGAGATCAATGGAGAAGAAGAATATAAGAAACGAAAAACGCGAAGAGGATGCCGGGCAGGAGTCAAGAAGCAAAAGGAAAAGAGAATAATAGGAGATGGAATTATTAATATAAGTGGAGTGGTACTAACACAGGAAGAGATTAAAGTGCTAGATAAAGGATTAAAATTTGCCCCAATAAAAAACATCAACAAATTTAATGCATATGTGGATATAAATAAGTTCATAAGGAGCCTCAATATAAAGAAATACATGCTCAATAATACAGGAGTAGGAAGAGGAACCAAGATACCCGACAACAATGGAATACAGTACAGTAACCTGAAGAACAAATCACTGTTTAACCCACCACCGGGAAATGAAGGACACATAGAAGTTTTCAAAAAATTGGTACTGAAAGATCTGCAAGAATTGAAAATAAAAAAGGTTTATAACCCTGGTGACATAAAAAATGGGATAAAGAAGCTTGAAGCAAGAAAAGACATTGTGATACGTCAAGCAGACAAAGGAGGAGCCATAGTTATACAGTCTAAGGTAGATTACAATGATGAAATCAACCGACAACTAAATGATGAGACCACCTATCAGAAACTTCTAAGTAATCCAACGATGAGATATAGGAAAGAACTTACTCGAATAATCCAGAAAGGTTCAGATAAAGGACTACTAAACAAAAAAGAGAGTAAATACCTACAACCCAACATCTGTAGGGTACCTGTCATTTATACAGTACCGATGGTACACAAAAACAGTGACAATCCCCCTGGGAGACCCATAGTGAATGGCATTAACTCAGTGTGTGCAAGAATGGGGGAATATATAGATGGCTTCCTACAACCAGTGGTCAAGAAAACAAAATCTTATCTCAGGGATACAAAGCACCTCATTCAGCTTCTCAATACACTTAATCTAAAAGATGATCCCATTTACTTGGCAACGGCAGATGTAGGGTCACTCTATACAATTATAAACCATGAGGAGGCAATACAGGCCACAAAATGGGCCCTTAGAAATCTCAGTGAACTCAAATGTGTACAGAGAAGGTTCCTATTAGACTGTCTTAAATTCAGCCTAGACTCAAACTATTTTTGGTTTAATAGTACTTATTACAAACAGATATGTGGTATCGCGATGGGAGCAAAATTTGCTCCCAGTGTAGCTAATTTATACATGGCCGAATGGGAAGAAGAGGCCCTGTACAAACAGTTTCCGCACCAACTAATTCTATATAAAAGATATATTGACGACATTATCATAATTTGGTCTGGAGACAGAGACAGTCTCACAGATTTCTGCTTTCGACTAAACACGAACACTAAAAATATTAAGCTCACTTGGGAGATTAGCACAGACAAAATTAATTTTCTAGATCTACTAATTAAGAAAGAGGAAAACTTCCTTACTACACAGACTTATTTTAAAACAGTAGATAGAAATAGCTATCTTCCGCTGGATAGCTGTCATCACAACACTTGGCTCGAAAATATTCCAAAGGGACAGCTGATCAGATTAAGGCGAAATTGTTCGGATAAACAGACCTACATGAAACAAGCTGAAATGATTGGAGAGAGATTCATACAAAAGGGATACAAGACAGCATTCATTGAAGAAAAGATACAAGATATTGCACATGTAGACAGAGATGCACTAATAAAAGATACCACCAAAAAAATAGATGATAAAGAAAGAGTACCAATTATAATGGATTTTAATGTACAACACAAACATGTAGAGAAAATTTTTAAAAAACATTGGGATATTTTAAAAACAGATCGACACCTTAGTACCATTCTCCCAGAAAGACCCAAATTCACTTACAGGCGGGCTCCTACCCTAAGAGACAATTTGGCTAAAAATGTGCTAGACCCACCACCTAAGAAGACTTTTTCGCTCTTTGAGGGGAAGGGCTACTACCCATGCAAAAAGTGTTATGCATGTCGACATACTAAAGAGCCCAAGAAAAAGAAGTCTTCCTTCACATCTACTGTCACAAATAAGGACTATGATATTGAAGACTTCATAACATGTAAGACTGAGGGCGTAGTATACCTAATGGAGTGCCCTTGCAAGATCCAATACATAGGAAGGACAAAAAGAGAATTGTGGAAGAGATTGCGGGAACATGTCCAAAACATTAAAAAGGGTTTTGACAAGCACAGCTTATCAAGGCATTATGCCAAATATCACAAAAAAGATCCCTCGTCCCTAAAAATATGTGCCATCGAAAAATATAAGCCACACTGGAGAGGTGACAATAAGATTATTAGAATCAGCCAAGCTGAATCCAGATGGATATATGAATTGTGTACACTCAGACCATGGGGACATAATGTCGAATTCGACTTGAATTGTTTTATATCCAATTATTGGTTACATGCTGGTATATTATTAATATTTATTTTAATGATTTTACCAATATGATTAATTTTCTCCCTATTTTTTAATTATTTTTAGTCGGGTCTTTTTTTATTATGTAAGGTCTCTTTATCTAAAAAATATTTTTATTAGACCTTTTTACATCTTGAAACTACATTTTTATACATAATTTTAACAAAGTTCTTCTAATAGAATTGGAATTTTTAAAGAATATGGCCAATCTTACAAGTGACCACTAGATGGCATACATGAAGGATATTTCCTGATGGTCATTTTTATCTACTACCACTGGATGTCACTATTGAGTAGTCTCTCCTATTTTTATCTACTACCACTGGATGTCACTATTGAGTAGTCTCTCCTATTTTTATCTACTACCACTGGATGTCACTATTGAGTAGTCTCTCCTACTTTTAGAAATCAATTTACACCTCCGGCCACTGGATGGCACTGTGATTGTTATTTATTATTATACCATGAGGCTAAATTATTTCCTTATTTTCAGACCTTTATATGTAATAAAAATAGATTAATTTTCTCAGATTAGGATTGCATATGTCATCAAGTCCTACTATGTATGTCCAAATGTCAACTTTTAGTCGCTATTTACACCGCTGTCAGCACAGCGTCAATTGACCACTGTATAAATAGGCCCAGAGACACCTGACAGCCTTACCCTTTGACAAAGTCACGTGTGCTAGTGACGATACTAGTGAGGGAGGAAGGAAGTCAGGTGCCTATCGCTCTACTTCCGCTTTGCGGCCGCGACCGGAAGTTCATCTATGCTGATGCAAGAAAACTTTAAATGTGAGTGGATATTATTTTTGTTTCAATAAACCTGTTTTTTACTACACATTGGAGCGCTTCTTTGTACCTTTAACCCCTACATGCTGATCTAACCCGTGAGTGACCCCTTACCCCTGGAGTGCCTTTTTGGATCGGAGTAGGAGTCCATAGGAGCCCATAGAAGCCTATAGGAGCCCATAGGAGCCCATAAGAAAAAGGACCCGGAAAGTGACCAGGCTTGCCACTTTAGATGCTATCTGCTCCACTAGGCCTGTAGGGGCCGCAAATAGAGGTGAGAGGCTGGGGGAACTAGTAGGGTGCACCCCTGAAGTCAGCACAGAGCACTGCCTGCACGGATCATCACTGTGATCAACACAAAGATTCCTGAATATTTCTACTCACCTTCACTTATTCCAGAGCATTATGCTCTTCATTGTTCCAGATTGTGGACTTTATCGTTTATTTTCCGCCATTTTTTTCTTTACAAGCTGGGACTTGTAGTGCACCAAATTTTACTTTTATTTTTTAATAATTTTTTTCAGCGATATTATTGTTTTGGTATCATCTGATTATACCATACCTACAGTGACACACTCTTTTCATCTGTATGGTCACTTTGTCATTATTTTGGATATTTCTGCACATTCAATCATTAATTTCCCTTGCAATTTCCTTGCAATTCCCTTGCACTTTCAGAACCAATTTATCGGCTCTCTATTGGTTCTTTATTCACATATTTTGCACGTTGCACTGTGCACCTTTTATTGCTAGAAGATTTCGTGTTCACTATTTTTAACCCATCATCATTTTTACCCCAGCACATATATTTATTTTCAGCACGGTTATTTTAGCACCATCACTTTTATTGAATATTTTTTCATTTTTTACACACGTCTTATATTTATTCAATATTTTATGTGTATTGCTATTAAGGAATTTTATCTATTTAGTTCATTATTTTATGTTTTTATATATCTATTTATGTGAAAGGTCACTCATCTTTCGGATACTCTGAGCTTTGCAAACTGGTCATTTTAGATTATTTTTAGATTATTTATTGATTTACATAAGGGTTAGCGCCACATACCCTCTTCATTCAATTTTACCTTTACAAGTGTGAGATCACTTATATGTTGGCTGCTTTCCTTTTCCATTTTTCTCCTTATTTGATTTAATAGTTTTTGGTTGAGCGCACTGGTTACCCCTATTATCTAGATGTTTGAACAATATATAATTTAGTGACAACTTTGTGTAAAAAAAAAAAAAAAAAAATGAATTTCCCCGAAACTTGTGGCAAAATATAAACTATTTCACACATGTGGTATCCCCGTACTCAGGAGAAGCAGCAGAATTTATTTTGGGGTGTCATTTCACATATGCTCAAGGTATGTTTGAGCAATATATCATTTAGTGACAACTTTGTGCAAAAGAAAAACGTTTGTAATTTTCCCGCAACTTGTGGCAAATTGTTAAATATTCCATGGACTCAACATGCCTCTCAGCAAATAGCTTGGGGTGTCTACTTTCCAAAATGGGGTAATTTGGGGGGGGTTTTGTGCTATATTGGCATTTTATGGCCTTCAAAACTGTGATAGGTAGTGAGGAGTGAAATCAAAAATTTAAGCCCTTAGAAATTCTGAAGGCGGTGATTGGTTTTCAGGGTCCCGTACGCGGCTAGGCTCCCAAAAAGTCTCACACATGAGTTATTCCCATACTCAGGAGAAGTAGCATAATGTATTTTGGTGTGTAATTCTACATATAACAATGGCATGTGTGAGCAATATATCATTTAGTGACATCTTTGTGTAATTTTTTTATTTTTCATTTTTTTAATCACTTGTGACAAAAAAAAAATTATATTCAATGGGCTCAACATGCCTCTCAGCAATTTCCTTGGGGGGGGGGGGGGGGGGGGGGGGGGGTTGTACTGCCCTGAAATTTTAGCACCTCAAGAAATGAGATAGGCAGCCATAAACTAAAAGCTGCGTAAATTCTAGAAAATGTACCCTAGTTTGTAGATGCTATAACTCTTGTGCAAATCAATAAATATACGCTTATTGACATTTTTTTTTTACCAAAGACATGTGGCTGAATACATTTTGGCCTAAATGTATGACTAAAATTGAGTTTATAGGATTCTTTTAAAAACAAAAATTAGAAAATATCATTTTTTTTTCAAAATTTTTGTTTTTTTCTGTTTATATCGCAAAAAATGTAAATCGCAGAGGCAATCAAATACCATCAAAAGAAAGTTCTATTTGTGAGACAGAAAGCATGCATTGCATGACCGCGTAATTACCAGTTAAAGCAGCGCAGTGCCAAATTTTAAAAAGTGCTTTGGTCATTGAGCGGCCAAATCTTCCGGGGCTGAAGTAGTAAATGTACACGGGACGTTTTAAAACCTCCCCTAAATGATTTAACTTGAAAGATAGTAAGCAACGTTTAAAAATGTCCTTTTTGCCACGTTTACATGCCGCGTTTAGAAGCGTTTTTTTTAATGTTTTTTTTTTTTTCAAATAGTTAAAAATGAAAACGCCTGCTAAATGCGAGTTACCGCGTTTACAAGATGTTACAAGTATTTCATTTTTCAAATGCCTCTGAACAACCGTCCTGAACGCATTTTTTTTGCTTTCCAAAAAATGCTTCTAAACTCAACTGCCTAGAAACGATTATAAACATGTATACATAATACATGTACTGATAAGATAACATAGAGGAGAGTTTAGGGCCAGCTGAAAAAAACGCAGAACTGCTCCTAAACATCCGTTTACCAGCAGCAGTGTAGAAGCCTAATGCGGCGTACACACGAGTGGTTTTGCAGTCGGAATAAAGGTGAAGGTTTCTCAGACGGAATTCCGATGGAATTTCGCTCAAGCGGTCTTGCCTACACACGGTCACACCAAAGTCCGACCGTCTAGAACGCGGTGACGTACAACACATACGACGGGACTAGAAAAAGGAAGTTCAATAGCCATTAACCAATAGCTTCCCTCTCGTACTTGCTTCAGAGCGTGCGTTGTTTTTGGTACATTCGGAACAGCATACAAATTCCCGATAGGAATTGGTTTCCGTCTGAAAAATTTAGAACATGTTCTCTTTCTAGGTCCGTCAGAAATTTCGACGTAAAAAGTCCGATGGGGCATACACACGATCGGAATATACGATGAAAAGCTCCCGTCTGACTATTTCTGTCGGACATTCCTCTTGTGTGTACATGGCATAAGAGCTGTGAAAATGTGGAATAGACACCCTCCAGAGGTGGTTCTGGCCAGTTCAGTAGATTGCTTTAAAAAAGGCCTGGATTCTTTCCTCAATGTACATAATATAACTGGGTACTGACATTTATAGGTAAAGTTGATCCAGGGAAAATCTGATTGCCTTTTGGGGGATCAGGAAGGATTTTTTTCCCCATGTTGAAGTAAATGCGATCATGTTTTGCTGTTTTTTTTTTGCCTTCCTCTGGATCAACTGTGGGTATAGAATTGTGTGTACAGGATTGTATAATTGTTTTCCCTTTTATTGGTTGAACTGGATGGTCTTTTTTCAACCAGACTAACTAGGTAGCTATGATAATGATGGCCCATGGGGCTTGTCTGGAAATGGCCAAAATTATAGCAAAAAAACATGTAAAGTACATTTCCGTAATTTTTTTGTTCTTGTTGTTGCTTACATTTACTTGTTCATTTTCAGCGTCCTGCATCATTTTAACTATAGTACAGAGCACTCCATGCTGTTTACATGATGACAAAAGAACACAAAGTACATGCATCCTGCAAGTAAAAGTATGTTACTTCCTGACACATTAACCAACACGAGGATGATAAGTGTATTCCACATCGCTAATTTGTTGGGCTCGATATCCTGGTGTGCCCTAATAGCATCATTTCAAAGAAGAAGATTACAGGAGCATTTAAGGAATGAAAAAAACATTCCAGATTTATCTGTATATAATTACAATAATAAGCTGCTCAGTACAGTGTATAAAAAAACGAAGATGTAACATCAGAGCCATTAGCGGGAGTCACAGCATGTCCTGTATATCTGGATGATTCAGACTCCTCTGCAACCAGGAGCTCCAGAACAAGAAAATAGAAAGGGACATTTCTCATCCTTACAGTGCTTACTCCCACATTCCCCATCCCAATAAAGCAGGATTTATTTTTGGTCACAAAATGTTTAGAAATATATTAAATACAGGATAGTCAAAGGGAGTCAAGACCTTTTCAAAACCAGACGTGAAAAGTGCTCTTTTTCTAGACCTAGTAGTTCAGGAGGCCCAAGTGACCTTAGTAAAAAAAAAGAACAACCAATCAGAATTTATGTTGCAGGAGTCAGACCAGCAGATGATGGATTCTGATTTCTTGCTGTAGATTACTGAACTTAAAGTGATATTAAACCCCCAATGTGAAATTCGATATATAGAAGCATACTACAGGACTCGTCATGTTTGCTCTTTTCTTTCTCTCTGCAGCCAGTCACTTTCTTGCAATCTTCATTTGAAGTTTCTGTACTCTATTTCCATCTTGAGGATGGCTCTACTGCCTTTCAGGGTCCCATGGAGCCACCCTTACAGGTACACTTCAACCTGTGATAGGCACACATACGCCCTGTTTTCATGCAACTAGGGATGAGGGTAGTCATGTCCTGTTGCTAAGGTTTGTGTGCTTTAACCCTGGAAAGCTGTGCATGCACTGTTTTATCAAAGTGAAAAAGTAATTGCGTAAATAGGAAATGTCAGGCCCGGGACAGGTGCATACATGCGCAGTACCATCAGTGGATGAGGGATAAAGCATTGCTGACACGAGTGGTCATGTGACCACTACAGTAAGGGCTTCCTGTCCACCCCAACTGGAAAGTGAAGGAGCAAGCATTGCTCCAAAACAAAAGTAGGTAATTTTTTCTAGAAGATATCCTCAATGTGTAATCTTAAGGCCTGTGTGCATGTGTGCAAAACCGCTTAAATGGCTCTGGCAACAAAATGGCAAGGTGATTGAGGTCAAGGTCTTGAGAGCCAGGCCCATCTCGGTTATGGTCATTTCTACCTTACTAAGGCTTGGAAAGCGACTTCTAGGTAGATTTACCACTGAGTTTGGAAATCTTATTTTGCTTGGTGTTCGGCTAGGGGATTTCCTCTTTGCAAGTATGTTGTTGGTGTGGCTTGGCAGTCCTGAAGGAATTTCCAGTGGGTGGAGAGATACACTCTGTCATTTAGTGCCTCAAGCCTTCTTGATTACCCCTAAGCTCTGTTATGGAGAGCTTGGGGCAGCATGGTAGTACAGTACTGTTAAAAAATAAATTAGGCCACTTAAAACATTTCTTTGTGTCTCCTAGGTTGGAGGGGGGGGGGGGTTACTAAGGCACTAAGGTTACCAGCAGGCACTAAGGTTACTACAGGACACTCACCATTTCAACTGCAGGACCCCCTAGGGTGTTCAGGGTCAATTCTTCAACCATCAGGGTGGGCTCTTCCACTAAGGACCCTCAGGGACTCGACTACCGAGCTGCAGATCATTGCCCTGGACCTGTATTGCACCCTACCGGTCCAAAGGGCAATATATCATTGCACATGGTCCCATTCTGTAGGATTCATTGCCAACCAGCAACCTTATAGACTGTCCCCACGTTGTCCATTGCGGGGTCTGGGCACCATTTCTCTGGGTATTGAAAAACCGTAGCCAATGGATCCAGAAAGAAGCCTGTCTCCTAATCCTGAATAGAAACATTGAGAAGCTAGCTATTCACTTTTGCACAGACGTGACCATCACCTTTGCACACTAGCAAAGAACTGAAGCCTTGCCTGGCTGGGAGGTGCTATGCCTAGCAGGATTTCCTGTCCTTTTTTTTTTTCTTATTGTCATACATATAAAAGGTGCTCTATGTCCTGTAATGTAAAGGATTCTCTGACAAATTTGACTACTGTTTTGGTACTCTGTATTAATATGTAATACAGGTTCACATTCCCAGCTTGAAAGTCCAGGGCTGTCATCTTCCTCTCTTTCTTTCCTCTCTAATATTTTTATAGACCTAGGAGGGCATTGAGTTGTGTTAACACCACTGTTTTCCTGGCTTGCCATACACATGATTGCCTGGCTGAACGTTATTTTTTTTGGCCTAGAGAGAAGGGAGTCATTTTTGTAAGGAAACAGTGGTGATTTGATAGGTTTGACTATCATGTCTAATTAACAGTATTCTCCACCTACCCCCAAAAAAATTTACTTGAGATGGTCATCTGATCTGACTGAAAAATATCTTATTGGAAGAAATTCATCTCCAACGTCAGGTCAATCTTCCGGATCTGATCGCTATTCTTCTTAAAGTCGCTGGTTTTTAATGGCATAGCTGTTGACTAGAGAGTCAGGGGAGTCTCTGATTCTATCAATCCTGCCCTAGAATGGCCTCAGTAGGTCACTTTAAGGAAGATTTACCACATAACTCGAAAATCTTCATCTGCTTGGAATGCGGCTAGAAATTTTTTTTTCTCGCAAGTATGTCATGGGTCGAACCCTCGTTTCTTTATTGTGCATCACGGGACACAGAACATCTTCGTATTCATTACAATAGGAATGCCCCAGGACACTGAGCATGAGGGAAGGGCAAGACGGCAACAAGCCAACTAGCCTCAAACAACCAACCCGAAATATGTCAGAACCTCATGCAGTGGCTCTAACATCCACCTGGTAAACACAGTAAAAGAGTGAACCAAAGACCAGATAACAATTTAAATCAAATAGCCTAGGAAGCACCCACACTTATAGAATAAGCCATCACTGGAAACAGTGGAACTTTTAAATCCTAAGCTTGAAAAAAAGCTGATGAATCTGTTCAGAGATGAAAAACTTGGATGCTGTGTGACCCTTCCCTGGGCCTTCAGGAAACACAAAGAGGGAATCCGACCGACAAACTGTATCAGCTGACCTTAATAAAAACACCTGATAGCACAAATCACATCTAAAGTGTGAAGAGCCTTGTCCCTGGTGTCTGCAACTTAGGACAAAAAGAGGGCAACGTAAAGTCTTTGAGATAGGACGAAGAAATCTCCACAGGTAAAAATTATGTCAGAGGCTGTAGAACCACCTTGTCATAGTGGAGCACCAGGAATGGTTCCTTACAGGGAAAGCAGCCAATTCTGACGTTTTGTGAGCCAAAGTAATGGCAACCAGGATATAACCTTCCGAGTCAGAAGGAATAAAGGAATATCTTGGATGGGTTCAAACAGATTTCTGGAATGCAGAAAAATCCAAGATGAGGTCCCACTGAGTCAATGGAATAATATATGTGATACCTTGCACTGTGATGACAAAGATTCTAAAATATTGGGACAAAGTGCCTAAGATCATTGCCTCCATTTTGTAGATTTCAAAAAAGTTCGGCTGACCATTTCATAATGTGGGGATAATGTGGGGATGCTAAAATACCATGTTTTTACTATGCTCAAGCTGTACATTTAATCTTGTCTTTTTCATTTAGCCACTTACCTACAGAAGCAACTCTTGGATAGTCTCTCCATCCTATGCTAACATTTCTCGTATCGGCAATACATATTTGAGACAGCTTGTTGACAGTTGCCTTGACCTGGAGATAAAGGACTCTCCGCTAACTAATGTATCACAATACTATGTCATACCATAGCTTCTTTTGCAACTTTTTTTTTGTTTTGTTTTATTATCTTTTTCTCATTCAAGGATTTTATTGAAGTTTTCAGAGAAAAGAATAAACATAACAATAGTCATGCCCACGCAGGGGCTACTGCATTGGAAGGTGTTAAATCAATTTACGTAGGTCAGGTGCAACCAAGTGATGTTGTACATAGATAATAAACATCAGTACATTTTCTACATGAACCAACATTAAGTAAATAATTCAATGTTGAGGAATAGAGGTGAATTGAAGAGCATGGAGAGAGGAGACAAGCTATAGGCAATAAGAAGAAAATGGATAATGAGGTGGGGTGATTGGGGGAAACTGGGAGATGAGATACATTTTTATCCTTTTCATACCAAATCAAGAGCCGCTCTACCATGTACTAGACATCTGTCAAAGCAGAACTCCTGCCTAGCTTTTTTCCTAAATTAGTCAGCCAGGTTAGAACCCTAAATATAGCTAGCTTTTGCTACAAGTAATTATATTCTGGCACTTGTACACTTTTCACAATTTGCTGCTGAATTTTCACCTTAGCCTATTGCTGCTGACTTACTTCGTACTGGACGTCAGCGGGGGATGTCTAGCCTCCTCATCAGTAGCCTTAGTGTCACTGATACACCCCCCCATGTACATTATGCAGGTGATATCACTTTTGGACATTACATTCAGCAATCTCCTTAGTAACGACCACTGCTTATGAGATTATAAGAGACGTGTGTCCTGGCAGTGAACAGCGCATGATAGTATTCCACTGTGACAGTTCATTGCAATGCATAGAGAATTCAGGCTCATTGAAGATACCATTAAGTGATTGTTGACATCTATTCTTATGAAGCATTTAACATCTACCTTTATACGAGATGGTTAGAGCCAGTGGTGGTGTGGGTTTTAGGCCATTTTATATGTATTTGTCATTTTCACCTACTTATATAGAATAAAATGTACTTCATTTGAAAAATATTCACTTTTTGGTACCAGTTGCCAAATCTTAGATCCTTCTGTTGCACGATAACGACAATTTGAGGGATCAAGATCCCGCTCTGAATCTCTTAAATAAGGCCATATGTGTCTCTTTTGGAACTAAATCCCTTTGTCCCTCATTCCGCCTCAGTTTTCTCTCCTTTTGGATTAATGGTCACACAGTCTTCCGGCAAGATGCTGGGAAAGCTGATGCTCCCAAATCTCACAAGAAGATGCTTCAGCACAGTGCAGAAGTGCTTTCATAGAAGATTTGGGATCTTCAGCTTTCTCAGAATCCCACTGAAAGGTCAATCACTTCACTTTCACCTGGGCACTGTTGGTAAAACCAGGGTGTTGGGTAATTATATTTTTTTATTTTTCTCCTAATGTTTAAGGGTTTCTAATGTTCAACGTCACATTTTTGTATGTGGGAGTCTAAATAAAAGGTGAACTTCGCATTTTGATGCAAGGTGCTTTTTAAATATACAGTAATTAAAAGCACTGAACACTTTTCCCACCCTATATATTGCAATAATAGTCAGACATTAAAGTATATATAGTAGAGTGCTGTGGGGATGTACAGAACAATGGGGAACATTTTCTTTTATCTGATTTTTTACGATACTACTGTATACTTAATGGCATTAGGGTGACTTTTATTCAAGGCAGTCACTTCCCTAGCACCTTACTGGCTGCTTATAGTTAAAAGCCTGAAAGGTGATTTTTTCTTTTTTTAATGAACTGGCAGGATTGCACTGTGATTCCAAGTACTTTTGCCCAAAGGAGTTAGACTAAAAGTGTGGACTATTATATTCATGATAAAATGAAGCACTTTACCATTACTTTTTTGCAAAACAAGGCTTATAAAACATATTGAGAATCTTCAATACATGCACACTTCCCCATGTTTTAAAAAAAATGCTGCAAATACTGAAAAACAACTATTGAACCTGCCAGAAGTCCTAAGGATTGAGTTCCTAAATCCTCTACTGAGCTGACAACTCTATCTGCTGATAAGAAATCCCAAAGCAGTAGTGTCAGGCTTGCCTAATTTCTTACCTGCCAATGTCACTTATATTACAGTGATTCCAATGGAGGAAGGTATTCTGCATGCCAGCAGCCATACACAGCAACATTGCTTGAGATTTCAGTGCAGCAGAGGCAGTGTGTTGCAAACCCAAACAGGAAGTTAGGAGCTCACTGGGTTTCTGGCAGATCAAAGGAAATCTTTCTGTATTTGCAGCATTGTAAAGGGAAAAACTGTGCATGCTTGGACATACACTTTAAATTATGACTGAATTAGCATTTATGTAGTTCCTTTCTATATTTATACAAAGATCATGAATGATAACAATACATTTTTATCCAAGGATGGGAGGTCTCATTAGAATGCACCGCCTCGCCAAAATAAGGACATTATCAAAAAAATATGAAAATGGGAGTTTTGAGGTGCAAAATTATGCAACTAGAAACAAAACCAAAATATAAAATTAAAAATGTTAAAATCAACATTTGAAAATTCATACGATCAGGGTACAAAGGATTTTCAGCTCTACATGTTTCACTATCAACATGGCTTCCTCAGGAGCTTATTGTGAACCTTGTGTATAATTTTACAAAAAATGGACAAAAAGAACATTTAAAGGGGTTGTAAATGTTTTTTTATTTTCTAAATACCGTATATACTCGAGTATAAGCCCCCCCCCCCCTCGGCTTATACTCGAGTCAAGCACTTTTCTGCAGCAGAAAATGACATTTTCCAACCTGACTTTGGGGCCACGTATCTCGGGCCTCTTGGTGTTAGGAACCCCAAATTTGGTGTGCAAACCCAGTGGAGCCAACACTACAACATATCCATGTTGATGGGGTTCCTAGCACTAAGTGGCCTCGAGATATGGGGCCCCAAATTCGGTTCAGAAAATGTCATTCTCTGCTGCAGAAAAGTGCTTAACATTTTCCAAACCGAATTTGAGGCCCCGTACCTCGGGGCTATTTGGAAATAGGAGCCCCATCTTTGGATATGTTTCAGTGCTAGTTCGACTGAGTTTGCATATTAAATTTGGGGTTCTTAGCACCAAGTGGCCCCAAGATACGGGGCCCCAAAGTCGGTCAACTGTGTCCATCTGCAGCAATGTTATTTCAGGACCCTTTGGGTCCAGAGACCCCAAATATGATGACAGAGGCTGTAGAACCACCTTGTCATAGTGGAGCACCAGGAATGGTTCCTTACAAGGAAATCAGTAAATTCTGACGTTTTGTGTGCCTAAGTAATGGCAACCAGGATATAACCTTCCGAGTCAGAAGGAATAAAGGAATATCTTGGATGGGTTCAAACAGATTTCTGGAATGCAGAAAATTCCAAGATGAGGTCCGACTGAGTCAATGGAATAATATATGTAATACCTTGCACTGTGATGACAAAAATTCTAAAATATTGGGACAAAGTGCCTAAGATCATTGCCTCCATTTTGAAGATTTCAAAGAAGTTCGGCTGACCATTTGATAATGTGGGGATAATGTGGGCATGCTAAAATACCATGTTTTTACTATGCTAAAGCTGTACATTTAATCTTGTCTTTTTCATTTAACCACTTACCTACAGAAGCAACACTTGGATAGTCTGGTTCCATCCTATGCTAACATTTCTCGTATCGGTAATACATATTTGAGCCAGCTTGTTGACAGTTGCCTTGCCCTGGAGATAAAGGACTCTCCGCTAACTAATGTATGACAATACTTTGTCATACCATGGCTTCTTTTGCAACTTTTTTTTTTGTTTTGTTTTATTTGTATCTTTTTCTCATTCAAGGATTTTATTGAAGTTTTCAGAGAAAAGAATAAACATAACAATAGTCATGCCCACGCAGGGGCTACTGCATTGGAAGGTGTTAAATCAATTTACGTAGGTCCGGTGCAACCAAGTGATGTTGTACATAGATAATAAAACATCAGTACATTTTCTACATGAACCAACATTAAGTAAATAATTCAATGTTGAGGAATAGAGGTGAATCGAAGAGCATGGAGAGAGGAGACAAGCTATAGGCAACTTGGAAATAGGAACCCCATCTTTGGATATGTTTCAGTGCTAGTTCGACTGAGTTTGCATACCAAATTTAGGGTTCTTAGCACCAAGTGGCCCCAAGATACGGGGCCCCAAAGTCGGTCAACTGTGTCCATCTGCAGCAATGATATTTCAGGACTCTTTGGGTCCAGAGACCCCAAATTTTGGCTGCAGATAGGGGGCATCTAGAAACCCTTACCAAGTTTGAAGTTCGGGTGACCTATGGCTGCAAATGGGCACAGTGAGGCATGCAAATGGGCACAGTGAGGCTGCAAATGGGCATTGTTGACCCTCTTTTCCACTTACAGTAGCTGCGCATTTCTCACCCTAGGCTTATACTGGAGTCAATAAGTTTTTCCGTTTTTTTGTGGTAAAATTAGGTGCCTCGGCTTATATTCGGGTCGGCCTATACTCGAGTATATACGGTAGGTTCCTTTAAGCTAGTGCATTGTTGGTTCACTTACCTTTTCCTTCGATTTCCCTTCTAAATGTTTTTTTTTCCTTGTCTGAATTTCTCACTTCCTGTTTCTCCTCAGTAAACTTCACAATATCATCTGAGTGGTGTTTAGTCAGCCAGAACAGCTTACTGAACAGCTTACTGAGGAGGAACAGGAAGTGAGAAATTCAGACAAAGAAAACAAAGAAAAAAAACATTTAGAAGGAAAATTGAAGGAAAAGGTAAGTGAACCAACAATGCACTAGCTTAAAGGAACCTATTTAGAAAATAAAATACGAACCTTTACAACCCCTTTAATATATTCAATCAATATAATAAGATAAACAAGACTGCAAAAAACACTGAATAGACAGTCTTTGCAAAGTATCAGTATGCCACAGAGGGGATATACCATTTAATCGAACTTGTAGAGAGATATCACTAGTTAGGCTTAGACAAATTAAATGGAGTCTAATGAATCCTAATTGATCCATTTTCACCTACCCTGCATCAATAAATGGCCCAGTGAAGGAGACAATGGCAACACCAAAAGGGAACTACATCAAAAACCAGTGTATGGCTTAATAAAAGCGATTTGACCTAAGGGGACATATATAATATAATATAATTATATATATCATATAATATGATCATAACTATCTGTATCGGTAATCACATTCATTAGGGAAAAATCTAACATGTATTGTCTTACCTAAATAACAAAACTTTAGATGCCAAAAAGTAGTTTTTTCTTCCTTATAGCAATAACAGACCAGCAGGTCAGGATAGATCCAAATAAGTAGCCAAAGCCACATACAGTAAACAAAACTCCTATAGGTAACAATATAGTTGATTAATGTTTGGCAAGCTCAAATCCTATGTTTGTTGTTCAAAAAACCAAGTTACTGTGAATCAGCTTACCTTCCATAGAACCCCCCCCCCCAAAAAAAAACATCTCCTGCAGGAATCAAAACAAAGCGAGCGGCTGCACCAGCATCACCACCGCCATGAGGGTGTTTAAATACCCCCTCCATCCCCGCGGTGTCTGATGTCACTGCCGGGATGCAGACGTCCATTGGCTGTCCCCCCTTAACCTCCACCCCTGTCTCAATTAGAACGAGGAGTAAGATCTAGCGTTAACTCCTCATCTCATTCGACGCGTATCGCTGCTGATCAAAAGAGCAGCGATCGTGATAATTGTCCCCAAATGACAATCCGGTGGTTTGGGGGAGGCACACAGGGGAATAGGCGGAAGAACAGCAAGCAACAACCTGCCAATAAACCCTCGAGCTCCCCCAGTTGACTCACCCCGCCAATCAAGAGAATGATGGCCAAAAAATGAGAGGCAATGACAACCCCTTAAGGGGCAATTCCACCTATAAATGATCAATCTGCTTACAGAATAATACCTATACCTTCGTCTAAGGCTTTATATATAAAAAGGGGGAAGGCAATTGATTCTAATGGGAAAATAGAGAAAAAAAAAGGGGGGGGGAGAGAGAGGGGGAACAGAATTGGCGCCCTCTGAGCGTGAGGCGAAAGCACAGGGATTTCTAACATCACACCCAAGATGACGCCCTGGGCGTCTATGTGGCAAATCACTCCACCCAACTGACTGGGAGCCCCAGCAGTCCAAAAGGAGCCCAGAGTACAACTCAGAACAAGTGTCAATCATCAAAGGACCTTCACATCATTACTTTAATTCATTTTATAATTGATACATTTTGTGAATGCAGATAACTAACCACAGAAACAACCCCCCCCCCCCCAAGTGAAAAAACAACATCAAAGAACAAACAAATGACCAAAAACTCAAATCAAAACAACTCCATCTAAAGTAAATAGGATCGGACTCAAAGAAATGGTTTGAAGCTAAGGGTATCATTCAGCCCTGGATGTTTTGTGGCAGACAAAAAAAAAATCCATTTACCAGTTTCTCGTTGTAGGAGTAATTAATCTACATCCCTTCCCCTTTCATTAGTAGGGATATGCTCCAAAGCAAAAACCTTAATTTTGTTTTTATCAAATTGATAATAGAGCTCCATATGACAGCCTAGCCTGATCCCTAATTCTGTGGAAAAATGGCCTCTTGGTCTTGCCAATGTAGAACATGCCACATTGGCATTCCATATAGTACACAACATTGATCGATTGGCAATTTGCGTAAAAATTGTGTTTATACATTTGGCAATTTAATTTGTTGCGCTTTCCAAAAATTGACAGAAATTGCATTTTTTACATGGGGCAATACCTGTAATCTTTGGACTAGCTTTTTTAACTAGATTGAAGTGATGACTATGGACCAACTTATCCCTCAAGGATTCAGATCTCCTAAAGGTGATTTCTGGATAATCTTTTACATGTTTAGCAATTGTATCATCAGCCTTAAGAAGATACCAAAATTTGTTCATAATTTTCCGAACTTGGCCATGCTGTCCGGAATAACATGTGATCAAACTTACATTAGAATCGTCTACTCTTGTTTTAGATTTTTGTATCAGGGAACTCCTAATCTGGTTGTTAGCGCGCTGATAGGCTTTTTTTAAAAAGAGGTTTTGCTGTATCCTCTTTTCAGTAAACGTTGTTGAGCGCTTGAAAAGAAAGACATTGTTCATCAAGATAAATCGCAACAACGCTAGAATAAATTGATTATAAGGACCTGCCCTAGTACCCCGTTCTGATATGAAGCTCTCCACAACCCTGACCCCCCAATCATGGGGGATGGAGTTGTAAAGTGCCTCCAGATCAAGAGTCACTAACCATGCTCCTTCTGGCACAACAGTGTCCTGGATATGGGAAGTAAGTTCTTTTACATGTGGTCTCAAATAGTCATCAATCAGCTGGCTTGCAGATTCTGTCAGGCACCTGTTTCCAGATACTATTGGCCTCCCTGGTGGCAATACATACAGAGTCTGAGTTTTTGGAGTTTTAATATTAAGAAATTCAATGGATTTCTTTATCAATGACTTCCCTTAAATGGACTTCAATACCATTCATAGTTATCCAATATTTCTAAAACCATATGTTCATATTGGGTAACATCCATGACCACAATATTTACTCCTTTGTCCAAGGGTTTTATAACTAAATGAGGATTTTGTCTTAAACTTTCAAGAACTCATTTCTGAGCAGGACTGAGGTTGAAAACTCCGCCCACAGCCCCCCAAAACACCTTGTCCCCATGTTGATGGGGACAAGGGCCTCATCCCCACAACCCTTGCCCGGTGGTTGTGGGGGTCTGCGGGCGGGGGCTTATCAGAATCTGGAAGCCTCTTTTAACAAGGGACCCCCAGATCCCGGCCCCCCACCCTGTGTGAAAGGGTAACAGGGTACAAATGTACCCCTACCATTTCACAAAAAAGTGTCAACATTTTAAAAGTGATAAGACACAGCTTGGGGACAAGTCCTTTATTAAAAAATAAAAAAAACAAAAATGTCCCACGATGTCCATTCATCTTCTTCTATCTTGCCGCGAACTGAAGAAGAAAAAATCCGCAACCGATCCTCTTCTATGTGAGGCTCCCGCCGTGTGACGCTTCTTCGCTGATGACAGTTCCTATATAACTGAGGGCAGGGCCACCAGGTGACGTACCTGGGTGACCCGCCCCTCTGATGCCATGGGGACTTCCCTATGGCTTCTATGGGGCTACCCAAAGCACCCTCCCCATGTGGAGTAGGGGTCCCCCCTCTTTTCCTGTGGCCTGCCAGGTTACGTGCTTGGATAAGGGTCTGGTATGGATTTTGGGGGGGGGGCCCTACTCCATTTTTTTTAAATTTTGGCGCAGGGTTCCCCTTAAAATCAATACCAGACCTGAAGGTTCCCCTTAATTTTCATATCAGACCCGAAGGACCTGGTATGGATTTTAGGGGGACCCCCACGCAATTTTCTTTTTAAATTTTGGTTTGGGGTTCCCCTAAATATGCATACAGATCCAAAGGGCCTGATAATGGACTGGGGGGGGGGGGACCCCATGCTCTTTTTTTCAATTAATTGCATCTATATTGCCAAGACCCGACAAATTCATTACAGCCGCGATCAGTTTTAAATGACAGTGTTTCCTTTAGAAATGTAATTTTGCTGTGGTACTGTTCTAAACACGGGAAATGCGCCACTTTACAGGCATACTACAGACACCCCCCAGGCATGATATTTAAAGGAATATTTCATTTTTATTGTTTCACTTTAAGCATTAAAAAAATCACTGCTCCCGAAAAAACGGCCGTTTAAAAAAAATATTTTTGCATTGATACATGTCCCCTGGGGCAGGACCCGGGTCCCCAAACACTTTTTATGACAATAACTTGCATGTAAGCCTTTAAAATTAGCACTTTTGATTATTCATGTTTGTGTCATTTAACAGTGTTCGTGTGTTCTGCCAAATTTTTTGCCTGTTCGATATGTTCTGGTACGAACCAAACTGGGGGGTGTACGGCTCATCCCTATCCCTGACCTGTCTGGTGTGTTTCTTGGCCTTCATGATGCTATTTGTTCACTAAGGTTTTCTAACAAACCCCTGAAGACTTTACAGAACAACTGTATTTATACTGAGATTAAATTACACATGGGTGGACTCTATTTACTAATTAGGTGACTTCTGAAGGGAATTGATTCCACTAGATTTTAGTTAGGGGTATCAGAGTAAAGGGGGCGGAATACAAATGCACGTCACACTTTTCAGATATTTATTCGTAAAAAAAAAAAATTGAAAACTATTTATCATATTCCTTCCACTTCACAATTATGTGGCACTTTGGGTTTGTCTATCACATAAAATCCCAATAAAATACATTTACATTTTTGTTTGTAACATGACAAAATCTAGAAAATTTTAAGGGGTGTGAATACTTTTTCAAGGCACTGTAACGACGTAAAAATAGTCATACCTGGAATTCCTATTTAACCGGTTCCCGACCGGCGCACGAAGATGTACTTTGGCAGAATGGCACAGACAGGCATAAGGGCGTACAGGTACATCCCTTTAAGAATGCCGCTGTGCCATCGCGTGCACCGGTTGGGACCCCCTTGAGTCCGGTCGTGGGTCCAGCGGACTTGATCGCCGCGGGGATACCCTCAATCGTCTCACGGGGAGGCTGAACGGGGAGTTGCGGAAGTAAACAGCATCTCCCCGTTCTGCCTAGCAACAAGTGACACTGATCTCTGCTCCCTGTGATTGGAGTACAGATCAGTGATCACTAACACACAGCCACGCCCCCCCACAGTTAGTAACACACCCCTAGGGAAACTTAACCCCTACACTGCCACCCCCTGGTTAACCCCTTCACTGCCAGTGTCATTTACACAGGAATCAGTACATTTGTATAGCACTGATTGCTGTATAAATGACAATGGTCCCAAAAATGTGTCAAAAATTACGGATGTGTCCGCCATAATGTCGCAGTCACAATAAAAATCGCTGATCGCCACCATTACTAGTAAAAATAAAAATTATTAATAAAAATGCCATAAAACTATCCCCTATTTTGTAAACGCTATAACTTTTACGCAAACCAATCAATAATCGCTTATTGCGATTTTTTTACCAAAAATATGTAGAGGAATACGTATCGGCCTAAAACTGAGGAAAAAAATGTTTTTTTATATATTTTTGGGGGATATTTATTAGAGCAAAAAGTAAAAAATAATGAATTTTTTTCAAAATTGTTGCTCTTTTTTTGTTTATAGCGCAAAAAATAAAAAACGCAGGGGCGATCAAATACCACCAAAAGAAAGCTCTATTTGTGGGAAAAAAAGGACGTCAATTTTGTTTGGAAGCCACATCGCACGACCACGCAATTGTCAGTTAAAGCGATGCAGTGCCGAATCGCAAAAGGTGGTCTGGTCTTAAGCCAGCAAAATGGTCCGGTCTGAAAGTGGTTAAAGCGTTAAAAAATTTTTTATACAAGTTCTTAAACGTTAACTTATTCTTAGTGCCCACTTTTCTCCTGTATTTCAGCCTATTCTTCATCTCATCTGGCCAAGTCTTAACTTTATCCCTTAATTTACTTGGCCTTTCAGGAGGTATAACAAACAATTAATACATAAATCTTGCCAGCTTTGCCACCTTTGTCTCATCAGCACTATTTTAGTTGACAAGCAGTAAAATTCTAGTAAGTTAAAAGTTTGGAGTCAGCACTGCAGCTTGGGCGCTCTATAAGATGCGGATAAAGGGTTGGAGAATCAAAGAAAGTGTCGGCAGGTTTCACGTACAGAGAAACGGTTTAATTTAGGATGTCATTGATCTGCTACATAAAACTTCAACCTTCAGCTGGTCTCATTGTGAATAAATCAATGTGTCTGCAGACGGCTGCCATGTTTTCATGTGACTTAAATCATTCGCTGTGACGGAATGAAGTGACAGCTTCCTTACTCTTATTTTATAGTTTGTGTCTTATTTCTAATGGTTCTGCAGGTTATAGATAACATAGATCACAGCAGATGTATTGCCGGCTCTTCCATAAGTTTGCCTTCAAGAGATTCTTTAAAGGAGGGCTCTCAGCTAAAGTAAAATGCATTAGCAACATCCCAAAGATACATTTGCTTAAAAATGTATTTTAAAATGAAACTCTGAACAGTTTTCTTTTTGATTTAGTAGCTGTGTTTGCGGTCTGTGTCCCTGTCCCCACTCATCTCCTGTGTCTCTGCTCTGTGTTGCTGGCAAACTCCAATTAATCAGGTCTGCATGCATAAATTCATGACATACTACACAATACAGTATTAGTTTTATTATTCAAGGAAGATCTACCTCAGTGGGATGCAACCTTGGGACTCCAGCTGTGGTGAAGCTATAAATCCCACCATGCCTCCACCTCTGAGAGTCATGCCTGTGTTAGTCAATGCCTTATGTGATTTTTAGTTTTACCAGAGCTGGAGTGCAGAGGTTGCCTACTCCTGGTTTACATTTTACCAGTAGAAAGCAAGCATTGAGCTCCAGTCATGACCTTAGTTAGGATCATGGGAGTAGCATAAGGGGTTGCAGGGGTAGCAATCACAACCCAGCCCCTAGCTCCAGGGGGCCCCTGCAGCCTCCCTGTCATATTATCATATACTCCACAAAATCCAGCTCCGATCTGCCCTAGGGCCCCACAGCCACGCTTCAGTACTGGACTTCTACTTTGCCTTCCACAGTCCACACCCCTCTGTTCCCATTGGCTGGGGAGAAGCTGTGAGCCATTTCCTGAATGGAGAGGAGCACGAGGTGAGAACAGCCCAGGATGGGGAAGTGTCTGTGCTGTGTGCTGGCAACATGGAATGGTAACCGAGCTCAGCGATGCAAGAGGAGGAGAGTGCTATCCTGTAGCCATGATGGGACCGATGTCACTGGGGAGGTATGACACTGCTCAGTGTCTCCTAGTCACCAGCTGGGATTCTATGTCCCCCCCCCCACCCGGGGATGTCTACTCACTCCACTTCCCTGACAACTGGGGAAAAGACACACACCTCCGGGAGGTGACCTTCCCCCAACACCTACCAACACTGACAGGGAAAGCTTCAGAAATTGCTAAAACAAATCCTTTAACAAAACTTTATGAAACAAAAAAAAAATCCTTTAACACCTCCCTGGGGGGCCCCTGAAGGGCTGCAGGCTCCAGATTTTGTGTCACATGGCTTTGCCCTCCCAGATCTAAGTTGCGCCCCCCCCCCCCCCCCCAAAGCCCCCTGACCACCCTCTCTACCCTGCATGCTATGCCCGGCTGCTGAGCTCCTTTCCCATTACAGCACTCTATACTGCTCCTCCTCCACGGGGCTGAAGTCACATTCCTTTACAACACAGCCAGTTAGCCATGATCTGCACAGGGTGTATCTGCCTACTGCAACTACACTGCCGTTCTGACCAGAGAATTTCACAGGTCAGAAGGGCAACATAAAAGCCAGATACACCCTGTATCTGCATGCGCGTTAGAAGTAGTGGGGGGGCCCAGGTCAACTTTTGCATCGGTGCCCACAAGCTTCAAGCTACACCTCTGGTTAGGATGATATGATGGCATCTGTTTGCTGCAGTCAGAAAGGGGAATTCACTTAGTCACTCCTCCCCCTTGCTCCCCGGATCAGACTGAACATTGTAACTCTGTACAGAGTCACAAGGTGTGAGGCTGTAACAAAGGCTGATCTATGTTAGAACCATGTCACAAAATTGGTCCCTGGATCATTAGTGTGACATGGCAAATAGACATTTAAGCTAGCCATACATTGCAGGATTTCCCTTGCCAATTATTGTATTCTGATAGCCAGAACCCACAGATGTCAGAATACCTGAACAGTGGTTGCATCTGATCGGATATAACCACTGTTTTTCTGAAAATTTTTTGCCACCTTTTTCGATTTGAGATCAAAGGATATCAGGCAGAAGGATGCCAACAGGGCCACGACTACCCGAATTTCATCAGGAGTCACATGTACAAAATGATATGGTCAGGTTAAGAAACACAAACAAGAACTGCACAAGCAGCAGAATTACTGTTTGGTGGTAGTTTATCAAGTCATTGTTACCACATTACACAGAATACAGACTAGAAAACCGCGCTAACCTGATGGGGTAGGGAACAGGGGATTGGATAAGACAAAAGATTTTTATAAAAACAATAAACCAACCCGGCTGCAGAATAGTGGGATAAAACACAATATGCAATATAAAGAAGAAACTGCGCCAGGTAAAGGTAGCTAAAAATCCCATATGATGGTACTATAACTGCCTAATGTATATAACTAATAAGTGCACAATAAATATATTGGAAAAAGTTATGACACTAGAATCCCATAATAGTCCAAGGTGTTCATCAAAACACCAAAAAAGAAAGGACACAATATGGACTAAGTAACTGAGCGACTGGCATTCACAATATGAATGCCTTGCCAAACATTCATATTGTGAATGCCAGTCGCTCAGTTACTTAGTCCATATTGTGTCCTTTCTTTTTTGGTGTTTTGATGAACACCTTGGACTATTATGGGATTCTAGTGTCATAACTTTTTCCAATATATTTATTGTGCACTTATTAGTTATATACATTAGGCAGTTATAGTACCATCATATGGGATTTTTAGCTACCTTTACCTGGCGCAGTTTCTTCTTTATATTGTTACCACATTGGTCCCTGACAGATATCGGACACCATGATACAGTCATTCCAACCTGAAAAAAGATAAATAACAGGTATTACAGAAAGATCCTGCTTAAAATAGTAAAATCATAATGCCAGTCAAGTTCTCAATCCTGACATTATATAATCATTTGCCACCATATAATCTAGGCTATTAGGGTACCAGACTTGAAAGGAGTGCAATGTTCTCGATAAGCTTATCAGTTCAGCTAGATTTGGTTAATGAACGTAGAAAGAAACTCAGACGACCAAAAAGAATAACATAGACTTAGTAACATTCTACAAATATTTCACATAGATAAAAGACTTATACAGCTTGGAAAGAAGATAAAAGGCGCATGCGCGGCAGCTGAGGCGAGCGGTAATGCCGTCTTAGAGCTCCGCTCCTGAGAGGAATTCGCCGGCGGACTACGGGTCCCAGCGGTACCGCGGACGGTACTAAAGTAAGGACACATTGCCACCCCCGACCCCAGGTGCTAATACAATGGTCCTACGGGGCTCAAAAGCAAAATTCAAAGCCTGTATGGCTAAATCAGCTCCGGCCAGGCAAACGGCCAAGATGGCGGCCGTTATCTCCTCACAGAGCAGCACTCAGCGCTCTAAGCCTATAACACCCCAATTGCTTAATAACTCTGGGGATTCTGAATCAGATGCTGAGGGCTCTCAGCATGTATTACATGCTGACATGTTTCAAAGATTTGAAAAAATGTTACACAAAGCTTTATAGAATACCTCAGACCGCATTACTGAAAAATTAACCAAAGAAATTAGAGAGCTGGGACAAAGAACCGCTGAGTTGGAATTAAGGGTAGATGAAATCGATAGTCATACACAACATTATACATCTGAAATGGAGAATCTTAAAGAGGAAAATATTTTACTACAGTCACATTTGGAAGACCAGGAGAATAGGGACAGACGATCGAACTTAAGAATCAGAGGGATCCCTGAGTCTGTAATTGACCTTCATGCCACTATGATAGCGTTATTTCAGGAACTGCAGCCAGGTATTCCGGTAGATAGACTGGAACTTGACAGAGTGCATAGAGCTCTGGCCCCTCGCAAAACAAACGGTCCTCCCAGGGATATAATTGCTAAATTCCATTATTATAGATCTAAGGAACAAATACTTGCTGCAGCTAGGGGTAAAGAATCCCTGAATTTTCAGGGTCATACATACCAGCTATTCGCAGACATCTCGCCACTAACTGTAGCTAAACGGCGTGCACTCAAGCCCCAATTGCAGATATTACAACAACATCAGATCATCTATCATTGGGGATTCCCTTTCTCCCTGCGATTCACACATCTTGAAACCAAATATGTCTGTCGCTCTTCAGAGGACCTACAAGCAGCATTGATTGACATGGGCATTGCCGACAAGACTACATCCACTGAACAATCACAAAGACGTCCGGCCTCCAGATCTCCTCAACAAATTGCAGAAACAACCGCCACAAATTCTTCCTCATCTTCTCAACAACATATTAATAAACGGGGTCGATTCGAAAATCCTACACCCGCCAATGAAGATTCTATGGACTGAAATGTCTATCCCATCTAACCATTTCAATCCTCAAACCCCTGCGCTGATGGAAACTCATCTTTATTGATAACATCTATACCACTCCATACTTATCCCGGATCTCGTGTTGCTTATCTCTTATTTTTTAATGTCCTTCTTCAAAGGGGATCCTTTATTCCATATAATTAATTTTTCTTTTTTCCTTAACCAGCACTTGAAAAAGACCTTTATTTTCTTTTTTTTGTCGTCTTTTTGAATGTTTTTTATTGCGATTTAAATGTTCGCTATTACTAATTTGTTTTTTTTTACAGAGTCTCGTGGTCCTCCGGCGAAACTCCTCTCCAAGGAATTTCTTGCTGCCCCCTGTACCATCCTCAGATTCCTGCTACAGTTATGCGGGTTTCCGTAGATGGCCCTAGAACCTCTCGGAGTCTTTTGATTGATCTCCGTAGACGTTCTCATACCCTGTCTTACTATTTCACATTGTTGTTATTATGCTCTCATAATTGGGTCCTAATTCTTTTTTTTATCCTTCTACTTTTCATCTTTTCTCTTCTCTTCTCCCTCCAGGTGATGGTTGCGAACCCTGTCGTAAGTTATATGTTCTTTTTTATAATACTATCCTCAACACAGTCATGGCCCCATAAATGTCCTATCTTTAAATGTACAAGGGTTCAATATCCCACATAAACGCACTAAAGCTATGCGCTCTTTTTTGGCTAAGAAAGCACACATTATATGTTTGCAGGAAACTCATTTTAAGGAGGATATGTGTCCTAAATACCTTTCAGCCTCGTACCCCCAATTTTATACTGCCTCGGCCTCTGTTAAACAACGAGGTACGCTTATAGGTTTCCACCGTAATACTCCCTTTACACTTGTATCACAGGTTAAGGACCCAGAAGGCAGATACATTCTGATTACTGGTTATATGTCAGACACTCCTATCACAATTGTTTCTTATTATGCCCCGAACAAACGCCCAACAGCTTTCTTGTCCCATCTATTTCAAATTGTAGATGCACACAAGTTGGGAACAATAATCCTCTGCAGGGATTCTAACGCTGTGGTCTATCCTTTTCTTGACAAATCTCCACCATCACCTAGCAATAATTCCCATAAATCATCATTGCAGCCTATACTTACAAATCATAGATTTGTAGACACCTGGAGAGAGCTTAATCCTACTAGTAGACGCTTTACTCACTATTCGTATCCACATAAATCTTTCTCACGGATAGACCATATATTTGTTCCATCTAGTATGTTGCCTGAAATAATCTCCTCAAAAATTATCCCATTTTCATGGTCAGACCATTGCGCGGTTTTCACCACTATTGCTTCCACCATACCTAGATCACAAGATACCACATGGTATATTAATGATTCTATACTAACCCACCCATCATACAGTAATGAGATTGAGCAGGCTCTTTCTGAATATTTCGTTTCTAATGATATGGCAGAAGTTTCTTCTCTTACACTATGGGAGGCCCATAAAACTGTTATTCGGGGTAGATTGATTCAGCAAGCTTCTATTATTAAGAGAGATCGCAAACTTTTGTTTGCAAAGCTGGAGGCCTCTTTTAATGCATGCCACTTGGCATTTCAATCTTCCCCGAACGCAATCAATAATACGAAATTAGAAAAAGCTCGCCTTGAGTTAGATCTTTTTTTAACAGATTCTGCTGATAAGGTATTGCGCAAGCGTCAACATTCCTACTACCTCAGAGCGAATAAACCAGACACCCCCATGGCACGATGCTTAAAGAAAACACTAAACTTACAGTCATCTTTTAGACTAAAAACTTCACGTGATGAATACACTAGCAATCCAGTCAAAATACTTGAGGTGTTTCGCTCTAATCTGTCGAAATTATACTCCCATGGCCAAAAGTTTGATGCAACCAAAGCTGATATTCTGTTCTCTAATAATAAGCTCCCTACATTAGACCAGAATCCGCTAGATATCCTTGATAGTCCCATAACAACCCCGGAAGTTCTAAGCGCAATAAAAATGCTAAAGCTTCATAAGAGACCAGGCCCAGACGGGTTTTCTGCATCTTACTATAAACAATACTCCCACATTTTAGCACCAATTCTTACTAGAGCCTTTAATTCTATTTTAAATGGACATTCTTTTAGACCCGAAACACTCACCTCCATTATAGTAATGATCCCCAAACCACATTCAGACTTGACTTCCTGGACAAATTATCGCCCTATATCTCTTCTCAACCTAGATATAAAATTATTAGCAAAGATACTGGCAACCCGACTAAATGGTATCGTAGGTCGACTGATTCACCGAGACCAAACTGGTTTTATACCAAAACGACAGGCAGGTGATAATATCAGACGCACCCTCTTACTTATACATGCAGCTAAAGTCAGACGCATTCCAACATGCCTCCTGTCTCTGGATATCAGAAAGGCATTTGACTCTGTCACCTGGCCCTATATGCAGTATATGTTAAGAAAATGGGGATTTGGTGACCACTTTCTTACTTGGACCTCCTCATTATATGACAACCCAAAAGCATACCTTAAATATTCTGGTTACAAATCGGCAATGATAGACATTAGAAGAGGTACTAGGCAGGGATGTCCTTTATCCCCTCTATTATTTGCCTTTTTGATCGAACCTCTGGCTCAACTAATTAGAGCCAACTTAGATATAAAAGGTATTGAATTAGGTGGATATCAACATAAGTTATGCCTTTTTACGGATGACATCCTAGTATTTTTATCCCACCCACACATATCAGCCCCTAATCTTTTAAATATCTTAGATAAATTTGCTAAAGTCTCCGGTCTTAAAGTTAATCCTAACAAATCGAATGCGCTTAATATTTCTATGTCACGAATAGAACTTCAACATTTCCAAACCACTCTGCCTTTCCAATGGGTCACACACCAAATACCATACCTAGGAACTCAAATTACTAGCTCTATAAAAGATCTATTTACTGCTAATTATTTACCCTTATTGAAACAAGTTACTAGTTATTTGAAACAATGGTCTTCTCTTCCACTATCTTGGTTGGGACGTATCAATGCTATAAAAATGTCTATAGTACCAAAGTTTTTATATTTGTTCAGAGTTCTACCTATCCCCCTACCTGCTTATTTTCTGAGACTCTTACAACGTAGAATATTATCATTTATCTGGGGGAAAACTAAACCCCGAATACCAAAAGTCACGCTTTACCTCAGCAAACTTAAAGGTGGACTAGGTTTGCCAAACTTTGCATCTTATTATTATGCAGCACAAATCTCAACCCTTACCAAATATCATTCCAATGCTGAATCGCCCCTTTGGGTTCTAATTGAATCGGTTGATTGTGATCCTATTTTGGTAGACAACAGGTTATGGCTCCAACCTAATGATAGATCACATATTACTAACCCTATTACGAAACATTCCTTGTCTGTCTGGGACAAATTTAGTAAACCCCGCAATCTCCAATCCCCTCATAATCCTCTGCTATCGTTCCTTAGAAACCCTGCTTTTTACTCGGCATGGAAATTTCCGAAATCATTTTCGGCCTGGTCCGCTTCTAACTTAACTAGACTTCACCAATTAAGTAATAATTCCACTATTGCTACATTCCCAATGCTTTGTGAGACATACGGACTTCCAAGGTCTGAAACCTTTCGATACTTGCAAATCAAAAACTTTTACACCCCTTTACTTAGCACTGGTTCGATACTCAATCAAATGTCACAATTTGAGCGTATCTGTAAGAGTGACCCACATGTAAGAGGGGTGATCTCTATGTTATACCAACAATTGAATGCACTCCCTAACGATGTATTACCCTGTTACGTGGATAAATGGGCCAATGATATGAATCGAGTATTAGACACTAATGACTGGTCCAGCATATGGTTAGCCACAAAGAATTCTTCCCCAAATTGCTTAGCCTTGGAAACTAACTATAAAGTTCTTGCAAGATGGTACCTGGTACCAACTAGAATTGCTAAATTCATCCCGACATATCCGATTAATTGTTTTAGAGGCTGTTCATCCCCAGGTACCCATTTCCACATATGGTGGCATTGTCCGATAGCTCAAGAATTCTGGGAAAATATTTTCGCAATGGCCTCTAAAGCCTTGGAATGCTTTATATCTCCAGACCCAGCTCTGGCACTCCTTAATTTAAAGCCTGCCAACCTAACTCGCAATCAATTCCAATTATTTATCCAACTTAGTACAGCAGCTAAACAAACTATTGCGAAAGCCTGGAAGACTCCAACATTGATAATTGCGGAAGCTAAACACAGAATGAACAGAGCTCTTATATATGCTAAAATGACTGCTATAGAAAACAATAATATTAACAAATTCACAGAGTTATGGCAACCATGGGTTAAACATTATTTTCCCACAGACTTTGACCAGTCACTAATGTTACCTTACTAAGAGACACTTGAATATATATTATTTATTTACACGTTTACATTTCAGTTCGGACCATCACCTGGAGAACATCTCCCCTCTCTTTCTCCCTTTCCCCTCTTTTCTTTTTTCTTTTTTCTTCCTACTTTTTCTTTCCTCCTGACCTGTTGTTGATAATAGTCTATACATGTGGGATTTTTCGCTTTTATTGTCATTACCTTCAATAATTCCTAGATTATAGTGTTTGTATGATCTGTTTAAACGTTATGTCAAAGCATCATAATGTGAACTATAACATTCGAATGCTTGTATTTATACTCATTTGTTATTGACTGTCCCACGTGCGATATGAATACGTGTTATTGTTTTCTTTTTTTTTTTTTATTTCCAAAATTTCAATAAAAAATATTGAACGAGGAAAGAAGATAAAAATTGCAATGTATCAGCTAAGAGTTGACTTACGGCTTGTGTCAACAAGTTTGGGGCTTGTGTCAAAGGCATTAGCTTGTCAATGGCAATGGGATCAGTTTGAGACACTTTTGAGATCATTCAAAATTCATTAACAAGTGCATTTCACCCGCATTTTGACCACCTTCTGACCTGTAGCATACTTGTTTTTCCTGTTTTTTTTTTTAGATGTATGGCAATAAAAAAACTATTTGGAGCAATCAAAAGCCCATAGACACAGGACCTTACAGAGTCAACTCAAAAAATAACTCCCAATTTATTTTAAAGAGGAACGGAACTCTGGAAGCTCAGAAAAAAAAGGCAGGCAGAGGGCAAATGAATAGTCGTCAGTAGTATTACCTGTGGTCTCCCTGTAGCTGATCTTTTCCCCATTACTGGTTTACCATGCTTTGTCCTATAGAGGAGGTCATCTTGGTAGAGGCAGGTTCTTGCTTCCTCATGTCAGAGCCTCCAGGAAGGAGAACAGTGAGCAGCATAGTAGTGACATCATCTAATCTCAATCCAAATATCTTGATACTAGCAGTCAGAGGCAGGACTGACTTAGATCTCCACCTACAGATTTGCATCTATGAGGTAGGTAAAGGAGTACCTAGGCACCCTCACGTATCGGGAAGTGCATTGCTATTTTCTAGGTTGGAATTTAAGACAAAAGGTAGATTTTCAGGGTATTCTTTAGGTACTAATAACATTTCAAAATGTTCTCCATGACAGCAAATCTTTACTTTTTGAATTTATTTTCACTATTTTTTATCTATAGCAATTTTAGCATTGTCTTGTGCCGTTGAGAAATGCTAAGAGTCAAGCCCATACCATTAATTTCGTCAGTCTGTTTCTGTAAAAAACAAAAACTTCTGTGTTCAAACCTATTGAAGGCAAAGTGACAGGTGCTCTTAAAAGGACTGCCCTCCTCCTCATTGATACTGACCTTCCCTCAGGGCCGTCTTTAATATTGATTGGACCCTGGGCAAAACATTTCTTGCCCCCCCCCCCATGTAGTTTTGCTCTCCACCTGCTCTGAGACATACAATAAATAGCAGCTAGACTCAAAATCAGTTTACTGAATCAGATCAGGCAGCTAATGCGATTGGTTGCCAGAGGTTACAGTGTATCATTACCGCTCACTCATTAGTTGCTAGAGGTTACAGCACATGATTTCTGCTTGTTGATGGGATGCTAGAGATTACTGTGGATATGACCTCATGGGGGCATGATATGCATATCAATGCCGCTGGCCGCCGCTATTTACATATGAATGCTACTTCTATATACATATCAATGCCGATATTTACATGTAAACACAGGGTCTGCAGTCATCTGTACACAACAATAGGGCAGAGCTGGGGAGCATTAATAGCAGCACTTCACATTGAGCTATTGGGACACAGCACTGGACTAAAACCTCAAGGGATGAGGGAATTTAAACCAGAATAGTTGGCAAGTATGAGGCAGCTGCTTTGGGCCCCACAACAATGACAGGGCCCAGGGCAACTGCCCATTTTGCCCTGCCTTAAAAACGGCCCTGCCTTCCCTACCACTCCCTACCACTCCTCTTCCATTCCATTTCTCCATCAAAATTGGAAATCCAAACCCTGGGAAGGGTCCTTGTTGTATGGCCTTGGTCATTCTTCCTCATGTGACAGTGTTTGGGTCTGCTCAAGTTTTGCTCCCACATTGCACTGCTTAGGCCCTTGGCCCATGTCACATGGTGATAAATTATAATTTGGGAGGATGGAAGTAATTAATAAGACCTCTGCTGACTGGCAATCGCAATGTACATCATCATTCTAGTAAATGTCCTTATAATCAGCTGTCCTCTATTCCTCACAGCTGCTCCAAGGGACAAAATGATTTATTTTTCCTGGAAGATCCATTTTGCCTTGATTTAGATGGATTGTACTATCCTGTGCATGTGATTATGTCTTCTAGACTTTCAAAGCAAAACATGTTACCTGGCCCCAGAATCATCTTCTGTCAACAAGATATAGAGTCATTTTCACCGAGAACAATTTGTGAAGTGATTCATGTGAGTATTATAGAAAGGGAACCTTTCCTTTACCCATATGGAATCAACAGCGAATGGCAGAATAGTTTTGGGTGGAAACAGTTTGTTCAAGTTGTTTTGGTAATTTGCTTAATAAATCTTTTTCATGAGTAGTAATCAGACAAATGTTAATCTCTGCCGCTATCTAAAAACCTTGTAATAAAAGCTAATTGTATTATTTCACTGTTATTTTAAGGAAAATTATCATTTGTTACACTTCTTCAGTTGCTATCTTTACAGAGAAGGGTGGAAAGTGACATTGGTTAGTTCAGTGTGATGTATGATAAGAGATTAGACACTAACAGGGAAAGATGGATGAAGAAGGGTCCTGAACCAGGTTTAACACTTATATAATAGAGTACCAGCAACATGATTTGGATATTGTGCAGGACAGGATAGATTAACCAGCCAGTGTGTTGTCTGTGAAGGTTCTTATTCATCCAGGGTGTAGTATAGTCAGTAGTAGTTGGTCATGTTCAACTAGACTTGTTCTGGAAAGTTCAATACTCTACCATGACTTCAATGCCTTGAAAAAGTATTCATACCCCTTGACATTTTCCACATTTTATTTTGTCATGTTACAACCAAAAAACAAATGTATTTTATTGGGATTTTATGTGATAGACCAACACAAAGTGGCAAATAATTGTGAAGTGGAAGGAAAATGATAAACTGATATCAACATTTTTTTTACAAATAATTATGTGAAAAGTGTGATGTGCATTTGTATTCAGCCCCCTTTACTCTGATACCCCTAACTAAAATCTAGTGGATAAAAATTGAGAGCAAGTGGTGGGACTTTGTATGAAGCACACAGCAGCACAAAAGGAAGTCAAGTGACTGGGAATTGGGAAATACTGTTTATTCATGTTGTATAATCTAACATACAACTAAATGGGTATATAACATCCAAAAGCATTTGATCATTTACAAAATAAGTTGCATAGTAGTCCGCAATCATTGAGACAGTTGTAGAACAGACAATGGATACATATTATAATAATAGGTAAGTTAAAGACAAAACTAAATATATATAAAAAAAAAATAAGAGAAGAGGGGAGAAAAAATTCATAAAATAAAATAAAATAATAAACAATAAAAATAAAAAATAAAAAGAAATAAACATAATTCATATACTTAATGATTATAAACATGAATAAAACCGTAGAGAATAAAAATTGGTCCATGGTAGAATGATAGTAAGGTGTAAGCCTTGACGCGTTTCGCAGCCTTATAGCCGCTCATCAGAAGCATAAACCATGGAAAATATCTAAAAACAAAAATATTAGTTCTAAATGGTCTAAAAGGATAATTGATATTAGTTGAGGTAGGGGTAAGAAAACATAAAAAGCAAGGTAAATAAAAGAAAAAATTGTATATGAAGGTTTGTTACCAGGTTGCATATTAAACTTACATCTGCATCTGCGCAGTGCCAGTGCGGCATCGAAAGTCGCCAAAAAATTGGTCTCATCTCATCTCCGGGCACTAAAGGTCGCCAAACGGGCGATAGCAACCAGCACAGACAATTCGTAGGCCTTGTGTGTGAGTTTGGCCACCTATCAGGGTTTACTTCCTCTTGAACACACCATCCCCACTGTGAAACATGGTGGTTGCAGCATTATGTTGTGGGGATGCTTTTCTTCAGCAGGGACAGGGAAGTTGGTCAGAGTTGATGGAAAGATGGATGGAGCCAAATGCAGGGCAATCTTAGAAGAAAACCTGTTAGAGTCTGCAAAAGACTTGAAACTGGGGTGAAGGTTCACCTTCCAGCAGGACAACAGCTCTAAACATACAGCCAGAGCTACAATGGAATGGTTTAGATCAAAGCGTATTCATGTGTTAGAATGGCCCAGTCAAAGTCCAGACCTAAATCCAATTGAGAATCTGTGGCAAGCCTTGAAAATTGCTTTTCACAGATGCTCTCCAATCTAACAGAGCTTGAGCTATTTTGCAAAGAAGAATGGGCAAAAAAATGTCATTTTTTAGATGTGCAAAGCCGGTAGAGACATCCCCAAAAAGACTTGCATCTGTAATTGCAGTGAAAGGTGGTTCTACAAAGTATTGACATAGGGAGGCTGAATACAAATGCACCCCACACTTTTCACATATTTATTTGTAAAAAAAAAAAATTTAAAACCATTTATCATTTTCCTTCCACTTTCCAATTATGTGCCACTTTGTGTTGGTCTATCACATAAAATCCCAATAAAATAAATTTATGTTTATGGCTGTAGTATGACAAAATGCGGAAAATTTCAAGGCACTGTATACCATGACCTGAATAACTGAGAAGCTTCATAGGTGTTGAAGACATTTCACCACCCATCCAAGTTAGCGCTACCCTTGCAGGAGCCGCTGGTGATTGGGCCTATTTCCACCACTCACAGCATGTACAGCCAGGCACAGAGAATTTTCGGCATTATTTCAATGGCTCAAGAATCAGTCTGGGGTTTCTTTTTAGGGTTTTTAGAGAACAAGAACTTGGATAGGGATGGGGAGCAGGGGATACCCCGAACTGTAAAACTGTAGAACTTGAGGACTACTAGGTGTCTTACTGTTCTCTACAAGTTACAAGCTGTATTGCACAACTTTAGGCTGCAATGTACCTTCTTATAGTCATGAAGTACAATTCCTGGCTGTCTTGCACTGTTCTTTACTGTATTAAGCACTGTCTCTGTAGGGCATGTTTCTGGTTGTCTTGCACAACTCCTGGCTGCACCAAGCTTCCTGATGATCTGTATAACATGAAATGCATAGAGGCTGCATGTCCACTCCCCACTGATGTCATATCCGGATTTGCTGGTTGTACTTTGGAAACGCATACCGCGGCTGATAGAACAGCATACAAACCTATCCTAAGCTGTACATGTCGGTGCTAACTTATAGCACAACCTAATGTAAGTGCGCCTTGCTTTACTTACTTGCTTGTATACACTGGGATTAAACATGTTGCGCTATGATTGTTTATATGTTTCTCCTGAGTCACATTGCTGGATCATCATCAAAGATTAAGGAATCGTTCCCATTCTTGCTGTTGGTTGAGAGAAACCCAATATTCTCGCAAGTTATTTTCGTTTAAGGTTCTGGTGAGTTTTCATTTTTTATGCACAATTTGTGGTGGAGCATTACTTGAAGGATGTTATTTGTCACTTTGAATCACGGTGATTGGATTTTTTCTTTGTGAAGATTTATTGAAGAAATTTATTTGGACTGTTTTTTGCACATACAGTATATATATTCCTTTGTAAAACACTTTTTTGGAAATATTTTGCTTTTATGAATTTATCACGAATGTTAAAAAGATGAAGGTGTATATATGAGGTAGCGCCATACCCTTTTTCCCCCGTATATCTATCCCAGCCCTGACTTGTTGACTTGTAATCTAAATCACCCTATAGTCACTTCTCCACTGTGTAGCAGGATCAAGTACTTAGTCAAAGAATAATAAAGCTTCCTCACACTTGACCTCCTGGCTCTTATCCAGACTCTGACCCAGTCTCTTTCTCTCTCTGGTAGGGCCTTCAGCTAAGCCTAGCTGGGACCTTGATGTCTTCACTAGACTCCTGAGACTTCTCTCTAGCTTGTCTCTGTCCTAGGGGCAGAGCGCCCAGCACAGGGGTTTCCTCCAGATGGCTGGACCTTGGAACTTTGCACCTTGGCAGGTAAGCCTCAAAATATTTATAGATTCCCCATCCACCTACTGGACAGCCCTCTCCAAGGATTGGCTAGAGACCCATGAATATATGAGCTGCTTGTTCTGCTCTCACTCCCTCTATACTTCTAGAGATCTCCAAAAGACAGGGGGAAGTAGGGGAACAACAGCGTATGTAGACACTAAACAGCCTAAAGTAATCAACCCCTGCTCCTCTGCCTACAAAAGAGCCAACTACATTTTCCTAGCAGCCTACCCTGAACTAGGAGGGTGCTACACAAGTACCTCGCTCAGTTTTAACGAGTGTCAGGAATGTGGGTAATGCTGTTTTAGCTCCACTCCAGAGATTTGAAAACAATTCATATCTTCAACCATGTTCCTCAACAACTAACACCTTCCCCAGATATCTTGGCACCATGGTGGCTGAATTATGTAATTAGAACAGGGTGCTTTGACAAACTTTTACGCCTCCCAACTTGTTCTTATACAATCACCATGGGCCTAAGTATATACAAATGAATCTGACTGCACAGCAATCTCCTTCAATAATAAAGTGTGTGCTAGCATTGTGTATGTGTTTCACTCACATAAAATACATATAAAAGTCAGAATAAAAAAAGTGCAGCACTCAAACAATATAAATAATCTCTCTGATCAAATAAACCCACAAGTATAATTATTACTGTACCTCAAACTAATTTATTATATAAATGTATCTTTCCACCTCCACACTGTGCTCATATAATATGCTCACTTTTGTTGCCAGCAGTTTAGACATTAATGGCTGTGTGTTGAGTTATTTTGAGGGGACAGCTAATTTACATTGTTATACAAGCTGTACACTCACTACTTTACATTGTAGCAAAGTGTCATTTCTTCAGCGTTGTCACATGAAAAGATATAATAAAATAATTTCAAAAATGTGAGGGGTGTACTTAATTTTTTGAGATACTGTATACAGCCCTTATACTGTATATACATATACAGGTATATGCAACTATATCTTCAGCCCAGCCAAGTGTGTAAGAGAGCACAGAGCTGCAGAGTCGTGGTCACAAGAACAGAGGACCTACGTTTTGTTTCAGGACAAATTGGGTTTTCTTTTGGTGGTAAATAGGGATGAGCCGAACACCCCCCGTTCGGCTCGCACCAGAACCCGCGAACGGACCTAAAGTCCGTGCGAGCTTTAGAACCCTATTAGTTATAATGGATGCGAACGTTTGAAATCAAAAGTGCTAATTTTAAAGGCTAATATGCATGTTATTGTCATAAAAAGTGTTTGGGGACCTGGGTCCTGCCCCAGGGGACATGTATCAATGCAAATTTTTTTTTTTTAAAACGGACGTTTTTTCAGGAGCAGTGATTTTAATAATGCTTAAATTGAAACAATAAAAGTGTAATATTCCTTTAAATTTCGTACCTGGGGGGTGTGTCTATAGTATGCCTGTGAAGGGGCGCATGTTTCCTGTGCTTAGAACTGTCCCTGCAAAAAGTGTAATTTTTGCAAGAAAAAAAGCTATTTAAAATCACTCGCGGCTAATGTGAATTGACGGCTCCCGTAACACAGAGAACAGTCATTCATTGAAAGTCATTCATAAAAAAAAGTCATTGATAAAAAAAAAAAAATAAAAAAAAATAAAAAAATTCAATAACCAGGCCCTTGAAGATGATGATGGAAGATGATGGAAGAAGAAGATGGAAGAAGATGCCGGAAGGAGAAGATGTACCCCCTTACCATTTCACACAGGGGGAGGCAGGATCTGGGGGTTCCCTTGTTAAAGGGGGCTTCCAGATTCCGATAAGCCCCCCGCCCGCAGACCCCCACAACCACCGACCAGGGTTGTGGGGAAGAGGCCCTTGTCCTCATCAACATGGGGACAAGGTGCATCCTCCCAATGTTGAGGGCATGTGGCCTGGTACGGTTCAGGCGGGAGGGGGGGGGCGCTCTCGTCCCCCCTCTTTTCCTGCGGCCTGCCAGGTTGCGTGCTCGGATAAGGGTCTGGTATGGATTTTGAGGGGGACCCCACGCCATTTTTTTTGGCTGGGGTTCCCCTTAAAATCCATCCCAGACCTCAAGGGTCTGGTATGGATTTTGAGGGGGACCCTACACCATTTTTTTTGACTGGGGTCCCCCACGCTTTTTTTTTTTATCAATGAATGACAGTTCTCTGTGTTACGGGAGCCCTCAATTCATTAGCCGCGAGTGCTTTTAAATAGCGTTTTTCCCTGCAAAAATGACACTTTTTGCAGGGACAGTTCTAAGCACAGGAAACATGTCCCCTTTCACAGGCAACCTATAGACACCCCCCAGGTGTGATACTGCAATGCTGTACTAACAGCATGCACACACAAATCCCCAGAAATACAGCACATAATGTCAGCAGTCAGCAGCACACTGACACGCTGACACTGAAACACAATATGCGAGGCCGCCGCCGCGGCGGCCTCTTATACCGTGGGGCGTGTACTAAAGCCCCTGAGCTATAATTGGCTACAGGCATCCTGCCTGTAGCCAATTATGGCTCTCCTCACTGCCGGCGCTGTGATTGGCCAAGCATGCGGGGTCACAGTGCATGCTTGGCCAATCATCAGCCAGCATTGCACTGCGACTGGCGCAATGCATTGCGGGCAGCTCGCATCACACGAATGTGATGCGAGCGGCCCAAATAGTTCTGGGCTCGCCGAACGGGCGAACGCTCGATGTTCGATTCGAACATGGGTTCGAATCGAACACCGGGCCCATCCCTAGTGGTAAATGGTAATGGCTATCTCCTGATTTATTTATTTTTTATTATCAAAGCAAAACTTTCCCAAAATAGTAAAAAATATATATTTTTTAAAATGTAACTGTATATTTCTATTGCTACTACCAACCTTCCACCAAAGAACAACCAAAATAAAATTCTCCTGCTCTTAACGATCACAGTGATACCACAAGAATATGGAGGCTCCGTACACAAGGGGACAGCGGTGACATCGCTGGCTCCTGTGTCAGGTAAGTGACACATAATGGACTACTAGTCCATTATGCTTTACCTTTGCAGGGAAACAAAGAGGAAGTAAACCCATTAGTCCTCTTTAAGGCTCGGTTCACACTGGAACCGCCTGCGAATCGCACAAGAACGCTGTGCGTCCCTGTTCTCCGTTTCAGGGACCAATCAGGGCCAAATCTATGCCTGAATTCGGCCCTGAAACGGAGACAAAGACACACAGCATTTCTGTGCATTTTCTGTGAGAGCCAGTCACATTCTCCTGCTATGCGATGATGCGGGGAAACCCGCATCCAATTCGCATAGGTGTGAACCCAGCCTAATGCATTCTATGTATTAAGGTGAAAACCCTTTTGTGCTGCAGCACCCCCCCCCCCCCCAGACCCCCCCTTTTTCTTACCTGAGCCCGATCGTTCCAGCTATGGGGACAAGCACAGCAGCTCCAGCCGCTGTCTTGGGTCCTCATTGGATAGGTTGATAGCAGCAGGAGCCATTAGCTCCCACTGCTGCCAATCAAACCCAGTGACACGGGATCCTGGGGGTGGGGCCGAGTCCTGCTATCTGTGTCAATGGACGCAGCAGCAGGTCTCCAGACAAGTGCCCCTATGGAAAATGTCTCTCCATGGGGGCACTCGAGAAGAGGAGGAGCCAAAGGGGGACCCCAGAAAAGAAGAAACCCTTGCACAGAGCAGGTAAGTATAACATGTTTGTTATTTTAAAAAACAAACAAAAAAAAACAAAGCTTTATCATCACTTTAAAGTAGAGCTATAGGCAAAAATTACAAATTAACCACTTACTGCCCGCCATATAGCAAAACGACGGCGGCAAAGTGGTTTCAATATTCTGACTGGGCGTCATATGACGTCCAGCAGGTTAACAGCCACCGCACGCCCGTAGGGGCGCGCATCGCGGCGATCGGTGGTGCTGTGTGTCAGTCTGATATACCATTCCACCGATCTCGGTAAAGAGTCTCTGTCTCGGAGACTCTTTACCACGTGATCAGCCGTGTCCAATCACGGCTGATCACAGTGTAAACAGGAAGAGTCAGTGATTTTCTTTTCCTCACTCAGTAGAGGATAGCCTGCTCCTCTTACAGGGGGGTCTGTGCTGATTGATTATCAGCGCAGCCCCCCCCCCCCCAAGGATACCCACACTGGACCACCAGGAACACCACTAGGACCACAAGGGATGCCACTAGGACCACCAGGGATGCAATCAGTGCCCACAATGGATGCCAATCAGTGCCCACAATGGGCATCACTGATTGGCAGGCAATATTGTTTGGCACTGATTGGCATCTATCTGTGCCCATCCGTGCCGCCTATCAGTGCCCATCCTTGTCACTTATGTGTACCCATCAGTGCTGCATATCAGTGCCACCTAAAAGTGCCCATCAGTGCCCCATCAGTGACACATATTAGTGTCCATCATCAGTGCCACCTCATTGGTGCCACCTCATCGGTGCCCATCAGTGAAGGAGAAAACTTACTTATTTACAAAGTTTTGTAACAGAAACAAAAAAAAAATTTTTTTTTCAACATTTTCAATATTTTTTTATTTGTTTAGCAGAAAATAAAAATCCTAGAGGTGATCAAATACCACCAAAAGAAAACTCTATTTGTGGGAACAAAATGATAAAAATTTAGTTTGGGTACAGTGTAGCATGACCGCGCAATTGTTACTCAAAGTGCGACAGCGCTGAAAGCTGAAAATTGCTCTGGGTAGGAATGTGTATAAGTGCCCGGTATTGAAGTGGTTAACAGAACAGAAACTCAAAAATTGCACTTTACAGAAAGGGTGTAAAAATACGAAAGCTGAAATGGTTTGTAATGTTTGGTTGTCTCACTATTGACTTGGCTGTGGTCACAAATGGCAATGCCTCTGTACTTCCCAATATTCCATTATTAGGGATAGGGAACAGTAGCTTTCTGGGAAGCACAGACACCAATCTGGGGAGTGCAGCATGGAGTCTATCCATTTCCCCTTTGTGGCAGCCTTGATAATGAGCACATGGACTCCTATTTACACACATCTGTCACAATTGTCAGCAGCCTAGAGACTCTGCTCTTTGCTGTATTTATGCATTGATTGTGTACTTTTCTATTCTCTAATCAATATATTTTCAAAGCTCTACAAACAATTGAACTTATTGGAAGATAGGAGAGTTTAGCTGCATGTAAAGCTGCACAGAGGTCACAGAGAAATATTCAGAGCGGACAAACGTGGCTCAATGGACTATCTGACTACATGGTGATTTTTGCAGAAGTAATGGAATTTGGCTGATACATTTGGAGAAAACCAAAGTGGTTCTAGCATAAGATATTGAAACATATGAAGAAAAAAGACCAATTGCTCCATAAAGTCTGCCCCCCCCCCTTTTTTTTAACTTAATTATTTTTTTGTCTGAGTATAGATCTATATTTGTCCCAAACATGTTTGAATCCACTGTTGACTGACTCACTTTCTCTGCTGGTAGTCCATTCCAAGCCTAAATTACTCTTTTGGTAAAATAATATGTTCTAAGATTAGTGTAGCTCAGACCCCAGACCGGAGTGGCTGTTTGATCCCAGGTTGTATTCTCTGTAAAGTACATGACAGCCAGGCACACAGTAGTTCACAGTCGCTCAAGTCAGAAAACAGGCTGTGCATATCTTTTTGCAGTTTATTTGCTGTTTTAACTTGGGTGTGGTGTGGGTGATCCTTGGGATACTCCAAAACTAGCGTAAACACAACAGAGGATACTTGTGACTTATCAGCTTTTTCGGGGTGCAACTACTCTCTTGAATTAAAAAATTCAAGTGTTATTAAACCCACATCAGTAAAATCAGTCTGTATATGAAGTAAAGCATGCTTGTTATACTCACTGTGAAACCTAAGGGGTTAATCCTCTGCATTGTGTAAAAAGGCTGTTTGATCCTGTCTTCTCTGATCCTCTCCTTCTTCCACTGTCCCCAATCCATCTCCTGATAGAACAGAGCCTTGGGGGCAAGCTGCGCATGCTCAGTTTGGTGTGTATTGCTTGGGAGAGTGCATTTGATCAGCAAAGGGCTAAGCAGCACTGTCCAGACAGGTCAGGGGTCGTGTAGCATCAAAGGACAATCAGGGGAGAATGAAAGCTCCTCCTAGAAGCTTTAACCAGTGCTCAGCCTGACACTGATAGAAGCCACAAGACTGTTATATACTGTTGATGAGAAAAGGTAATTAGCAGTTTATATTTACTAAAACTATTGCATTTTCATGTTCTGTGTACTGTGGGATACCAGATATTGTGAATTCAGGGTCCTGGGTTTAGTAACACCGTAAAGCGGTTGTATAATACAAAATTTTAACTTTTACCTACAGGTAAGCCTATAATAAGGTTTATCTGTAGGTAAAAAAATATCTCCTAAACCTGTACGGTTTAGGAGATATTCCCCCTGCAATGAGCCGCTGACTGCAGCGGCGCATACGCACAGGGGATTCTCGGCTGAAAGCCCGGCAGACGACGGACTTTGCCGGAAAGAAATCTCCAGCGCGAATGCGCGGGAGTGACAACATCGCGGCTCCAGCCACTTATAGCGTTGGAGCCGCGATACCCGGAAGACACGCGAGGCAACATGTCAGCTAACTCGGTGTGGACCAGGTGAGTTACCGAAGCCTAGTTCTAAGGTAAGTATTTTATAATGAGCTGGTATGCGGTGCATACTAGCTCATTATGCCTTTTGCCTTACAGGTGTATATATATAAAACATTTTTTTAGGGGGGTATACAACTGCTTTAAGAGAACTAAAATGCAGGGGGAACCCGTGAAAGAGGTTAACCTGAGTCAAAATAGATGTAGTGAGCTCTCCCAAAGATGGCAAGGACAGTCTCTAGGATCCTTGAGGCTAGTACTCACTGTGCCCTGGGTACTGTAATGCGTCCTGTAGTAGCAACCAGCCTCTGTACTGGATGCTTCCGCCCTGGATCATCTGCAAAACTTCCTGCATTGCTTCAGGGTCCTCTGGATGAGGGTCCCCGAGCTCTAGTTGACCCCAGTAAGGGTTACTTCTGCCTAATATTTGACAGCCCAGGGGGTCACAGCCCTCAGGCTGGGCCTTCTTCCCCTAGGAACAAGAGACCGCTTTTCTATGCCCCAGACTGTTTATACCCCTCTCAGACCCTGCTAGTCACTCCTGACCAGGGATTGGCTGAGGCTGTATGAATCTTCAGGCCAGGGTATGCCTCTCCCACCCACAATATTCTAGAACTCAGTGGAATGCATGGGGAAGTAGTTGAATCTGCATTAGCAGAACTCAGAACAGCCAAAAGCAATTGAGTACTGCTTCCCTGTTACAGGGAAGCCACACAAATACATTTACCTTAATTATAGCAACCTAACTAGGAGGGTGCTGCATTCGTTTTAGACTTTCTTCCAGCTAGTTTGAGGTCATTGTGTTCTTTATCTTAGCATCATATTGAAAATACTGTCCTCCTGAACCTTATTCACACCTATGGGGGTCTATATGTTTTATGCTTTATAAAACATTTGGTGCACAAATTTCAGAAGCATTTGTGGACGATGAACGAAATGTCCCATAATTTCTAAAAGATTTATTCCTGTACCTTCAGCTTCATCTAGTGGCCAAAATGTGGTACAGTTTACTCACTCAGGTGCTTTTTTTCTTAGCATTGATGCCATTCAGAGATCACACTTTCTTAATGAATGCAAAGTTTTCTTTGATTGGACAAGGTGAAGATTGTGAGTTCACCTTTTCGCCTTACCACGTTTTCCAGTCAGAAAATGCTTTTGATTTAGTGGGAAAGTTGCCATATCTAAATGTAGCATCCTTCTAGATAGGTGGTAGGATTAGGTACATTTAGTTTGGCCCACTGTAACCAGTGTGGCTGTGTTGATTGTTTTGGTCTGTTCTATGTATCAGTGGCTGTAGGATTGACTGCTTTTCCTTGACTGGTCCAGAAAGGTCTGGAAGTTAGTGGGCAGAAATGGTCTAATCAGCAGAGAAGCGTGGTCTTTTACCTTAGTAGGAGATCACAGCCTAAGGGGGGATGCTTGCCCCCTTAGGACATCCTTCCATGTGTCTACAGGGTGTCGAGGCCTCAGGTGGCCTTAAGACTGACTTTGCTGGAAGCTACAGAAAGCTGACTGAGGGACTCTCCTCTGAGGACCTAGTCTGGTATCACAGAGGGAAAGTTTCACAAGGATATTGGAAGAAGGCAACCAATTTTCTAAGGACTGAGGATATACCGCGTGTGTTGGAGTTCGCTGTGTGTGCCAAGGGTACTTAGTGTCCAGTGTCCTAAAGAGCTCAGTCTACAGAATTAAATTTCTAGTGTCCTCCCATTTGTACTTTTGGAGTACCCCACTTAATTTTTTTTTAACAGAGGAGATACCCCACTTAATTAGTTAAGTGAAAAATATAAAAAGTCCAAAAAGATGTGCATGTGAAACAAACAGTGCCAAGCGATGTAGATGAAACTGGATGGAAGTTTTGGTCCACAATGATGATTAGTGCTGCACACAACAACACCTCATGTGTTCTGCCACCTGGTATACAATAAAACCCTTACCAGAGCAAATTAACTCTTCCGTTCTCCCGGTGACGTTAGATGTGACAAAATACGTAAGCTGGAGCTATCATTTGTGGCGTCACTAGTTACACCTCCAACCAGGAAGTTTTTGATTTGATTCCCAGGATTGACTTTATACAGATGAGCGCTTGTCAGTCTTTTACATTGTGAATAGAGGATTTTTAAAAATAAAATGCTTAGTGCATTTTTACACTGTGGATTCCTTAGCTTTTTCCTTCCACATGATCCATTGTTGGCTGTCTATTGAGGTGACATCTACAAGGCTATAGCAAAACCCAGTGGAGGCTTATTATTCTGAACAGGGGACCATACAGATACACAAGCATTTGACTCTTTTTATCTTAAAGTGGATGTAAACCCAATTTTTTTTTTTTTTGATGTCATAATGTAGAGCATTTGAGCCCAGTCTTGCCACACAGATTTACTTGAGGCCTGAGTAATCCTCTTTTATTGTTCAGTTAGAGAAATCTTGACAAAGTCTTGAAAACTTTGTCAAAAACGCCCCCTTGCTGTGAGTGACAGGTGATTTACATATCTCATGCACTAGCCTGAGACAGGCACATCCTGTGTAAAAGTTCACAATTCACATCCCCCCCTCTTCAGCTCTCCCAGGATTGCTGTGTTTTGACTGGATGTTTCTCATCATGGGATGCAGTGAACAGTCAGCAGACTATAGACAGTCAAGGTATTTAGGGGACATGTATGTAGTCAGAGCAGGGCAGAGTAGAACATCCAGTGATCTGATGATAACCTGTCTCAGGCTAGTGCATGAGATATGTAAATCACCTGTCACTCACAGCAAGGGGGCGTTTTTGACAAAGTTTTCAAGACTTTGTCAAGATTTCTCTAACTGAACAATAAAAGAGGATTGCTCGAGTAAATCTGTGTGGCAAGACTGGGCTCAAATGAAAGCAAATCTTATTCTCTACATTATGACATCAAAAAAAAAAAGAAAAAAAAAATTGGGGTTTACATCCACTTTAAAGATACCATTTGCTCTGTTGTATTTATATGAATAGTTATAGTTATTTTATTTATATATGTTTTATTGCTATTTTTAGTGCAGCACTTTCAGAACTATAATGGCTATACCATTTTACCAAGTCAGGTTCAGAAACTGCGCTGATGCCAATGAAGTGTCTCAATTATTACAGCATCGACATAAACATGTGATATCACCACAGCAATTGCAAATATAGAACAACAAAAGCCACGCTAATTCAATAAAAGTAAGTGAAAACAAATATTCAATAAAACATAACTTCACATTATTACATACAGTCCAGAAAAAGTGATAGGTATTGAAGAAATCTTCTTAAAAAGTTCATTTGAAAATCCATTACCAAGAATAAAAAGAACTGATTCTGTGAAAACCACCACCTCTGATAGTAATGGCGCTTACCAGATCCTATTGACCCTCTATTTCTAGAGAGGTCAAATGAGCAATGATCTTAACCATCTGTGGGATGTTACAGGTAGAAGTACGCTCCTATGGAACTAGACTTACACTGCGTGTCTCTAGGTCAACCACGCCAATTGCCATAGACAAAAGTATATAGGTAAAAAAAGACGCTCCAATAGTGTAAAATCGCTCACTTTATGTGGCGTTTATCTGTTTGCTGATACATTCCACTGGATACTACGATCTAAGACCAGAGGAGTATCATTTTCCATGTGACAGTTGGATGATCCCTCCTGCTCTGTGTATGCTAAGGAACAACCATGGATGGAGCATATGTGATTTATGAGCACCTTTTGACCACCCGTAATAGGTGGTCAACACTCTCTGGTAAGAGTACATCCAAACTTATGGTGGTGGGCTATTCACGTGGTGGAGGAGCTGAGTGAATTATAACTTTTGCACATATTCATACTGTGAAGGCATTTTATTGGTGACGTTTTGAAGACACATGGACTGATTTGCATTTTTTATTTTCAAGCGCAACACATATGTTTTTTATTATGTTTACATATATATATATATACACATTGGAACTTTGGTTTACGAGTAACATGGTTAACGAGCTTTTTGAAAGACAAGCAACTATTTTTTTTTCTGTTTGCGAGTGTTGTCTTGCAAAACTAGCAGAATTCAAACTAATGGGGTCTGCAGTACCGCATTTGGCCAGAGGTGCGGGGGCCCCCCACCTCTGGCCACATGCGGTATTGCATGTAATAGAAGTCAATGCGGAATAAATTATCTTCGTTTCCATTGATTTCTATGATATGCGAGTTCTTTGGATTACAAGCATTCTCCTGGAATGGATTATGCTTGTAATCCAAGGTTCCACTGTATATATATATATATATATATATATATATATATATATATATATATATATATATATATATATATATATATATATATATATATATACAGTCAGGTCCATAAATATTGGGACATCAACACAATTCTAATCTTTTTGGCTCTATACACCACCACAATGCATTTGAAACGAACACAATGTGCTTTAACTGCAGACGTTCAGCTTTAATTTGAGGGTATTTACATCCAAATCAGGTGAACGATTTAGGAATTACAACAGTTTGTATATGTGCCTCACACTTTTTAAGGGACCAAAAGTAATGGGACAATTGGCTGCTCAGCTGTTCCATGGCCAGGTATGTGTTATTCCCTCATTATCCCATTTAAAAGGAGCAGATAAAAGGTCCAGAGTTCATTTCAAGTGTGCTATTGGCATTTGGAATCTGTTGCTGTCAACTCTCAATATGAGATCCAAAGAGCTGTCACTATCAGTGAAGCAAGCCATCATTAGGCTGAAAAAACAAAACAAACCCATTAGAGAGATAGCAAAAACATTAGGTGTGGCCAAATCAACTGTTTGGAACATCCTTAAAAAGAAAGAACACACCAGTGAGCTCAACAACACCAAAAGACCCGGAAGACCATGGAAAACAACTGTGGTAGATGACCGAAGAATTCTTTCCCTGGTGAAGAAAACACCCTTCACAACAGTTGGCCAGATCAAAAACACTCTCCAGGAGGTAGGTGTATATGTGTCAAAGTCAACAATCAAGAGAAGACTTCACCAGAGTGAATACAGAGGGTTCACCACAAGATGTAAACCATTGGTGAGCCTCAAAAACAGGAAGGCCAGATTAGAGTTTGCCAAACAACATCTAAAAAATCCTTCACAGTTCTGGAACAACATCCTATGGACAGATGAGACCAAGATCAACTTGTACCAGAGTGATGGGAAGAGAAGAGTATGGAGAAGGAAAGGAACTGCTCATGATCCAAAGCATACCACCTCATCAGTGAAGCATGGTGGTGGTAGTGTCATGGCGTGGGCATGTATGGCTGCCAATGGAACTGGTTCTCTTGTATTTATTGATGATGTAACTGCTGACAAAAGCAGCAGGATGAATTCTGAAGTGTTTCGGGCAATATTATCTGCTCATATTCAGCAAAATGCTTCAGAACTCAATGGACGGCGCTTCACAGTACAGATGGACAATGACCCAAAGAAGCATACTGCGAAAGCAACCAAAGAGTTTTTTTAAGGGAAAGAAGTGGAATGTTATGCAATGGCCAGGTCAATCACCTTACCTGAATCTGATTGAGCATGCATTTCACTTGCTGAAGACAAAACTGAAGGGAAAATGCCCCAAGAAGCAGGAACTGAAGACAGTTGCATTAGAGGCCTGGCAGAGCATTACCAGGAATGAAACCCAGTGTCTGGTGATGTCTATGTGTTCCAGACTTCAGGCTGTAATTGACTGCAAAGGATTTGCAACCAAGTATTAAAATAGTGAAAGTTTGATGGATGATTGTTAATCTGTCCCATTACTTTTGGTCCCTTCAAAAGTGGGAGGCACATATACAAACTGTTGTAATTCCTACACTGTTCACCTGATTTGGATGTAAATACCCTCAAGTTAAAGCTGAAAGTCTGCAGTTAAAGCACATCTTGTTCGTTTAATTTCAAATCCATTGTGGTGGTGTATAGAGCCAAAAAGATTAGAATTGTGTCGATGTCCCAATATTTATGGACCTGACTGTATATATGTAGCGGTCACACTTTCACAAGTGTGCGCTATGTATGGAAATTTAGTTTTTCCCTCAGAACAGTAATGGGGTTCTGAGGGTTAATTGTGCAGGTTAACTTTGGCATCAGTTTGGCTGGGCTGTACTAGGGTTCTGTCTGGTCATGGGTGCAGTGAGGTACACATGACAGGCCTAGAACCAGGCCTGGTTGGACGTCTTAGGTATCAGTCTCCCCCGGAGCCAATCAGTGGGTGCGCCTGGCCCCGGTGGGTAGTATGGGCAAGGGTACTTAAGGTGCTGAAGTCACGTGGTTCGGCCGCAGTCCTGTTTCCTGGTTCTGGACCGGGGTAGCCCCGCAAGGGGTCCCGGGCCTGGGAGCACTTGCTGTCCCGCAAATATGGTCAGTTTGACTAGCCCCACAGACCCGCATGGTCTGGGGTGGTGATCCGTCTGTTCCCGAGTCTCGGAGCCGGTTAGCCCGAGGCCCAGTACCTGAAGGAGGATTCAAGGCGTCTCGGTGTGCTCTCATTATTGGAGGGGCACCACAGCTCGTATAGGTGACCGGGGGAGGACTCTTCGGAGGAGGGCCAACAAGCTGACATCTAAAGAGGAGCCTGTTTGCTGAGTTGCATGGACACTAAAGAATCCACACTTCTGCAGTACTACTAAGGAAACAGAGAAAGTTCCAGGTACTGTGGGAAAGGTTCCTATTCACCTTCGGTTGCAAGTTCATTCTGTGTCAGAGACTTTTAACAAGTTTCCGGATCACATATCTGACTTAGAAGTACTCAGCTGCGAGTGGCTACTCTCTGGGTTTGATTTATGACATTTGTGGATGTCAGCAGTTCAAGGTGCCTGAGTTTCTTCACCCTTGCCCTCTATTCCTATCTGAGACTGTGTTTTGTTGGATGTTACCACTGCGAGAATAAAAACCTTCAAAAGGACTTTTATTGTGTCAGCATCCAAAGTGTTTGGGTATTAACCCTGGGAACCCCTGGACATTCATCTACAAGCCAAGTGGAGGTAACCGCTACACACATATATATATATATATACATACACTGTGTATATATATATATATATATATATATATATATATATATATATATATATCCAGTATATATAAATAGCAGTCCAAGTCCTTTTCTGTGTTCTTGTTCTCTCAGACAGAAAAAAAAAGTATATTTATTGAAAACCTGCCAGGAGAACACTTGGAAGTTGTTATTAAAATAACCTAATCTGGTACAGTAATGGCTGGGCTTGCGATCCGCTTTGCTATTATAATGCAGTTGTTTTCTATATGACATTTGTGGAACTCAGATCTAAAGACGGGGGGAATATTTAGTGGCACTACTCGTTAGAGCCGCCGCTCTCTCCATACTTAAGTAGCTGCCGAAGGTCCTGGCTGCTGTCAGGTTTTTAAGCTGCTAATGAGTGCTACTATGGGCTTCTATTCTTAACTTACCTCGGTGGAATAGGCTTCCTTCTGTCACTTAGCTGAGATTATGTAGCAGGCCGCCAGCTGAAAAAACACCCGAGAAAGGATAGCTGGGACTTAGGTGCTCGCTTTTTATTTACTGAATTTGGGAAATGAAAGATATGCTGATTGTAAACACAAATCAACAAAAGCAATTATACCAGAGAGTAATGCTGGAGGGAGAAGGTATACGAAATGCAAATGATACTTCCCTGGAAATGTTATTATTAATATTATGAATAACGATACAAATAAATGATTTATATACACACTATACCATGGCCTGCGGTGATTTACAAATTAAGAGTCGCAAACCAGTTCAAATGATACAGATATATAAAACACTTGAAAGAGCAAACACCTGAAACTACATCTTGGAAACAATATAAAAGGTGCAGAAGACGTGTGCCAAAGGAAGCGTAGAAAAGATTAGACATGTGGGCTGTCAATAAATTTGTTTAGTTTCGTTCCGTTCCGTATTGGAATTAATTTGTATTTCGTAATTTGTGTCCGAAATTTGTACGAAATACGATTTTCGTTAGGTTCGCTAACTTTTCGTAACAATTACGAATGTTTGTTAAGAATTTGCACCAACGTCCATACCAGACCCTTATCCGAGCACGCAGTTCGGCCGGTCAGGAAAGGGGATGGGACAAGCGAGCGCCCCCCCCTCCTGAGCCGTACCAGGCCACATGCCCTCAACATGGGAGGTGCTTTGGGGAAGGGGGGCCCTGCGGCCCCCCCCCAACCCAAAGCACCTTGTCCCCATGTTGATGAGGACAAGGGCCTCTTCCCGACAACCCTGGTCGTTGGTTGTCAGGGTCTGCGGGCGGGGGGCTTATCAGAATACGGAAGCCCCCTTTAATAAGGGGGCCCCCAGATCCTGGCCCCCCACCCTATGTGAATGAGTATGGGGTACATGGTACCCCTACCCATTCACCTGGGGGAAAAAGTGTTACTTTAAAAACCTGTGTTGTTTTTTTATTATTTTATTAGACAGCTCCGGGGGGTCTTCTTCCGACTTCGGGGGCCTTCTCACCGGGCTCCTCCGCTATCTTTTGCTCTTTTACCGCTCTTTTACTAGCGGAGGAGCCCGGCTGTCTCCTTCGTCGCTGCCGCCATCCGGGGGTATTCTTCCGACTTCGGGGGTCTTGTCCCGCTCTTCGTTTCTTCTGCTGGGCCTCCGCTATCTTCTTGCAGCTCTTTTACTAGCGTTGGCCCGGTCTTCTGGTTCGTCGCTGTCGCTGTGGCCACCGCCGCCGCCTCCTTATTCTTCTTCTTCCTTCCGATGTTGACACGACTCTCTCTCCAGTCGCAACGACCGGGACGCGTTGCGCGGCGACTTATATAGGGACAAGGGGCGGGGTCACCGGGTGATGTCATATGGTGACCCCACTCCTTATGATGTCACAGTCCCAGCATCCCCCGGGACTGTGACATCATATGGGGCGGGGTCAATATGTGTCATCACCCGGTGACCCGATTTCTCTGTACAGAGAACACACCATCGGCTCCTCTCCTCTGACAGGACCTTGGATCTGTGTGTTTACACACACAGATCCACAGTCCCGCTGTGTTACCGGGCAATCGCGGGTGCCCGGCGGACATCGCGGCCGCTGGGCACACGCATCGGGTGCCCAGTGACATGGCAGGCGCGCGTGCGCGTTCTCCCTGGAGGGCCGGGAAGGGGAGGACATCATATGACGCCCCCCCGGCCTGAGAGCTGCGCCACCTGGCCGTCAATAGACAGCCGGCGGTCGGCTAGTGGTTAAAAACCTGTGTTGTTTTTTTTATTAACACTTTTTCCCTCAGGTGAATGGGTAGGGGTACCATGTACCCCATACTCATTCACATAGGGTGGGGGGGCCGGGATCTGGGGGCCCCCTTATTAAATGGGGCTCCCAGATTATGATAAGCCCCCCCACCCACAGACCCCGACAACCAACGGCCAGGGTTATCGGGAAGAGGCCCTTGTCCTCATCAACATGGGGACAAGGTGCTTTGGGGTGTGGGGGCCGCAGGGCCCCCCCTTCCACAAAACACCCCCCTTGTTGAGGGCACGCAGCCTGGTACGGCTCAGGAGGGGGGCGCTTGCTCGTCCCCACCCCCTTTCCTGACTGGCCTGGGTGCGTGCTCGGATAAGGGTCTGGTATGGACTTTGGGGGGACCCCCACGCCGTTTTTTTGCCGTAGGGGTTCCCCTTTAAATCCATACCAGGTGACGGGGCTAGCAAGGTGTCAATCTCGCTGATTGAGGCGGCGACATTGGCTTCCTTCGCTAGTCCTGTCTACCTGGAGTCACGTTCAAAATGAACAGACTTTACTCCGTGTGTGGGCAAGTCCGTTTATTTCAAAAATCCGGCGGACTAGCACACGTTTTTTTTCTCTCCTCACGCTGACAGCGGAGGAGAAAAAAAAAAGCCGATCACCGGCTTATCTTAAAGGGACATCGGTCCCACTATGCAATGCCCATAAGTGCCACCTTACAATGCCCATAAGTACCACCTGTCAATGCCCACTAGTGCCACCTGTCATTACCCACCAGTGCTGCCAATCAGTGCAACCTAAAAGTGCTGCCTATCAGTGTAACTCATCAGTGCCCATCACTGCCACCCATCAGTGCCCCTTTTTTTTTAAATTCTGTATTTTAACAAAAAATAAAAATTGCAGAGGTGATCAAATACCACCAAAAGAAAACTCTATTTGGGGGGAAAAATGATAAAAATGTAATTTGGGTACAGTGTTGTATGACCGTGCAATTGTCATTCAAAGTGCGACAGCGCTGAAAGCTTAAAATTGGTCTGGAAAGGAGGGGTGTTTGAGTGCCCAGTAAGCGGTTAAGGATAGGGTCCTCAGTGAGGATGGACCAATATTTGGTAATAATCAAATATACTATGCTTTTAACATTGAAATATAATGTGTTGGAATTCCAAATATTTTTTTTCTATAAAATTCGTCTATAAAAATTTTGTAACATAAATAAATTTTTTATAATATATATATTTTTCTCAATTTTTTGTTGCCTTAAAAATCCCACAATAGAGGTTCTCTGTATTTCTTTGCCCCCCTAATACTTACCTGAGCTACATCTAGATCCAGCGATGTTGAAGGAGTGTCTCAGCTGCCCAGGACTCCCCTCTTCATTGGCTGAGACAACAGCGCAGTGCCATTGGCTCCTGCTGCTGTCAATCAAAGTCAGTCAGCCAATGAGGAGAGAAAGGGGGCGGGGCTGGGTCACAGCTCCATGTCTGAATGGACACAGGCAGCTTTGGCTCAGCTCGGGTGCCCCCATAGCAAACTGCTTGCTGTTGGGGCACTCAACAGGAGGGAGGGTCCAGGAGCACAGAAGAGGGACCTGGGAAGAGGAGGATCCGGGCTGCTCTGTGCAAATCCTTTTTAATTTTTAACTAAACAAAAACAAGACTTTAGTATCACTTTAAGCTGGCTGCCTCTTCTAGTGGCAGCCAGTTCCGATGATATGCCGGAACCACCCCCTAACCCAGGGGCAGACTGACAACTTATGGGGCCCCCGGGCAATAGGAGATTATGGGGCCCCCAGGCAATCAGGGTATTTGGGGCCACACAGTATACACACACACACAGTATACAATCACACAGTATACACATACATGTACACACAGTATACACAGACATGTTTCTATTGGCTGAGAACGTACTGGAGAGGTGGGGCAGCTATAATTTCGGGATTTTTAGACCAAAAGGATGTCGGTAAGGGACATTTCAGAAACAGATGTAAAAAAAACACAGATTTTTACATACTGTCTCTGGTTTTACTGAGGCTGGCAACCCTGATGGGGCCCCCTAGTGGCCCGGGCCCTCGGGAAGTGCCCGAGTGGCCAAATGGTCAGTCCGCCCCTGCCCTAACCTACCCTGTGTGCTGATCCTGCAGCCTTCTGGGGGATGTGATGTGAGTATCCAAACAGGCTGCACGACCAAATACACGGGGGGTGGGGCTAAAAATAAAACATGGAAAAGAAAGAATAAAAACATTTCCTGCAATTCTACTTGCAGGGTTGGAGAATGTTAAAGTGGAACTAGCTCTCTTTTGGGAGTTCAGTTTTGCTTTAGGAGGCTGAGGACATTCTTACATTTCACATTATTGATGACTTCACTCACTTGACATTGATTTCTAAGAAAGCTGCAGTTCACATTGTATTATACCAAGAAAATGTCACTATATCAGAGTGTCCTTGCTCTCCTTTCCTTCTGTCTTCTATAAAGCTGTCTTTGGTTGAGATTATAATTTAAAGCAGAACTAGTCACCATCTGCACATTAAATATAATGGAAGCCCACCTTAAAGCATTAAAGCCAGTGGTGGTGGTGAGGGAGTATGGGGTGGCAGAGGACTTTGGATTTCAACTTAACCTGGCCATAAATGGGTGGAATTTTTAAAGGAATGTTCTAAGAAAGTTTTTCATTTTTTTAATCATCAGTGGATCAAATCAACGTTTGTTTTTGACCACATTGATGAGAAGTTTCAAAGGAGCGGGATGGAAAAATTATTAAATGTACAATGTAATAGTGACATATAATCACACTCATAGGTTGGACTTGATGGACTTTTTTCAACCTCACCTACTATGTGTATGTAACTATGTAAAGGCTCGTACACACGATAAGAAAATCATACGAACATTTCTGTTTGGAGAACGATCTGCTCGTTAGTATATCGCTTTCGACAGCTTTTCGGACAACAAAAATTGAGGAGGCAAGCTAGAAAATATTTATCGTATGTGAACACAATGTCTGATTTTCGTTTAATGTGTACAGTCAGGGGAACCTACCCTGGGCTGTACTAACTGTCTACTGTCTAAATCTGTGATGGGGGGGGGGGGGGGCACGCTAGGAGCTTCTGCCATTTCTCCTGCTTGACAGGAGTGCCTGTCTGTCATTTTCTTTCCTGTTACTGCATAATTACTAACCACAACATACAAAGCCATTCACAACTCTGCCCCGAGCTACATCACCAATCTTGTCTCCAAATATCACCTAAATTGCCCTCTCCGCTCTTCACAAGACCTCCTACTCTCAAGCTCTCTTGTCTCCTCCTCCCATGCTCGTCTTCAGGATTTCTCCAGAGCCTCTCCCATCCTCTGGAACTCGCTACCTCCACATGTCCGGCTATCCCCTACTCTTGCTACCTTCAGGCGATCCCTGAAAACGTATCTCTTCAGGAAAGCCTATCACGTCTCCAACTAATCTTTTACCACTTCCATCAGTTCATTCCCCACAGCTACAACCTTTTGTACTACCCGCCCCACCCTATTAGATTGTAAGCTCTTCTGAGCAGGGCCCTCTTAATCCTCTTGTATTTTATTGTATTATAACTGTATTGTCTCCCTTTTTTACATTGTAAAGCGCTGCGTAAACTGTTGACGCTATATAAATCCTGTATAATAATAATAATAATAATAATAATAATAATAATGTATGGATTCCCGACTCCTCTGTTCCAGCAACTTTACCTCTGCCTTATCTTTCCTGCATCCATTAATCACTCCTCTCCTTCAAAGCTCCCGTCCCCTGTCAGCTTGTTCGCCTTTCCAACCAGGTCACTTCAGTTTTCCTTGTTGGTCACTTTCACTTTGTCTGGCTCATCTCACTTCCAGCACATCTCTTTATCTTCCCTGCACAATGTAAGTCAGCACCGATTCTCCTGTTCACATTAACCCTTTACCTTATTCTATCAGCTGTCCCATCCATAAATGTGCACTGCACATCCTGCAGCCTCTGCTCTCAGCTTTGGACATTCCACACAGCCATTTGGCTAACACCGTTTCCATTCCAGTTTACTCTACTAACTGTCATGTCCCTAATATGCAGCCTTAGAACCCTCCATATAAGGCTGTGACAACCAAATCCTCCATAGAAGTCTGACAACCAAACCCTCCATAGAAGTCTAGAGGAAAAAAGATCTCCAAATACGGAAATGTTTCTTCACAGTAAGAGCTGTGAAAATGTTGACTAGACTCCCTTTCAGAGGTGGTTCTGGTAAGCTCAGTAGATTGCTTTTAAAAAGGCCTGGATTCTTTCCTAAATGTACATAATATAACTGGGAACTATCATTTATAGGTAAAGTTGATCCAGGGAATATCCGATTGCCTCTCGGGGGATCAGGAAGGATTTTTTTCCCCTGCTTTAGCAAATTAGATTAAGCTTTGCTGGAGTTTTTCGCCTTACTCTGGATTAACTGTGGGTATAGGATTGGGTATATGAGATTGTATTTTTTATTTTATTTTTGTTGTTTTTTTTAGTTTTGAACTGGATGGACTTGTCTCTTTTTTCAACTTTACTAACTATGTAACTATGTAGCAATTTCCCTGCAGTCCTTCACTATGCTCTTCATTAAAACATACTCTTACTACCAAGACACCGCCGATTTTTCACTCTTTGTTATCCCTAATAACCAGCGCCCTGTGGTTTGGCTGCAGTGTGATTGTATGTGCGATTTTAGGTGCGCTCCCAATGAATTCTATTACACGGTGCATTTTCATGAAAGCGCATCAAAGTCCTGCATACCGCATCTTTGATGTGCTTTCAGAAAATTCCTTGGGTGCATACCTAAAACCGCACATACAATCACACTGCGGCCAAACCACAGCGCACCAGTGTGGTCCCACTATAAGGCTAGGTTCACACCTTTCCATGTCAGCCACAAAATTGTGGCTTTCCTGACACACACAGAAACTCACTGTCCATTAGTAGACGTGTGCCAATGCCATTAATTGTTAATGGCACCCCCACACATCTGATAACATGCATTTTCACATGCACCAAACCACATGGTGTCTCTGTCTCAAAACTGAAACATCAGGGGTCTGTTTAGAGCCCTAATATTTCACACACGCCCCCCAACAAAGTTGGTAAAAATGTAAAAAAAAAAAAAAAAACTATATAAAAAAATGTAATATTTAAGGACTTGTTCACATGTTTTGGTCTCTAAAGAGCGATCAGCACTCAGATTGCTCTTGAGAGAGCATTTGACAGGTGGTAAGGTTTTATCGCCTCCTTAATGCCTACTTTAAAGCGGAGCTACACTGCCCCTGACGTTTTTTTTTTTAATGGGGATTGCTTAATAAAATGATTTGTAAAGCATTAGCTCACCTGTCCTGTCTGTCTGACTTTGGCCGCTCAGATTTTATGTCTAAAAAACACTTTATATACATTTCCGGCTTCATCCCCATCTTGCGTGTGGGCATGTGAATACTCCAGGGCATTGTCTTCCTGGATTTCATTCGTGCCTCTCTCGCGCATGCGCAGTACACCGTTCATAGGAGCGCCGCCAGCAGCGTCGTGATGACGTCACGTTCGGTTTGAAGTCTCGCGCGTTCTCGGGCCAGGCAGCCGCACTGACTCCTGGGAGCTATGACACAAGCTCCCAGGAGACAGTGCGGGCTAGGGGATATTACTTAATAGCCGTAATATCCCCGCCCATATCCGAGGGACCAGGAACCAGGAAGCGATGGATGCAAAGAAGAAGAACAACTAAAGGTAAGTAAAAAAAAAAAAAAACCTGCCGTTTCGGATCGAGGAAGGTGAGTATTTTTTTTAATTATATGTTTTGAAAACGGGTGTTGCTCCGCTTTAATCCCTCCAACCCTGCACTAGCATGCCGAAACCCAGGGGGTGCCAGTATGCCCCCTCCTAGCCATCATAATTTAACCACACCCACTCATCTCTGCGGCGCTACGAGCACCACGAGCACCACATACCACTTTCTCCCTGAAATGTTCCTCATTTCAACTTCAAAAGTTAGGTGATATGTTAGTACTATTTCAGTGCATGTCACAAACATAACATGCATTACAAACCTTACACCATTATTAGCCCTGAGTTTGGCATGTTCACCCTGGGCACCGGATGACCTTGTCCCGACACTGTGTACAGTAATCGTACAGAAATAATCAAATAGAAAAAACTGCACATGATCAGAAGCAAAGAACGATTCTACACTTCCTCTTCTACTGCGCTAGTACGTAGCTACGCTTGCCTACGTTTGCCTATGTCGGTCGAGAATTTTCTTCCAAGTCAATACCATTCCGACTACATCATGATACGAGAAAAAGAACCTCTGCTCCAGGTGTATAAAGTTAAGGCTGATTGGAGTATCTTGCAGAGTGCTAGCCACGGCCCGCCTCCGTGGGAAAATTGGAAAGAAGAAAAAAAAGGCTGCACATCCAGAATTTCCGATTGCCTTTTATTTTGCTTCACAAAGATAACACCAAAATGTGGTCACATAGACGTGTTTCCCACATACATCTTGTGGTTAACCACTTCAGCCCCGGACGATTTTACCCCCTTCCTTACCAGAGCACTTTTTGCGATTCGGCACTGCGTTGCTTTAACTGACAATTGCGCAGTCGTGCGACGTTGCACCCAAACAAAATTGACGTCCTTTTTTTCCCACAAATAGAGCTTTCTTTTGGGGGTATTTGATCACCTCTGCGGATTTTATTTTTTGCGCTATAAACAAAAGAAGAGCGACAATTTTGAAAAAAAACACAATATTTTTTACTTTTTGCTATAATAAATATCCCATTTTTTTTTAAAAACAAATTTCTTATTCAGTTTAGGCCGATATATATTCCTCTACATATTTTTGGTAAAAAAATATCGCAATAAGCGTATATAGAGGATATAGGGGAGGAGACCGATCGGTGTTCCTCTGTACTGGAAACACACCATCGGTCTCCTCTCCACTGACAGGACGTGGAGCTGTGTGTTTACACACACAGCTCCACGGTACTGTTGTTTTCCCGGGCAATCGCGGGTGCCCGGCGGACATCGCGGCTGCTGGGCACGTGCACCGGGTCCTGAGCGACGCCACGGGTACGCGCGAGCGCCGCCGCCGGCGCGCACGCGCCCACTAGGCGCCCGGGAATGGGAGGATGTCATATGACGCCCACCCAGTATGGGAGATCCACCTTGTGGGCGTTATATGACTATGGGTGGGTATTGAAGCGGTTTATCATTACCAAATAAGCACAAGATGTATGTGTGACCACAGTTTGGTGTCTTTGGTATTATCTTTGTGAAGCAAAATAAAAGGCAATCGGAAGTTCTGGATGTGCAGCCATTTCTTTCTTCTTTACATCATGATACAAACTTTTGGGGAAAATCGGAAGATCAGTCATCCAATTTTACTCATAGTGTGTACTAGGTTTTGTATTGCCAGGTTAAGAGAGCAGCCAGCGACACAAGGGACATTTCTCGTTGAATGTAAGTAATGCCCCTTGTGCCGATTTTTTTTTTTTTTTTTAACTTATGCTTAGTACATACAATGATAAAATCGGATGGAAAATACCACTTTTGGGAACATTCATCCAATAATCTGATCATAAGTACAAATGCCGATCCTGACAGTTCATGCTAAATTATCCAAAGAAGCAAGCATAAACACTTTTCTTGTACGATAACAGAATGAACAATTTTTGTGTAAATAGTATAGTATTTGTATGAAAAAAATCGGTTGACCAAGATCACGCATGCTCGGAAACGAAAGAATACATTACAATACGATACATTACATCACTTCTGAAGTTGTATTCTGTCGTAGAAGAATTTTCGTAACTTTTGTAACCTATTGGTTTTTGATACGAGACTAGCATGCAAAAAAAAACAGAGGATCATTTATCCGATAATCCTATCGTGTGTACTAGGCATTAGACTTTAAAGGAGAAGTATGGCCAAAGCTCTTTTGGCCATACTTCTTCTGTGGGTCACAGGAGTGCACTTAGTTTTGCACTCCTGTGACCCAGATTCAGCCAACAGCGGTGAAAAAGCCCGATGTTGGCTTACTTTAGAGGGTTGGTCCAGGCTCTGCAGGGCCCCCGACAATAATGTTGGGATCTGCCCAAATTCCTGACTGGCAGCTGGCTCAGCCTAAGAGATTGAGCCAGACTGCTCCCGCCCCCTTCACAGTCTGGTGCTCCAGTGAGCGCTGGAAAGGCAGAGCACTAACAGTCACCATTCTGTGCTCAGATCAGACTGGGAACTGAGTGATCAATGGTCTTTGACTGCTCCGTTCTCAGTGTTAGAGCTGGCGGTGGACAGCTGCAGCTGGCATTGATGCTTCTGTAGGTGAGTATGTAGGGTTTTTTTTTTTTAAATTACCACACTTCTCTTTTAATGCTTTCAAGTTGGGCTTCCATTTTATTTAAGCTAAGTAATTTTAGTTTTGCTTTATGGCAAGACAGGAGACAGTTTTATGGAAGACAGGAAGAAAAAAAGAAGGATGCTCTACTTTGATATATTGACAGTTTTCTTGGAAAAATACAGTCTGAACCGCAGCTTTCTTATAAATTGATGTCAAGTGAGTGAAGCCATCTCTAACGGGAAATATAAAAATTTCTTCAGCCTCTTAAGCAAAGAATTTCCTTGGCCTCTTTAGTCTGACGTTATAATGACACTGAAAGCGCGGAGTGCAGAGATTTACAGAACTTTTGAAAAATATGAAAAAGGGTCTCCACTTGACTCCAAAACATTTTATCTCAGATAAACAGACTAGACCGTTCTTTATGAGTGTGATGAATGCACAAGCAAATTACATATAATTGCAGGCAGTTACAAGGCACAGTTCATTGAGTATACAACCGCACAGACACCTACATTTGCTATTAAAATAAGTACTAGAGATGTTTAGGTTTGTAAATAGAAACATGACTAGGGTAGCCAGATGACTTACTGCCCTGACCCACACATGTACCATATAAATACTTATGCTTCTACAATAAATATAACAAAGACACTGACACCTGCTGGATGTAAATGGCCTGTTCGGCCTTTTATTTAAAATTAACTCAAACAATCAAACTTTATTAACTTCTAAACCACTGAAAACTTTTTACCTTTTTCTTACACTCCTCATCCAGCTAATCAACTTATTATTTTCTGATCCCTGACGACCACTTGCAACTGAGCCTGTAATCCCGTTTGTTGGCAAGCTCCCCAGCCGCAGACTCGCCTCGGGGACTTGCCAACTGACCACAGACCCCCCAACAGATTTAACCCGTGAGTCTGGCCAACTGTCAGACCACTTGGGCGGACTCCATACCAGTGATGGGTCCTAACTTTAGAATAACACCTCTTAACTGAGTCACTTAACTGTCGTCAAGGAAAAACCAACACGCCAACCCTGGCTTTTTTAAACCCAACGTACCAACTACCCCTACCAATAGGGCGGGCGGGCGGGAACGTTTCTCCTTGCCTGCTACCTCTGGACTGGTGACCTTTCCTTGCTCCCCACCACACCAATGACCTGTACTCCACCCACTACTGCTGAACTCCAATAAGGTAAGCCCCCCTAGGTAAATATACCAACCCCTTTTGCTGACCTCCCGGTAACCCCCTTGCACCCTGTCATGTTTGCACTACGCTTACATTTCACTGCAGCTCCGTACATGTCTTGACTAGGGTAGCCAGATGACTTACTGCCCTGACCCACACATGTACCATATAAATACTTATGCTTCTACAATAAATATAACAAAGACACTGACACCTGCTGGATGTAAATGGCCTGTTCGGCCTTTTATTTAAAATTAACTCAAACAATCAAACTTTATTAACTTCTAAACCACTGAAAACTTTTTACCTTTTTCTTACACTCCTCATCCAGCTAATCAACTTATTATTTTCTGATCCCTGACGACCACTTGCAACTGAGCCTGTAATCCCGTTTGTTGGCAAGCTCCCCAGCCGCAGACTCGCCTCGGGGACTTGCCAACTGACCACAGACCCCCCAACAGATTTAACCCGTGAGTCTGGCCAACTGTCAGACCACTTGGGCGGACTCCATACCAGTGATGGGTCCTAACTTTAGAATAACACCTCTTAACTGAGTCACTTAACTGTCGTCAAGGAAAAACCAACACGCCACCGCGGGACAAGTGTGACACCTCACACTTGTGCCAGCCGCCACACCTGCATCGCTCTCCTGATGCCTTCTTCCAAGTCCAGAGACCACAAATCAATCCCAACCGGGTTGAGGTGAACTCCGTCTCCCCTAAGGTACCTCCACGTATCTACCTCTAAGTCCCGGTGTCTGACCACTATGCCTCCGTTTCTGGCTATAAACCTGCCAACCTCTTTCTTGACCTTAATCCTTGTCTTGTTGATCTTCTCCCAGGAGCGGGCCCCTCTCCACGACATGCGGGCCACAATATCTGACCATACTATGATCATGCCGGGGAAAGAGGTGCTGAGCCTAATAAAGTCCCACTGTACGTCCTTGATTATCTGACGCATGGGTCGGACCACCAAGTCATTCCCCCCCACATGCAGGACCAGAACGTCCGGATGTCGATCCATTCCTGCAAACCTGTGGACTTCTGGTAACACCCTGTTCCACCTCATGCCTGGGACCCCAATCCACCGAATCCTGCCCTCCTCCCTAGACATCCTGAGCTGTCTGCCGTCCGGCCGTACATCTGCCCTTCTAGCGCCCCAGAACACAAACGAATGTCCCAGGATCCATATGAGACACACAGGGGCTGAAAAACATAAGAAATAGATATCTAACACCAATAACCAAATCATATCAAAAACATGTACAACCCACACACTAACCCCTAATCCCCCCCATCGTTACACCAGGTGGGGGCGAATATATACTTGATAACGTGCTGACTCCCATCTGCCAATCCTGCGTATAACTTCCACCGGTAGACCCCACCTGGAAGCCTCCGTGGCCGCGCCAATCCTGAAAGAATGACTCGCATACTCACCTGGGGGTAGGCCCCCTGCCTCCAAGCATTTCCTAAGTACCGCTGTGAACTGATACCTGGATAAACACGAGCCATCCCCATGAATCAAGAAGGCCCCTTCCCCCACTGGGCGCGCCCTTAAAAATTGTTCCACTGCTGCTACCGGGCATACTTGTGGTTCTGAACCTGCAAAAAGCTCGACCCGTGCCCCTTTTCCCAGCTGGTCCGTCTTCGACCTCCTAACCCATAGGACTACTGCTGACTGTGACAGCGTAACGTCCCCAAACCTCAAACCACCTGGAATGAATTTTGATGGCGACACCAGCTCCCCAATTCTCAATGCCCCGAAAAACGCTAACAGGAAGGCAGCCCGGAAAAGTTTTTGTTCAAAAACTGTAGAACACACCTTCTTGACCTGTTCCAATACAATGTTCAACACTGCAAACGAAATGGGGCGCCTGGAGTCCCTCTGCGCTAGGCCCCTCCTATAACCCCTCAATGCCTTTTTAACCAAAAAATTCTTGGTCACGTCAGGCAGCCCTTTATACTGAAACCTAAATGCCAACGCTGATACCTTCTTACTAATTGCCGTGCCCGACACCCCCTTCACGTAGTTACCGCAAATGAAGCACAATACCCAATGTACCAATACCCTGGGGTCTTCCGACCCTCCTACCTCAACCAACCAAGCGGACCATTCACTCCACACCCTGTGATACGCCGTCCTAGTACTCTCGCTGAGCGACTGCATAATCAATCCATCGGCGATCCCAACGCAATCCTCCATAGATCCGGCGGGCACGGGTCCCCTGTCGCGTTTGCCTCTGGAGCCAGTCTGCGGAACTCCTCCCACTGGAAACGAGACAGAGCATCCGCTAACTTATTCTCGATCCCCGGGATGTGAACCGCATACATGTACACGTTCAATTTCAAACAACAAAGTACCAACTGCCGTAACAATCTAACTACCGGGGGGGATGAGGCTGAAATGTTATTAATGGCCACCACCACCCCCATGTTGTCACAATTGAACCGCACCTTCCTATTTGCCAGCTTGTCCCCCCATAACCTCACCGCCACCAGTATGGGGAAGAGCTCCAGCAATGCCAGGTTCTTCAAGAAACCCGCTGCTCTCCACTCCTCCGGCCAAGGCCCTGCACTCCAACTCCCCTGGCAATAAGCCCCGTAACCCGCAGAACCCGCCGCGTCAGTAAACAGTTCCAAGTCAGCGTTGCTGACTGGTCCCTCCAACATCATTGATCGCCCATTAAACTCCACCAGGAACGAGTACCATACTCTCAAATCTTCCCTCAACCCCTCTGACAACCTGATAAAATGGTTAGGCATCCTAACCCCCGCCGTTGCTGCCGCCAGTCTCCTGCAAAACACCCGCCCCATCGGGATAATCCTGCAAGCAAAATTTAATTTGCCCAGGAGAGATTGCACTTCCTTCAACCTCAATTTCTTCTTTCCGTGTGCCTCCTTGACTTCCTGCCGCAATGCCACCACCTTGGTTTCCGGCAGCCTACACTCCATCGCCACGGAATCAATTGTAATTCCTAAGAACACCAGCTCCGAAGTCGGGCCCTCTGTTTTGTCCGCCGCTAGGGGGATACCGAACCTATCCGCCAGGTACTGAAGCGTCCCCAATAAGGTCCCGCATCCGCGGGATCCCGGGGGGCCTATGCAAAGGAAGTCGTCCAGATAATGGATGACCGAATTCACCCCCGCCGCCTCTCTAACTGCCCATTCAAAGAATGAACTAAAAGTTTCAAACAGGGCACATGAAATCGAACATCCCATGGGCAAACAGCGATCGACGAAGTACGCTTCTTGCCAATAACAACCCAGCAAATGCATACTCTGGGGGTGGACTGGCAACAACCTAAACGCTGGCTCTACGTCCGTCTTTGCCATCAAGGCCCCCTGTCCATACTTCCTCACCCATGATACCGCTGCGTCAAACGATGTATAGGTTACCGCACAAGCTTGCGGGTCGATACCATCGTTTACAGAGCCCCCTTTTGGGTACGACAAGTGGTGAATCATCCTAAATTGCCCCGGTTCCTTCTTGGGTACTACTCCCAAAGGAGAAACTACCAAATTGGACACCGGAGGGGCAGCAAATGGACCGGCCATCCTGCCGAGCGCCACCTCCTTCCCCAATTTACCTGACACCACTTCCGTATGTTTTAACGCCGACCTCAGATTATCCGAAATTGGCGGAACCTCACCCACTACGCTCGGAATCCTAAACCCCTCCCTAAAGCCCGCCTCCAGCAACTGGGCAGCCGCCCGGTCGGGGTATCTACTTAGGAAAGGCCGCATCCTTTCCAGCTTCACCGGCGTCATCCCTTTTTCCAGTGAGATCTCCTGAGCGATTTTTCCGGAAACATCTGGAGAAAGGGTGTGCCGCACTGCAACCGGAACATTCGTGTTTGTAACGACAGGAGTTCCCAAACTTACATGTTCCGTCATTAAACTGCCAGCACACCCCTTTCTTTTTTGGGGCCGGCGATCCTGCTGAGGAAGCTCCGCCGGCCCCCCCTTGAAAAAACTGTCCCGCAGCCCGGGGAGAAGTCATCAACTTCATCCACAGGCTGATGTCCTTATGGTCCCATCTAATGGCCGGACGCACCGCTTTTCTCTGGCGAAACTGCTCGTCGTAGCGGAGCCATGCCAACCCCCCATAAACCCTATAGGCCTCGCTAATTGCCTCCAGGTAACAGAAGAGAGCCGAACAATGTTCCGGCGCTTTCTCCCCAATCACACTTGCCAGGATCGCGAATGCCTGCAGCCAGTTTGAGAAGGTGCGAGGAATCAGCCTATACCTACGCTTTTCCTCTTCCTCCTTTTTGCTCTCATCGGGCTTGACCCTGTCCAAATTAAATTTTTCTAACGGGAGTAAGGAAAAAATTTCTACAAATTCGTCCTTCCAGATTTTCTCCCTCACCTCTTTTTTCAAATGTGCCCCCAGCGGTCCCTCGAAACACACATAAACCTCGCAGCGGGCCGCATCCGCTAACCTAATCTTTTCCGCATCCTTATCCTTGTTGCCTTCCTTCTCCTTGTCACCGTCCTTGTCCTTCTCCTTGTCCCCTTCCTTGTCCAGCGCAGCACCGGCCTTGTCCCTCGCTGTCTCCGTCTGTGTTTCCGCCGTGACCCCCGCCCCCTGCCTGGGCCCTGTCTCCTGTGGTGTGGTATTGGGTGGCATACAGGGGTTGGTCGGGGCAGCTGCCTGTGTTGTCCCCCCTCCCAGCCTCTGCAGCAACGCCTTGAGCACGTCCACCACCCCCCCCCTCCCCCCCCCCATGACCTCCCAAACCCGTGCCCGCTCCCCACACATCTATACCTGCACCCTCCCCCCTCCCCCCCAGATGCCCAGTGACACCCCGTGTCCTACCTGGCTGCCGTAGGTTGGATGGCCCACCAGCCGCACCGATCGCTGCTCCCGCTGGGTCTTCTTCCTCCTCCATCAGCTCTCCTTCCTCGCAGCTGCTGTCCTCACGCCTTCCGGTCACCGTCTCAGGCCTCTGTGCCGCTCCGCTAGGCACCCCAGGCCGCCTCCGGTCTTCTTCTTGGCTGTTCCGATGGCGGCCGCCATCTTCTTCCGCCGACTTCCGGCCGTCGTCACTGACGTCAGTTCCGCCGACGTCGTCCATCTGCGCCGCCGTCGACGTGCTCGCGCACGCGCTGTAGCGACCGTCCCTCCCAGACCCGGACTTGGGCCTGGAGGCGTGGCCTCCCGACTGCCGCTGCATCAATGGCGCTGGCCCTCCTCCAGGAGGCAAGATGGCGCCCACACGTGGCAGGTCACCGGCCGCTTCACCGACAAGGCCGGTACCCGGGGACCGCATCCTCCCACGTCGGACGGCTGCCCCGACCGGAGCATCGCCAGCAGCAGCCGCCTGGTGTCCTTCGGGTTGGACGGTCCTGGAGGGGGCCGCGGATCCAGATGGGTGAGTGCCCCCCCCTCTCCTGGGACTTTGACGTTTTCGGGGATTCCTCCCAGGGCCCCTGCCCGCCGACCGGGGTGTCCGCTTGGCAGAGGGGCCTGGAGGGTCCCTAGTGGGGCTCCCAATACGGCGTCGAGTCCGTGGGGTATTGTCCGGGCTCAGGCGCACCGGAGGGATAGACCTCCGAGGCCGCAACGGGGGGTCCCTACTTGTCTGGGGTCCCTGCCCTACCCCCTGCAAATTGGCTGCAATTTGGCTGTGAAGCCAGTCTGAGCCATGTAGTTCAGCTGCCTGTCTAAGCTGCTCCCACAGTTGCTCTAATCCACTCATCTTTTTCAGGGTCCTGCTTCCCAACGTTTCTCCTTGCCTGCTACCTCTGGACTGGTGACCTTTCCTTGCTCCCCACCACACCAATGACCTGTACTCCACCCACTACTGCTGAACTCCAATAAGGTAAGCCCCCCTAGGTAAATATACCAACCCCTTTTGCTGACCTCCCGGTAACCCCCTTGCACCCTGTCATGTTTGCACTACGCTTACATTTCACTGCAGCTCCGTACATGTCTTTAATCCCTACTGAAATTCCCCATGGTGCTATGAGAAATCGAAATTACTGATCAGGTGGGGGTTAAAAAAAAATCTTTAAAGTACAATTGCAAATTGCTTTTAGTTTCGGATAGAATATGGAAAGGCTGAGAACTTTTTTGTTTGGCCTAAATTGCTGCACATGACTCTCTTCAATTTTTATCCCTGTGACACCAGGATAAGAAATGAAGGGGTGCAGGCGTCATCAATAGTGATGACCTGAACTGCCGTGGGTTCAGTTCAGGGTTTGGTGAAATTCAAAGAAGTTAGGATGCCAAACCAAAACTCTGCTGAAATCAATGCGAGCTGAATCTGTCAAATTAAAATGCTAATTTTCTGGGCCAATCAGGGAGGTTTAAAAAATATTAATGGGGGTGGGTACTGCCCTGGGGAACATGTACCAATGCAGTCCCCCAGGAAATTTATACCAGACCAGTAATCCTGAGTATGCAGCCTGACTAGCTAAAAAAAAGTCCACGTGGCCTCAACATGCTCTTATTGATAAAGACAAGGTCTCCTCCCCACAACACTTGCCAAGTGGTTGCCGTGGTCTGCAGGTGGGGGGCTTTTTGGAATTTGGAAGCACCCTTTAATAACAAGGGGGCCCCCAGATACCCCCCCCCCAATATGAATGAGTATGGGGTACTTATTCACAAAAAACATTTCTAAACCACAAATTAAGACACCAAACTATTTGACAGACCTTTATCAAAAAAATGTAAATCCCCCAAAAATGTCCCTCATGGTAAATCCATTGTCAATGCCCACTACCTGCCATGTGGCTAAACAAAAACAAAAAACAAACATGCGACCTATCCTGAAGGTAACACTAGCTAAATGACAGTGTGTTATCTGAGTTATACAGGGTCTATAAAGAAAAAAAAATTGCTGTGCAAATTTTTCCGCACTTGCATAACCAACACACATAATCTCCGTAATGTGTCTAATATGTGTACTTCCTATGATCATTAGCCCCATCTAGTCACTGTAATGGGGTATTTTCCTGGTTAAGGTATTAATAGGCACAAGATGGAGTTGACCATCATAGGAAATACACATATTAGACATATGTAAGGGGGCAGGTGGGTGGTACCTCCTCCATGTTTCCCTCCTCATTGGGCACCAAGTAAGGGTCACATAAGAGGCCTACCCCTGGGAGGGTTCTTCTAGGCTATGCTAAGCACTTTGCATAGAGTCACTGCCTTACACATGGGGTACCTTTGTTTGAACAGACAACTGAACTCTGGTTTACTCTCTTGATGTTAATATACAACAGCATGATCATGGTTGCATTTAGGAGGAACATGAAGAGCCAATTTATTCTCCACCTGTCCAGCGTGTCTCTGCTACCTCTCTCCCAGTAACGAAATGGGGTCCTGCCATGCACCCAGCGCGGACTCCATGCCTGCACTTTACTTAACTCTTCCTCTTCTGCACAGGCTGAGGACCTCTTTGGTGCTGATCTGCCCCCGTTGCTGTGGGCAATGGGCTATTCATGGAGAGAGTGCTGACCATGACTCCTCCTGCAAGATGCTATCCTACCTGTCACGTGTACATGCTTATGACAGGCTACTAGAGAAACCTTTGTTACCCTTGGTAACCACTTATATCTTCACAATGTATTAACTCTTGTACTGTTGTCTTCATACCCCAATGTGTTTAACTGACCCGAGCTGTAGCTGTATGTGTGCAGCTTACTTGCATTACATCCCTTTAGTAACTTCAGACCAGGCAAAGACAAAGTTTCAAAGGCTTTACTTAAATAATGTGGCATGACAGTAGAACAAAAGCAACAGTCTTTCCCTAAACGAATCCCTAACTCAGGCTTGTGGCTGCCCCAGCATACCTGCATGGGATAGAGTCCATTATTGCAGAATTCCATTATTGGTGTCTGTAGGCATTTTGTAGCTCTCAGTGATCCTGTACTCTGTAGCCACACTGTACCATTTTAATGAGGACAAGGGCCTCTTCCCCTCAACCCTGGCCCTTTACTTGTCGGGGTCTGCGATTTGAGGGCTTATCAGACTCTGGAAACTCCCTTTAACAATACCAGAGCACCAACATATCAGCCTCCCATGTAAACGAGTAATGCCTTGTACACACGGTTGGACATTCCGACCACAAAATCCGTTGGATTTTTTCCGACGGGTTTTGTCCGAAACTGTTGTTTCATACACATGGTCGGACAAAGTTGTTGGAAAATCCGATCGTTCGGAACGTGGTGACGTTCTTTGCGTACGACGGAACTACGTAGAGGCCAGTAGCCAATAGCTTTGGTCTCATAATTTGATCTGAGCATGCGTGGCACTTTGTCCGTCGGAATTCTCTACAAACGATCGGAAAAAGTCTGATCGGATTGTTTTGTCGGAAAATTTTAGATCCTGCTCTCAAACTTTTTCAGTCGGAATTTCCGACGGAAAAAATCCGATAAAGCCCACACACGATCGGATTTTCCGACATTATAATCCGATCGGACCTTTTCTGTCAGAATTTCTGACCATGTGTACAGGGCATTAGAGGTACATAGTACACCCATTCATTCAGAAAAAAGGTAAAAAAACACACGTCCTTTTGAAAAAATTTGAAGGTCCCACAATGTAAATCAACCTTCAATCACTGCCTCCAATGATGCACATCAATCACAATGAACGGCACCTGCTGACATGCCAAAAAGAAACGCCGACCAACAGACACAGTGTTCTCCTGATGACTGCTCGACCATGAATGACAGTACTAAAAATAAATTTACATTTATTATATGCCTTTCAAGTCAGGTTAATATGAAATATTTTATATTTCACACTTAACACTTGTAGCCAGCAACAACTTCCTCCAGGTTACCCTGCAAGTGTGCTGTGATATAGAGCTGAGTACAAGGGAGATCAGATTACATATCCTTCAGGATACAAAAGAAAGATACCAGGGAATGGGCAGAATTGCCCAACTTATTGAAGAATACACAGTGTGTGGGTGTGATTACTGGAAAAGCAGATCATGCTTTACAAACTGAATGTCATTGGTGCATCCATCATAAAATATCAGTTTTAGTCCTTCTGTTGAAGTCTGTTTATTGGGCCTGATTGATCCTCTAGCACCTACAAAGGTGATCCGTATGCTACTTACTTTACTTTTTTATTATGCACTCAAAATATGTTTTTGTCATGGAAAAAAGTAGTGGCCCCTACCATATTAGCATGGAAGGCGTTAATAAAGTATTACCCTTGTATGAGGCTACATACACCAATAGAGGTGCACCGACTAAATTTGAAAAGGTGTCTGAAGGTTGGCTACATGATAAATCCACTGTATCTGACTGATTGTCTATATACTGTTTTGCTTTTCTGAGGGTACCGTTCTGATTTTTGAGGGTCGTTCTGGGTATATAGTGTATTTGCACCTCTGGGGATCTAGTATTGGGACTAACAATCATCTATAATGCAGTGACGTGCCAACGGGGGGGGGGGGGGGCGGTCCACCCCGGGTGTAACACATTGGAGAGGTGTCAGGTGGGCCCCACTTAGCAGTGTCAGGCCTGCACCACTTATTTCGCATTTTTGCTTCCCTTTTTGAGCATAGGGAGCTTTGACCTCTAGTAGCGGTCTCTGCAAAGATGGCGGCAACCCATACGGTGTCAGGAAGTGCCCGCTGGAACGCATTTCTGGCACCATTTCCTGGTCCCTGTGGTTGACGTGCGTTCAACATTGCAGAACCATGCTTTTCTTCATGCTTTGCACCCCAGCGAACACCCCAGAAACGTTTACATCCTGATTTCACTGTTACCAAGTGCATCATACCACACCTTCTTGTCCTGCAAACAAGCACCCTTGTGGTAAGTGTGCGCACAGTGGTATTTCACTTAGATTATTGCCAGATAGGGGGGGACAGGGGGGTGCCAGATATAGGATCCGCCTCGGTGCCAAATGGGTATGCCCCTGCTATAACGTAAGATGTTGTTGCTTCCTTAAATGATTATGTCATTGTACTACATTTAGTAGGAGCTGCATTGCTTACTGACACTGATGCATTGTAGTGCTGAATGCTGTCGACTGTTTCTAAGTTCAAGGTTCACAAAAAAAATAAAAAATGTCTGTTGCAAAATAAAAACTTCAAATAAATAAATAATGAGAGTGTATATAAAATAGATTCTGAATGTAAAAAAATTATCAAAAACCACAATATTTTCCCTTTTAATTCTCAAGGTTTTGTGTTCTTATTGATCTACCTGTCAGCTGACAAATGTAACCTCTGCGATCAATCAGGATACAATTGAAGATCTCCCAGACATCACTCTGTGTAATTAGGATAGTTTATATTAATGCTGCACTTGGATAGTAGATTAGTCTAATCCATGGCAGTCGGTCCTACTACTGATGAATATTAAGTACTGTCTACCACATCGGTGTATGTATCACAGTCCAAGTGTTTCATCATCTTGACATTATTTGTGTGCACTAGGCTACCTTACAGTCTTGTACTAGACCTAGCATACATTCGACCAAGATTTTAACATCTGTGTGTTGAGCAATGAACGACTACAAATGTATTTAAAGCTGAACTCCATGCAAATAGTTTAATACACAGATAAAATATATACACCGATTAGCAATAACATTGGGATCACCCACCATAACCCATTGAAGCATTGACTCCATGAAAACCTCTGAAGGTATTCTATGGTATCTAGCATCAAGCCATCAGTAGCAGATCCTTTAAGTCCTGTAGTCTGCAAGGTGGAGCCGCCATGGATCGGACTTGTTTTTCCAACACATCCCACAAATGTAGGCAAAAAGGGGTGCCAAATATAAAAACACATAGAAAAGTGGTACCTGCATCCTATCGAATAGAGAAAGAGCATCCAATATACAGATGGTATATGATTTGGTTGATAACTGTCATCTTCTACTGATCATCCCATCTGTAATTCTGTAGAGCTGAATGTGCAAGAAATGTTTTGCAATCTCTAAATTTAGATGTTTTGTATGTTTTAAAGATTTGTTTAATAAAATAAAATTTTTATAAATATATATATACCTTGGTTATATCTAACCTTTGTACGGTACCATGAACATCCCACAGATGCTCGATTGGTCTGAGATCTGGAGAATTCAGAGGTCAAGTCAAAACTCATTGTTGTGTTCCTCAAACCATTCTTGAATTCAACAGACCAGGTCACCTCCTTCCATTGTTCCATAGTCCAGTTCTGTTGCTTATGTGCCCACTGTAAGTGCTTTTGACTGTGGACACGGGTAAGCATGGGCACCCTGACCGATCTGCAGCTACGAAGCTCTATCCACAACAAACTGCAATGCACTCTATATTCTGACACCTTTCTATCAAGTGAATCACTGAATTTCTGGTAGGCAGGTACCATTTTGCACCAATTTAACAGATTTAACAAAATGCTTTCTTGCATATTTAACAGAACCAAGAGGTAGCAAATAAGAGAAATTCGTTGGCGGGGTTTACCTACGCTTTAGGCTTCTACAGGTCACATACAGGCTACCAAAAGTCCCCAGAAATATATTTTCCCATGGTGCTCTGTAACCAGTTGATTGTGTCGGCCATTATAGCCAAGATGTAAATATGTGTCCCTCGCGCTACTTGGAGTGAGTGAATAGTCTGTGATAAATAGTAGTGCTCTGCTGCAAAATGTGGCGTGTTCACAAATACACAATAAGTAATGATATAGAAAGGAATTTCGCGCAATAAATAGCTAAAATAATGAAAAAGTGCAATAAATGGATACGCCAGTAATCAATATTGTTACTGGTGAGAGGTTCTGTGTTCTTCAATGCTGGTAGGTAATATAATAGTCAATAATGGATTGAAATAATAATAAAAGTGACCAGTGCAAAATTTCTATAAGGTGCAATGTATATATTGACCAGTAGTGGACACTGGTAGTGGTGGGAGGTGATTGCAGTTAGATTAAACTTGCATACATTTATAAATGTACTGATAGCACGTATGTGTGACTAGCAATAAATATAATAATTGATATATTAAATATTTAAAGTGTCATGTGCGTATAATTAATGCTCAATGTGTATAAGACCATGTGTTTAACATATTATACTTCAAGTGACAATGGTATAAAATCCGTGACTAGTGAAACACAAGTGCAATAAATAGTGCAATAAATAGTAAAAAATTAAACCATTAATAAATTAATATACATAAAACAATAAATGACAATGGGGAATAAGTGATTGGGTGATACCCAAAATGTGGGTAAAAAAGTATGGTAAAAAGGTAAGTTCATATAGTCCCAGAATGGATAAATATATATATATGGATAAGGCAGTGTCCAAATTAATCCGTCAGATCCTAATAATCAATTCATCCAAATGTTCAACACTTTCTGGATGGTTTATAAAGCGGTAAAGACTTGGTCCTGATTTTTATATATTTTATCCAATCAATGGTCTCCCAGAACTCTCACCTTAATGATGTTGAAATAAAGCCTTTCGGGGGTATCCTATAGCCCCATGTGGTTTGGATACAGATATTCAGCAAACACAGTAAGAAAAAAACTTCTCCTTTAAGGGCGTTTAAACCTGCGGTCCTGCAATGCTCAGTGTCAGAATGACACAGCGCCAGGGAAAAACGGAAGAAAAAAGGGGAAGCCTCCACTAGTGTAGTATGTTAGTTTATACTCAAAGATATTTATTAGGGTAATAAGTGGACTCTTACATTCAAATACAATAAAACAGGCATAAGGGTTAAAAATGCTCTAGGCGTTCTCAGCGCCTTCTCACGTCTCCTTGAGTGCTTCTCTGCCTACGGCCACTCCCTACGCGTTACGACACGTCACGTGTCTTCATCTGGGGAACCGGATTGGCTGTGTGGGTTAGGTTTATATTACGAGAAACCGGAAGTAGATGTTCGGCCATCTTTGTTGTGGTCAAGTGTCTGATAGATAGCGGCCATTCTAATGGTGATATGTTATTGTTATTCCAGCAGTCTGGTTTTCGGCGGTGCGTTCCACCTCTGCGTTCCACCATTATGGCGGCCATTTTCTTGAAGAGCAATAGTTTGTTATTCAATAGCCACGATCTGGCTATGTTATTGTGTTATCATCTGTGTTAATGTTTAACGGAATACGGTCTATTTGTAACAGCAGCCGCAATACTGTAGTGTCTACAGAAAAAAGTCAGACACTACAGTATTGCGGCTGCTGTTACAAATAGACCGTAGACCGCGTAGGGAGTGGCCGTAGGCAGAGAAGCACTCAAGGAGACGTGAGAAGGCGCTGAGAACGCCTAGAGCATTTTTAACCCTTATGCCTGTTTTATTGTATTTGAATGTAAGAGTCCACTTATTACCCTAATAAATATCTTTGAGTATAAACTAACATACTACACTAGTGGAGGCTTCCCCTTTTTTCTTCCGTTTTTTCCCTGGCGCTGTGTCATTCTGACACTGAGCATTGCAGGACCGCAGGTTTAAACGCCCTTAAAGGAGAAGTTTTTTTCTTACTGTGTTTGCTGAATATCTGTATCCAAACCACATGGGGCTATAGGATACCCCCGAAAGGCTTTATTTCAACATCATTAAGGTGAGAGTTCTGGGAGACCATTGATTGGATAAAATATATAAAAATCAGGACCAAGTCTTTACCGCTTTATAAACCATCCAGAAAGTGTTGAACATTTGGATGAATTGATTATTAGGATCTGACGGATTAATTTGGACACTGCCTTATCCATATATATATATTTATCCATTCTGGGACTATATGAACTTACCTTTTTACCATACTTTTTTACCCACATTTTGGGTATCACCCAATCACTTATTCCCCATTGTCATTTATTGTTTTATGTATATTAATTTATTAATGGTTTAATTTTTTACTATTTATTGCACTATTTATTGCACTTGTGTTTCACTAGTCACGGATTTTATACCATTGTCACTTGAAGTATAATATGTTAAACACATGGTCTTATACACATTGAGCATTAATTATACGCACATGACACTTTAAATATTTAATATATCAATTATTATATTTACTGCTAGTCACACATACGTGCTATCAGTACATTTATAAATGTATGCAAGTTTAATCTAACTGCAATCACCTCCCACCACTACCAGTGTCCACTACTGGTCAATATATACATTGCACCTTATAGAAATTTTGCACTGGTCACTTTTATTATTATTTCAATCCATTATTGACTATTATATTACCTACCAGCATTGAAGAACACAGAACCTCTCACCAGTAACAATATTGATTACTGGCGTATCCATTTATTGCACTTTTTCATTATTTTAGCTATTTATTTCGCGAAATTCCTTTCTATATCATTATAGCCAAGATAATTGCCCACTTTGTTCCTAATCTTCATCCTTAATTTCAATCATTTTTATTAAATTTTCAAGAATTAGATACAGAGGTAACAGAAATACCAAAAATGCAGTAAGGCACATTAACAATATACAATAACAGTGTATAGATATCATCAGTTCTTAACATACTGGTCATGAATTGTTTGATAGAATATCTCTAAAAGGGTAGTCCCTTTTGTTCTTGGTGATGTGAGAGGGAGTTAGCCAATGAACCTCTCCCCTGACACCCCTATTGGGTTCACACTGTGTCTCCCGGGAAGAGGTCCACCGCCCCCCCCTGTGATAACTGTGGTTACAAGTGGGTACAGTGGAACATTATGTACTATACATACAATCGAATTAAACTAGGATGAAATTAACGGGGGTGAATGTTATAATAAACAAGACCTAATCTTCATCCTTAAAGAGGTGGTTCACCTGAAATTTTTTTTTTAAAAGTCAGCAGCTACAAATACTGCAGCTGCTGACTTTTAATAAATAGACACTTACCTGTTCCAGGTTCCAGCGATGTTGGCAGAAGATGACGAGCGATCGCTCGTCTCTCGGCTGCCCCGCCGCCATCCTCTGTCAGGGAATCAGGAAGTAAAGCTTGCGGCTTCACTTCCCGGTTCCCTACTGCGCATGCGCGAGTTGCGCTGCGCGTCGTTATTGGTCCCCGTTGTGTCCTGGGAACTGTGTTTCCCAAGACACAATGGGGGAATCTTTGGATATGGGCGGGGCAGCTCCGGCTATCTCGTCCCGGAAGTGGGTGCAGATACCTGTATTATGCAGGTATCTGCACCCCCTCCCCCCTGAAAGGTGCCAATTGTGGCACCGGAGGGGGGAGGAATCCGATAAGCGGAAGTTCCACTTTAGGATGGAACTCCGCTTTAAATACCCCTAAACCTAGTTTTGCATCTTTGGCATGTGTTGGTAAAATTGTACCTTATATTTGCTACTACTTAGTATATTCAGGTAAAATATACCTTGATTTTTATTCAGAATGAACCAGGCCTTCATTTAGTGGTAAATATCCCCTGTTTGTTTTTTCAATTACATTCAAATGACCCAAAATAGTCAAAAAATAAATAAATAAATACATTTCTCCTGCTCTTGAAGGGCATAGGGATACCACAAATATGTGCATTATTTGTTTGTACTCATATTAGAGCTGAAAAACAATAGTGCACATTTTCCTATCGTGATTACTGTGATCAACGGCACATATAATAATAGAGCCTTCGAGAGGTTGTGAAGCTGACCTTACAAGTTACAATCCAGTTGTACAGTGTTCTTTGGTTTAACAAGACTGAGTGAGCGATCCTGAATAGTTGAATGGTTTGTTTAGGTAGGCTGTTACAAAACATAATCTAACGGAGATTGTACAATCAAATACTAATGTGCATAGCCAGCTTACAGTCACCGATCGTATGTTCAGATAAATCTGAAAGTAGAAGGGATATGAGGGTGTCGTTTATTGGTTTGGAGGTGTAGCTTAGCTATAGAATTGAGGGAACTTTTTAAAGTTCTATTTATATTGCCCAGATTTTAATTTGAAAGAAAAAAAAATACAATAAGAAGTCATAACAATAAAAATTTTGGGAATCTTAAAAAGTTAAATTTTTATTGCTCGTATTTTAATTAGGATAAAAATGCAAACATAACTAATAATAATAAATATTGAAGTGATTTCTTTATAATTTATAATTGCATTGCTCATATTTTAAATTTGCGGGATAAAAGCACAGAAATAATACAAATTGAAGGAATCTGCTAAAACTGTAATATTATTCCTGATATTTTAATTTGCAGTTTACAAATATGAATATAAATATTATCTATGCAGATGAAAGAAGAACAGACTGGGAGAAAAATGATGGAAGGAGGAAAATAGGGAATGAACAAATGGGTGCAACACGGTGCTTGATATTAAAGTGGTGGGACACCCTGAAAAAAAAAACTTTAAAAAAATGTTAATAACAATTTAAAATGAAAAAAAAAAAATTTTTTTTTTTACTTACCAGAAATGGCTCTTGCTAGGCAGATCGTCCTAATCTGCGTCTTCCAGCGCCGCGGTGATCTTCTCTCCTTCCGTCTTCTAGTGAATGGGGCGCAGTGTGTTATGGGAACTGTGTCCCACAACACATCGCGTTCCCCATTCACAAATTAGACTCGCGCATGTGCAGTAGGCCGCGCGCCGACTTGCGCATGCGCAGTAGGCCGCGCGCCGACTCGCGCATGCGCAGTAGGAAATGGGAAGCCGTTTCCCTTACTGAGGATGGCGGCGCTGGAACCGGATCGCAGAGGGACATCTCGGCCTCCACGACCGACATCGCGGGCGCCCTGGGAGGGTAAGTGTACTTATTAAAAGTCAGCAGCTACTTTTTTTTTTGCTGCTGACTTTTAAAAAATGTTTTTTTTAAGGTGAAACACCGCTTTAACATGTATTGGGGTTGATTTACTAATACTGGAGAGTGCACAGTCTGGTGCAGCTGTACATGGTAGCCAATCAGCTTCTAACGTCAGCTTGTTCAATAAAAAAAAAAAAAACTGATAGAAACATAGAACATGGAAACATGCAGAGCTGCACCAAACTTTACACTCTCCAGTTTTAATAAATCAACTTTTTTTTATGTCGTGCGAACCCCAGAGGTGGATTATGAGACTATACCCAGGTCCCCCAATGTAGTACAGAGGCTGCCAATCACACAAGCACCATTCCATGCACACAAACAATTCAGGCTCAGTCTAGGGGATGTGTTTTTAGTATTTATTACTGAAGAACTAAAATTGGGGAGGTCACAGGATTCTCCGAAATTATCAATTGCAATAATGGGAGGACACACCCCTTTCCTTAAGTTAATATATCAAGTACATCTAGGACCTTATAGTAGCAGCCCCAGTCCATATAGCAGCTTCTGGCACTTAGTTTCCTTCTGGCACAACTACTAATTCACAGCAAGGTCTTTAATTACAATGTCCCAGGAGCTGTCTGCCACCCAGCATCTACAGGTAGATCCTCAGTGGGGGAGACAAAAAAAATCCTTCACCAGACCAAGACTTCAAGATAGTGCCCTCCAGCAGGTATAAGCCTTTGGCAATCTTCTCCAGGTCCTCAGCTCAGTTGTTGCTGTGGCCCAGCAGACTGCAATATTTGGCTCAGTGAGGGTGCCTCCAGTGACAGCAGCCCTGAAGAGAACTCAAACCCTCCCTGGAGTGGAAATAGCACTCTGCTCAGGCCATCTAAAAATGTATCACCACCACAGCGACCTTCTGGTTGCCTCCGGGAGCATGCTATATATTCACACTGGCCATCTTATTCTTCCTGTCCTATACTCTGGAAATGTCTTTCAGTGACGGGTGGGAGAAATAAAAAACTCAGCTCAGGAAACCCTGAACAGACAAAGACAACCAATCACTGTTCCACTCACTACAATGAAGACACAAACAAAATTTTACTTAGCAGCCTAACTAGAGGAAGGCGCTACACCTATAAATTAACCTCTATGCTGGTAGCATTGCAACAAAAAGAGAGAATTAATTTGCCTTATTTTGCATGTTGAGGTATTGTGAATTGCAGTACAAAAGGTTGCTAGGCAGCATGAGAGGAAATAAAGGAAATGTTATCAGTTTTTTTCATGATTTAGCTCTTATGCTTAATGCTGCAATTTGTATATTTTTCCAGAATATGTACTACAAACTCATTCTGTATTATTTTTCAGAATTTCTAAAGTTGTCACTGAAAAAGAGCTACCCTTGGACCTCTGACATACTTGAGTATTCAGGCAGTGATGGCATTAGGAAGGTAGAGATGGAGAAAATAGATGGTGAGGAAGCAGTGTTCCTCGGATATATTAATTTCCCATTACACCAGTCAGATCAACCCCTTTCCCCCTCCCAAACACAAGCTGGCAAGTAGATTTTCAAATGAACATTTATACAAATATTGGTCCAAAAATTCTCAGCACATCGAAAGAGCTTAACGAATGTTGTTTAACCACTTCAGCCCCGGACCAATTGTCAGCTTAAGGACCAGAGGTCTTTTTTCAATTTCGCACTGCACTACTTTAACTGGTAATTGTGCGGTCATGCAATTTTGTAACGAAACGAAATTTGCGTCCTTTTCTTCCCACAAATAGAGCTTTCTTTTGATGGTATTTGATTGCCTCTGTGATTTTTATTTTTTGCGATATAAACGGAAAAAGAGCGAAAATTTTGAAAAAAAAAGAGATTTTCTACTTTTTGTTATAAGAAAAATCTAATAAACTCAATTTTAGTCAAACATTTGGGCCAAAATGTATTCAGCCACATGTCTTTAGTAAAAAAAAATGCCAATAAGCGTATATTTTTTGGTTTGCGCAAAAGTTATAGCGTCTACAAACTAGAGTACATTTTCTGGAATTTACACCGCTTTTAATTTATGACTGCCTATTTCATTTCTTGAGGTGCTAAAATGGCAGAGAAGTACAAAACCCCCCCAAATGACCCCATTTTGGAAAGTAGACACCCCAAGCTATTTGCTGAGAGGCATGTTGAGCCCATTGAATATTTTTTTTTTTAGTCCCAAGTGATTGAATAAAGACAAAAATAAAAAATAATTTTTTTTTTCTTCAAAAAGTTGTCACTAAATGATATATTGCTCACACATGCCATAGTTATATGTGGAATTGCACCCCAAAATACATTTTGCTGCTTCTCCTGAGTATGGGGATACCACATGTGTGGGACTTTTTGGGAGCCTAGCCGCGTACGGGGCCCCGAAACCCAAGCACCGCCTTCAGGATTTCTAAGGGTGCAAATTTTTGATTTCACTCCTCACTACCTATCACAGTTTCGAAGGCCATAAAATGCCAAAATAGCACAAAACCCCCCCAAATGACCCCATTTTGGAAAGTAGACACCCCAAGCTATTTGTTGAGAGGCATGGTGAGTATTTTACAGCTCTCATTTGTTTTTGAAAATGAAGAAAGTAAAGAAAAAAAAATTTTTTTTTTTCTTTTTTCAATTTTCAAAACTTTGTGACAAAAAGCGACATCTGCAAAATACTCACAATACCTCTCAGCAAATAGCTTGGGGTGTCTACTTTCCAAAATGGGGTCATTTTGGGGGGTTTTATGCCATCTGGGCATTCCATGGCCTCCGAAACTGTGATTGGCAGTGAGAAGTGAAATAAAAAAATTACTCCCTTAGAAAGCCTGAAGGCGGTGCTTGGTTTTTGGGGTTCCGTACGCAGCTAGGCTCCCAAAAAGTCCCACACATGTGGTATCCCCGTACTCAGGAGAAGCAACAGAATGTATTTTGGGGTGTATTTCCACATATGCCCATGACATGTTTGAGCAATATATCATTTAGTGACAACTTTTTGTAAAAAAAATATATATATTTTTTTTTTTTTCATTATTCAATCTCTTGGGACAAAAAAAAAAAATATTTAATGGGAACAACATTGCTCTCAGCAAATAGCTTGGGGTGTCTACTTTCCAAAATGGGGTCATTTGGGGGGGGTTTTAACTGTCCTGGCATTTTATGCACAACATTTAGAAGCCTATGTCACACGTCACCCACTCTTCTAACCACTTGAAGACAAAGCCCTTTCTGACACTTTTTGTTTACATGAAAACATATTTTTTTTTTGCAAGAAAATTACGTTGAACCCCCAAACACTATATATATTGTTAAAGCAAAGGCCCTACAGATTAAAATGGTGGGTGTTGCATTTTTTTTTTCCACACAGTATTTGCGCAGCGATTTTTCAAACGCATTTTTTGTGGAAAAAATACACTTTTTTTTATTTTAATGCACTAAAACACACTATATTGCTCAAATTTTTGATGAAATAAAAAATATGATCTTAGGCCGAGTACATGGATACCAAACACGACATGCTTTAAAATTGCGCACAAACACGCAGTGGCGACAAACTACATACATTTTTAAAAGCCTTTAAAAGCCTTTACATGATACCACATTAGATTCACGGAGGAGGTCTACTGCTAAAATTACTGCCCTCGATCTGACCTTCGCGGTGATACCTCACATGCATGGTGCAATTGCTGTTTACATATGACGCCAGACCAACGCTTGTGTACGCCTTTGCGCAAGAGAAGGGGGGGCAGGGGTGCTTTTTTTTTTTTTTTTTAGTATTTTTTTTATTTATTTAGCTTTTTTATTCTATTTTTAAACTGTTCCTTCCATTTTTTTTCTTTGTTATGATTTTTATTGTTATCTCAGGGAATGTAAATATCCCCTATGATAGCAATAGGCAGTGACAGGTACTCTTTTTTTGAAAAAATTGGGGTCTATTAGACCCTAGATCTTTCCTCTGCCCTCAAAGCATCTGACCACACCAAGATTGGTGTGATAAAATGCTTTCCCAATTTCCCAATGGCGCGGTTTATATCCGGGAGGGGGGACATTCCCTCCTACTGCTTGTAAAAGCAGTCTAGAGGCTAATTACCCGCTAGAATTGCTTTTACATGAAAGCCGATCACTGGCTGAAAAGAATGATACCAAGATGATACCTAAACCTGCAGGCATCATTCTGGTATAACCATTCAAAGTCCAGCAACATACTGGACATATATTGTAATCTTTTTTTTTTTTCATGCAGCCTCTTGGCTGAACGAAAAAAAGAGATTGATTGGTGGGTATGCCCACCATTAGAATACCTCCCTTCATCCACCCACTTCTAATGATGGGCATACATGCACCATTTATATATGCCGATGCATGGGGGCATCCTCCCGCAAAAGTTATGCCGTGTACACACGGTCGGAATTTCGACCGTATGTACGTGGCATTAGGAGCCAATCGCTCCTCCGCCCCCCCTGCTGCCCCCATGCTTCGGCACATATGCTCTTTTTTTTAACTGTGGTGGTGAAATCACCTCCTACAGCGTTGGAGTCGCGGCTTTATGTATCGTGGGAGCAAACGCTGTTGCTGTCAAGATAAATAAATCCGCGCTGCAACTGAATGGCGCACCTGAAAACAAAAAAATGCTTAACACTAAAACACAGTAAACAAAATTACATACCTGAAAAGCAAGCATGATAAAACATAATAAAACATTGCAGAATAGAATGGAGTAAAAAAAGAGCAACAATAGAGAGAGAGAGAGAACAATAAAACGACAACTATTTTTGTTTTTTTTATTTTTTTGAGATTCACAGGTAAAAAAGCTCCTGACTGTTAGCGACTGAATCAAAACGCTACCACAAAAAAAATGTTAGCGATCGCAGGGATCAGGCCTGACTCTGCGAACACTGCAGTTATGTGTGCTTAGTGTTTTGTAAGTGACAGTGATCGATCGATACTGCACTTGGGTGGGCTGGGCTGGGCTGGGCGGAGGGGGAAAAACGCAGGTGCTAGCAGGTATCTGGGCTGATCCCGCTAACAATGCGTTTTTTTGGAACCCTAAACTGCTGGGACGCTAGTATAGATCTGATCAGATCAGATATTGATCTGTTCAGATACTATACCACTAAGGGAGGTGTATGCTTTGCGCGTGGGTGTTTGCGGTACTGGCACTAACCTGGGGCGACGCAGACCTTATTTGACCCTAAAACCTAATTGATATCACCCGCCGGGCGATCAGGGGGTTAAACCGTTATTGGGTAATAAATGGCGGGTGCCCTGACAGTATAAAAAACAAGCTAACTAACCAGCGTCACCCGTAACAGTAATACAAAAAAAAAACTGGTTACCTAGCGACACTAATGCAGCGATCAGAAAAACGATCGCTTAGTGACACTGGCAAAAGGGGGTGAAAGGGTTAACTAGGGGCAATCAGGGGGTTAAACCTTTATTAGGTAATATATGGGGGTACCTGACGCTATATAAAAACCTGACGGGGAACCTAAATAACAAAATAACTAACTGGCTAACCAGCGTCACCAGTGACATTTTATACGGTGATCACTGGTGAAAGGGTTAACTCTAGGGGCAATCAGGGGGTTAAAACCTTTATTTAGGTTGTAATATGGGGGTACCTGACCTATAAACCTATTTATGAACCTATATAAACATGGCGGTTAACCTAAAAAAAAACTGGTTACCTAGCGACACTAATGCAGCGATCAGAAAAACGATCGCTTAGTGACACTGGCAAAAGGGGGTGAAAGGGTTAACTAGGGGCAATCAGGGGGTTAAACCTTTATTAGGTAATATATGGGGGTACCTGACGCTATATAAAAACCTGACGGGGAACCTAAATAACGAAATAACTAACTGGCTAACCAGCGTCACCAGTGACAGTTATACGGTGATTACTGGTGAAAGGGTTAACTCTAGGGGCAATCAGGGGGTTAAAACCTTTATTTAGGTTGTAATATGGGGGTACCTGACCTATAAAACTATTTATGAACCTATATAAAACATGGCGGTTAAAAAAAAAAAAAAATGGTTACCTAGCGACACAATGCAGCGATCAGAAAAACGATCGCTTAGTGACACTGGCAAAAGGGGGTGAAGGGGTTAACTAGGGGCAATCAGGGGGTTAAACCTTTATTAGGGGGGGGTAGGGGGCTACCTAGGACCTAAAACTAACTGCCCTGACAGTTATTACAGTCACACTGACACTAAATGCAGTGATCAGTAAATAAATGATCACTGCAATTAGTGACACTGTGACTGGGGGGGGAGGGGGTGATCTGGGGGGTGATCAGGGGGTGACAGGGGGGTGGATTGTGTGCCTATGTGTACTGGTGTCAGTGTACTGTTTGTGCACTAACCTTTACATCTTCTCTGCTCGGCGTTCCGGTCACATAGACCGGCGCACCGAGCGTGACATCACTTCCGCCTTCCTGTCTATACAATAGACAGGAAGGGGAAGCTTTTCATTCGCCAGGAGCGATCGCGAGGGGGTGGCCAGAAACCACTGGCCGTCCCCTCGTCCCGGATCGCTCCTGAAGCGATGCCGACCGTCCCCGCCGGCGGAGGGGGGTCCGATCGGACCCCCCAACCGCCTGAAGAATGGCACGTACAGGTACGTGGTTCTGCCTGTACGTGCCATTCTGCCGACGTATATGTACATGGGGCGGTCGGCAAGTGGTTAAAGGTACTTCAAAATGTTGTTTTCTTTTAACATTTTGGAGTTAAAGTGGTTTTAATCCTCAGTCATGGAATCTGAGCAAAGCACATATATCTGTAGTGGTTATCTCTCTCCAAAGCTCTAAGTGTTGTTTCTCTCTAGTGCTTCGTTCCTCTGTTATCAGCATGAGTCACTTCTGAGAAGTTTTCCAGACACATGAGATAAATTTGTGTTGGGAGGAAGGGGGAGGGATAGCTCAGAACAGAGCTTGTCTATTCGAAACACAGTTCTTCTGCTGTGTGAAGGGGGGTGTGTTCCTATTCTCCAATCAGTTCTCACACACTGTAACTGCACCCCCCCCTCCTCTGTGCTCTTGACAGATGAAGAAAGATTTTTAACACAAAATGCCCTTTTGAAGAGTTGTAGAGAGGAGAAGACTGCAGATAAACAAGTAAAATCTAAGAGGATTTGTTTCATCTCTGTGTATCATCTGAGGCTCTTCACTTTACTGGGTATATATAAGGCTTTACAACCACTTTAATGTAATTTCCCAAATGTGAACTACATACACTATTAGATATGTGCTAAATTTTCTATTCTGCTTCTTCAAATTTTCTCGTCACATCAGTCAAAAATGATCATTAATTTGATGCCATTGACAATTAAAAAACCCAATAAATGTTCTTAAAATTAAATATTTTGAATACAATTCTACTAGTGTATAGTTGGCAAACCCAATGCCTTTCACCGCTCACAGGCCAGCCTGTATCCCCCTCGATTCCCTGTAATTAGCCGGGTATCGGGGCCCTGGAGTCCACCCTTGATCCACTTTAGTCCACCATTCAACTAACAGGCTGCAACCGAAAACCTTCAACTCCAGCCATGGTTTATTACAATGACAGCACACCGCTCACTCCTACCCAAAGCCATGCCCCCAACATGTTTCACCCACAGCGGGGCATGTGGCCAGTTTTAGCCTGACAAATCCATCTTGATGGGCTGTTGTATACTGACAGCTGCAGTCTCCATTGTGCTTACAATTTTCCACCAGACTCTTTTGAATTTCCAATCAAAGGATGTTGGGCAGAAGGCAGCTGACAAGGCCAACCACTAGGCAAATTTCTCATGGTGCACTGCAGTCATTGGTGGCCATGGTGAAAGTTCGGCAGAACATGGTTTATTGTAACACACCTTTTCACATAAATACATTATATTAAAATGAGGAGATTGTAATGAATGGATTGTAAACCAGGAATTAATTTATCATCTGAAGAAGTTTATTTCTGCTCTGTGAAAATGGCCCACCTAAATAAAACACCATGCCATCATCACAAATAACCCTTATCATTTAGATTAATTTAACCACTTAAGGCCTTTTTCCCCCTAAAACCCTTTGAGTCCCAGAATATTTTTTCAGTGATCTCTCAGTTCCATTTATTCATTTATTATATCCTTTGGGGTTTGAAATCTACCCTAACAAATTATCCATATTTTTTTGGTGGTGGTGGTGGGGGGGGGGGTCAGATAGGACTTTAATTTGGATACATTTTATTTCCTTTGTTTTTGTTGAGATTAAAGTGAATGTAAACTCGATTCATGAAATTTGAGCTGGGCGCATGTATCTGCAGTGTTTTGTTATCTCTCTTCAAAGCCCTATGTCCTGTAGCTGTCTTCTGCTCCGTTCTTCTATCAGCCTGATAACTTTCACATATGAAAAAAAAAGCAGCCTGAGATTTGTTTGGAGAGGTTGCTATAAATAGATTAGCACAGAGCTGAACGATTCAACAAACAGGGCTGAAAGTCTCTACCTATGAGGAGAGGGGGTGTGTGCTTTTCCTCCAATCAGCTGTCTTGGCTGTATGCCCAAGCTTCACTGCAGTGCTAAACAGGAAGAAAACATTTTCTAACAGGTACATGTAAAACGTATGTAGGGAGATTTGTTTCATCTCTGTGTATCATCTGAGGCTATTCACTTCACTGGATATATGTGATGGTTTACATCCACTTTAAATTGTAAAAATAAATGGGAAATTGGATTTTACTGTAGTTTTCCCGAATGCAATGTTTTATGTAAATTGTGCATCCCTATGCAATTATTGCTAAAACTAATCAACAACATCTGCTGTTTCCTTCACTCAGTTTTTATTGAAGAATCAAGAGATGATTACAACAGAAAAAGGTTCACGGTAAAGAACTTCTATACATAGCATTGCATGAAGAAAAGGTATATATGCACGCCAAAACAAAAGTTAAACAAAGATATAATAAAAACAATCTGCTAACCGAATCCAGCATTAAGGTTAGGTATTTAACATAACAATTATCCAAGTATATATTGCATAATGCCTAAAAACAGGAAACCGGTACATTATAGAGTGGTCAAAAGGAGCTTAAGAAAGAAAGAAAATGTGGGACAGACCTGACCCCGCTTCCAGGAGGAAGGAGCAAGCTGATCCGACTACAGGCGCAGCTCCTGTCATAGGGTGAGAAAACCACTAAGTCTGTCAAAAAAGCAAGGAGTACTGCTCCAGGTGATAGCAATCCATCCTCTTCTAATTGGGTGCAGGTCCAATCCGTGGTCTGGATGAATGATCAAAAGAACAACATGTTGAACGCACTCCAAAATTTAGAAGAAAATGTGTAGTTTATTCCACATAAAACATCAAGGTAACAACGATACAGACATGGACCAGCAGAGATTGACGCGTTTCACGAATCAAGTTTGCTTAATCATAATCCAAAATGCACTACTGAACGTAACATTAAAATATTACATACTCAGCTGGGCCAAGTGAGTGCTTGATTATGCTGATTAATAGGGATGGGCCGAATGGACCCCTGTTTGGTTTTGCACCAGAACATTCGAACACCGTGAAAATTCAGACCTGAATATCAAACCCCATTAAAGTCAATGGGACCCGAACGTCAAATATCAAAAGTGCCCATTTTGAAGGCTTATATCCAAGTAATTGGGCATACAATGGTTACAGGGGTCCGGGTCCTGCCCTGGGGGACATGTATCAATAAAAAAAAAAACATTTTTGTTCATTTTTAAATGAGCAGTGATTTTTTGATTTTTAACCACTTCAGCCCCGGACCAATTGGCAGCCAAAAGACCAGGCCCCTTTTTGCGATTCGGCACTGCGTCGCTTTAACTGACAATTGCGCGGTCGTGCGACGTGGCTCCAAAACAAAATTGGCGTCCTTTTTTTCCCACAAATAGAGCTTTCTTTTGGTGGTATTTGATCGCCCCTGCGGTTTTTATTTTTTGCGCTATAAACAAAAATAGAGCGACAATTTTGAAAACAATGCAATATTTTTTGCTTTTTGCTATAATAAATATCCCCAAAAAATATATAAAAAAACATTTTTTTTCCTCAGTTTAGGCCGATACGTATTCTTCTACATATTTTTGGTAAAAAAAAATCGCAATTAGCGATTATTGATTGGTTTGCGCAAAAGTTATAGCGTTTACAAAATAGGGGATAGTTTTATAGCATTTTTATTAATATTTTTTTTTTTACTAGTAATGGCGGCGATCAGCGATTTTTATTGTGACTGCGACATTATGGCGGAGACATCGGACATTTTTGACACATTTTTGGGACCATTGTCATTTATACAGCAATCAATGCTATTTAAATGCATTGATTCATGTATAAATGACAGTTGTAGTGAAGGGGTTAACCACTAGGGGGAGGGGAGGGGTTATGGGCTGTGACGTGTGTGTTTTTTTTTACATTAGGGGGCGGGGCTGACGTCTGACGTCATTGATCGGCTTTCCCGATGACAGGGAACAGCCGATCAATGACAGGCAGTGTAGGAAGCGCGGGGAGAGGTTTGTTTACACATACCTCTCCACGTTCTTCAGCTCCGTAACCCGATCGCGGGACACCAGCGGCGATCGGGTCCGCTGGTCCCGCGGCCGGGGTCACGGAGCTCCTGACTGGGCAGGCAAGTGCACGATCACGTACAGGTACGTGATTTTGCCTGCCCGCGCCATTTTGCCGCAGTATATCTGCGTTAGGCGGTCGGGAAGCGGTTAAAGTGAAAGCATAAAAATGAAAAATTCCTTCCGTTATAGTGCCTAAGTGGTCCCCTTAGTCTACCTGTAATGTGGCAGATCTGTACCATGTCTAAAATCTGCTGAAGTAATAATTGCATTTATAAAACCAAAAAAAAAAGAAATTTTCCCTGCAAGCTGCCTTTATTTTGCTCAGCAACAGCTGGAAGCCAGTGTGTACGTTGAGGCCACAATGCAGTGCACTGGGAACAAGATTTTTTTGGATACATTCTTGTGTCAGCTTGACTTTGGATAGAAGTAGCGGGTGCGTAAAAATTGGTCTTTGGGTGTCGGTGGAGCCTTCCCACTGTAAACCCTATAGAGGTACTCTTGCTGAAAGCAAGAATTGGCCTTGCTGTAAAAAATTGCAATGATATGCACCTGTCAAACAGGTGCAGAAAAATTGGTCTTTGGGTGTTAATTGTGCCCATGAAACCTATACCCAAAACATTCTTCCAGATGAAATGATTGAACACCCTCAAAGCTAGGCAGCCTTGAAGTCCTGCAGAGATTCCACATCCCAAAAAGACTCAATCAGTGACATCGGCATCAGGGGCTTCATAGCTGGTAATCCAGGACTGATTAATTTTTATAAAAGTCAAATGGTCCACGGAATCTGTGGACAGATGCGTTCTATGATTAGTAACGAAACCTCCTACAGCACTGAATGCCCGTTCTGAAAGCACGCTGGATGCAGGGTAGCCCAACAACTCAATAGCATACTGGGCAAGTTCTGGCCAGTAATCTATTCTCATGACCCAGTAAGTCAGTGGATCGTCAGCTGGAAAGCTCTCCATCTCTGTTTTGGCCCCGAGGTAATCGTCCACCATGTGATGCAGACGCTGCTGATGGGATGTGGAAGCTGACAGCCCTGGGCAGCAAGGACTAAAAAAACTTCCGAAATGCCTCACTTAGGCGGACTCCTTCTCCAACGCTCCTCGCTTGACTAACAGAAGACTCAAAACTAAGTTTTCCACGACACTGTAACCTACTGGAGTCAGGAAAATTGTTCAATAAAATCCTCTTTAACGTGTCCTCAAGTGATTTTATCTTCTGCACTCTCTGTGGGGACGGAATGAGTTCTGAGACCTTCCCCTCATAACAGTGGTCAAGGAGGGTTGCCAAACAGTAATCATCCTTCTCCTTTATGCCACGTATTCTTGGGTCCTTTCGAGGTTGCCCATGCGTCCCAAATTTGCAGAGGCTTGAGAAGCAGACTCCTTGGGGTCACTCAGGATGACAGCATCTGGAACTTCCTCCTTCCAGTCACGTCCTGATGTTGGAAGGCTATTGCTTACAGATTGACGCATGTCTTCTTCATCTTCGAAGCCTATGAAAGTGCCAGAATCCTCATCCTCCTCCCCTCTCTCCTCCTGTGTGTTCTGTGACATAGGAATGATGGTGTCTGGATAAAGTGGGCCTTGAGAGGAAAGGAAGTCCTCCTCTTCCTCATGCTGCTCTGCCTCCAGTACCCTGTCCATAATGACATGCAGAGTCTGCTCCAGCAGGAACACAACAGGGATTGTTTTACTAATGCATGCACTGTCATGGCTCACCATCCTTGTGGCATCCTCAAATGGTGACAAAACAGTGCATGCATCCTTAATAATCAGCCATTGGCGTGGGGAAAAAAGCTGAGGCAGGCTAAGCCTGTCATTGTGCCGTTTTTGCACAGGTACTTGTTGACGGCCCTCTGCTGCATGTATACCCACTGCAGCAGTGACAAAGTCGAGTTCCACGTGATGGGCAAGTAACAAATCAGGTGGTTTACGGGCAGGTGGATTTCCCGCTGAATTTCAGCCAACCGAGCACTGGCTGTGTATGACCACCTGAAATGGCTACAGACTCTTCTAGCCAGCTTTAGCACAGTTTGCAACCCTGGGTACGTAATTAGGAAATGCTGCACCACCAAATTGAGGACATATGCCAGGCATGGCACATGTGCCAACTTTCCCTGTCTAAGGGCGGACAGGAGGTTTGAGCCATTAGCGCACACCACCATTTCTGGCTACAGCTGGCATTGTGTGAACCACCTCTGGGCCTGTCCCTGCAGAGCTGCAAGAATCTCTGCTCCGGTGTGGTTCCTGTCCACTAAACACACCAGCTGAAGCACTGCATGGCACCTTTTAGCCTGACTCTGGGAATAGCCCTTTGAACGCTTAGGGGCTACCTGATGTTCATAGGACAATTTTGCAGAGGAGGGAATGGAGGTGGCGGAGGAGAAGGAGGAGGAGGAGGGGATAGAGCTCATAGGTCTGACATCATCACCACTAGCTGTATGGAGACATAGGGGCACAACAAGCTGCAGAACCAAGCCATGTCCTGCATCCTTTTGAGTTGCAAGCAGCGTTACCCAGTGTGCTGTGAACAAAATATATCATCCCTGCCTATTCTTGCTGGACCACGTGTCAACAGTAAGGTGGATTTTACAGCTGACTGCCTTGCCCAACGATGCCAGAACATTCCCTTCCATGTGATGGGAGAGAGATGGAACGAAAAGTAGTAGCGACTGGGAACCTGCCATTGTGGTACAACATATTGTGCAAATTCACGGAAGGGGGCAGAATTCATCAGGCTGAAAGGCAGAAGTTGGAGAGCCAACAGCTTTGACAAGCTTGCATTTAGACACTGGGCATGTGAGTGGCAGGGACTGTATTTTTTTCTAACTGCAGCAGATGGGGCAGAGAAATTTGCCGGCTACGGTCTACAGCTAGTGGTGTGCTGCTGGCAGATGTGCTGCTAGGACCTGGGACACCCTGTGCAACACCATCATCCCTGTCAGTGGAGGCTGCTGAGAGGTAATGACTCGGCATAGCAGGGGCAGACTTAAGTGGGTAAGGAGGAGGAGGGACAGATTTGTGCCCCTTTTGTGTGGCTTTTGGGTGCTCTTGCCAACGGGCTGAGTGGTTGGACGTTAAATGCCTTGTTAAGCATGTGGTACCCAAATGGTTGGTGTTTTTACCATGTTTGATGTGCCTGACACACAGTTTGCAGATAGCAACAGTGCGATCTGCTGCAGATGTGCAGAAAAAGGCCCAGACAGCCGAGCTTTGGGGAGTGGGCCGGGAGATAACAGCTGCAGAATGTGATGGCATAGGGTGGATGCTCTCTACTCTTTCTTGATGTCAGCCTCCTTCGGGTTATGCCGCCTTACCTTCAGTTTCCTCCTCTGTTCTATCATCATCATCATCTCCATCTCCATCTCCATCTCCTCCATCTTCATCATTACCACTGGAGACAACTTGGCAATACGCTGCGGCCTGGGGAACATGAATGCCAATTTGTCTACCAGTGTTCCTCCCTCTCTCTAGGCTCATGTTCCTGTCATCCTCAACCTCAGAACCAACATCTGAATTCAGTAATGGCTGGGCATCATCAAGGGGCAAGTGGCTGACGCTGTGATCAAATAAATCAGCTGACTCCTCAATGGCTGTTGTTGGGGCTATGGCAGGAATAGATGTGGACAAGGAGGCAGGTTTATTCACTCTGGCAACTGCAGGGGACTGTACACTTGTCTCTGCTTGCGTGATAGAGGATGGGGAGGATGAGGAAGGTTTAGTAAGCCAGTCCACCACCTCCTCTGCATGCTGTGGCTGGATAGCACGGGCAAACTCACTAAACAGAGGATATGATGCCCTGCCTGAGAACTGACCACCACATCCACCTTTGCCTGTGGACACATTTGTTGCTAGCCCCCTTACAGTGCCAAGGGAACGTCTGCCTCTCCTTGTTGTCCTCCCAGACATTATTGGGAGGGAGGGGGCGGTGCTTAACCACTTCAATACCGGGCCTATTCTGGCACTTCTCTCCTACATGTAAAAATCATAATTCTTTTGCTAGAAAATTACTCAGAACCCCCAAACATTATATATGTTTTTTTAGCAGACACCCTTAGGAATAAAATGGCGGTCATTGCAACTTTTTATCTCACACGGTATTTGAGCAATAATTTTTTTAACGCTTTTTTGGGGGAAAAAAACGGTTTTATGAATTAAAAAATAACAAAACAGTAAAGTTAGCCATATTTTTTTTATAATGTGAAAGATGATGTTACTCCGAGTTAATAGATACCTAACATGTCACGCTTTAAAATTGCACACACTCATGGAATGGCACCAAACTTCGGTACTTAAAAAATCTCCATAGGCGATGCTTTAAATTTTTTTTACAGGTTACCAGTTTAGAGTTACAGAGGAGGTCTAGTGCTAGAATTGTTGCACTTGCTCTAACGCACGCGGCGATACCTCACATGCGTGGTTTGAACGGCGTTTACATATGTAGGTGGGACTTGCGTGTGCATTCGCTTCTGAGCGCAAGCTACCGGGAACAGGGGCATTTTACATTTTTTTTTTTGATCACTTTTATTTCTATTGAAAGGAATGTAAACTTCCCTTGTAATAGGAATCTATTGTGACAGGTCCTCTTTATGGAGAGATGTGGGGTCAACAAGACCCCACATCTCTCCTCCAGGCTGGAAAGCATGTGATTGAAAAAAAAATTCACTGATCTCATGCTGACAGCCGCGATCGCCTCCGACGGTCATAGAGATGACTGGTGACCAGAAATCTCTATCGTTGTCATCCGTCGATGGCACGGGAGAGCCCGGAAAAGAACCGGATGGCGGCGGGAGGGGGGGACGTCCCCTCCCATCGCTTATAAGAACGATCAAGCGGTGGAACTGCCGCGATGATTGTTCTTATCGTGCATAGAATCGCCGGCTGGAAATAATGATATCTGAATGATGTCTGTAGCTGCAGGGATCATTCAGATATCACACTACACGGACACACTCCACGGATACACTATAATATACTGCAATATAATGCGCCAAACGTACAGTGACGCATAGAACTATATGGCGTTAAACTGGCAGTTACGCACACAGAACTATATGGCGTTAAACTGGCAGTAAGGCACAAAACTATATGGCGTTAAACTGGCAGTAACGCACACAGAACTATATGGCGTTAAACTGGCAGTAACACACACAAAACTAAATGGTGTTAAACTGGCAGTAACGCACACAGAAGTAAATGGCGTTAAACTTTCAGCAACGCGCAAAACTATATGGCGTTAAACTGGCAGTAACACACACAGAACTATATGGCGTTAAACTGGCAGTAACTCACACAGACCTATATGGCGTTAAACTGGCAGTAACGCACACAAAACTATATGGCGTTAAACTGGCAGTAACACACACAAAACTATATGGCGTTAAACTGTCAGTAAGCAGCCTCCACTGACAGGGATGATGGTATAGCACAGGGTGTCCCAGGTCCTGGACTTTCCGTACTACAAATTCTGCTGTTTTAAATATCATATTAGTGTGACTTTTTTGTAATGTAGCAGGAACATATGCACTTTACTTTTGGAGTGCTTTATTCCCCTTTTACAGCTACATGGCAATGCACACAGGGAAAAAAATGGTTTGTGTAAATTGTTAGTATAACATTACAATAATAATAAGGATGTCAGGTTGACAAGGGCACAAATGAGTATGACAGTGACATTTTTACAGGTTCTCAGAACTTTGAATGACATTGTATTCACTTATTCTAGCATATGATGTCAACACGATTATCCAAAATCATTGTTGTGTACTGGGGATTCGTTTTGGGAGAGGAATATTTTGTTTACTTTATTTTTCTTATTTATGGTCGGGCCTAGATCTGGTCAGTGGCAGCAGTAGCCAGTGAGCTCATTACTTCTAATAATCTATTTATGGCTGCAATCAGTATCCAATCAGTCTCCTTTAGGGGAAAGATAGTCGCATGAGCCGCTGAGTCCAGATGCTGTTTTAAAATAGAGTACTGAGTATGACTACTGAGTCAGGATGCTGTGCTGGTTACAGGAAGCCATGCACAACACCCTGCCAGCCCTTTCCACCAGCCACAAGGAGGGGGGAGCAGGGGAGTGCCTTGCTATTCTAGACTATGGGGCTGAGTGTTTCTATTGATGCTTGCAAAGGTGGCTCTATAGAATGCTTCAGATGAAAGGAGCCATTCTGAAACAGGAAACCTGGGGCAGCAGTCATAGCACCAGTTTAACCACTTTCTGACTGCCCTATAGCGGTTTTACTGCTACAAGACAGCAGATACTCCCTGTGTGTACCCAAGCTGAGGGGCACGCGTGCGCATGCCCGCCGGTCCAGCAGTGCTGTGATTGGATCCAGCACTGATCAGTTATGAGGTCCAGGACAATAATTTTTGGCTTGGACCTGCTGATCGGTTCTGGCGAATCACAGAACAGCATGTGCCCGTGTTTACAAAACACAGGCACAGGAAATGATGTCATCTTCTCTCATGGAGCCCTTTTCCAGTTCCAGTCAGAGAAGAGGGAACATCTACAGTGAGTAAAAGTACTACACTGACACATATACACATATTTAGGCACATTTAACTACCTGACTGCCCCCCCAGTTAACCCTTTCACTGATTGATTTTCGGGGTCCTGTATGTGGCTAGGCTCCCAAAAAGTCTCACATATATGGTATCCCCATACTCAGGAGAAGCAGAAAAAATGATTTTGGTGTGTCATTCCACATATACCCATGGCATGTGTGAGCAATATATAATTTCAGTGACAACTTTGTATAAAACAATATTTAAAAAAAATATATATTATGATAAAAAAATAAAATCTTCCATGCATCTTGGCAAATTCCTTGGAGTGTCTACTTTCCAAAAAGGGGTCATTTTTAGCACCTCAAGAAATGTGATAATATTAACCACTTGCCGCAAAGCGGCAAAGTGGTTGTGATATCCTGACTGGGCGTCATATGACGTGATCAGGATAACACAGGTGATCGGAGGTGCTGTGTGTCAATCTGAAACACTGCAACTCTGATCGTGGTATAAAGCCTCTGACAGAGGCTTCTTACCACGTGATCAGCTGTGACCAATCACAGCTGATCATCGTGCGAACCAGGAAGTGCCGGTAAATGGCTATCCAGTGCCACCTATGAGTGCCTATTAGTGCCGTCAGTGCCGCCGATCAATACCCATCAGTGCCTCCTATCAATGCCGTTTTTTTTTTAAATTGACAGTCTTTTTTCGTGTATAGCACAAAAATTAAAAACCACGGGGATGATCAAATACCACCAAAAGAAAGCTCCATTTGTGGGAAGAAAATGATACAAATTTTGTTTGGGTGCAGTGTTGCATGACCGTGCAATTGTCATTCAAATTGCGACAGCTAAAAATTGTCCTGGGCAGGAAGGGGGGAAAGTGCCTGGTATGGAAGTGGTTAAGAAACATAGTTTCATGCCAGTAAAAAAATCAATTAGTTAATAGGTGTTAAGCATATTAAGGATCACAATTATTATTGCAAAAAAAAAAAGCTGGAAAAATAAGTGAATTCTCTGCAAATAATAGTGGAGCTTCCCTCTCTTATGGCAGGGTGGAGGCAACAGGTAAGAATGGTTTCTGTATATTCTCTCAATAAATGAGTTCCTTGTTTAATGTGCAGAGAGAGTGCCATGCAAATTCTATTTTTCTATATTTAAATAGGTCCTTACCCACCTTAAGGGACAGTGAATTCCAAAAATGAATAAATAATCACATCCAGCATAAATAATTCCCTAATTCACATTCTGGTTGGTATATGAGGTCCCGAGATGTCAAAACTCATAAGAACAGATACATGGGATACGTGGACGACACAGCAGTTGCTGAAATAGCTGTCTATGGAGGAGACAATGGCATTCATCATGGACCATGCTGCATGTGCAATGCCTGTGAGTTAGTGGAAAGTCGTTGGTTTTAATATTTACTTATATGACAAAAACAGTTTTTGTAAATATTTTAGGGCTGTGGAAATTAAAGATTAATTCCTCGATTAATCGTTAATTGTTTTGATCGATCAAAATTGTTTTGATTGGTACTCACCTCTCCGCTGGCTTCTGCGTCTTCAGGGAGTTCCGTCGGAGATCCGGTGCCGTCACGGACATCGACGTCACCGGACTCCTCCCCCCTTCCCCAAGTGCCTCCTTCTGCTAACGAAGGGAAGGGGGAGGAGTCCGGTGACGTTAAAGTTCTGATTGAACGTAACGCGTACGGGGGAGGAGCTACGCATGACGTCACCCGCTGCTGTCCTACGGAACTAACACGATTGTCGGCTTTACATGTTGTGTTTTTATCATCTTTCTGTGAGTAGTTTGTGTTTGAACACAAAAATGTAATCTTATACTTAAGCGGTGAGCACTTAGATCTTTTCTTTCTACCCATGACCTGGCGTCCTTGCTGAGATCTAAGGAGACGTGAAAGAAGTTTATGGTCCGTGTTAACCCTTTTGATACCTGCTTGCATGACCACCTGTTTTCACAGGGTCCATGCCATAAGGTGAGAGTGATTAGTTAGATCGGAGGTGGAGGGATTGTCACGCTACTGTGGGAAAAAAAATTACTTACGTCAGTGCTACAGTTTGAATTTAAAACATATTTGTGTGAACTGTGAATTTAAGTCATGGATTGTGGAAACTAACTAGTGTCGGGTGATTGTATATAGTGTATACCAAATTTACCACTGACTAATGCAGAGTTGCAATGCAAGGAGATCAACTAAAAGTAGTTGGATCTGTATGTGCGTTATAATTAATCGAAATTAGTTGATTAATCGATTTAAAAAAAAATTGATTAATCGAACAGGAAAATTTTAATCATTAACAGCCCTAAAATATTTCTAAAATAATTATTGTATTTTTTACTTCCACCTATCTCCTTTGATCTGCTAATGATCTGCAACTCTCAAACTTTTATGACCATCTTCCACATCCAAGGACTCCCCCATGCTGTTTTCTGGAAACCTCCACTAAAGTTGTATTTTTCTTCAATCTTCAAGGTTTTGAAGTGAACCTGACCGGGCCTAAAAAAGTCTTACTGTAGTGCAAACACCTTAAGGTACAAGCATGTACATGTGTTAATCTTGAAATAGACCTCTGTTCAGCCTTTTCTTTCCAACACCCTTGGATTCTAGGTCAAAACTGTAATGTAAAGGAAAAAAGGGGGGGAAAAGCCTATTTATAGGCCCCCCTTTCCTCATGGGATCTGAGACAGCGGTAATTGTCTTAAATATATCCCATATGAAAATGGGATAAATTCATAGGCTAGCATGAGATCCAATTAAATTATATAAATCTTAAATTTAATATAAAATAGGTCAGTTAAATCAGTTAACCCACGAATGAATGCATGTATACTGAAAAATACCCCAATAAATATGGGCTACTGGTTATGGACCGTTGACAGTTGCCAGAAGAATGTGAAGAGGACAGCTCCCCTGCCGTTTCCATGGCTTCTGACTGCTCATCTGGCTCTGTACGGACTCTGATGTTACAACTTCTTGAAAAGGCCGGTACCGAAGCTGTGGATTGGAATTGCCTTTCTTTACCTACTCCTATGATGGCGCAGGATGTTTTCGGCTCTGTGGCTGGTGTCTCTTCTATTCTGGGTCCTGTCATCCTGTCTTGGGAACAAGGACCGGAGATAGCCGAAAGCATCGTACCAGCTGACCCTGTATTTCTGAATGAAGAGTCGTCAGTCTCTAAGGGCGGGACTAACAGCAGAAGACTCGGAAAGAGGAGGAGCCTTCAGAGACTGAGCTACAGTCCATCCCCTAACAGAGCTACGTCCCACCAATCAGCTGGGCTGGCCTCCTCGAAAGGTAAATGAGTGCCTGTCAGCTCAGCGATGGTGAGGTAGAAATCGTCGGAGTGGAATCAGCTGACACTCTGTGACACAGTTAGCGGAGCTTCTTCTAGGCTAGCTAGGAAGGGAATTGACTGCGGATCTTCACATACAGCTTCAGCCAGCAGTGTTTTTGAAGGCTCTGTTCTATCAAATGCAGCACCTGAATCGTCTTTTCAGAGTATTCCTGATCTATTAAGGCCCCTTTCACATGGGACGGATCCGTATTGATCCACCCCGTGAAGATCCGCTGCTCAGCGGGGATCACTCAGCTGATCCCTGCTGGGCCGGCGGATGACAGGGCGGTCCCTGCACACTGTGCAGGGACCGCCCTGTCAGATCTCCGCTCTCCTCTATGGGGGATCGGATGAACACGGACCGCCTGTCTGCGTTCATCCGATCCGCTCTGCCGACGGATGGAAAAATAGGGTTTTCCTCCGTCTGCAGAATCGGACAATAGCGGAGGCGGACGATAGCGGGTGTCAGCGGATGCTTATCCGCTGACACCCGCTATCCCATAGGGGTGCATGTATGTCCGTTTTTCATCCGAAAACGGATGGATGAAAAATGGACATACGGTCCGCACGTGTGAAAGGGGCCTTACACAACAACAGTTTACACTGGCTGAGACTCCTCAATCTCCTCTGCGATGTGGGTCTCATACTTTGCATTTATTGAACGATTTGCCTCTTTCTTTAACTAACATTATTGCTAGCATTACTGTGCCCACCAATTCACTGCTTCAAATAGTAATGATATTTCTGATCCTGCAGTGTCTGTATGGTCTGCTATTGATACTCCTCAAAAACTTTTGCATTGAATCAATGCTTCTAATGTGGTTGTTGATAAGGGTGTGGATCACAGTTTACTTAATTGTTCTAATTCTGCTGTTTCATTTACAAATGCTTCTTCTAACAGGTCTGAATTATATGGTAAAGAAGTGATGCCTTGTATACTTTCACCGTTGGGTTTTCATTTGCCCAAGGGTGTCAAAGAAAAGATTTGGAGTGGTGAATACATTGAGTTGTTAACTTTATTACCGTCTTCAAAAGACTACCTGTCTAAACTGGATAATAAGGACGATAGGCTTAAGGATGATCGTAAAAAGCAGAAATACATTTTTGATTGGCTTCAGGTTTTTTCAATTTATTCTAGCGTTCTTTGAGAAAAGTTTCCAAATAAGTGTCCTGGATTGTTCTGGAAGCTTATCATAACTTCAGTGGATATTCCTGGTTTATGTACGATGAAGCATTCAGACATAAATTGAGTATTCATCCTACTTTACAATGGGGTGTAAAGGATGTGGGACTTTTGTTGAATTTATTCCTCCCTCCTCAACCTGTTCCTCCTCGTCCAACCAATGTTTCTTCTAGTGTTTACTCTACTCCGCCTTATAAAAAGGGGATTTGTTTCATGTATAATGATAGCCAGTGTAAATTGCTTAATTCCTGTAGGTACAAGCACGAATGTGCATTTTGCTCTGGTGCTCACCCTGTAGCAAAATGTTTTCGTAAATTATCATCACATTCTCAACAACAACCTAGAGACTTTACGGGTAAAAGCCAGATCACCAGTGAACATGGAAAACATGTTGCCTTGGCTACTAATTTAACCTGATCGGCAGCAAGCATTGCTATTGATTGAGGGTTTTTCGCACGGTTTTCAGCTTCCTAAATTTAATGGAGTTGGTTGTAAGATAGTGCCCAATTTAGCTTCTGTTGTTAGGGATACATTTTTAAAAGAAGTTAATGAGGGGAGGATGGCAGGCCCTTGTTCGCAGCCTTCTTTTGCTAATTTGAGAATTTCTCCTTTTGGCATTATCCCTAAAATAGAACCCCATTCATTTCGGCTAATCCATAATTTTTCATATACTTACAGTGATTCTTTAAATGATCAAATTGATCCGTCTTTGTCTTCAGTTACTTATGTACCTTTTGAATCTGAAATTTCACATCTTTGTTTGTTAGATGAGGGCGCTTTATTGGCTAAAGCGGATGTTAAATCTGCTTTTAGACTTCTTCCGATACACCCTGATTCCTTTTGCTCATTGGTTATTTATTTTCAAGGGGAATAATATGTTGATAAATGCCTACCCATGGGGTGCTCTTTGGCTTGTTATCATTTGTTATTATTTTGAGGCATTTTCAAACTTTTTGGAATGGGTAGTTAAAACTGTATGTGGTTCGGATTTAATATGTTATTAGGATGATTTTTTATTTTTGGGTAAACATGATTTGGAAGAATGCTATTATTTATTGGATTCCTTTTTTGGTATTTGTAGGTATTTTAATATTCCTTTAGCTGAAGAAAAGACTGTTGGCCTGTTGCTTGTTTAGAATTTTTGGGTGTTATAATAGACATTTTTATTCTGTTATTTCGGGGTTAAAAAATCCTTCATCTCATGTGTGCTTGTCTGGAGAAATTAAAGATGATATGTTGATCTGGTTACAATTTTTACAACATTTTAATGGTAAAGCCATTTGTCAATTTGACTTTATTTCCAGTGAGGCTTTTTCTCTTTTCACTGATGCGGCTGGATCTGTCGGTTTTTCCGCTATCTGGATGACGCACTGCTGTGCTTCCTGTTGGCCTTCAAAATGGACTGTGCAAGGTTTTTGCAGAATGTAGCTAGAATTATTCTCAATCATTGTGGCAATAGAATTATGGGGACATTTTTTTCAGAACAGGAAATTACTTGTCAGTACTGACAATAAAGGGGTGGTTTATGCTATTAATTGCCTTTTCTCCAAATCGCCACAGGTTAATAAATTGTTAAGGTATTTGTTTTTTAAATGTATGTCATTAAATGTTTGGATTAAAGCTAAATTTATTCCTGGTAGAGAAAACTGTTTGGCAGACTCGCTTTCTCAATTCCAGATGGATCGTTTTTATCATCTGATGCTGGAAACGGATCTTCAAGGTGTTCCATGCTCCTGTCATTTATGGGATCTAATATCATTTTCGACCATATTCAACACTTATTGGCTAAATTGACGTGGTTGAGTTATATTTCCTCTTGGAAGTTATGGATGTCCTTTTTGCAAACTAATCATTTTGTACAATTTTCTTTTGAAGAAGTTATACTATTATTTCTTAGTTCTTTCGTGGATAAACAATATTCATGGTCTCATATGAATAAAACGCTAGCTGGCGTTTCATTTTTTCTAAAGCTAAATTCATTGCCACATTGTTTGAGTTTATTTTCTGTCAAGCAAGCATTAAAAGGGTATAATAATTGTACGCTTCGTAGAGACAACCGCTCTCCTATTGATATTGATCTGTTGAGCAGTTTGTGTTCTGTTTCTGCAAAGGTTTGTTTTTCTGTTTATGAAGCTTTTTTTTTTAATTATTTTTTTTCTTTCCTTTTCTTTGAAGCTTTTCGCATATCGGAGGTTGTCTCTGCTGCAAAAAGTAAGTCCTCTCCGATGAAAATTGAGAATGTAATTATTGAGGATTACCAATTGAGGATTTTTCTTCCTTACAGTAAGGCTACTTTCACACTGGAGCGGTGCAAATTTTATTAAGAAATTGAGTAGATAGACATCTGATTCTTACAAGTTGTGGTAAAGCGGCGCTATATTTAGCGCCGCTTTACCGGCGTTTTAGCGGCGCGGCGGCCGCTCGCGGGGTGTTTTTACCCCCCGCGAGCGGCCGAAAAAGGGTCAATACCGCCCGCAAACCGCCGCTATTGCGGCGTTTTGCGGGCGGGTTCGGCGCGCTCCCCCATTGTTTTCAATGGGACCTGGCGCTATAGGAGCGGTAAATACAATGTAAAATGCATGCTGCCTTCTATCCCATGTAAAGGAAAATAAGGGGGGAGGAAACCTATTTATAGGCCCCCCTTTCCTCATGGGATCTGAGGCAGCGGTAATTGTCTTAAATATATCCCAATCATTTTTAAAATGGGATAAAATCATAGGCTAGCATGAGTTATCCAATAAAATTATATAAATGTTAAATGTAATATAGGATAGGTCAGTTAAATCAGTTAACCCACCAATAAAATCATGTATACTGAAAAATACCCCAATAAATATGGGCTACTGGTTATGGACCGTTGACAGTTGCCAGATGAAAGTGAAGAGGACAGCTCCCCACCCCCTCCCTTGTCGTGGCTTTTTTATGTGGTTCATATCTTTGTCTTTGGGGTAAGTTTGTTTTTATTACTCAGAAGAGAGAATATTATTAAGCCTGAGCCGTAGTGGCTGGGATTATTTATTCATCTATACTTTTAAGTGATGGTATAATAAAATTATTTGTAAATATTTTAGAAAATGTATTAAACCAATAAAAACAGCCGTGGCCAAAATATTTATCCAATAAATAATTTTATTCAAAATGAATTGCTTGTCTGGTTTTGAATTTATTATAAATACAATGTAAAATGCCTGCTGCCTTCTATACCATTGGAACTTCTCTAAAAGTCAAACTAAAACCCTCTACCCTCCTGAGAATAAGCCCTTCTCCCTATCATTCAACTGTTAAAGTGGAACTGAACCCACCAATTTAAAGCAGTACAACTTAGAAAGGAGGTTGGACCTTAGATCGAGAAAAAGGTTATTATCTGTTATAACAGTTAAAATGTGAAACTCCCTCCCCAGGAAGTGGTATTAGGTAAGAGTGCCAATAACTTCAAAAAACCTTTAGATGTCTTCCTCAGGAAGAAACATAAAGGGCTATGGGAATTGTTAGAGAATAAAAAACATATGCATAATTTGAACTGGATGGACCTGTCTTTTTCAGTCCTATAAACTATGTAACTAAGTAAAGTAGAACTAAACCTACCACTTGTTTTAATGTTTTCCCAAAACAGTTACATTCAAGGTATGCCATGAACAATAACTGTCAGTTGCCAATATGCTTATGGTTAGCTCTCAACCAAACTATCAAGCCATCAAATGGCTGATCACATGTGCAGCACCATGGCAACTGCTGATCAAACTGTGGCTAAGATGACAGCTTCCTTGGCTGTAAAGGATAGGAGGGTTTAGTTCCACTTAAAATGCTATTGCTGCAGTGAACAGTTGAAGCTCTGTCATTTGACAGCTGAATGACAAGTGAGGCTTAAAGTGGAGTTCCACCCACTTTTACAACTCTTCAGCATCCCTCACTAAACTGTGCACTGTAAACAAATTGGATATTTTTTTTATTTTTTTTTCAGCACAGACTGTATATCTGCTGTATTCATTTTTCACTTCCTGCTCCCTGGCCGCGGCCCATCGCATCATTTCCTGTTTGCAATGCCTCCTGGGAAGGGGCAGCAACTTCCTCTCAAACTGCCGTTGCTATGGAAACCTGACCTGAAACCTTTTACAATGCTTATGCTGCACTGAGCATATACGAGATCTGCAAGGATGAGATCCAGGAAGAAATACAGTCTGGCTTCAGATGCCCACACTTAAGATGGCCACGGCCTGCTGCAAGTTTATAAAATAACAAACTACTGCTAAAAACTAACAAAACATACCTTAGTTTACAGAGTAACTTTACTAGAATACATTAAGCTTGTGTATTATAGGGGTATTTTTATTTAAAAAGTATAATTTCGTCCGGAACACCGCTTTAAATCTCTACTTGTAGAGCAGTTGAGGCTGCTATGTACAGTCTAGGGCCAGGCTCCAAGGGGCTCCCCATACACATATAAATATAGGATTTGTCTCAATGAAAGCACTTCAAGAATCTCTTTAGATATGCATGCTCCCAGCTTCTCATGTTCTACTTGGTCGAGCAAAGAGCGCATTGCGGATGCTCTTGATCACTCAACAACAGAAAAGAAGGGAGCCCTCCTCTCTCTCTCGCCTCACCCTGACATTCCTTTCTGATAAATTGCATATCTGCCACATCATTTTTTTGCAGCTAACAGTTATAGTAATGATAATTTTAGTACTGGAAGTAGCTGGGAATGGTTCAGCTTGATATAAGGAGCAATATAACAGTCCAAATATACATTCTTATGTTATAGATTTAATTGATTATATTTAGACCCTATGTCTTTGTCCTATGTGCCCTGTATCATCTCTGTAGGCACAATAGGCAGTATTTCTGACGGTATTTTACCAAATAATTATTTTTAAAATAATATACCTTGGTACTGTATATTTGTATGGCTTCTTGGGCTGTAAAAAACTATAAATAACAATAACTTATTAAAGGTATATCATTTGTTTGGCTGCCTTCTTTCATACCTGTGTATTGCTTACCTCCGCGGGAGCTGCTTAATATGATGGGTTCTCTATTCTGACAAAACTCTTTAAGCTGCTCGGTCCCCACTGACACAACCGGTTATAGGTAGAAGGCACTAACAGTGCACAGAAAATAGGCCACACGCAACTTGGTGGTAAAATAAAATAAGCGTATTAAGGCAAGGCAAGGCAATGCAAAGCACAAACTAATAAATGGTCAAAGATTATGTTAGGCTACCTAATTTGAATACTAGTATGACAATTGGCTTGGACCAATTTAATGCTGAACCAAACTAACATGGATTTCATGGCATTAAAGTGATTCTAAAGGCTCAAGATTTTTGTTTACCTTAATGCATTCTATGCATTAAGGTAATAAAACCTTTTGGTTGCAGCTCCCCAGCCCCCCCCCCCTATACTTTCCTGAGCCCCATCTTGGTCCAACGATGTGCATGAGTGTAGTGTCTCTCTCTTCTCATTGGCTCACACAGCCAAAGTCTTGTCCTCTTTTCCCCTGTATCCAGGAAATTATGTCCATTGTAGTTCTGCAGCCCATCCATTTGTATTGTGCAGTGCTCCACTAGGACTACATCTCCCAATTTCCTCTGTAAGACTGCATAATCCAGTATCACCCTGTGATTGTCGCCTCCTAAAGCTCCAAGGAAGTAAAAGAAGAGAGGCCGGCTGGAGATCACACAGCCCAGAGCTCCTCTCAACCTACCATACAGCAGTAGGGGATAAGAACAACACATCCCACTCTGTCACAGCTGTGCAGCGGCGGGGGGCAGGGAAAAGAGAAGCGTGGGCACACCTGAATGAACAAAGCTGTTCCGATTAAATGTTATGCATTCCTATTTATTTACAGCGGCCACAATGTGAGATTGTGTTCCAGGGGCAGATGGGTGGGTTGATGGTATAGCTAAGCAGTCCTTTTTTGTGTGGTTAGAACAAAATTATTTATATTTGTAACATATATATCTGTCTACAACAGAGCACATCGTGCATTTTTGCTTATTCTCTCTTTTATCAGTTTACCACATTTGCCTTTGCGTTAGTATGCAATTAAACATTTTGCATGCGGTGATACTAAAGAAAAAAAGTCTAGCCCAGGGAAGCATAACTCTTTTATTTCTCTGTGTGAATGGACATACATTTTATTTGTGTTGCCTAGATACCAACAAACATTTTTTTTTACATATAAAGCATTTAAGTGCTGTGCCGTACCTAAAACCTACCTGATTGTTGCTACGACAACATTACTGGATTAGACAGAGAAACATAAAGCAGACAGTACCATTAACCCATATAGCATTTCCACTAATTCCAGTTTTGTTTAGGTAGAAAGAAACAAGTTTGTGTGTATATACACTATATTACCAAAAGTATTGGGATGCCTGCCTCTACACGCACATGAACTTTAATGGCATCCCAGTCTTAGTCTGTAGGGTTCCATATTGAGTTGGCCCACCCTTTGCAACTATAACAGCTTCAACTCTTCTGGGAAGGCTGTCCCCAAGGTTAAGAAGTGTGTCTATGGGAATGTTTGACCATTCTTCCAGAAGCGCATTTGTGAGGTCGTGCACTGGTGTGAATGAAAAGGCCTGGCTGCAGTCTCCATTCTAATTCATCCCAATGGTGTTCTATCGAGTTGAGGTCAGAACTCTGTGCATGCCAGTCAAGTTTCTCTACCCCAAACTTGCTCATCCATACCTTTATGGACCTTGCTTTGTGCACTGGTGCGCAGTCATGTTGGAACAGGAAGAGGCCACCCCCACACTGTTCCCACAAAGTTGGGAACATGAAATTGTCCAAAATATCTTGGTATGCTGACACCTTAAGAGTTCCCTTCACTGGAACTAAGGGGACAAGCCCAACCCCTGAAAAACAACCCCACACCATAATCCCCCCCCACCAAATGATTTGGACCAGTCCACAAAGACATGGGTGAGCAAGTTTGGGGTAGAGGAACTTGACTGGCCTGCACAGAGTCTTGACCTCAACCCGATAAAACATCTTTGGGATGAACAAGAGCGGAGACTAGGAGCCAGGCCTTCTTGTCCACATCAGTGCCTGACCTCACAAATGTGCTTCTGGAAGAATGGTCAAACATTCATGCCATTAAAGTTCATGTGCGTGTACAGCAGGCGTCCCAATACTTTTAGTAATATAATGTGTATATATCTGTGCTAAATGGTCATAAGTTTGTGAACACCTAACCATCTCACCTAATTGGCTAATGGTATATGGATACTCCTCCAAATTATTGAGTTCAGGTGTTTCCAATGAAGGGTACTGGTAATACTACAACATACAAAGAGATTTTAGACAACTGTAATCTTCCAACCTTGGGGCTTCCCCAGTCTGGGGAAAGTTATTTTCTGTTAAATTCTGTTTCAGTTAAATTGGAATGCTGATTGCTAGCAAGGTCTTCTATCAACATCAGCACTTGGCCTCACAAATGCTCTTTATGCTGAATGGGCACAAATACCTACATGCTCACTCCAAATTTCTTCTGGAAAGCTTTCTGAGAAACTGGAGGTTGATATAGTTGCATGGTTTGGGCATGGTGGGCATGGGATCTCAAACAAGGGATCAGCTGTGAAAGTCAGATGTCCACAAATGTTTGGACCTATAATGTACATATGTTTAGAAAACCATGCACATTCCTTTGGCAATGCCTTTTTTATCAGCTTGATATCACAACTGGTATCTGGGTGAACTTCAAGAGGAAAAGAGGGACTGGGTAAAAAAGATGATGACTGGTTATACTGGACAGAGGTCAGTATACATTGCAAAAGCGAGTGATATGGTGGATCAGTTGTTGAGCTAAAGAGAATCCATTGATTTGTGCATTCGTGGCAAAGTGAGAGTTTCTCTTCAAAGCTTACCCCTTGTCAGTGCTCTCCTCTGATGTGCCATTCATCTGTTGGAACCATAGGTTAAGGCCCTGTGTATTCACCATGTTGGTGAAGGTCAGAGCTTACACAAGGTTTTTGTGTCAGGTGGCTGTGTGGTCACTCAGGTCTATGCAGTTTACATGGACTCCAATAGAAGAATAGGAAAGGTGAGCATCAGTGAGTGGGGAGATGAGCAATGTACAAAGTGACAGATTCTCAATCAATGTCTAAGCAAACATGTCCCTTGCAATTGAATACTCATGCATCCCACTGCCTGAACCAGTGATATCCACTAGACTAAAAGAAGCCCAGCAAGTGAAACCATTGAACACAGGGGGCCCCCTTGAAACTATTTAGATTCAGCCAATGGTATCTTCTTGTGCAGAGAGAACACTTGTATGCTAATTGATTTTTAGCAACAGAACCGCTTTAAACAAAACACTGCACATGCTAAAATCAATAGTAGCAATTATGATAAGCTAACTAAAAAAATAAATAAATGCTTTTCTTATGGGCCCATTCACACTAGATGGCAATGTGTGTGTTTTCATGAAGTACATGGTAATCTGAGGTATATGAAATTTGAAGGTGCCATACTTCAGCACACCAACACATGTAATACCAACCCTTTGCCCTTGTCTAAATAGGCCCTATATCTTTCTGCCCTATGATGGGAAGGGGATGCTCAGATTCTGAAAAAAATAAAAATATCACAAGGTACACCAACAAATAGTGTACTTTAATGTTTGCTATGTATTCTTAAAAGGAAGCATTTGCATTCACAAACCAAATAAATCTATCACATGCCCAAAGTTCGCTGCCCAGAACTCAAAGAAATGAAATATTGCCTAAGGCAAGAGGCAGATATCCAACTAGACCCTGCAAATATATAAAACATATGCATGTTATCTTTCGTATTTAGTAACAAAAAGCAAATACAGGTAACTAGCTCTGAGCAAACTTGATCTACAGGTTTGTGCTTTGTTTATAGGTCTACTTTATATGGCACATTCCCCATCTTCTTGCAACATGAATGGAGAAAGGTAGGCTTTGGCTAAGACTCTCAGGCAAGAGTTATTACTTTATCAGATTTGCAATTTGACAGGTTTTTGTAGCAGCTGTATAAGAGACTTCTACATCCCTCCAGACCGGTTTTATTTTGTTCCTTAATACCCAGTTTATTATAGTTTGAACACTCTACTTCCACGCTCTAAAACCTGCAATCTCATTTCTTTGGCATCATTTGGTTCACATGGGAATGGAGCAAACTCCTTCCAATTTGTTTTTCAATTAAAAACACAGGTTTATGTGTTTCAAATTATGGATTATCCCAGCCCACAGAGAGCAAGAGCAACACTTTTAACACAGGATTTAAGCTTTTAGAACAAAGCTTTTCAGTTTAGATAATCTGCTTTATAACAGCATTTCTATTTTCTATGAGAGATTGATAATTCCTTTTTTAATTTTAACTGGAAACATATATTTTCACAGTGTGAGGTTTTATTAATGATAACAGTTTTATGTTGATTTTAGTTTTAGCAAAGTCACTTAATATATGGAATACTGAATCATGTGATAAATAACCACAAAGTAATACAATTAATTCAGTGCATCGGGGTCCAGTTGTTTTAAGGGGGCTGTGAGAAGAGAGACCCTTCCATAGAGGAAAGCCAATCTATCTGTAGTTTCTTCAATAAACATCTCCAGCTAATTGCACTTATTAAATAAACATAGAAACATAGAAAAGTGATGGCAGAAAAAGACTGAGTAGTCCATCGAGTCTGCCCATTAGTATAGATCTATGTTTTTAAAGACATGTCTCACTACCTCTGTTGTAAGTTTATTCCAAGCAGTTAGTTTTAGGTCATGTCCCCATGTTCTTGATTTAGGTTTCATATGGAAAAACTGCCCTCCTGAACCCTATTAAACCCCTTTATGTATTTAAAGTAGGGCTGTGAAAATTAAAGATGAATTCCTCGATTAATCTTAAATTTTTTTGATCGATCAATTTTTTTTTGATCAATCAAAATTCTTTTGATCAGTACTCACCTCTACGCTGGCTTCCGTGTCTTCAGGGAGTTCCGTCAGAGATCCGATGACGTTGAAGTTCTGATTGAACATAACGCGTATGGGGGAGGAGCTACACATGACATCACCCGCTGCTGCCCTACAGAACTAACGCGACTGTCGGCTTTACATGCTGTTTTTATCATCTTTATGTGAGTAGTTTGTGTTTGAACACAAAAATGTAATCTTATACTTAAACGTTGAGCACTTAGATCTTTTCTTTCTACCCATGACCTGGCGTCCTTGCTAAGATCTAAGGAGACGTGAGAGAAGTTTATGGTCCGTGTTAACCCTTTTGATACCCGCTTGCATGACCACCTGTTTGCACAGGGGTCCATGCCATAAGGTGAAAGTGATTAGTTAGACCCGAGGTGGAGGGATTGTCACGCTACTGTGGAATAAAAAAAAATGACTTACATCAGTGCTACAGTTAAAATTTAAAACGTATTTGTGTCAACTGTGAAGTTAAGTCATGGATTGTGGAAACTAAACTAGTGTCGGGTTATTGTATATAGTGTATACCACATTTACCACTGACTAATGCAGAGTTGCAATGCAAGGAGATCAGCTAAAAGTAATTGGATCTGTATGTGCATTATAATTAATCGAAAATTTGTTGATTAATCGATTAAAAAAAATCGATTAATCGAACACGAACATTTTAATCAGTAACAGCCCTAATTTAAAGGTTTCAATCATGTCTCCCCTTTTCCTTCTTTCTTACAGGCTGTAGATATAATATGTACTAGAATAAGAGGTACCATACGTGCACTGCTGTTGAGTGAGTATCTAAGCAGGTCCAGTGCTTGGATGAGAGTTTGACCCCCATCCAGTGTTTTTGAAAGGATATCTGCACACCTATGTCCAACCTAAATATGGGGTTTACCAAATATAGCAAACAAGTCATTAGGTGAATTTAATACTTTGTATCAAGATAGATCAATAACACTACTATAAGTCCCTTCCATCATATCAGCATGCTAGGTGCAACCCTAGACTCTGACTTCTTCTGTTAGATCCACATCTAATCACTGTCTGAGTTTTCTGTCTTCACTTAGGTAAGATTTCCAAAATACACCAATGACATTACCAAACTACTAATTCACTTAGGTAGGAAAGTTTCCAACCAACAAGATGTCCGATTCTCGTGCGTGGTGACGTCACGTGTCCTGGCTCGACCCTGTTATTTCTTACCTCGACTATGGCAACTCCCTTCTCCTTGACCTACTCCTGCTCATCCACCTTACCGTTCAGTGCCTACCACCCCTCTCTGCAAATCCTTCCACTGGCTTCCGCTCACCCAACAAGTAAAATTCTAAATCCTAACAACATTTAAAGCCATCCCCAACTCTGCCCTGAACTACATTGCCAACCTAGACTCAAAATATCACATAAACAGTTCCCTTCACTCGTCTCAAGATCTCCCACACTCCAGCCTTCTGGTGTGGGGCCTGGCAGCATGACTCAACATATGGCCACCTGCAGGTGGTGAACTCATGCTCATCATTACTGTTGTAGTGGGGTAGTGGCATGTAAAGCACAGTAACCCCGTGCTGTGGCCCCCACCTGTGCCCGGATTCCTTTTTCCAGTTTAGTCTTTTTAAGTTGACTTTAGGCAGCTGTAACCGTAACAGACTTAAAAGAGGATTTCACAGCTTCTGATAGAAGGTAAGTAAAAAAATAAAACATTGTTTGCTAGCTTCACAGTCTGCATTTGGGGTTGCACACCCATAAGCATGCATGTATTTGCACAAGTATACTTCTGTACAGTCATATCCTGAAATGACTTTGTATAGAGGGCTGTATACATCACATCTGCCTCCTGGATGCCAACATGGACTGCCGTATTTTACATTCTGGAATTCAAAACCACTGTTTGAATGAGCCCTAACAGAGAAGGTGGTGTCACCTACTTGGCTGTGTTGTCAGGCAGCGCCCGGGCGCCCCCCCCCTGGCAGTCCAAAAAAAATGTTTAAATCCAAAAAAAAAAATGGGGAAAGGCGCCGGACACAGTGCAGTATGTGAAGCACCACCTGCTTATCAACTTCAGTTTTTTTTTTTTCTGTTAGTTTGGACGGCAGCAAAAAAAAATCAAACGCAGCACTGTGCCCCTCAAATCTGCGCCCCTCAAATCTGCAGCCACTGTGCCCCTCAAATGCAGCCACTGTGCCCCTCAAACGCCGCCACTGTGGAAATGCAGCCACGGTGCCTATAAATTGCCACCAATGTGCCCATCAAACGCAGCCACTGTGCCCATCAAACGCAGCCACTGTGCCCATCAAACGCAGCCACTGTGCCAAACGCAGCCACTGTGCCAAACGCAGCCACTGTGCCAAACGCAGCCACTGTGCCCCTCAAACGCAGCCACTGTGCCCATAAATTGCCAACACTGTGCCCATTAAATGCAGCCACTGTGCCATCAAACGCAGCCACTGTGCCCTCTGAAATTGCTGCCAAACTCGCACTGACATGCTGGTATGAAATCGTGGGAGATTAGCTGAACTTGCACGATTTCATTTCCTCTGTCAGTGTGAACCTGGGCTAAGTGAGTTTATTCCATATATATATATATATATATATATATATATATATATATATGTGTGTGGTCAGTGAGAAGAATGTTCCTTACATTGGTGGTCAGTGAGAAGAATGTTCCTTACATTGGTGGTCAGTGAGAAGAATGTTCCTTATATTGGTGGTCAGTGAGAAGAATGTTCCTTATATTGGTGGTCAGTGAGAGCAATGTTCCTTACATTGGTGGTCAGTGAGTGCAATGTTCCTTACATTGGTGGTCAGTGAGAGCAATGTTCCTTACATTGGTGGTCAGTGAGAAGAATGTTCCTTACATTGGTGGTCAGTGAGAAGAATGTTCCTTACATTGGTGGTCAGTGGGAAGAATTTTCCTTACATTGGTGGTCAGTGGGAAGAATGTTCCTTACATTGGTGATCAGTGGGAAGAATGTTCCTTACATTGGTGATCAGTGAGAAGAATGTTCCTTACATTGGTGGTCAGTGAGAGCAATGTTCCTTACATTGGTGGTCAGTGAGAGCAATGTTCCTTACATTGGTGGTCAGTGAGAGCAATGTTCCTTACATTGGTGGTCAGTGAGAAGAATGTTCCTTACATTGGTGGTCAGTGAGAAGAATGTTCCTTACATTGGTGGTCAGTGAGAAGAATGTTCCTTACATTGGTGGTCAGTGAGAAGAATGTTCCTTACATTGGTGGTCAGTGAGAAGAATGTTCCTTACATTGGTGGTCAGTGGGAAGAATTTTCCTTACATTGGTGGTCAGTGGGAAGAATTTTCCTTACATTGGTGGTCAGTGGGAAGAAATTACGCTTTGCTACAATGTGTTCCTTACATTGGTGGTCAGTAGTAATTGTGTACAGGTTGTATAATGCCCCGTACAAGTGTTGTTCTATACTCAACAGTTTTCCACATGATCAGACTTTCTGCCTACAAAACCATGGATTTTTGTTCAAAGAATGTTGGCTCAAACTTGTCTTGCATACACACGGTCACACAAATGTTGGCCAACAATTCCGAACGTGGGAACGCAGTGACGTATAAGATGTACGACGAGCCTAGAAAAAGGAAGTTCAATAGCCAGTGCGGCTCCTTCTGCTTGATTCCGTGCATGCGTGGACTTTTGTGCGACGGACTTGTGTACACACGTTCAGATTCGCTAAGTGCCTGCTAAGAAACATTTGTTGGCGGAAAGTCAGACAGAAAATGTTTGATGGAGCATACACAAGGTCGGATTTTCCGACAACAAGCTCACATCCAACATTTCCCATCGGAAAATCCGACCGTGTGTACGGGGCATAACAGTGTAAATTTGCTGTCCCCTCAAAATAACTCAACACACAGCCATTAATGTAGCTCAGTTTCAGGGTCTTGGTAATCTTCTTATAGTCAGTATGAGAGAGTGAGAGTGATAACACCAAATTGAACACACCTGCTCTCCATTCACACCTGGGATCTTGTAACACCAATGAGTCACATGACACCGGGGAGGGAAAATAGCTAATTGGGCCCAATTTGGACATTTTCTCTTTGGGGTGTACTCAATTTTGCCAGCAGTTTAGACATGAATGTGTTGAATGTGTTGAATGTGTTGAAGTGTTGAATTATTTTGAGGGGACAGCAAATTTACACTGTTATACAAGCTGTACACTCACTACTTTACATTGTAGCAAAGTATAATTTCTTCAGTGTTGTCACATGAAAAGATATAATAAAATATTTTCAAAAATGAGAGGGGTGTACTCACTTCTGTGAGATACTGTATATATACAGATAATGTAGATATCCTAATATTATATCGTATCCCAATATTATCCCGCCTCTGCTCCCATGGGGAGATAATTTTCCTGGCCCACCTTGTGCCCACCACCGCGCATTGCATCCGCCGTCCGTATTGGTAAGTGTGTTTGGCTAAACCACCTGTATACTTTCAATGTTCATAAATTTTTATATATTTTTGTTGATAGTATGGTTCATTATTTCTTTATATACATTCTTTAGGAATTTTGGTCGCATCAGCTCCTGATTAGACATGTGCACAACAAAAAAATTTGTTTTTTTTTTTGGTTTTTTTTCGTTTCCGAAAAAAAATCGTTTTTTTTTTTTTTTTTGTTTCGTTTTTTTCGTTTCCGTTGATTCGTAACGATTCGTACATTCGTAAGTCGTCGGTGTTCGTATTCGTAACGATTCGTACATTCGTAAGAGTTATTTTTTCGTTGATTCGTTTTTTTTTGTTAGTTTAATTTTCGTTTATTCGAAATTCGGACGCATTCGTACTTATTCGTAACATTCGTAGCATTCGTAGATTCGTAATCGGAGCATAATTCATAATTTTATGTAATGTGTATGCTATTATTACATTTTAAGAGAATCGAAAAAAAAAGTTACGAATGTACGAATTTTTTCATTCAATCCATTCGAAGCACGTTAAAAAAAAGCCATTGTAAGAGAAACGGAAAATTACGAATCGAAAAAAAAAAAAAAGTTGTACGAATTTTTTCGTTCAATCCATTCGAAGCAGCACCATTGTAAGGGACACGGAAAATTACCAATTCAATAAAAAAAAAAAAAAAGTTACGAATGTACAAATTTTTTCGTTCATTGTTGTTGTTCCTGTATTTGTTCTTCGGATTTTCTACATTCGTACATCCGTTGTTTCTAATTTGTTTTTTTTTGGATTTTCGTTGTTTTTCGGATTCGTTCGATTCGAACGATTCGTTAATCGGATTCGTTCGATTCGAACGATTCTTTAATCGGATTTGTTCGATTCGAACGATTCGTTCATTCGTACGAAAACGAACGAACGAAAATAACGAAAAAAAAATGAAAAACGAAAAAAAACGAAACGAATTGCACATGTCTACTCCTGATGAGTGGAGAAACATCGACTAAACGCGCCGAGCTTTGATTAGATGCCCCAGCTACTTTTTGCATGGAATCATACTTATTTCATCTATATTTGATTATTTTTATTATATGCTCAAATACTCTTTTTTTTACTCAGTGGATGTATACTTACCATGTGGGTACGTGTGTCGGTGTCAGGCATGCTGCAACTGGTACTATTATGCCATGTTTACTATATTATTTTATCATCATCATGGGCTACTGTTGGTGTACTTTTTTTTACTACGCTAAGGTCATGTGCAGGTTTTTACTTGCATATTATATGAATAATCTGTATTGTCTGCATAATTTACAATTGATCAATATTCCATGGTGAAAGTTAAACATGGTTTATCTTACCTCCACTATCCAAGTGCTTCATTCAAAGTCCCAACTTGCTTTTGTAATTACCTATTACTGGGATGGAGGCACTTAAGTGTGCTTCATTTAAAGTCCCAATTCCCCTTGTTCTTGCTATATATATATATATATATATATATATATATATATATATATATATATATATATATGTAAGCTTACGTCTCATGTATAAATGGCTGCACTTGCTGTCTATAGCAGACATCAGCATTTTACTATTATATTTAGTGTACGATATGGGAGGATGAAAGTGAGGAACCATTTGGCTGCGATAAACAACAATAAGGAGAGTTTTCCCTTCAGACACTTTTCGGGCTGCTATACACAGACCTTGACATGTGTTTACCCTGCACTCACAATTACTTGTATAGAGGAATGAGAGCAAAACACATGGAGCTCGAATGTCCCTGTGCATTAAACCGTATCTGAGGTTTTTTTCTATATTCACTTTCATGACGGATCAGATAGCAGAAGCCATTTTCTGGCCTGACATGAAATATTCATGAATGGGTGTCCTTCCTCAGTATTGACAGACATGATAAATGTCCTTTTAGAAGCATTCTGAAAGAATCAGCTAAAGTAAGTGTTAACATGAACACTAGCACTCAACATGACAAGCAGCTGAATGCCTGACACTACAGCGGATATAGGAGACCATCATAGGTGACTTGCTTTGTATAGTCACACTCAAATGCCTCGTACACACGGTCAGACTTTCCGACGGCAAATGTGCAATCAGAGCTTGTTGTCGGAAATCCCGACCGTGTGTAGGCTCCATCGCACAGTTTCCATCGGAATTTCCGTCGCACAAAATTTGAGATTTTGGTTCTCAAATTTTTCGACAACAAAATCCGTTCGCGGAAATTCCAATTGTGTGTACACAATTCCGATGCACAAAGTGCCACACATGCTCGGAATCAAGCAGAAGAGCAGCACTGGCTATTGAACTTCATTTTTCTCGGCTCGTCGTACGTGTTGTACGTCACCGCGTTCTTGGTGTTCGAAATTTCCGACAAGATTTGTGTGACCGTGTGTATGCAAGACAAGTTTGAGCCAACATCCTTCGGAAAAAATCCCATGGATTTTGTTGTCGGACTGTGCGATCGTGTGTACGCGGCATTACTCTAAATCTGATTAAGCCCAGGTTCACACTACTGCGGTTTAGAAATCATTCAGCTGAACTCGCACAATTTCAAATCGGCAATGCAGTTCAACTTCGGGTGCGATTTGACAGACTTCTTTGCAGGTTCATGCACAGTTGTCTATTCAAATCGCCGCCCAAAGTCACCCAAAGTAGTACAGGAACTACTTTTGGAAATCGGTGCGGCGCCGCAAAGTCGGCGTTGCACCGATTTGGGCAGTGCCATTGCCAGCAATAGCCACTGAATTGGCATGCAATTTGACATGTCAAAATCGCATGCCAAATCGGCCCAATGTGAACGTAGGCTTATGGTGTTAAGCAGTGGAAGTTAAAGTGGTACTAAATGCAAAAATCAACAATAACATAAATCAAGCAGTCTGTCACTAGCCTTAAAGTGATTGTAAGGGCTTGTTTTTATTTAAATAATAAACATGTCATACTTACCTCCTCTGTTGCAGTTGGTTTTGCACAGCAGCCCGGATCCTCCTCTTCTCGGTCCCTCTTCGCTGCTCCTAGCCCCTCCCTCCTTTAAGTGCTCCTCAGCCAGAAGCTTGCTATGGGGCACCCAAGCCAAGTCAGAGCTCTGTGTATCTATTCAGACACGGAGCCCCAACATTGCCCCATCCCCTCTCTCCCCTGATTGGCTGACTGACTTTGATTGACAGCCACGGGAGCCAATGGCGCCACTTCTCCACCTCAGCCAATCAGGAGGAGTGTCCTGGATGGCTGAAGGGATCGTGGACATTGCTGGAGAAAGAAGGGGCTCAGGTAGGTAATAAGGGGGGTGTTGGGGGGGGGGGGGCTGCTACACACAGAAGGTTTTTTTTATCTTAATGCATAGAATGCATTAAGATAAAAAACCTTCTGCCTTTACAACTCCTTCTTTAACAAAGCAGTCCCCCTGTGATATAACTTTTTACCTGGTGATCGAGCCAGTAAGGGTAAATTCACATCACAATGAATGCATAAGCATGCGCGTTACAGTGCGTTTTTTGTAAAGCGTTGTAATGTGTGTTCCTATTTTTTACAGAATTTACTTAATTTATAGCAGGGCGTACCATGCATTAAGGCTGGGGTCACACCTAAACCGATGCGGCTCCCAGCAGGGGTCCTGTACATCCCCATTCACTGTTTCAGGTCCGATTTCAGCCCAAATTTTTGGCTGAATTCGGACCTGAAACGGACCAAAAGACGGACAGGACTTCTATGCAATTCGCACTGGAGCCGCAGCAGAGATATGTGAACCGGCTCCATAGAGAGCCGGTCAAAATCTCCTGCTATTGCGAATTGGATTCACAATGGTGTGAACCCAGCCATGAACCTGTTGCTCCGATTTGCATGGACAAAACATAGGTTTACTTTAAAGTCGTACTAAACCCAGAAGCAAAAATATTTATTTATATTTGTTGTTTGTTGCGGTCAGAATTTGAACAATATCTACCAATTCTTAGATGTGATGGCTGCATTAGCTTTCTATTTTAGGCTTTCTATTATTTTTACCTGGTGATTTGACCAGTAAGTCTGTAGTTTCTTAACAGAACAAGCTGTTCTGCAGATGTAGCAGTTAGAGAGTTGAGACAAACCATGTTGCACATCTAACACTCCCCTCCCCCCAGACCGACAATGCTGCTGTCCAAATTTGCCCCTGTGCTCCTTCATCCAGAGTAGAGGCACTCTAATACAGGAGGTGTGTTACTGGCCAGATCATTAGGTGAAAACAAAGAAAAACATTAAAAAAAGAAAACAAATGCAGCCACCACATCTAACGATTGGTAAGCTGCAATGCATTACAATTTTTAGTTTTTGGTTTAATACCGCTTTAATTCCAACTGAGTGTCATTTAAAAGCCTTAACAGTGTGTCAATGTATTGTTGCTGGCTATGTGTCTAAAGCCTCGTACACACGATCGGATTTTCCGACAGGAAATGTATGATGACAGGCTGTTGGCCTAAAATCCGACCGTTTGTGCGCTCCATCAAACAATTGTTGTCGGATTTTCCACGGACAAATGTTGGATGGCAGACTTATAAATTTTCCACGGACAAATGTCTGTTGTCGGACTTTCCGAGCGTGTGTACACAAGTCCATCAGACAAAAATACAAACACGCATGCTCGGAAGCAAGGACGAGCCAGAAGCGGTCGGTCTTGTAAACTAGTGTTCGCAATGGAGAATTAACATTTGTGACGCGGCAAATTATGAAATCTCGAAATGCAGTGCACAATTATCTTCTTCTATAATGGGATAATAATGAAGCTGCTTTCCTGGTGATACTGATGGAGTTATTGCAAACTAATTTTTATTTTTTAAAGGCTTTTTTTTTTCTAGTGATATCAAGAATAATATTATTATGCTTGTTATTTTATTTTTGGTGCAAGTTACCACCATTATCCCGTAGTTTTTAAGATCAAAGATACAACTATATTGGTGTCCCTTGTCAATTTTACATTATATTTTTTTTAATGTAACTGCCGACTCCCAAACTGTCATTTGAAGTAAAACACACAGCCAAGTATTATTCTCCACAATTTTTTTATTGTGCATTAAAAAAAAAAATAAAATTAGACATGCTATCTACAAATATAACTTAACCAAAAAGTGCATTCTATGCATCCAAAAATATAGAAAATATGCCAAATCAAATCATTATTCAACCAAAAACTAAAATAAAATCCTCATGCACGTGTCATGCTTCCTAATATAGGGGGTCAGCAATGCCAAGAGTTGGTGAAAGCAGGGGTCCGTCATCCGGAGATAATTACAAAAATCATCCAGATTATTTTCCTGGAGCTCCCACAGCAAAGGCATATGACATTATTGGACACGATTAATAAAGCAACCAATTTTTGGTCCAAGAACTCCTCCTCCTTCTTGGGTCAAAGCAATAACTCCAAGGCCAATAATAAATAACACGTTATCTCCTCCATGAAAATATAGTAAAGTGACCTTCGCACTACTTTGAAACCTAAAAATGTGCACTAAAACTCACAACTGTGTGTGCAGTGTGATAACTGATAATAAATATAAATATAAAGTGCAATAGCTAGTCAAACGCCAGCTAAAAAGTGCTAAATGAGTACAGAATAAATTCTTATAAAAGCAGCAAAATCTAATGGTATACCCACAAATGAAATATAAAACAGTAGTAATTTTGCGCTAAAATAGCCAAGCACTTAAATAATGGTAAAGAATAATATAAAAATGCACGAATAACATTGATTATTAAATAATAATATACAATGTGACACAATGAATGTGATATAAAGTGCAAATATCAAGTGAATTATAAATAAATTTAAAAGGCAGTGCATTAAAAGTCCAAATATCAAACTGCCATTGAAAGCACTGGTGCAAGGAGATCAATATAAATGGTTAAAAATGACTAAGTCCGTGAGTGGTAAAGCAGTCACTGTAGCAGTTAAGATCAATATCTCTGTGACATCAGCGGTTTTCTAAAACGAGGGGAGTGATGAGTGGGGGAGGTCTAATCCGTGACTGTGCTTACAGAACTCTCACCTCAAAACACCTTTTAAAAGGCATATGAATAGGATCTGTGTGGGCTCCTCTCCTCCGCTCTCTCTCCAGGCTGGCTGGTTTCTTTTCCCAATGTCCGACTGGCTTCCTGTGACCCTTAATACTGGTCGTCACTGGCGGGTAAAAGACTCGCCAATAATAGGGATGGGATAAAGAAAAAAGCCTCTAATGGTGAAGTAGGTCTAACATTGTGAAGTTTATTTATAAAAACAAATGGACCCTTACATAAAAGCAAAATACTCTGAGCATAAAAATGGCGATCAAGCGCCAATCTCACAACACTTCCGGTATCACGGGTGCATACGTCCACTTCCGGCCACTCCCTACGCGTTACGTCATACACATGACTTCATCAGGGGAACCGGATTGGCTGTTGGGGACTTGTTTATATTTGGTGAAACCGGATGTCTTGCAGCGGCCATTTTGTCATGGTCCGCCGTGGTAAACAACCGCAGCCATTTTTTAGTGGTCCGGTATCAGTTACATCGGCGGCCATTTTCTAAAAGCCTATTTTGCATGACGGTGGTGATTCCGTTGATGCAAGTGACATATTTGTATCTGTCGATCGTGATCAAGTTGCATATGTACTACTACTAGCCATCTTGACTACACAATGTGTCATAGCTTAGTTATTCTACATACAGTAGTATAATGTATGCCATAGTGTACATAAATATCCTTCTTATGGCCAACAAAAAATAACAATACCCCCGCACCCATTTTCTAGTGGCCCGTTGTACTTGTTAGTGGCAGCCATTTTCCATTATATATCTACATACATAATGAACAATAGTGCTGACAGCTCTTCCTTTGGAACATTCCTTGCTGACAGTCTGCACAACTGCAATACTCACAAATGTATCCCGTTCTAAAACTAGAACAATCAACCAGACCTCGTTGGGGACATGGGCCCTAAATGTGGCCATCATTGTCACACAACAATAAATAACGTAAAACTATAATCCAGCAGCAAGTTGGTGCCAATATCTGTATATGTATATAATATATACATTCTGGACACCTATTAATATATATGTGCATCTATTAGTCGCACGTAAAAATATATTATATATATATATCAAACTGGATAAAATCAATGTATTCAAAAGCTATATATATATAAAAACACCATTAAATGAGTAATAAAATGGCTGACCGCCATCTAGCTTTGTACACTGATGTATAATAAAAATCATTTAATAGTAAATATTTAAAAATGTAATAGAATGACATATTAAAAATGATAATAAAAATTGATATTAGTGTAATAAAATAGGAGGCGAAGACAATATTTATCTGAAAAAAAAAATATATATATATATAAAATATGACCATAATAATTTCCAATATGTCCAGTAAAAAATGATAATGAATAATAAATAATAATAATAATGACAGGGCCTATTTAAGGAACTGGAAGGGGTATATAAATGTATACCCAGATGTGTATATAAAAACAAGTGGATGGCCATCCCCTAGGCAATCATCTAATGTACTCTAAACCGCATACCGGAAATGTGGTGACTGGCATCATACACTCATCATAAAAACATATAATACAACCATCTTTAGAAATGACTCAAAAAAAATTCAGATCAAATTCTACTATTGCTTGTTGGTCTTATGGCAGCACCATCTTGAATTTAAACGCATTGGTGAGTGCTTCCCAAATATGTTTTTGTATGTTGTAATAAACCCTGACCAGGTTTTTTTGGGTTGGAGCACCCCTCCCCCTCTTCATTACCTCTTATTTAGTGGCCACCAGTGTATAGGAGGAATCCTTTCAGTTCTCCCACATAGAGGAGTTTGGCTCCCATGGTTGAGACGCAGGATCTTTCATTCTATTACTAGGGTAGGACCCACTAATTCGGGGTACTTTGTCGCAGTAAGTGGGCTTAGCACTATATAACCATATAGTGTGACCAAACCCCCGTATTTTTTGAATATGTTCACGTGTTTTTAACTAGCCCTGCAGGAAACGTCATTCTTGAATGTGTGCGCTCTAATATGTTTGCTATTGCTTGTTGGTCTTATGGCAGCACCATCTTGAATTTAAACGCATTGGTGAGTGCTTCCCAAATATGTTTTTGCAAATTCTACGTTTAACCCTTCAGGCACAAGTGTTCTCATAGCGTGTATCCACATCGATTCTTTCTGACTAATGGTTCTAATTCTATGACTGCCTCTCCAAGATGGGTTATAACGTTCTATGCCCCAAAACTGTAATTGGGTGGGATCTTTATTGTGCACCATGGCAAAGTGTCTAGAGACACTATGTTTAGGGAACCCATTAATAATATTTTGAACATGTTCCTTTACCCGGACTTTAAGCTCCCTTTTTAGTTCTGCCTATATATTGAAGGTTGCAACTGCATTGTAAACAATATACTACTCCCTCAGTGTGATAGCCTATAAAGTCCTTAATTGGGTATGTCTGTCCTGTAGTAGTGGCTAAAAACCCTGATTAAGTCACGTGTATGACGTAACGCGTAGGGAGTGGCCGAAAGTGGACGTAAGCACCGTGATACCGGAAGTGTTGTGAGATTGGCGCTTGATCGCCGTTTTTATGCTCAGAGTATTTTGCTTTTATGTAAGGGTCCATTTGTTTTTATAAATAAACTTCACAGTGTTAGACTTACTTCACCATTAGAGGCTTTTTTCTTTATCCCATCCCTATTATTGGTGAGTCTTTTACCCGCCAGTGACGACCAGTATTAAGGGTCACAGGAAGCCAGTCGGACATTGGGAAAAGAAACCAGCCAGCCTGGAGAGAGAGCGGAGGAGAGGAACTCACACAGATCCTATTCATATGCCTTTTAAAAGGTGTTTTGAGGTGAGAGTTCTGTGAGCACAGTCACGGATTAGACCTCCCCCACTCATCACTCCCCTCGTTTTAGAAAACCGCTGATGTCACAGAGATATTGATCTTAACTGTTACAGTGACTGTTTTACCACTCACGGACTTAGTCATTTTTATCCATTTATATTGATCACCTTGCACCAGTGCTTTCAATGGCAGTTTGATATTTGGACTTTTAATGCACTGCCTTTTTATTTTATTTATAATTCACTTGATATTTGCACTTTATATCACATTCATTGTGTCACATTGTATATTATTATTTAATAATCAATGTTATTCCTGCCTTTTTATATTATTCTTTACCATTATTTAAGTGCTTGGCTATTTTAGCGCAAAATCACTACTGTTTTATACGTTATCCCCTCCGATTCCGCAATATGTCTGGTTGACGAACAGCCATTCAGAAAATAACTTAAAAGCACGAAATGAAAATTGGGAAATGAAAAGCGCGAATCAACACTCACCAAACTTCTACTAACACAAAATTAGCAGAAGGAGCCCAAAGGGTGGCGCTAAAGAGCTGAAAAACCACATAGTATGTCACTACATTCGTGTTTGTTGGCCGGCAATTCCTTGCCATTTGTATACAAGACAAGTTCCTGGCCAACGCCCTTTGGACAAAAGTCTGACGTTTTGTCTGCGGAATATCCAATCGTGTGTACGAGGCTTTACTCTATAGATAGGTGGATCTAATAAAAGTGTCCAGTACATTTTTTTTTATGTCCCAGTATTTCCTCTCATTCTTATCTTTTTTTTTTTTGTTAGTAAAATTTTCATTCTCCTTACTTCTCAACTACAATCCTTATGATGCCATACTCTGTCCCCAGTGATGGTACATACTGTATGTTTGTCTTAAGGCTATGCAGCCAAAGTCTTGCACTATGGGATGAAAATCATATCCTCAGAAAACTAAGCTCTGTGAGCTTTTCATGTTCAAGCTGAACTCCAGGCAAACGGCTAAATTCACAGTGGAAAAAGATACATAGGAGCTGTTTTACCTGCAAAGGGATTTGTATTTCTGCCCACCCATTTTTGAGATTTACACAGTTGTGCCACACAGTTCATCCCTACTAGATCATCTGGGTATTCTTTACTGCCCTTAGGCAACATAGCTAGGGCACCTTATGACCATGCTTGTACATCAGAGGAGAAGCAAATGACTAATGTTGCTGCTCTCTTCTCCTGTTACCATTATACCATAGCGCCCTGGTGCCCAACCTGCAGCCCTTTGGCACTTTTTTGGTTGGGCCCTTGGGGCCCCTGCATACATGAATCTGTTTTTCCCTATTACCTTGTTATAGCAGTGATTCTAGCAGTCTCATGAAAGATTTCTCCTAAAGCTTGTCCTCAGTCTCCAACAACTCCTATAGCATGTTAACACTCTCAGAGAGTCAATCCTGCAGCATGTCTGCATTTTTTATACATGTCCACCTCCAGTGTTACTATCTTTTCTTTCATGTTGGTAGTCTCTGATCATCTCTTGTATCATGTCTGCAGTCTATGACCATCTCTTGTTTCACATTGGCAGACTCCAATGATCTCTTGCTTTACATTGGCAGTGTCTGATCATCTCTTGTATCATGTCTGCAGTCTCTAACCATATACTATATCATGTCTGCAGTCTCTGCACCATCTTCTGTGTTATGCCCACAGTCCCTAAACATCTCTTTTTGCCCGTTGGCAGTCTATGACCATCTCTTGTATCATGTCTGCAGTCTCTGATCAACTGCTATACAATGTCTGCATTCTCTGAACATCTGTTATGCAATGTCTGCATTCTATGTCCATCTCCTGTATTATGTCTTGGGATGGGCCCGGTGTTCAATTCGAACCCATGTTCGAATCGAGCACCGGGCGTTCGCTCGCTCGGCGAGCCCAGAACTATTGGGGCCGCTCGCATCAAATTCGTGTGATGCGAGCGGCCCCGCAATGCATTGCGCTAGTCGCAGTGCAATGCTGGCTGATGATTGGCCAAGCATGCACTGTGACCCCGCATGCTTGGCCAATCACAGCGCCGGCAGCGAGGAGAGCCATAATTGGCTACAGGCAGGATGCCTGTAGCCAATTATAGCTCAGGGGCTTTAGTACACGCCCCACGGTATAAGAGGCCGCCGCGGCGGCGGCCTCGCATATTATGTTTCAGTCACAGTGTCAGCGTGTCAGTGTGTTGCTGACTGCTGACAAGATATGCTATATTTCTGGGGATTTGTGTGTGCGTGCTGTTAGAACAGCATTGCAGTATCACATCTGGGGGGTGTCTATAGGTCGCCTGTGAAGGGGGGCAGGTTTCCTGTGCTTAGAACTTTCCCTGCAAAAAAGTGTCATTTTTGCAGGAAAAAAGCAATTTAAAAGCACTCGCGGCTAATGAATTGATGGCTCCTGTAACACAGAGAACTGTCATTCATTAATAAAAAAAAAAAAAAAAAGCGTGGGGGTCCCCCCAAATTCAATAACCAGGCCCTTCAGGTCTGGGATGGATATTAAGGGGAACCCCAGCCAAAAAAAATTAAAAGAAAATGGCGTAGGGTCCCCCTCAAAATCCATACCAGACCCTTGAGGTCTGGTATGGATTTTAAGGGGAACCCTAGCCCAAAAAAATGGCGTGGGGTCCCCCTCAAAATCCATACCAGACCCTTATCCGAGCACGCAACCTGGCAGGCCGCAGGAAAAGAGGGGGGGACGAGAGCGCCCCCCCTCCCGCCTGAACCATACCAGGTCACATGCCCTCAACATTGGGAGGATGCTTTGGGGGTCTAAGACCCCTAAAGCACCTTGTCCCCATGTTGATGAGGACAAGGGCCTCTTCCCCACAACCGTGCCCGGTGGTTGTGGGGGTCTGTGGGCGGGGGGCTTATCGGAATCTGGAAGCCCCCTTTAACAAGGGGACCCCCAGATCCCGCCCCCCCCCTGTGTGAAATGGTAAGGGGGTACTTTTGTACCCCTACCATTTCACCAAAAAAGTGTGAAAAATGGTAAAAATGACAGGAGACGGTCTTTGACAATTCCTTTATTAAAATCTTCTTTCTTCTTCCTTCATCCTTCGGTTTCTTCATCTTCTCCTTCCGTCATCTTCTTCCATCTTCTTCTTCCTCCGATCCGCTTGTTCTTGCGCTGGTCTTCTCGTCCTTCTCGTCCGGCATCTTCTTCCGTCGGCGTCGGTGTCTCTTCTTGGGCCGCTCCGCGCAATGGGAGGCTCCCGCTGTGTGAGGCTCCGCTCCGTCTGACAGGTCTTTTATAATGGAGGGCACCTGGTGACCCCGCCCCCTCTGACGCACGGGGACGTCATGGGGAATTCCCTATGGCTTTCCCCATGACGTCAGAGGGGGGCGGGGTCACCAGGTGCCCTCCGTTATAAAAGACCTGTCAGACGGAGCGGAGCCTCACACAGCAGGAGCCTCCCATTGCGCGGAGCGGCCCAAGAAGACACCGACACCGACAGAAGAAGATGCCGGACGAGAAGGACGAGAAGACCAGCGCAAGAAGAAGCGGATCGGAGGAAGAAGAAGATGGAAGAAGATGGAAGAAGATGACGGAAGGAGAAGATGAAGAAACCGAAGGATGAAGAAAGAAGAAAGAAAATTTTAATAAAGGAATTGTCAAAGACCGTCTCCTGTAATTTTTACCATTTTTCACACTTTTTTGGTGAAATGGTAGGTACCCCCTTACCATTTCACACAGGGGGGGGGGCCGGGATCTGGGGGTCCCCTTGTTAAAGGGGGCTTCCAGATTCCGATAAGCCCCCCGCCCGCAGACCCCCACAACCACCGGGCACGGTTGTGGGGATGAGGCCCTTGTCCTCATCAACATGGGGACAAGGTGCTTTTGGGGTCTTAGACCCCGAAAGCATCCTCCCAATGTTGAGGGCATGTGGCCTGGTACGGTTCAGGCGGGAGGGGGGGGCGCTCTCGTCCCCCCCTCTTTTCCTGCGGCCTGCCAGGTTGCGTGCTCAGATAAGGGTCTGGTATGGATTTTGAGGGGGACCCCACGCTATTTTTTTGGCTAGGGTTCCCCTTAAAATCCATCCCAGACCTCAAGGGTCTGGTATGGATTTTGAGGGGGGCCCTACGCCATTTTTTTTTTTGGCTGGGGTTCCCCTTAATATCCATCCCAGACCTGAAGGGCCTGGTTATTGAATTTGGGGGGACCCCTACGCTTTTTTTTTTTTCATTTTTTTTTTTATTTTTTATCAATGACTTTTTTTTTTATGAATGACTTTCAGTTTCAATGAATGACTGTTCTCTGTATTACGGGAGCCGTCAATTCACATTAGCCGCGAGTGATTTTAAATAACTTTTTTACTTGCAAAAATTACACTATTTGCAGAGACAGTTCTAAACACGGGAAACATGCGCCCCTTTACAGGCATACTATAGACACCCCCCAGGTATGAAATTTAAAGGAATATTACACTTTTATTGTTTCAATTTAAGCACTATTAAAATCACTGCTCCTGAAAAAACGGCAGTTTTTTTTTAAAAAAAAATTGCATTAATACATGTCCCCTGGGGCAGGACCCAGGTCCCCAAACACTTTTTATGACATTAACATGCATATTAGCCTTTAAAATTAGCACTTTTAATTTCGAACGTTCGCATCCATTATAACTAATAGAGTTCTAAAGCTCGCACGGACTTTAGGTCCGTTCGTGGGTTCTGGTGCGAGCCGAACGGGGGGGTGTTCGGCTCATCCCTAATTATGTCCACAGTCTCTGACTTTCTCTTGTTTCACGTTGGCAGTCGCTGACCATCTCTTGTATCTTGTCTGCAGTCTGTGACCATCTCTTGTATCATGTGTGCAACCTCTGACCATCTCTTGTGTTGTGTCCACAGTCTCTGCCCATCACTAGTATCACATCCATAGTCTTTGACTATATCCTGTTGTGTGCCTGCAAGGTCTAATGTTGAATATTCACTGACTTTTATGTGAAGCCCCTTGGTGATGTTGAGGGCCGCACTTGTGCCCCCCCCCCCCCATATCAAGAAAGTTCACCACCACTGCCCTAGAGTCTGACGACTGTCTAATAATTAATGTAGTGATACTGGTCATTCCCTGACTGTACAGTAGTAGTGGTGGGTACTCAGCAGCTATAGCAGCAGTGCTCACTTCCTGGGTGTAGTGGTGGGTACTCAGCAGCTATAGCAGCAGTGCTCACTCCCTGGGTGTAGTGGTGGGTACTCAGCAGCTATAGCAGCAGTGCTCACTCCCTGGGTGTAGTGGTGGGTACTCAGCAGCTATAGCAGCAGTGCTCACTCCCTGGGTGTAGTGGTGGGTACTCTTTGGTGTCTTGTGAAGGTTGCTAGGTGGCTGTACTTACAGCAGTCACATCTCAAGCCCTAAATGCAATGAAAATGACCAGCTCACTGACTGAAATGATGGGTCAGATTTTTTGCCATTTGTTCTTTTTCAAGCTCTGTCATAAAAATACAAGAAGCTTTAAACCGTCACTAATGCTTGTCAAATACAGTCAAATGCTTTGTATAGAATGAGATCCCAGAGCAATCAATGCATTTCTCAGAGTGACCCACGTCAAAGCTTCCCCCAAGCCTTTGCTTTATCAGTGAGCTCCCCCATTGGTGTTTTAAAATCAATCTATATTTGTAACATCTGAGGAGGTGATTATAACAGATGATGATTCCAGATGGTTGGAGTACAGAATATATTTCTTATCAGCATGTACGGCTGTCTTTTCCCAGCTAAGGTTGTTTGCTTATTTTGATAAGTGTTTTTTTGTTAATGGGCATAAAATTACCTCTGACCATATGGGGTCAGCTTTCAGCACGGGACTTATTAGAATCTATTGAATAAAGAACAGACATTGCTGCAAAGTCTAACATGTTGTAATGCTGCTAGCTGTACAAGATAACAGGCTTATTTATACATCAAATAAAAAAAGAGAAACGCATTAAAATAAGTCTGTTTAGGGGTTCACAGACGTGTTTGGAGCCAGTATAATCCATAATCAGTATATACATTCGCCGGTGACTTTATTAGGTACACCTTGCTAGTCCCAGTTTGGACCCCCTTTTGCCTTAACCACTTCAGCCCCGGACCAATTGGCAGCCAAAGGACCAGGCCCCTTTTTGCGATTCGGCACTGCGTCGATTTAACTGACAATTGCGCGGTCGTGCAACGTGGCTCCCAAACAAAATTGGCGTCCTTTTCTTCCCACAAATAGAGCTTTCTTTTGGTGGTATTTGATCGCCCCTGCGGTTTTTATTTTTTGCGCTATAAACAAAAATAGAGCGACAATTTTGAAAAAAATGCAACATTTTTTGCTTTTTGCTATAAGAAATATCCCCCAAAAATATATAAAAAAACTTTTTTTTCCTCAGTTTAGGCCGATACGTATTCTTCTACATATTTTTGGTAAAAAAAAATCGCAATTATTGATTGGTTTGCGCAAAAGTTATAGCGTTTACAAAATAGGGGATAGTTTTATAGCATTTTTATTAATATTTTTTTTTTACTAGTAATGGCGGCGATCAGCAATTTTTTTTGTGACTGCGACATTATGGCGGACACATCGGACATTTTTGACAATTTTTGGGACCATTGTCATTTATACAGCAATCAATGCTATTTAAATGCATTGATTCCTGTATAAATGACAGTTGTAGTGAAAGCGTTAACCACTAGGGGGAGGGGAGGGGTTATGGGCTGTGACGTTTGTGTGTTTTTTTACATTAGGGGGCAGGGCTGACGTCTGACGTCATTGATCGGCTTTCCCGATGACCGGGAACAGCCAATCAATGACAGGCAGAGTAGGAAGCGCGGGGAGAGGTTTGTTTACACATACCTCTCCCCGTTCTTCAGCTTCGTAACCTGATCGCGGGACACCAGCGGTGATCGGGTCCGCTGGTCCCGTGGCCGGGGTCACGGAGCTCCCGACCGGGTCGCGAGCGCGCCGCTGGCGCGCGTGACCCACGGGCAGGCATTTAAAGGGGACGTACAGGTACATGCTTTTGCCTGCCCGTGCCATTTTGTAGACGTATATCTACATGAGGCGGTCGGGAAGCGGTTAAGAACTGCCTTAAAGGAGTTGTAAAGTCTCATGGTTTTTCACCTTATAGAATGCATTAAGGTGAGGAACCTTCTGTGCTGCAGCAGCCCCCCAGAGCCCCCAATTTTATTACCTGAACCCGATCGCTGCAGCGACGAGCACGAACCCAGCAGCTCCACCGCTGTCTCGGATCCTCATTGTATAGATTGATAGCAGCAGGAGCCATTGGCACTGCTATAACAGTGGTAAAGCACCACTAAAACTAGCAGTGCTTTACCGCTACCGCCCCCTTCGCCCCAGTGTGAACCGCCCCTCGGTCCTCGGATGCTGCCACCGCCATCTTCAATAAGGGAATCAGGAAATGAAGCCTTGCGGCTTCACTTCCCGGTTCCCTACTGCGTATGTGCGAGTCGCGCTGCGCAATCCGAATGGTCCCTGCTGCCTCTGGGACCCGTGTGTGTCTTACCAGACAGCGCGGGGGGGACGGGAAGAGGTGTAGACTCCCGTGGGAGTCTATGCCTGGAAGTGGGTGCAAATACCTGTAATATACAGGTATCTGCACCCCCCTTCCCCCTGAAAGGTGCCAAATGTGACACCAGAGGGGGGGGGGGTCCGAAAAGCGGAGGTTCAATTTTTGTGTGAACCTCCGCTTTCAGGTTTTTATTTAATTATATTTCCCCATAATACCAGCTTTCTTAAAATAAATACCCACAACGCAAAATGCAAATTTCTTAAAGTAGAAAACAGCTAAATGTAATTACATCTCTGGGATTATCTGTGTACAGACAGCCAGGACCATCGTGCTGGAATAATATGTGTTCTCTGTTAAAGAGAACAGGCTCAGGGGGTTGAGCTCGCAAACAGCCCAATTTTGAATGTTACACTAGTAGTCTATTCCATGTCAGCACCACGGCGCTGGACAGCTCCCTGTGAATCCTTACATATTGTGCTTCAAGGGAAGAGCTAATCCCATTGATTACTTGACAGTTAACAGATTCATTCTCTCCCTATCATTTTCTTACAGATGGCAAACAATGAATGGCTTAGCTGCACCAGACAACGTAGAAATCTATATTTGCAGATACAGTTTAATAACCACATGAGGCCAATTGAAACCAGTGCTGTGCCGGGTCCTGCTTATCTAGTTAAATATGCAAAAAACAGAAGTGTAATATAAAAAATAGATGGTGTAATGAGGTTCCGCACTATGCGGTGCAATTATTCTGTGTTTTGTATTTACGGTGTGCTGTCTATTCCTTAAAGTGATAATAAACACACACTGTTTAATTTACATTACCCCTTATCTTTCTGTATATGGATGATGGCACTGTAATTATTTTAATAATAATAAAAAAAATCTAAGTACCTTTTTCCTAATTGATATACAGCTATCACATGACCCAGCCCTTTCCCAGCCTTTCTGCAGGGAAACCTAAGCAGGAGGAGCTTCTAGTCCTCTGCTGTTGGTGACATGTTTAAAAAAAAAAAAAAGCAAAAAAACAGCCTTTGGAATACAGAGTAAAAATAAATGATTAATATCAACAAACTGTTTTAAATCATCATACAAAAATATATTTTAAATAAAATATTTATTATTTTTTGGCAATAACATGGTGTGGGTGGATTTCTGCCAGTCAAAGGCTGTGCCATGCCCCTCCAGCCTGTGTCTTAGAAAAAAAGAATAAGAGGGAAGTGAAGCCTCCATCAATCCGCATGTAATATCCCGCTCCCAATTGTGTTTAGCTGGTTAGTGGGCATGGTGGAGGGTGGAGAGAGTGGGCTGTCATTTACCACTCTGTATACGCCCACATGTGTGATTCTATAGTCACATGGGCTGCTCAGATGTGATAGGTAGGAAATGCTCAGCATAGAAACTCACTGAAAACTGAGCATGTGCAGAGTTGCCAACACTGCTCTACAAAATCCCTAGCTGAATTGGGGACTTGGAGACAGAAGGGGGGGGGGGGGGTAAATAGCAGAAGGATCAACCAGGTTTTTTGCAGAGTACAGAAAACAAATCTCAGTGCCTGAATGAGTATGAACAGCATGTAATACACCATTTATTGATCGTTTTTTATTATGTTACTTTAGTGACACTTATAATATAGGGGGTTTTCTTATTCACCTGTGGATGTATCTATTTCTCTAAGCACCCTGGTCTATAAAAATAAACAAAGATCGATCTCTTTTTCCAAAAATACTCATTTCTGATCAGCCTTTTTGCACAAAAACTGCTGGATATGACTAAAATATTTTGCACATTGCTTCTGTGATTATTTCATTTCCTTTGTCTCACTTACCGTATTTATGATTTTTTTTATCTTTCTGTATTTTTATGCATAATGTAAATCATGTAGTATTTTGTATTGAGCTACATGCACATTAATTCTAGTATTGTATAATCGTTTTGAATTGACTTTTACAGTCAAACAAATTAGGAGAATCCATAAAATAACATGAGTGTGGGACAGTCATCTGATCCATGCAATAATACCTTTTTAGCAAATGAAAAAGTACATTGTAATTGTAATTAAGGTGCAGTGATGAAAATACCACATATATGGTGATTTTCTTTGAGCATATATATATATATATATATATATATATATATATATATATATGTAAACACAAAGGGACAGTATGTTGATAAATGCTCTGCAGTGCAGAGTTGTCATGGAACAGCCTAAAGCCTCGTACACACGATTGGATTTTCCACAGACAAAACCTCTGACTCTTGTCCGAAGGGCGTTGGCCAGGAACTTGTCTTGCATACAAACGGTAAGGAATTGTTGGCCAACAAACACGAATGTAGTGACATAATACGTATTTTTTTAGCTCTTTAGCGCCACCCTTTGGGCTCCTTTTGCTAATTTCGTCTTAGTAGAAGTTTGGTGAGTGTTGATTTATGCTTTTCATTTTGCGCTTTTCATTTTTCGATTTTCAGTTTGCGCTTTTCAGTTTCTGAACAGCCGTTCGTAAACCAGACATATTGCGGAATCGGAGGAGATAACTTGTTATTTATTATTGGCCTTAGAGTTATTGCTTTGACCCAAGTCCAGTCCATGAACAGGAGGAGAATTTCTTGGACCAAAAATTGGTTGCTTTTTTAATCGTGACCAATTATGTCATATACCTTTGCTGCGGGAGCTCCAGGAGAATAATCCGGATGATTTTCGGAATTATCTCCGGATGATGGACCCCTGCTTTCACCAACTCTTGGCATTGTTGACCCTATATTAAGAAGCAGGACACATGCATGAGGCTTTTATTTTATTTTTTTTTTGGTTGAATAATGATTTGATTTGGTATATTTTCTATATTTTTGGATGCATAGAACGCACTTCTATTGGCAGATAGCATGTCTAATTGTATTTGTTTTCTTTTTTTAATGCACAATAAAAAAAATGTGTAGAATAATACTTGGCTATGTGTTTTACTTCAAATGACAGTTTGGGTGTAGGCAGTTACATTTTAAAGAATACAATGTAAAATTAACAAAGGACACCAACATAGTTGTATCTTTGATCTTAAAAACAACGGGATAATGCAGTGTGTATTTGCTTTAACTAATTTAACTAATTTAACTAATTTCACGTGTGGGAACACTATTATATGGGTTGCAGCTACATCATTTGGTTATCTTAAATATCGGTTGCATCTCTGATTTTAAATTCATAGTAGCGCTTGAGTATATACATTTATCACAACGGGATAATGGTGTTGCGGTAACTTGCCCAAAAAAAAAACAAGTATAATAATGTTATTCTTGATATCACTAGAAAAAAAGCCTTTGAAAATATGTTTTGGCAGAACTTCATCAGTATCACCAGCAAAGCAGCTTCATGATGATCACATTAAAGAAGAAGAGAATTGTGCGCTGCATTTCGAGATTTCATAATTTGCCACGTCACGAATGTTAATTCTCCATTATGAACGCATTTGTCTGCAGAAAATTTTAAAGCCTGCCATCCAACATTTGTCCGTGGAAAATCCAACAATTGTCCGATGGAACGTACAAATGGTCGGATTTACCGACAACAGCCTGTCATCACACATTTCCCGTCGGCGTGATGACATCAGAAGTCAACAAGGCTGCCGACACAACAAATGGGCAGCGTATGCAGGTCAGATGGAGAGAGACCAACTGTGCATGCACAAATTGGCGTTCACGCCAACTCGCGATAACGCAGGTGTACTGCAGCCCAAAAAAGATTGGTCCCGAGATGCAAAAAGTACCAGGGGGCCTCTGTGTGCCGGGGAGCCTCGATGTATCAGAGGCAAAGGAAACGCAGCAAAGGGGCTCTAATTGTAAGAGACTTGTGAAGAATGTGCAGTAGAGCAGGAACATAGTGGCTTGAGCCACCAACTGTACATCTGGGAGAGGTTGACAGAAAACAAAAGAAAGACAAAAAATAATAAGGGTTAGAATGTTAACAATATTTGTAATCGGAGTCTTCAAGTGGGAAATGCGATATTCCTAAGAACCAAGGCCTGAGGTGTGCCATGGCCTGGCTGGTCGGTATGCCTGAAAAGAGGGCATACCCTTGATGTAAGAATGAGAAGTACTATAAGTATGAAAGGCTGGGGGAATGGGAGGGTGGGAACCCAGAACGCCGACGACCCAGGCCCTAGAAGAGGAGGAGGCTTAAATAGTCTCTCTGACTCCTCCCACAAATATAGGCTGGCCCTTCGGCCAGCCTCAACACTTGTAATCGGAGTCTTCAAGTGGGAAATGCGATATTCCTAAGAACCAAGGCCTGAGGTGTGCCATGGCCTGGCTGGTCGGTATGCCTGAAAAGAGGGCAAAAAGACACAAGATTTAGGTGAAGAAGGGAAGGTAATGATCCAACATGTAAACTAACGTGCGCCCGGATGGCAACAGTGAGTAACCGGTAAGTATCCGTTGTGACAGGAGAACCCACTGACTCCTGACTTGGTAATGAAAAGGAACCCCCTGAAGAACCTGCGACGCTACGCAGAACCCACCTGAACGTCCTGTGAAGGATGGAATGAGCCTGATGCCCAAAACAACCCAGACATGCGAATAACTGCTTGTGCATGAGAGGATGCGTAGGGAAAAGGAAGCAAGGGATGGCCCGAGGAACCCCTGCAAAATGATGGCCGAGAAGCATGGACACCAGCGAAGTAGCTCAGTGAAATCCCCCCCCAACCCCTGGCCTACCCCTACTATGGTATGAGGATGTGAGAAAGAGGGCAAAAATACCTCTGACAGGAGTGCAAAAATCCTGGATGCCTGATGGATGTGATGGGGTAGGCGCTATGGCAATGAGCATCGCCAACATGGAGCAACCATGCCAGACACAAAACACTGGTCCACCTGATACGAACGCGTCGTGCTGCAACCAAGATGGGCCAACCTGAGAACACAAACTGGAGAAATGACAGACAACCAGACATGAGAACAACAACACCCCTCTGTGCCTACCTACGAATGAGAAACATGAGCAGAAATGTCGAGACCACTGTGAGTGATGAAACTGACGATGGTCCCCCCCCCCCCCCCCTCCACGTGTGAGTGGTGAATGAGCCCGAGTAACCTGCAGCGCAGAGACAGGTAATTGACTTGAGAACTCAGGGCTGGTGTACCCACGGACCGTGGTGGGTAGTCGTATGAGTGTGGTGAATGAACATGCATCGTATGACGTGTGGTATACGGGCGAGAAGATTGAGGACAACAATCAATTAAAACGAAACCTCAGCCCGTATGGATCTGTAGACGTGACAGATCCTGACATAAGCCCTAACTAACTGACCCAAGTACAACATGAACACAGATACGATGAGACATGACAACCAACGAACAAAACAGCTACCGGAGTATGCCATGGGTGAACAACGCCCCTCTGAGAAATGCTGAGGCTGAAACACAATGACAGAAATGCCAGGGCGGCAATGAAATGCCAGAAATGCCAGGGCGGCAATGAAATGACAGAAATGCCAGGGCGGCAATGAAATGACAGAAATGCCAGGGCGGCAATGAAATGACAGAAAAGCCAGGGCGGTAATGAAATGACAGAAATGCCAGGGCGGCAATGAAATGACGGAAACGAAATGACGGAAATGAAATGACGGAAACAGTGAGGCAGAACGTGGTGACAGAACTGCTGCTAAGGCAACCGTGGTGACAGAAATGCTGAGGCAGAACGAGGTGACAGAAATGCTTGAGGCAGAAACGTGATGACAGCAACGCTATGACAGAACGCTGAAGCTGAATGTTGAGGCAGAAACGCAATGACAAGAATCCAGGGGCAGAGACGCAATGACATGAATCCAGGGGCAGAAACGCAATGACATGAATCCAGGGGCAGAAACGCAATGACATGAATCCAGGGGCAGAAACGCAATGACATGAATCCAGGGGCAGAAACGCAATGACATGAATCCAGGGGCAGAAACGCAATGACATGAATCCAGGGGCAGAAACGCAATGACATGAATCCAGGGGCAGAAAACGCAATGACATGAATCCAGGGGCAGAAACGCAATGACAGAAATCCAGGGGCAGAAACGCAATGACAGAAATCCAGGGGCAGAAACGCAATGACAGAAATCCAGGGGCAGAAACGCAATGACAGAAATTCAGGGGCAGAAACGCAATGACAGAAATTCAGGGGCAGAAACGCAATGACAGAATCCTGGGCAAAGCTATGACAGAACTTTGAGGCAGAAATGTAATGACAGAAGCGCTGAGGCAGAAATGCCATGACAGAAAACCTGGGGCAGGAACGCGATGACAAATGCTGAGACTGAAATGCAATGACAGAAAGCTGATGCAGAAATGCCATGAGAAAACACAAATGACAGAAAAATACGCCGAGACTGAACACTGAGGCAGAAATGACAGAAATCCAGGGGCAGAACCGCAATGACTGAAAACCAGGGGCAGAACCGCAATGACAGAAAACCAGGGGCAGAACCGAAATGACATGAATCCAGGGGCAGAACCGAAATTACATGAATCCAGGGGCAGAACCGCAATGACAGAAATCCAGGGGCAGAACTGCAATGACAGAAATCCAGGGGCAGAACCGCAATGACAGAAATGCAGGGGCAGAACACAATGACAGAAATGCAGGGGCAGAACGCAATGACAGAAAAATGCAGGGGCAGAACGCAATGACAGAAAATGCAAGGGCAGAACGCAATGACAGAAAATGCAAGGGCAGAACGCAATGACAGAAAAATGCAGGGGCAGAACGCAATGACAGAAAATGCAGGGGCAGAACGCAATGACAGAAAATGCAGGGGCAGAACGCAATGACAGAAAATGCAGGGGCGAAACGTAATGACAGAAATGCAGGGGCGAAACGTAATGACAGAAATGCAGGGGCGGAACGCAATAACAGAAATGCAGGGGCGGAACGCAATAACAGAAATGCGGGAGCAGAACACGACAGAAATCCAGGGGGCAGAAACGCAATGACAGCAATCCAGGGGCAGAAACGCAATGACAGAAATGCATGGGCGGAACGAAATGACAGAAATGCATGGGCGGACCGCAATGACAGAAATGCCGGGGCGGACCGCAATGACAGAAATGCCGGGGCGGAATGCAATAACAGAAATGCCGGGGCGGAACGCAATGACAGAAATGCCGGGGCGGAACGAAATGACAGAAATGCCGGGGCGGAACGCAATGACAGAAATGCTGGGGCAGAACGATGACAGTAGAAACGCCAAGACAGAAATGCCGGGCAGAAAACGCTATGAAAGAAATGCCGGGCAGAAAACGCTATGACAGAAATGCCGGGCAGAAAAACGCTATGACAGAAATGACGGGCAGAAAACGCTATGACAGAAATGACGGGCAGAAAACGCTATGACAGAAATGACGGGCAGAAAACGCTATGACAGAAATGACGGGCAGAAAACGCTATGACAGAAAATTCCGGGCAGAAAACGCTATGACAGAAATTCCGGGCAGAAATGCTATGACAGAAATGCCGGGCAGAAACGCTGTGACAAAAGTGCCGCTATGAAAGGGGGAAAGGAGTTGGCCGCGGCCAATTCACCTCCCCCTGGCGGAATACCAGGAGGAATCAGGCGGCCCCCGTGGAGCCAGATCAGCCCAGAAGAAGCAGCTGGCAGGCGGCCAAACACCCCCACCAGCCTTACGCTTGTGGTCCATGAAGGATTTAAATGTTGGAAAAATTTCCTTTTGACACATGCTGCAGTGAAGTGCAATATCAAAGACCTGTCTGGAGCAGCCTATAGGGAAACATTAACTCAAATAAACTTTCAGGTGTTGCAGTATTTCTGCCTACCACCCCCGCACCAAGCAGATGAGTACATCGGGAACATGGGTAATGGGGAGAGGAGTCGGCCGGCGGCCGCCGAACATCCCCCCCCCCACCAAGCAGACAAATCCCTCGTGTACCTGAATAGAGAGAGGAACACTCCCCCCGCACCAGGCAAGCGGGCGGGCAACGGGCTGGTCAGACAGAGCTCTGGGGAACCGTGAGAGGAGCATGGATGGACGGACCCCCCCTCCCCCCCCAGCGTGAGCGCCGGAGAGCGGGCGGCTGCACGCCGAGGGGAGAGTGGAGGATGGAAGGGAGGAAGGATGACACCCCCGCTCCCCCCGGCATGAGCGCCGGGGGGGGGGGCTGCAACTGGCCAGATGGAGCTGGGGGGGGGGCGAGGTGGAGGATGGAAGGACGCCCCCCCCTCCCTGCTACCCCCGGCATGAGCGGCGGGAGAGCGGGCGGCCACATGCCATGTGGAGAGTGGCGGAAGGAAGGAAGGATAGACTGGGGGGGGAAATGGGAGGAAAAAGGGGGAAAGAAAAAGGGATAAAACGTGGTACTGTAAACAAAAACAAATTATAGAGGGCAAATAGACCTATGTCGTGTGAGACAAATCGTAAATTTATGTTTAGAATTTAGAAGTTTATAAAGGGCTTCAAATTAAAGGCCTCGTTTAGGCCTAGTGGAGAGGTAGCATTGAGGTTCGATATCCACCTCAGCTGCCACTGTAGGAGGAGCTGGTTAAGGTCTGCTCCCTGAGGGCTGGGGTGTACACGATCCAAAACAAGGATAAACACCTTGGGGAAAATGCCACTGTGGGCCTGTGCCACATGTCTCCCCGAAGGGACATCAGGGTTGCTGGTTTGCATAGCCCTGATGTGGCAATAGATTCTTTGCCATCATTTCTGTATAGTTTTGCCTATATAATAGCAATCGCAACCACATTGTAAGAGATATACCACTGCTGTGGTCTGACAGTTGGCAAAATGTCCGGGAGTGAAGAGACTGCCATTTGGTAAATGTATGTTCTTTCTAAAGTCCATATATTTGCAATAGGTGCAGGATCCACAAGGGAATGTACCAACAAGTTTGCAAGGATCACCTTGGGTAGAGCCCTAAAATTCAAAATTTGGAGGTGTTGAAAGACTTGGTGACCTTCAGATTGAACTAATTCCGATTTACAGCCACCAAGCAATCGGATAGCAGTTGCACAGGTCCGTCCCAGACAATGAAGATGTCATCTATGTACCTCTGCCACATAACGATGTGGCACAGGTACATAGAGAGACCCCATCCTAAAAAACGATGCGTTCCCATTCCTCCAGGTACAGGTTGGCGTAGCCCATGGCTACTCCCTGTACCTAGAGGAAATATTGGCCATCAAATGAAAAAACATTGTGTTTAAGTATGTATTCAAGAGAGAGAGAAGTATAAACTCATTGAACGATTCACTGTGATGACTGGTCTGGGATAACACTCCACAGATGCATGCAAGCCCCCTAGAGTGTAGAATCAAGCTATATTACAGCTATATTACAGTCACAGGCTGTGTCATGCCCCTCCAGCCTGTGTCTTAGAATAAAAGAATTATGCCCCGTACACACGGTCGGACATCCCGACGGATTTTGGCCGAAACTTGTCTTGCATACACACGCTCGCACAAAGTTGTTGGAAATTCCGATCGCTTGGAACGAGTTGACGTACAAAACGTACGCTGGGACTACGTAGAGGCCAGTAGCCAATAGCTTTTGTCTCCAATTTTTTCTGCTCGGAAATTCCGACGGAAAAAGTCCGATAGAGCCCTCACACGATCGGATTTTCCGACAACATAATCCGATCTGACTTTTTCCGTTGGAATGTCCAACCGTGTGTACGGGGCATAAGAGGGAAGTGAAGCCTCCATCAATCCGCATGTAATATCCCACTCCCAATTGTGTTTAGCTAGTTAGTGGGCATGGAGGAGGGTGGAGGGAGCGGGCTGTCATTTACCACTCTGTATACGCCCACATGTGTGACTCTATAGTCACATGGGCTGCTCAGATGTGATAGGGAGATAATGCTCAGCATAGAAACGCACTGAAAACTGAGCATGTGCAGAGCTGACAACACTGCTCTGCAAAATCTCTAGTTGAATTGGGGACTTAGACAGAAGGGGGAGGTAAAGAGCAGAAGGATTAACCAGGTTTTTTCAATCCCATAGTGCCTGAATGAGTATGAACAGCATGTAATACACCATTTATTGATCATTTTTTTATTATGTTACTTTAGTGACACTTCAATATAGAGGGTTTTCTTCTTCACCTGTTGATGTATCTATTTCCCTAAGCACCCTGATCTATAAAAATAAACAAAGATCGATCTCTTTTTCCAAAAATACTCATTTATGATCAGCCTTTTTGCACAGAAACTGCTGGATATGACTAAAATATTTTGCACATTGCTTCTGTGATTATTTCATTTCCTTGTCTCACTTATTTATGATTTTTGTTCTATCTTTCTGTATTTGTATGCATAATGTAAATCATGTAGTATTTTATATTGAGCTACATGCACATAAATTCTAGTATTGTATAATTGTTTTGAATTGCCTTTTACAGTCAAACAAATTAGGAGAATCCATACAATGTGATTCATTCATCTGATCCATGCAGTAATACCTTTTCAGCAAATGAAACAGTACATTTTAATTGTAATTAAGGTGCAGTGATGAAAATACCACATATATGATGATTTTCTTTGAAAAAAATAAAAAATAAAAAATGATATATATATATATATATATATATATATATATATATTTAGTAGTTATATCTGTAAACACTTAAACACAATGAGACGGTATGTCGATAAATGCTCTGCGTTGTCATGGAACAGCCTACGACTTGTCTACCTATGGACAACAGCAGCATGTTTGGATTGAGTTAATGAGTAGACTACATGTCAGTCTGCTTGCAGTAAGTCAATTAATATTAGCAGTAATGTTTTGCAGTAACACTGAAGTGACTGCTGCGGTGCCAGTATTTATTAAAATGACTCACATGATGATCCGTCATGACTGGAGTTACTGTATAATTAACTGCAAAGAAGACAACACAAATACAATTTAAAGCATATAATACTAGCCGCAAAATATCAAATAGGTATCTTTTTTTTTTTTATTATTATTTGGACTTTTCATATTTTTACAGATTGATTCTTTTATTGATTTAATTGTGTTACTTTAATCAAAATCATTATTATTATTTTTTTTTAATAAACTATACTGTATGTAAACTCAATCATTAAAATATACACAGTAAGCAACAAAGAAAGAAAAAAGATGAAAACACCTATTTCTTTTTTTATATTGTTTTTGATCTTGATAGGTTTTATATCTACTTTAAAGTGTAATTTCCCTCTAAAGGGGAAGTTCCCATTTTTAAGAAGTCTCTCCCCCTCCTCTAACAGTATTGGAGGTTTATTTGGGGGGGGGGGGTGTGCACCTACATTTGGAAAATACCCCCTCCCACTTCTGCTAGAATCCCCTAGGACAGAGAAAATCATGCATGTGCAGTGGGAAGACACTTTTGAAGCCGCAAGGAGTCACAGCCAGCTTTCTACATGCTGGTACCGGGGATCTGAAGACTGGTGAAGAACCAGCTTGGGTGAGGACGGCTCTAGACCCCTGGGGAAGTAAAAATCAGCAGCCACAGTATTTGTAGCTGCTGACTTTTAATTTTTGTTTTCTCTATAGACTGAAGAACCACCTTAAAGTGTTACAAAACTCACAACCGTAAAATCAGTCTGTATATGCAGTAAATCATGGTTGTTTTACTCACTGTGGAAAATAAGGGGTTTAAATCTCTGCATCATGTAAAATCATGTGTTCTCTGATCCTCCCCCTTTTCCCCTTTCCCCAATCAATTTGACGATAGTACAGAGCCTTGGAGGCACTCTGCACATGCTCATTTTGGTATGTATTGCTAGAGATTTTTTTTTTTTTTTTGGGAGGGTGCATGTGATCATCACGGTCCAGACAGACAGTCGGGAGTCATGCAGCCTCATAGGACAGTCAGAGGAGAATGAAAACGCCTCCTACAAGCTTTAACCAGACACTGATAGAAGTCACAAGACTGCTATATACCGTTGATGAGAAAGGGTATTTAGCAGTTTATATTTACTAAAACAATTGCATTTCCATGTTCTGTGTACTGCGGGAGACCAGATACAGTGAATGCAGAGTCCAGGGTTTAGCAACACTTTAAAGTGTTTTATTTGATCAGATTTGCATTTTGCCTAAAAAAATTGCATTAAAAAAGTTTTTAAATATGCCACATACATTATACCCATTTAAAAAGAGAAGAAAATTTTTGTCCGATCATTTGTTATTTGGTTTGTAAGGAAAAGTGCTTGTCAATATTCCCACATGTGCTTTCATTTATCCTAGACATGATTAGGTTATTAAAGTAATTATTAAACAATACATAAATTAATAAAACATAAGAGGGCACCTTACCACAAACTACAAAGGCTAGAAATGCGCTTTTTCTTACTTTAGAGTCCTACAACGCTGTGTTTGTAGCATTCCCTTACATCAGGTTGTTAGGTCAGTTCCTGCATCATGGCCTCATACATTATTTCCAGTGATGAATCATCTGGACACTGGTTCTGTTAATCCAGCGCTACAAACCTCAGTTTACAGGCCATGTAAAATTCACTTTCTTATGAGGGGCCCCTCGGATTCCAGTGGTGACAATGGTTTATCTCATCCCATGTAACTGATACACCTGGAAGAGAGCTTGTTGTTTTTGAAAAACAACAGGCCTACTGGCTGGATCACCAGGTAAAAAATAGAAAACCAAAAGCCTGAAAAAAGAAAACGGCTGCAACCATCACATCTAAGAATTGGTAAGCTGCAATATAATAAATGTTTGCTTTTAGGTTTAATACCGCTTTAATGTGTACAGTGGGGATGGAGTTTGCCTTCATCCCTTCCTGCCAAAAAGGTGCACTACAGAATACACGCCAACATTTTAATGAAAAAAATGAAAATAAAACATTTATGACTGGCTACGGTATTCCTGAGTGTGGCTCGGGGTGGATTTTCAGCACCAAAAGCGGTAACCCCGAGCCACACTCGGGATCGCATCGCAGGATCCAGGTACAACTTACTTACCTTGTCCCCAGGATCCTACGATGTCCTCCCCGCTCTGTGTGCGAGCCGTGTCCTCCACCGGATCTATTACAGTGCTGAGCTCCGTTCCCTGCGAGCGGTGCGACATACGGGGATGGAGAACGGCGCTAAATTCAAAAAGTAAAACACACAATACATACCCAGTACAATGTAATCTTACAGATTACATTACTATATCAATTTATTTCACATCCCTTTTGTCCCTAGTGGTCTGTCCAGTGCCCTGCATGCAGTTTTATATTATAAATACTGTTCTTTCTGCCTGGAAACTGGAGATTGTCCATAGCAACCAAAACAGTCCCTTTATATCAAAAGTGTTTTTTAGACCAGATAGAAAACAGGGATAATAAATTTGAATTTAGAGATAGTGATTTGTGGGGAAATCCGTCATCAAACACTGAAAGTAATTACAGCGACAATTCTGCAACTAAGCAAATTTCAGTGTTTTTGATTTGATTACATTATTGAATAATTTTTATTATTATAATTTGTTATAATTATTTATAGTTATTTATTATATTATAATTTATGATTTAGTTTTTCAAACTTTATTATACTCGGGATGTCTACTAGACTCTTGTTTGGACAGATTTAAGTGAGTTATTCCTAAGAATTAAAGGCCTACAATATAAAACGCCAAATTTACATGCAAAATATTTGTACCGCATTCAGCATCAAAAATCTGAAATAAGCAGGACCTGTAGCATTGCAGGTCCCAATGAGCACAGAGGCCTCCATCATTCGTAAATGGTAAAACTTTGAAACCATAAGGACTCTTCCTAGAGCAGGCCGCCCAGCCAAACTGAGCGATTGGGGGAAGAAGGGCCTTAGGTAGTTGACCAAGAACCCAATGGTCACTCAGCCATGAGTTGACAGAGCTCCAGAGTTTCTCTTTAGAGAGGGGAGAACCAAAAGGCACCTGAAGGACTCTCAGATCATGAGCAACAAAATTCTCTGGTTTGATGAAACGAAGTTTGAACTCTTTGGCCTGAATGGCAAGCATCATGTCTGGAGGAAAGCAGGCACTGCTCATCACCTGACCAATACCATCCCTACAGTGAAGCATGGTGGTGGCAGCATTATGCTGTGAAGATGTTTTTCAGTGGCAGGAACTGGGAGACTAGTCAGAATCAAGGAAAAGATGAGTGTAGCAATGTACAGAGACATCCTTGATGAAAACCTGCTCCAGAACGCTCTGGACATCAGACTGGGGCGAAGGTTCATCTTCCAACAGGAACACCACCCTAAGCACACAGCCAAGATAGCAAAGGAGTGGCTACGGAACAACTCTGTGAATGTTCTTGAGTGGCCCAGCCAGAGCCCAGAATTTAACCCGATTGAACATCTCTGGAGAGATCTGAAAATTACGCTCCCCATCCAACCTGATGGAGCTTGAGAGGTTCTGCAAAGAGGAATGGGAGAAACTGCCCAAAAATAGGTGTGCCAAGCTTGTAGCATCATACTCAAAAATATTTGAAGCTGCAATTGGTGCCAAAGGTGCTTCAACAGAGTATTGAGCAAAGGCTGTGAATACTTATGTAGATGTGATTTTTTTCATTTTTTTATTTTTAATTAATTTGCAGATTTCAAACAAACTTCTTTCACGTTGTCATTATGGGGTATTGTTTGTAGAATTTTGAAGAAAATTACTAATTTAATCCATTTTGGAGTAAGGCTGTAACTTAACAAAGTGTGGAAAAAGTGAAGCACTGTGAATACTTTCTGGATGTACTGTAAGCAGCATCTTGAGAAAAACTTGTACACTATGCTGTTGCTGCAAAAACGGAAGTGTATGTACAAATATTTATCATCGGAATCTGTATTACAATCACCAGCTTGTTCTTGAACTTTTGTTCATGCACACAAAGATCTACGCCTTCACAGTACAATACCCCTCCACGTATGTTCACTAGGGCTATTTACAAGCTAAGGTTTTTACAGTCTCCACTGTGTGCCGTGTGCACATATGATTTCATTATATTATGCACAGCTAAAGTTATCTCCTTGAAGTCTCCCAACATTATTTTTTAGAAATCCGGTTATACATACCTTTTTCTCCTGCAGTCTTCAGGGCAGTCCGGTAACATCAAGGGTTCTTACTCTCGGATAGAGTGCTATTTAATGACATGCCTATCCAGGAATCCTGTGAGCCATGCCTGGCAAGATGATGGCCTGGTTGGATGGTGCTGGACATGCATTATTTAACCTAGAAGAGGACTGGTGTTGGTTCAAAGTAGAGTTGAGCCTTCAGGGGATAGCAATAGAGAGGAGATGAAAGGAGATGAGTATTGCCATGAGAGCTCTCATGAGATTTCGGTCGGATGTCCGCACTGACTCCTGGGATGAATGACACCAGATCCCAGGAGACAGTGCGGCATGACGAGGATCCCTGCACAGACCCCGCCCACCCCCGAAGAGCCAGAGGAAAGACCAGCAGCAATTACAAGGTAAGTAAAAACGGCCATTTAGTACTCTTTGCCAGATTTGGAAGGCAAAGAGATTTACTAAAAAAAAGTGTGTGCAGAACCGCTTTAAGTAATGCTGGGAAGTGTATTAAAAATAAAACCAAGTTGGAGTTCAACGTTATCCTATTCTTGGTCAATACAGGTACACTCTAAGATATGATTTTCTAATTAGATTCCTGCAGTCCCTTACCTGCTCATTAAAACATTTTCCAAGGTACTGTGAAAGCACTTTGAGCACTTTGTAAGAAAGAGTAGCAAAGTTTTCCAGTCCATTGATACTGTGCCATTTGTTAAAAAGTTTAAACAGTGTTGAGCTGAGATCTCTGAGGACTAGACGTAAGCCATCTGCTCCATGTGCTTTACTCACATTGAGATTGTCTGTTCTTTTTTCGGAACATATCGATATAAGCCGCTGTGGTTTGTTTGTATCTGTTTCAATATCATGATTCTAATTTTGTTTTCACCTTGCCATAGCTGCCACTTTTCTTATTTCCAGATGGACAGTTTGTTTTGGACAGTTCCAAGTACACAAGATGTGCCAGTGTCAATGTTGGTACTTCCAAAAGTCCTTGGTGTTCAGAACTAAGCAACTGCTCAAATCCCTTTTATCTACAGATTAAAATCAAGTTCCATTTACATTTTCTGAAATTTTAACGCAATATTTAAAATATGATTGCAATATTTATAATATTTAAAAAAGGCAAAGAATGCATTTATATTTCAGGTTACCACTTGACGTCCAGAAGATTCATGACCAGGCCATTTTTTGCGATATGGCACTGCGCTACTTTAACCACTTCAATACCGCACATAGTCATATGATACCCATAAGGTGGATTTCCCATCCTGGGTGGGCATCATATGACCTCCTCCCATTCCCGGCCGTCTAGGGGGCGCGCACATCGCTCGGTACCTGGTGCGCGTGCCCGGTGGCCGCGATGTCCGCCGGGCACCCGCGATTGCCCAGGAACACAGCAGGACCGTGGATCTGTGTGTGTAAACACACAGCTCCATGTCCTGTCAGTGGAGAGGAGACCGATGGTGTGTTCCCAGTACAGAGGAACACCGATCGGTCTCCTCTCCTTGCGAGTCCCCACCCCCTACAGTTAGAATCACTCCCAGGGAACACACATTCACCCCTGCAGCGCCCCCTAGTGTTAACCCCTTCCCTGCCAGTCATATTTACACAGTAATCAGTGCAATTTTATAGCAACGATCCATGTGTAAATGTGAATGGTCCCAAAAATGTGTCACGCTATAACTTTTGCGCAAACCAATCAATATACGCTTATTGCGATTTTTTTTTACCAAAAATATGTAGAAGAATACGTATCGGCCTAAACTGAGTACATTTTTTTTTTTTTTTAAATAGGATATTTATTATAGCAAAAAGTTAAAAATATTGTTTTTTTTTTTAAATTGTCGCTCTTCTTTTGTTTATAGCGCAAAAAAAAAAAAAAAAAGAGGTGATCATATACCACCAAAAGAAAGCTCTATTTGTGGGAAAAAAGGACGTCAATTTTGTTTGGGTACAACGTCGCACGACCCCGCAATTGCCAGTTAAAACGACGCAGTGCCGAATCGCAAAAAGTGCTTTGGTAAGGAAGGGGGTAAAATTCTCTGGGGCTGAAGTGGTTAATTGTGCTTTCATGCGACACTGTACCTAAGTAAAATGTATGTGCTTTTTTCCCCACAAATAGAGCTTTCTTTTGGTGATACTTGATCACTTTGTGTTTTTTTTTTTGTTTTTTTTGAGCTATAAACAACAAAAAAACACAATTAAAAAAAAAAAAAAAAAATGTTTTACTTTCTGCTATAAACCCATCTAATAAGAAAATTGAAAATATAAATTCTGCTACAGATTGTTGGTAAACAAAATCTTAATATGCATATACTGTATTGATTGGTTACATAGTTAGTCAGGTTGAAAAAAGACACAAGTCCACCCAGTCCATAACTTTTGGTTTGGTGCAAAAGTTATAGCATCTGCAAACTGTGGGATATTTTTATTTATTTATTTACTAGTAATGGCGGGGATCAGCGACTTATAATGGGATTACAATATTCCGGCTGGCATTCTGACACTAACTGACATGTTTAACAGTTTTTGGGGACCAATGACACTAATTCAGTGATCAGTGCTAAAAATATGCACTGTCACTGTACTAATGACACTGGCTGGGAAGGGGATAACATCATGGGGGGCAATCAAAGGGTTAACTGTGTGCCTAACCAGTGTTTATATGTACTGTGGGAGTTGATTTTACTAGGGGAAGACATGGATCCTAGTCCCTGCTTTACAGAGACACCGGATCCATGCCTCCAATCCTGTCAAAACAGCAATCTGCCTTTGTTTACATAGGAAGACCACCGTTCTGCCTCTCTGCTGGAAGATCGGCAGGTGCCAGGGGACATGGAGTCTGGGTTTCCACTGTGTGATCACAGCAGGAGCGAGCAGCCGGCAGGGCGCATTTGGGGGCCCTATACAAAAAGGATTGTTCCCCCAGGAGGGTTGCAAGGAGATAAACGTGGCATACTTGCCCACACTTGATATTTGATCTAATAGCCATTTCTATTTTGTTCATCTTCTATTCCAACAGACAGAACACTCTGAAGAAGACCCATACTGTCAGGGTCCTGGCCGCCCTGAATGGCCCAATTTGCGCACACGCATGCACGCGGCCATTACTGTCCTCCCCAGGCATCAGCACGCGCGTCGGCGCACGCCGCGGGTGCACTCCCCTGCGCTAATAGCGGGTGCGCGCACCCGTGCGCGTCCACGTACACGAGTGCCGATGTTTGGCGCCAGTGTCCCTTTTTAAGGATGACAGCTGCGGCCCTGCGGTGCTGTTCGTCTGCAGTTCTGACTCTGTGTATCCCCTGCTATCTGCCTGTATCTGCCCCGGCTTGCCTGACCCTGCTCCTGGACTGTGTTACCTGTTGCTGAACCTCTGCCTGCCTTTGATCATCCTTTTGCCTGCCGTCCATACCTGTCCGCCTTACATTGTGACCCGGCCTGTCTGACTATCTCTGCCGTCCGAGTGTGCCTCTCTCCTGCACAGGTCCTGCTGCTGCTTCTGTTCCAGTGTCTGCCTCTCTCTCCGGTCATCCGAACTCCTGCCTGCTGTACCATCTCCTGCAGCTTCATCAGCCAGAGGACCAGCACCAGCATCCATCCAGCACCAGCTGACGCCACTGGACGGACACTCCTACTCCGCTGTGCTCACGGGACCACTGTCTCCACTCCAGTGGACCCTGAACCAGAGCCTTAAGAGAGGTCTCCTTCCGTCAAGCCAGGCTCGCCACCAGGTACCTAACACATACAGTCACGGGTCGAAACGCGGCAGTTTTTGTTGTACCACACTGACCCCTTCTGACATATCAGTTGAGGTGTAGGGTGCTACCTGTTGGTTTTAATTGTGTGTATTACTTAGCTGCAATTTGTTTTCTGTATGGGCTCATGTTTTTTACTCGATTTGTCATTTTTGTGACATAAATAAATATTTTGAACCTTTTTTGATAAATTTGTGTCAATTACTTTACAATACTTATTTTACAATTTTGAAAATTACATTGCTGCCTAAAAACCCCACCCTCCTGGGGGAACAATCCTTTTTGTATATATCTCCGGGATGAGCAGCAACCCACCATCTTCCAAATGTGTTTTCCTCTTTTCTCATTTGGGGGCCCTAAACTGAAGAACTGGATCATGTATAATATATCTATATCTATATCTATATATATATATGTGTGTGATCCGGTACAGAGGTGCCACCCTGTACCAATAAAACTGCTGTAGGACGGACCTTAAGTCACATGGTACAATTGGGTAAATATTGTTTAGTGGCTTTCTGAAGAAAGAAAAGTGTATATGGAAATCATATTTAACAGCCATTCCATCTAAAATTGATATTGCAATTGTGCGTGTAGGCTAAATCACACAAGCAATTTCAATCTCTTGTGACTGATAGGTGTGCACTGTGGTTCTAATCACCGGCCCAGGTACCAACCGCTGATGACAGACTCGGAAAATTTACTGACGAAGCACACGCTCAAAAAAGAAAAAAGAAAGTGGCTGCTAGAGACCACCTAAATCCTCGAAGAATTGACAAAAAAAATCTGCAAATGACTAAACCATATGGTTAAAAAAGGCCCAACAAGTATTAGATAGTTTGAGAGGTACTTGATGCTGCTCTCAAACCGCACAATAATATACTTCAGAAAAGTGAGCAGGTGAGCAGGGATTTGGGATAGGATGACAGAAGAGGAAAGCTTGGGTACATAGTTACATAGTTGTTAAGGTTGAATAAAGACACCAGTCTATCCAGTTCAACCTGAGCGTGTGTGTGTGAGATTACTATTTTCCATATCCCTGTATATTGGGTTTGCTAAAAAACACATACAAATGTTTTTTGAACTTATCTACATTTTCCACTGACACTACCAATTGTGGAAGGGAGTTCCACATCCTTAAAGCCCTAATGCCGCGTACACACGAGCGGAATTTCCGTCGGAAGAATCTTGGATGTTTTTTTCCGACGGAATTACGTTCAAGCTTGGCTTGCATACAACGGTCACACAAAAGTTCTCTGAACTTTCGACCGTCAAGAACGCGGTGACGTACAACACTACAACAAGCCAAGAAAATGAAGTTCAATGCTCCTGAGCATGCGTTGAATTGTTTCCGAGCATGCGTAGGAATTTTGCGCGTCAGAATTGCTACAGACGATAGGAACTTTTTCCGACCGAAAAATAGAGAACCTGCTCTTAATCTTTTGCTGGCGGAAATGCCGCCAGCAAAAGTCCGATGGAGCATACACACGGTCACCGCGTTCTTGACTGTCAAAAGTACAGGAAACTTTTGTGTGACCGTGTGTATGCAGGCCAAGCTTTAGAAGAATTCCGTCGGAAAAACCATCCAAGATTTTTCCAATGGAAATGACTTTCGTGTGTACGCGGCATAACAGTAAAGAACTCCTTATGCAGTTTAAGATTGAACCATTTCTCATCCAACTTCATTGTGTGGCAACGTTTTTTCTTTAGAGACCTAAGATTAAAAAGTGTCCTCATAATGCTAGAGTCACCATTCAAAAATACCATTAAAAAATGTCTATATCGCTCTCATTTTCCCTCTTATGCAACTCTTCGTCAAAGAGAATAAGTTTAAAGTTTGCAGTTGTTCCTCATATCTGAAGTTCTCCAACCCCTTTATTAGTTTTCCTGACAGACTCCATGGCAGCCTACGTGTGGGTTAACCCCGCCTCCTCTCCAATGCTATAGGTCCCCATTACCATAAAAGAACACTCACCACTCCATACTGTGTTCCTTTTTTGTCCTCCTCCTATGGACCTTCACATTCCGTTCGCGTCCGGTAGGATTTCGGATTTCTTTCCTGAAAAAGCATACCTGTGCGGTGCAAAGCTCTGTGCTCAGCCATGGGCGGGCGAGTAAGCTTTTGAGGCTGGATGTCTTTCTCCCCCAGAACGGGGTGGTTTTGCCTCTGTATGCTCGGTGGATGCACAAGGACGTTGGACGGATGGCATCGGCGACTGGCAAGGTCTGCACCTTTATTAGTGGCTCCATGGCAGTTATATCTGTTATATTTGTATCCCTGGCGTCTAGTGTACTTCCCCCCCGGGATGGCGGCTGGAGCGCTTCTGCGTTCCAGCTCGCCGTATGATTTCCGTGTTCTCAGCCGCTTCGGCGGTCTGCGCATGCGCACCAGCCTCTGGCGAAATCGAGGCCTGGTTCGCGCGTGCGCGGTCTGACGGTCGCGCATGCGCAGTATGGCATTCTCCACGGCGCAGGTGCGTAGTGGAGGGGCGGTGACGTCACGGGCGGGGAATTCAAATTCAGGGCTGCTGCTTCAGTTCTCTCTGGGTTTCCAGGGTATTGGAAGCAGCAAGCCCGTTCCCCAGCCCACGGCAGGCTATTTTTGGCTACAAGGTTAGTGCGTGTGTTACATCTTACTGTGTTGTAAAAAAAAAAAAAAAAAGGAGCTTTTACTTTGAAGTATATGTATAAATTTAAAATATGTGGAGGAATTATTGAGGTTATTCTTTTTGAATTTAATGGAAATGCCTTCTTTATGCTCTCATGGATATATATATTTATATATGGGTGAATATTTAAAAAAAAAAAAAAAAAAAAGTGGTATAGAGTATTGGCACGCATTATCCTTGCTAGTTCTTTTGCCGGCCTGTTGCTTAGGGTATTTTTCTCTTACAGACTGCAGTATTCATATTGTGACACCCGTCGTCCACAGATTATGGACAATTCACCGCCTTTTAGTGGCCAGCCCTTACGCACTAGGTATGTGCTGGTAAGGGAGGGGTTGAGGTACATCTGTATTGCTTGTTTGCATTTTTTGATGCCAATGTCTTTTCCTCCCCCCCCCACCCTGTTTGTGCTTCAGCCCTTCCAGACCGGATTCGCAGGATAGGGACCTTGCCAGGCCACAACAAAAGCAATCATCCAGATCCAAGCAAGGATCTTCGCATGGGTCTCATCATCAGAGGAGAAGTTCTCATTCCTCCTCCAGACACCGCTCCCACCGCCATGATGAACGCTCGAAGTATAGAGCATGCTGGGGTTGCAAGACGCGAGTCCCGGATGGCAAGTCATTATGTGACAGATGTTTTGCCAAGGCGGTCGGGGAAAAAGACACGGAAAACCAGCGCATGGAGTCCCTGGTAAAACGTGTTGTACAGCAGTCGCTTAAGGACATGGAGGTTCCTCACATGTTGAGCCAATCAACGACTGCGTCTGGTCCCCAGACTGACGAACCCCGTGATGATCCGGGTACGTCCCAGCCCTACGAGGCTTCCGGTGAGTCCTCTGGAGAGGAGTTCCCGGACGAAGAGATTGGGGGCTTTGATATCGCCATGGTCTCGCCACTGATTAAGGCAATTAAAGAAGCCCTCAAGTGGGAAGAAGCATCTACCCATCCCAGCCAAACAGAAGAAATTTTTCAAGCAGCTGGGTAAAGAGCGGCCAAACTTTCCTCTACTCACAGAACTGAAAGATGTTATAGAGGAAGAGTGGAGCAAGGTGGATAGGAAATCCTCCATGACCAGCAAGACTTCCAGGCTGTACCCCTTTAAGATGGAAGAGGTGAAGCATCTGGAGAACGCTCCGCTTGTGGACGCAGCGTTGATGCGCCTGGCCAAGCATGTCACTCTCCCGATGGAGGACTCAGTGTCCTTTAAAGACGGCCTAGAGAGGAAGATCGACCAAGACCTCAAAAGGATCTACGGTCTCGCCGGAATGGCCTGTAAACCTGTCTTAGCCCTAGCGGCTATGTCCAAAGCCATGGAGGCATGGACTGAAAATGTGGACTCCTTCCTGAATGGTGTGTCGGCCGAACTGGCCAGGAGTTCAGCAGCGGCAGAACTAAAACTCGCAGCAGTTTTCTTGGGGGAGGCTTCCATCGACTTGATTCGTCTGTTGGCACGCATTATGCTGTCCTCGGTCACGGCTAAGCGCGCCTTGTGGCTACGTCCCTGGCTCGCCGATCCTGTTTCCAATCAAGCTTGGTGCAAAATCCCCTTTGAGGGGTCTACGTTATTCGGTAACAAGCTGGATGATGCCATAACGCGTGCGACAGGCGGTAAGTCGGGCTTCCTTCCCCAGGACAGAAGACTGCTCGGGCGGAAGAAGCCCCAGTTCAAAAAGCGTAGTCCGGAGCGCTCGAGGGATGTACGCTCCTAAAAGCCAGGAAGGGACTTCAGAAGAAATTGGAACAGAGGACAGAGTTCCTTTCGCAAGTCCGGCAAGAACCAGTCATCTGGTGGACGTGAGCCACCCAAGTCCTTCTGAGATCGTGCCCGCCCAGGCGGGTCGGGTTGGGGCCCGTCTATCCCTCTTCCGGCACATCTGGGTGGCCTCGATCTCGGATTATTGGGTCATCAAGACGGTCTCGTCAGGGCACAGATGGACCTTCTCCAGCGTTCCTCCTCCCAGGTTCATGTCTACCCAAATTCCTCGTTCGGAAGATCAGAAACAAGTCCTATTGTCATACGTGGAGCTGTTAAAAGCTCAGGGTGCAGTGGTCCGGGTGCCAGAAGAAGAGCGTTTTCAAGGGGTCTACTCTCCCCTCTTCTTGGTACAGAAGAAAAGTGGATCGTGCCGCCCAGTGATAGATCTGACATACTTAAATCGGTTTATACAATACGGGAAATTCAAAATGGAAACCCTTCTAACTATACAACAAGCCATCCAACCAGGGGATTGGATGGTCTTGATCGACTTAAAGGACGCTTATTTTCATGTCCCAATAGAGGAAAACTGCCAAAGGTTTCTAAGATTCCATGTCGATCAAGACCATCTACAGTTTATCTGCCTCCCCTTCGGGTTGACGACCTCCCCTCGAGTCTTTTCAAAAGTGCTCCTGGCAGTGGTGGCCCTGATCAGGCTGAAAGGGATAAGACTGTACCATTATCTAGACGACCTTCTGGTTCTGTCACAAGACAAAGAGCAGCTGTTGGTCCATCGCGAGCAGGTAATGTCCACATTGACCAGCTTCGGGTGGCTTCTAAACATGGAAAAAAGCCAGCTAGTGCCAACACAACGGCTAATTTATCTGGGTGCCCAGTTCGACACCTTGCGAAGTACAATCTCGCTACCGGTGGAAAAGATCCCGATCATACGGGAAAGGGTCTCTCAAGCCCTTCATACACAGTACCTGAAGGCCTCGCAGTGTCTCAAGATCATAGGGACAATGGTCTCTACGACGCCTATGGTCAAGTGGGCCTTGTGGAGACTACGCCCGTTCCAGTCCGGTTTTCTGAGACAATGGAAGTCGGGAAGCAAAAGCCAAGAGATACGGATAACATCAACAATGAGGAACAGTCTCTTCTGGTGGCTCCAACACAGGAATCTCCTGAACTGTCACTCGATAGCTCCCATCTCTTGGGTAACGGTCACGACCGATGCCAGTGGGACCGGCTGGGGGGCCCTTTGTGGGTCGGACCTTGCACAAGGCAAGTGGGACACAAGTCTTCCTGTCCCAGGATCGAATATTCTGGAACTCCGAGCAGCCTGGTGCGCTCTCCAGCACTTCTCCCAGATCTTGAAGGGGAAGTCGGTTTTGTTGCGAATGGACAACACCACAGCGGTCTCCTATGTGAAGAGACAAGGGGGCACCAGGAGTTCTACTCTTCTCCAGGAAGTGGAACCCATTCTATCTTGGGCACAGAAGAACCTGGTGAATATTTCTGCGGTTTTTCTCCCAGGGGTTCAGAACACACAAGCAGACTTCTTATCACGCACCCAGTTGGACAACAACGAGTGGTCCCTCCACATTCAGTCCTTCAAGTGGATCCTGTCGCTGGGTGTCGATCCAGAGGTAGACCTTTTTGCCTCCCCTTGCAACTTCAAAATAGAGAAGTTCTACACGCGGAACCGCTGCAGCCAGGCCTTAGGGACAGATGCACTAACAGACCAATGGAGATTCAGGAGGGCCTATGCCTTTCCTCCACTTCCACTGATTCTCAGGTTCCTTCAGAGGCTCCAGACGGAAACGGTGGAGGTAGTGATGATCGCTCCTTACTGGCCCAACAGGCCTTGGTTCCCTCTGCTAGTTCAACTGAGTGTACGGGAGCCGGTGTCTCTCCCTCTCAGGACGGACCTTCTGTCTCAGGGGGCGGTACTGCACCCATGTCCAGCAATACTGAAACTGATGGTCTGGTTCTTGAAAGGAAGAGGCTAGAGTCCATCGGATGTGCTTCTAGTGTGATTTCTACCTTATTGAGTTCCAGGAGATCGAGTACGAACAAGGTCTATGGTAGAATCTGGTCCAAATTCGTGAACTTTTGTTCATCTACAGAGAGGTCCTTCGAACATCCAGGAGTCCAAGATATCCTCGAATTCCTACAGACTGGCCTTGACCTTCCCTTATCCATAGGCTCTCTCAGGGTGCAAGTTTCAGCCTTATCAGCCTTCTCTGGTACCTCCTGGGCAGTCCATCCGTTAGTTCGTCAATTTTTTCGGGGGGCCTCAAGACTCAAGCCCCAAAGGAAGTCGAGATTTCCTAAGTGGGATCTTCCCCTTGTCCTGGACTTTATTTCCGGACTGAGTATGACGGGCCATCCCCGCTTTCCATTAGAGACTTTTCGGAAAAAGTTGCCTTTCTAGTGGCAGTCACTTCGGCCAAGAGGGTATCAGAAATTGGGTCACTGGGCTTCGAAGAACCCTTCTTGACTTTCCTCCCGGACCGAGTGGTCCTCATTCCTATGTTGGGATCCAATCCCAAGGTAACCTCGGTATTCCATCAGAATCAGGAGATTGTTCTACCTACCTTCAGATCTCCAGGATCCGATGACATTCATCCTTTGGATGTCGGGGAAGCACTGAGAGAATACCTTCGCATTACCTCCGCCTTTAGGCGTTCGGATCATCTTTTCATACTGCACTCCGGCAGCAACAAGGGGAACAAAGCTTCAACCAGGACTCTTGCAGCTTGGATTGTGAGAACGATACAGCAGGCTTATAGGGCTAAGGGCTTGGCTCCTCCTGAGGCGGTGACAGCACATTCGACTAGAGGAATGGCTACTTCATGGGCAGCAGCCCGGCACGTGGCTCCTGATACAATCTGCAAGGCAGCTTCTTGGGCCTCTATTAATACTTTTATGTCACACTATTGCGTTGAACCTGCTTCTTTATCCTCTGTTAACTTTGGTTTGAAAATTCTATCTGCTGATAGACCAAATTAAATATTTTCTGTTTAAAGCATACCCACCCGTGTGGTCGGCTAGTTATTTCCCACACGTAGGCTGCCATGGAGTCTGTCAGGAAAAAGGAAAATTTATTGTCAAATACTTACCGTAATTTTCCTTTCCTGATGGACTCCATGGCAGACGGAGTTCCCACCCATGAGTCATATGAGTAGGCTAGTTACGGAACACAGTATGGAGTGGTGAGTGTTCTTTTATGGTAATGGGGTCCTATAGCATTGGAGAGGAGGCGGGGTTAACCCACACGTAGGCTGCCATGGAGTCCATCAGGAAAGGAAAATTACGGTAAGTATTTGACAATAAATTTTCCTTTTTATTGTCGTTCTCTGGACTCTATCCAATTCAGAACACATCCTTCCTGAGTATTGGTCACCAGAACTGGACAGCATGCTCAAGATGCAGCCGGACCAGAGTTTTGTAAAGTGGTAGAATAATCATGTTATATCTTGAGTAAATACCCTTTTTAATGCATGCTAGAAGTCTGCTGACCTTGCTTGCTGCAACTTGGCATTGCATGCTGTCATCTACCAGGCCCCCGTAGATCCTTTTCCATCCTCCATTCCCCCACAGGTTATCCCCTTAGCATGTAACTTGCATTCATATGTTTAGCTTCCAAGTGCAGTACTTTATATTTTCCTTTATTGAACCTCATTTTGCATATAGCTGCCCACCCCTCTATTTTAACTGGTTCTTTTTGTAAAGTTGCCATTTCCTGTTGTGAAGTTATTGCCCTGCTTAGCTTTGTATCATCAGCAAAAGCCGAGATTGAACAATTTATTTAAACTTGTATATCACTTATGAACCAGTTAAACAGAATTGGTCAGAATTGCCAATAACCACTTAAGGACCGCCTCACACCGATATACGTCGGCAGAATGGCACGGCTAGGCACAATCACGTACCTGTACGTGGCCCTTTAAGAGCCCAGCCGTGGGTCGCACGCACACCACTGGTAGCGCCCTTGCGACACGGTCCTGAGCTCCGTGACCAGTGGACCCGATCGCCGCTGGTGTCCCGCAATCGGGTCACAGAGCTGAAGAACGGGGAGAGGTCTGTGTAAACAAACCTCTCCCCGTGCTTCCTAGGGCAACTGACACTGATCGGCTGTTCCCTGTCATCGGGAAAGCCGATCAGTGACGTCAGACGCAAAGCCACGCCCCCTACAGTAAAAAAAAAACACACACACACTTAACCCCTCCCCTCCCCGCCCCTAGTGGTTAACTCCTTCACTGCCAGTGTCATTTACACAGGAATCAATGCATTTAAATAGCACTGATTTCTGTATAAATGACAATGGTCCCAAAAATGTGTCAAAAATGTCCGATGTGTCCGCCATAATGTTGCAGTCACAATAAAAATCGCTGATCGCCGCCATTACTAGTAAAAAAAAAAATAACATTAATAAAAATGCTATAAAACCATCCCCAATTTTGTAAACGCTATAACTTTTGCACAAACCAATCAATAATCGCTAATTGCGATTTTTTTAACCAAAATATGTAGAAGAATACGTATCGGCCTAAACTGAGGGAAAAAAATAATTTTTATATATTTTTTGTGGATATTTATTATAGCAAAAAGTAAAGAATATTGCATTTTTTTCAAAATTGTCGCTCTATTTTTGTTTATAGCGCAAAAAATAAAAACCGCAGGGGCGATCAAATACCACCAAAAGAAATCTCTATTTGTGGGAAAAAAAGGACATCGATTTTGTTTGGGAGCCACGTCGCACGACCGCGCAATTGTCAGTTAAAGGGACGCAGTGCCGTTTTGCAAAAAGGGGCCTGGTCCTTTGGCTGCAAATTGGTCCGGGGATTAAGTGGTTAATCACTACCCTCTGGACACGCTCCTGCAACCAGTTTCCTATCCAGGTATATACCATGGCATCAATGCCAAAAGACCTTTTGTAAGCCAATTGTTTGTTGGGTACGGTATGAAATGCCTTAGCGAAAGCTAGATACACTATGTCCACCAGCCTATCCAAATTACCTTCCCATAGAATGTTGAAAGATTGATCTGGCAAGAAAGGATCTTCCTAAATCCATGTTGGTTACTACTAATGATACGATTCTAATCAGAAAATGCCTAGATATGGTCCCTTATGATTCCTTCCAATAGTTTACATACTGATATTGAATCAGTACATATTGATGTTAGGCTGACTGGTCTGTAGTGACCTGGTATATATTTTGGTTAGTTCTGCTAACCATTCACTTTACTGCAGTGCATAACTACAGCCATAGCAGCTCATGAAGATGCAATAGGAACCCAGAGGCAGGAGGAGGGCATTGTGTCTACGGTCCTCAACGGCAACGCTGCCCGTTTCTTTATGCTTCTTCAAAAGAGCTTGAACAGCACATCCTGAAACCAGTCTGCTTTGAAATCTTTTCCTGTGAGAGAACTTACTGATGCAGTATAGCTACCTTGGGTCTTGTTGCTGTGCTCATTCTTGCCATGGTGTATAACCTGTGATATGAAGCTGTCTTCCACAACCTCACCTTAGTAGCAGAGTTTGGTTGTTCCTTACGGCCCGTACACACGATCCGAATATCGTACGACAGACGGTACGACTTTTTTCGCTTAATAGTCGCGAGTAGAAATTGAATAGGTTACTAAAGTCACAAAAATTCTCGTACGACAGAAAACAAAAATCGGAAGTGATGTCATGTGTTGTAATGTATTTGTATTGTATTTTTGGATGACAACTGTACTGACTAAACGAAAATCGTACCATCTGGCATCGTACGAGGAAAATGCTTTATGCTTGTCCAGTCGAATCATATCGGATGAATTGTTGTGCTCGGGAAAGCTCTGTACTAACGATCCAATTATCGTACGATCGCGTCCAAAGTGGTATTTTTCGTCTGATTTTCCGATCGTGTGTATGGGCCATTACCCAGTTCTAAACCTTCTACACAGTGGTTTCTGTTTCGGTTAGGCTACTTTCACACTGGAGCGGTGGGGGCGCTGGCGGTAAAGTGGCGCTATATTTAGCGCCGCTTTACCGGCGTTTTAGCGGCGCATTTTGGCCGCTAGCGGGGTGGTTTCACCCCCCGCAAACGGCCGAAAAAGGGTCAATACCGCCCGCAAACCGCCGCTGTTCGGCACGCTCCCCCATTGTTTTCAATGGGACCGGGCGCTATAGGAGCGGTAAATATACTGCTTCTATAGCGAGCCAAAGATGTGGCTTGCAGGACATTTTTGAGCGTCCTGCAAGCGCACCGCTTCAGTGTGAAAGCCCTCGGGCTTTCACACTGAAGACACAGCAACAGCTGTTTCGGGTCGGTTTGCAGGCGCTATTCTTAGCGCAATAGCGCCTGCAAACCGCCCCAGTGTGAAAGGGGCCTAAATGACTGTGTTTCAACTCACATATGAAAATGATGTGATGATCATTTTTACCTGTCTGCCATAATTATTTATTCAAACACCTGACTCTAATCCTACAAAATCCCTGACTTTCTGCAAGTGTAAGAATTGATGCTGGTTTGAAACCAAGGGCCCAGAGAAGTCACACCAAATATTGATTTAATTTAGATTTTTCTTCTGTTAGTTCACTTTGCTTTTTTTAAATTGAAAAAAATAAACAATTTATATCATTTATATCATTAGTCAGTGGTAAATGTGGTATACACTATATACAATCACCCGACACTAGTTAGTTTCCACAATCCATGACTTAACTTCACAGTTCACACAAATGCGTTTAAATTCAAACTGTAGCACTGACGTAAGTCATTTTTTTTCCACAGTAGCGTGACAATCCCTCCACCTCCGGTCTAACTAATCACTCTCACCTTATGGCATGGACCCCTGTGCAAACAGGTGGTCATGCAAGCGGGTATCAAAAGGGTTAACACGGACCATAAACTTCTCTCACGTCTCCTTAGATCTCAGCAAGGGCGCCAGGTCATGGGTAGAAAGAAAAGATCTATGTGCTCACCGCTTAAGTATAAGATAACATTTTTGTGTTCAAACACAAACTACTCACATAAAGATGATAAAAACCCCCCCTTCCCTGCGTTAGCAGATGGAGGCACTTGGGGAACGGGGGGAGGAGTCCGGTGATGTCGATGTCCGTGACATCACCAGATCTCCGACAAAACTCCCTGAAGACCCGGAAGCTGGCGTAGAGGTGAGTTAATTTTTTTGATCGATCAAAAAAATGAACGATTAATCGAGGAATTAATCTTTAATTTTCACAGCCCTAATATATATATACATATCACACACATACATTTTTTTAAAGCATTTACAGCTTTTACACTTACAGCATTTCTTCACACCATCTACTGATGAAGGCCAATGAGATGCCGACACGCGTTTAGAGGGGAGGAGCCAAATCTGTGAAGCATCCTGAGTGTTGATTTGTGGTGAATGAAGTGATGATTTGAGACATGCTGTTTTAAAGTTTTTATCTTGTAAGTGGATTTGTTTTGGGGGCTTTTAATAAACATGCAAACAGAGTACACTATGGCACTTGTGTTTGTAGTTTCATGTCTATAACCCACGGAAGTAATAGCGACATTGAGCACTTATCAGAAAGTGAAGGAAGGTTTATCTGACGGCAATACAAACGCTGATTACCCACACAGAGGAGCAGTCTGGAGACTGCAGGATTACCATTGGAAAGTGAAAGTTGATCCATTGTGGTGGACATGAGGAGTGATTTGTCTATGCTTTTACATTCATCTTTGAGGTGAGCAGGCTCTTTAGCTGGTGGAGGTGTGCACTGGATATTGGTCCTTTTGAGGACGAACACACACAGCAGTGATTGTTTTTGAAGCATTGATACAGATGAACTGTTTTTTTTTTTTCAAATTTTTTGACATTTTCAATTTTTAATTTAAAATATTTTTTTGATCATGAAATGTTTGATAAAAATTTAGTATGCACATTATTTAATGAGACACAGCGCTGCACTATTTAGAAAACAATATTTCTTCATACCTGCTTAAAACTTTTGCACAGTACTGTATTTTCCCCAGATATTAAAGGGTTTGTAACCCTACATTTTGATTTCGTTTCCATCCTGCGCTGTATAAGTGTTTTTTTTAGAAACAAAGCCTCTAAATACCTTTTTCTGATGTATCTTCAGGCCGGTCATGTGACTCCCATCAGCTCTGAAAGTCTGATCCAGGGCTACAGCAGGAGGAGCCAAGCTGTCCTTCTGATGTAAGCCGGGAGTCATGTGACCACCGAGCTGCCTGCTTGGCTCCTCCTGCTGTAGCCCTGGATCGGAGAATCAGAGCGGTCGGGAGTCATGTGACCAGCCTGAAGATACATCAGAAAAAGTTATTTAGAGGCTTTGTTTATAATAAACACTTATACAGTGCAGGATGGAAGCTTAAAAGAGAGGGGCTGGCAGCAACACAATTTCAGTATTTTACTAACAGCAGCAGGTGGGGGGGGGGGGGGCACAGAGGAGCTCAGAGTAGACACAACGGGATGATGGAGGCATGTAAACTGAGCACACGTCAGGGCACAACAGCCATGATAAACCGTGGTCAGTTTACATAAGGGAGGGCAGAAACTGTCAGGAAGTTTTTTTTTTTACAGCTTCCAGAGGGGCAGGTTATACAACACAAGCACTGTGCTGTTTAACCTGCCATAAGAAAACAGGACCCCCCCTTTTTAACAACCATTTTAATATGTTAAAGCAGTTGTATACCCTAAAATTCAACTTGCACCTACAGGTAAGCCTAGATTAAGGCTTACCTGTAGGTACAAGAAATATCTCCTAAACCTGCATGATTTAGGAGATATTTGAAAAGAACGTTTTACAACGTTGTCTACGCTGTGACAACGGTGCATTTACAGGGTTAATCCCCATCTTCAACTGCGGCTCACCACAGTTGAAGTGTCCCACGCGCATGCGCGGAGCGACGTCCTCGCCGCTCTGGCCAATCACATCGCCGCAGCGGCGTTGTGATTGGCCGGAGCGGCGATACCCGGAAGGGTATCTGTTTAGATATGGATGCGGCTGGAGGGGGAGAAGAATACGGCGTCGGGGCCCCGATCTAAGGTAAGTGATGAATAATGAGCTAGTATGCTAGTCATACTAGATCATTATGACTTTGTCTTGCAGGTAGTTTACCAAAAAAAAAAAAAATTAAATGGGTATACAACCACTTTAATGTAATTTCATAAGCCATATTCAAAGATGTTACTTTTCTTTTAGCTTTCATTAAAATAATACCTGAAGATTCTGCCATGAAAGTCCTTGTTTAGGCTCTTCCTTCCAGAGTGACAACACTCTGTCCCTGTCCTGTGTTGTCACCCTGTCACACAGGCTTCCAGTGGAGTGGCAATTTTACCACACATTACACAGGCATGGTCCACCATTGTCACTATCAGGAAACCTACTGGGAGAAATGCCATACAGCCATTACTAGAGTATATGTAGACAGGAAGTGGCTGCAAAAGATCAGCAGTACTAAAGCTGGCCGCAGATGTATCAAATCTCGGCAGGTTCAGCAAGGAACTGAGAATATGTTCATGGATGTATTGTAGTTGATCTATCGATCAAGTTCAGCACAACCAGTCTGTCATATTTTTCTTACATTCTTGTGATCACTGCTGACAGGTACAGCCTCCAGGAGTGATCATTGTGTTCTGCAGGCAGGGAAGGCTCCCCGTCTGCAGAACACAATAGTGAAGAAGAAGGGATTCCCCCATCAACACTGACCTGTGGTCAGGCATGTACTGGCCACCTGGACTACCGGGAGTTTCCCGGTGGGCCGATGCCTCGGTGGGCCAGTCAGGTGCAGTCCTGGAGCCGCTCCTCTCTGACAGTGAGTGATCACAATTTCACTCCTGTCAGGAGGAGCAGCTTCCATCATATTCTGGAGAGAGCATTAGGGCTTCCTGCTCCCTCCAGCCTGCAGGGGGAGATAGACGGCCGGCAGACTTTCCTTCCTCTCTCCCCTTATCACATGACTGGAGAGAGGAAGAAGAGGAGCTGCCTTCAGAATTGTGAGTACACATGGGAGGGGGACACTCTGATGTAAGGGGCTGGTGATGGGACTCTGATGTAAGGGGCTGGTGATGGGACTCTGATGTAAGGGGCTGGTGATGGGACTCTGATGTAAGGGGCTGGTGATGGGACTCTGATGTATGGGGGTGCTGATGGGACTCTGATGTAAGGGGCTGGTGATGGGACTCTGATGTAAGGGGCTGGTGATGGGACTCTGATGTAAGGGGCTGGTGATGGGACTCTGATGTATGGGGGTGCTGATGGGACTCTGATGTAAGGGGCTGGTGATGGGACTCTGATGTAAGGGGCTGGTGATGGGACTCTGATGTAAGGGGCTGGTGATGGGACTCTGATGTATGGGGGTGCTGATGGGACTCTGATGTAAGGGGCTGGTGATGGGACTCTGATGTAAGGGGCTGGTGATGGGACTCTGATGTAAGGGGCTGGTGATGGGACTCTGATGTAAGGGGCTGGTGATGGGACTCTGATGTAAGGGGCTGGTGATGGGACTCTGATGTATGGGGGTGCTGATGGGACTCTGATGTAAGGGATCTGCTGATGGGACACTCAAAATGTAAGTGGGCCGGTCTGGATGAAGTCCAGGGCCACATTTCTGTCCCAGTCCAGCCCTGCCTGTGCTGAAAGGAAAGAAAATGACACAATCCATGGGCTGCTGAAGATAAAGAAAAGGTGAAAACCATTATTTAATTAGCAATTGATTATAATACACAGCGCTTTAGCAATCTAAATGTCATTTACTTAGGGTTTACATTTACTTTGTAGAACAATGAACGGAAGTTTTGTCCTCCACAAGCAGTAAATAGTTGGAAACATCCTGTAACAGGTTGGCAGAGCTGGGAATTTCGGGGTACAGAAAGCCTTCCCCACATGAAACCAATATCTGTACACAGCTGATATATAAATTTATGTCTATAAAATAATATGTGTATTTGCACCCGCTAAGCTAAAAAAATGGCAATCAGTAGCTTCTTACTGTTACAAGAATACTAGCTAATCCCAAAGTCTTCTCTGCCAACATTCACTTCCCGACAAATTAGTCAGCAATTCACTGCCTACTGTGCAAGTCATTGGAAGGGTTACAGAGAGTGTAATCCAGCTCCGGGCAATGGATTCACATTTAATTAATTCTACAGCCATACATCGGCCACTCGGCCTTGCACAAACACTTTCACTAGTGTGCTCCGAAAACCACGGCTTCTGTGTAGTCTATTTTTATATTATCCACCATGTGTTTTTTTTTTTAAAACCAATGCTATTTGAAATCAATACCCCATGCCAAGGCTGGATTGATATCTATTTACTGATCTGATAACTGACCGAGTACACAAACCCAAAGGCTATTTTTATTATCATTATTTGCAAGATACCCCTTTCCTGAAGAGCACGGTGCTGTATGAAACTTCAATTTACCAGGAGACTCGAGAAGAATATTAATGATTCAGAGACAGTCTAAATGTGAAGGAAAAAAAACCTACCTTACTAAAGAATACAAGAGCTTTAGAATGATTTATATCCTTTTCAGGATGCATGAAACTAACATCATAGCATTGATTTGAATATTTTACCATGCTAATTACATTCTTTACATTTAGTCTGCAAGGACACTTTAACGGAAAGGTCAACATTAACATTACCCAATATTCTAAATTTCCTTGAAAAGAGTTAAACTTGCCATCTAGGTGAACACAATTGCTAATTTATACCCAACTACTGTAGATAGATAGATCAATAGATAGATAGATAGATACTGTAGATCAGTGAATCTCAACCAGGGTTCCTCCTGAGGTTGCTAGGGGTTCCTTCATCATTGGGCAATTTCTGCCTCTCAGATAAGTTCCCACTCACACCATTGATCTTTTTAGCTATCTGTAAGGAGGTAATTCTTCTTAATGACCACAAGTGTAAGGAGCATTCTTCCCACTGACCATCACACTTATGTATCATGAGTTGTAGATTTCAAATTTTTAGCAGGGGTTCCCCGAGACTGGAGAACTATTTCAATGGTTACTCTGTGATGAAAAGGTTTAGAAATGCTGCGATAGATAGATAGATAGATAGATAGATAGATAGATAGATAGATAGATAGATAGATAGATAGATAGATAGAGATAGAAAGAGAGAGGGAGAAATAGCTTTTCATTTTGTTATAAATATTAAATCAATATTAGAAAATTATTGGGACTGATTTTTTAAAACGAACTCCTCAAATCCTGTATGCGACTTGTTTTTTGGATGCATAAATTATACTACTTGTGTATACAGGGATGACTTCTACATTTATGTTATATACACTATATTGCCAAAAGTATTCATACGCCTGCCTTTACACACACATGAACTTTAATGGCAGTCTTAGTCCATAGGGTTCAATATTGCATTGACCCACCCATTGCAGCTATAACAGCTTCAACTCTTCTGGGAAGGTTGTCCACAAGGTTTAGGAGTGTGTCTATGGGAATGTTTCACCATTCTTTCAGAAGCGCATTTGTGGGGTCAGGCACTGACGTGGACGAGAGAGCCTGGCTTGCAGTCTCCGCTCAAATTCATCCCAAAGGTGTTTTATTGGGTTGGGATCATGACTCTGTGTTGGCAAGTCAAGTTCCTCTACCCCAAACTCGCTCATCCATGTTTTATGGACCTTGCTCTGTGCACTGGTGTGCAGTCATGTTGGAGCAGGAAGGGGCCATCCCCAAACTGTTCCCACAAAGTTGGGACCATGAAATTGTCCAAAATGTCTTGGTATGCTGATGCCTTAATGCCGCGTACACACGATCGGAATTCTCTTCAGAAAAAGCTCTGATGGTTTTCCTTACGGAATTCCGACGGAACGCGGTGACGTACAACACTACAATGAGCCGAGTTCAATGCTTCTGAGCATGCGTCAAATTGTTTCCGAGCATGCGTAGGAATTTTGCGCATCAGAATTGCTACAGACGATCGGAATTTCCAATAGAAACCTTTCCCTCGGAAAAATTGAGAACCTGCTTTCAATTTTTTGCTGTCAGAAATCGGCCAGCAAAATTCCGATGGAGCCTACACACGGTCGCATTTTCTGAAAGGAAAGCTGTCATCTGTCTTTTTCTGGCCGGAATTTCCGATCATGTGTACGCGGCATAAGGGTTCCCTTCACTGGAACTAAGGGGGCAAGCCCGACCCCTGAAAAAACAACCCCACACCATAAGCGCCCCTCCACCAAATGATTTGGACTGGTGCACAATGCAAAACCCTTAAAGACATGGATGAGCGAGTTTGGGGTGGAGGAACTTGACTGGCCTGCACAGAGTCCTTTGGGATGAATTTGAGCGGAAACTGCGAGCCAGGGGTTCACATCCAACATTAGTGCCTGACCTCACAAATGCACTTCTGGAACAATGGTCAAACATTACCATAAACACACTCCTAAACCTTATGGACAGCCTTCCCAGAAGAGTTGAAGCTGTTATAGCTGCAAAGGGTGGCCAACTCAATTTTGAACCTTACAGACTAAGACTGGGATGCCATTAAAGTTGATGTGCGTGTAAAGGCAGGTGTCCCAAAATTTCTGACAATATAGTGTAATGTATATATATATATATATATATATATATATATATATATATATATATATAGATAGGTAGATACACACAGTATCTCACAAAAGTGAGAACCCCCCTCACATTTTTGTAAATATTTTATTATATCTTTTCATGTGACAACACTAAAGAAATGACACTTTGCTACAATGTAAAGTAGTGAGTGTACAGCTTGTATAACAGTTTAAATTTGCTGTCCTCTCAAAATAATTCAACACACAGCCATTAATGTCTAAACCGCTGGCAACAAAAGTGAGTACACCCCTACGTGAAAATGTCCAAATTGAGTCCAATAAGCCATTTTCCCTCCCCGGTGTCATGTGACTCATTAGTGTTACAAGGTCTAAGGTGTGAATGGGGAGCAGGTGTGTTAAATTTGGTGTTATCGCTCTCACTCTCTCATACTGGTCACTGGAAGTTCAGCATGGCACCTCATGGCAAAGAACTCTCTGAGGATTGGAAAAAAAGAATTGTTACTCTACATAAAGATGACTGAGCTGCAGCACGGTGGCCAACACCATACAGCGGTTTAACAGGACAGGTTCCACTCAGAACGGGCCTCGCCATGGTCGACCAAAGAAGTTGAGTGCACGTGCTCAGCGTCATATCCAGAGGTTGTCTTTGGGAAATACACATATGAGTGCTGACAGCATTGCTGCAGAGATTGAAGGGGTGGGGGGGTCAGCCTGGCAGTGCTCAGACCATACGCCGCACACTGCCTCACATTGGTCTGCATGGCTGTTGTCCCAGAAGGAAGCCTCTTCTAAAGATGATGCACAAGAAAGCCCGCAAACAGTTTGCTGAAGACAAGCAGACTAAGGACATGGATTACTGGAACCATGTCCTGTGGTCTGATGAGACCAAGATAAACTTATTTGGTACAGATGGTGTCAAGCGTGTGTGGCAACAACCAGGTGAGGAGTTCAAAGACAAGTGTGTCTTGCCTACAGTCAAGCATGGTGGTGGGAGTGTCATGGTATGGGGCTGCATGAGTGCTGTCGGCACTGGGGAGCTACAGTTCATTGAGGGAACCATGAATGCCAACATGTACTGTGACATACTGAAGCAAAGCATGATCCCCCTCCCTTCGGAGACTGGGCCGCAGGGCATAACAACCCAAAACACACCTCCAAGATGACCACTGCCTTGCTAAAGAAGCTGAGGGTAAAGGTGATGGACTGGCCAAGCATGTCTCCAGACCTAAACCCTATTGAGCATCTGACTGTGGGACATCCTCAAATGGAAGGTGGAGGAGCACAAGGTCTCTAACATCCACCAGCTCCGTGATGTCTTCATGGAGGAGTGGAAGAGGACTCCAATGGCAACCTGTGAAGCTCTGGTGAATTCCATGCCCAAGAAGGTTAAGGCAGTGCTGGAAATTAATGGTGGCCACACAAAATATTGACACTTTGGGCCCAATTTGGGCATTTTCACTTAGGGGTGTACTCACTTTTGATGCCAGTGGTTTAGACAATAATGGCTGTGTGTTGAATTTATTTTGAGGGTACAGCAAATTTACACTGTTATACAAGCTGTACACTCACTACATTACATTGTAGCAAAGTGTAATTTCTTCAGTGTTGTCACATGAAAAGATATAATAAAATATTTACAAAAATGTGAGGGGTGTACTAACTTTTGTGAGATACTGTGTGTATGTGTATGTATATATATACTGTAGATATATTTATATATCTATATAGATATAGATATATAGATATATATATATATATAGATATATATATAAATATATATATATATATATATAGAGAGAGAGAGAAATTGTTTTTCATTTTGTTATAAATTTTAAACAAATATTAGAAAATGTTTGGGACTGAAATCCTCAAATCCTGTATGCGCCTCATTTCTTGGATGCATATATTATACTACTTGTGTATGCAGGGATGACTTCTATGTTTATGTTCTATACAGTATATACTCCCTGTAGTAGAAATAAGCTATAAGATTTTGAGTTTTCATTCTTTATCTTGTGCTGGCAAAATGATACACAAAGCATGGTGTCTATGGACATTATGTGCAGATTTACGTCCTGCAATGACTCGAGGTAGCACCAGGTAGGTGCAACCACAGCATTGAGGGGGGGGGGGGCACATCGTCCAACATACCAGTACGTGTCAGATAACAGTGATGGCTGTACCATGGAGCAAAGTATCACCACCGAACAGGTAAGTACAACTGATCCTCTCTAATGCCATGTACACATAATAGGATTTTCCAATGGAAAATGTGTGATAGGACATTGTTGTCAGAAATTCCGACCACGTGTAGGCTCCATCACACATTTTCCATAGGAATTTCGGCCGCACAAAATTTGAGATCTGGTTCTCAAATTTTCCGACAACAAAATCCGTGTGTACACAATTCCGATGCACAAAGTGCCACGCATGCTCGGAATCAAGCAGAAGAGCAGCACTGGCTATTGAACTTCATTTTTCTTGGCTTGTCGTACGTGTTGTACGTCACCGCGTTCTTGGCGCTCGGAATTTCCGACCAACTTTGTGTGACAGTGTGTATGCGAGACAAGTTTGAGCCAACATCCGTCGGAAAAAATCCCATGAATTTTGTTGTCGGAAAATCCTATCGTGTGTACAGGGCATAACAGGTTGCTGCTAGGTCAACTTTTATTTTTTACAGTGACTGGGTGGCTTTCACTCTCAGAGAGCTACTAAAGCCCAGAATACTTGTTCAAACACTTTAAATCATATCTAGGGTCAACATTTGAAATCATATATTCATTTCCACTTTTTATTTCAATTCCTTCTAGCCTACTACTAATACTCTTCAACTTAACACAAATTCAATATGTCCTGTGACACACATTTTACAGTGCCTGCCTTCTGAACTACAGAGGTGCTGAGAGGAGGAGTTTCAGGAGGCGGAGTCAGTACAGGAATCAGGGCTTGCAGACAGCAATGTACCATGGGATATGTAGTCCTTAGAAATTGCAAGCAAAACATAGAGGAGAAGCTGCAAAGCATGCAGGGAATCCAGGAAGTTATGAAAAGAGATGACCAGCAGACAGGCAAAACTCACAACATAAAAGGAGATTTTCAAATATACTTATTGTTTGTATTGCTATTACAATTATTATAAAATGAACATGTACTGTATGCTGTGACCATAGAACTCCTTGAAACTTTTATCAGAAATGTCCTGTAATTTAAACTAAGCATGGCTGCATAAAGGTTGAATGTTTCTCTTAAAAATCCTCAATGCGAATGGCAAATAATCTCTAAAGCGCACATTGGTGTGTTCAGCCTATTGCATTAGGGTGTGCACTCCAGAGCACAAACACACATGTGTGTATATCAGCAGAGCAGTGGACGGTGTCAGTAGAGCAAAGATTGGTGTCAGTAGGGCAGTGGACCGTGTCAGTCATAGTTTACTATGCTTCAGTTAAGAATGAAGACAGGAGAGATCGGTACAGATCACTCACTGTGTTCATTCAGAAAAGTAAGGCTGTTTAATTAATTATTGTAAAAAGGGGAGAAAGTGCGCCAGACTAAGTGCAGTATATATGAGAAAGCATTTATTGAAATAAGAGCATACAGCCAAGTGGCTACTCACAAAGGTAGATGATATTCAGGCATGTAGGTATACAGGGGGGAGAAGTATTCAAAGTCACAGGTAGGTCCACGGAGGGGCGGAGATGGTATACTGCTGGCACGCCATGAAGAAAGGGAGTGATGTTAAATCCTCGGCGGTGGTTTTTAAATTTGCCGCCTTGCTGTGATGGCAATAGCGTGGATGGTCTTGCAGGGTCCGAACGGTCGAATAGCTGAAACCGGAAGGGCGCCTCAGCATGGAGCGCAAGCTCCGTAGTCTGGAGCGCAGCATGAAGCTCAAGCTCTGTAGTCTAGACTACGGAGCTTGCGCTCCATGCTGAGGCGCACTTCCGGTTTCGGCTATTCGACCGTCTAGACGCTGCAAGACCGTCCACACTATTACCATCACAGCAAAGCGGCGAATTTAAAAACCACCGCCGAGGATTTGACATCACTCCCTTCCTTCATGGCGTGCCAGCAGTATATCATCTCCGCCCCTCTGTGGACCTGCCTGTGACTTTGAATACTTCTCCTGCTACTTGCTGCTGCCAATGGTGCATCCCCATTTAAATACTATCATATTTTAACTTTGGACATTTGCCTTTCCATTTTTATTGTAGTTTTATTATTTTAAAGAGACTTTACAGTGATTGGTCCTTCGCGCCATCTTATCTCCTGTGTTTAATTCATTATTTACCAGCCCCTTTCACGTTTCTGAGAGGAGAAGAGGGAAGCTGGCAGCACTACAGGGGGGAAGACGGGAAGCAGGGGGAATCGGCACCGCAGGGGGTGAGGGGGTGCACACCCTGTGCGCACGCCAATGAAAGCGCATCTAAACCAATGAACAACATTTGAATATATTGCAGCTTACCTTTCCTTAGATGTGGTGGCCGAATTTGTTTTCTTTTTTTTCCGAGATTTTTTTCTTCTATATCATTACTTGCTAATCCTGCCAATAATGAACTACCTGTCTTAGGGTGACAACCATACAGCATCTAGGAGGAGCTGCATTGTCACCCTAGGAAGGGGTGTGTAACTAAAGACTATACAACACTCTATATAATTTTGGGAGAGGTTTTACGCAGTTAACCTCCCTGGCGGTATGATTCTGGCTGGAATTTTGTGCTGAAAGCGGTACAATTATTTTGCATGGAAATTTGGCGTTTTTATATTGTAGGCATGCAATTCTTATGAATAACTCACTTAAATCTGTCCGAACCAGAGTCTAGTAGACATCCCGGTATGATAAAGTTTGAAACACAAAATCATAAATTATAATATAATAAAAAAATATATATAAAAATGATTCAATAATGTAATCAAATCAAAAACACTGAAATTTGCTCAGTTGCAGAATAGTCGCTGTCATTAAATTTATTGTTTGATGATAAATTGTGATTCTAATTTTTTATCGGTGTTTTCTAGCTGGTCTAAAACCTCTTTTGACATAAAGGGACACTTTTTGGTTGCTATGGACAATCTCCAGTTTCCAGGCAGAAAAAAAAAATGTTATTATATAAAATGACATGCAGGGCACTGGGCAGACCACTAGGGACAAAGGGGGTGTGTATTTTTGGTATACAGTACTGTAATCTGTAAGATTACAGTACTGTATGTGTTGTGTGTTTTTAAACTTTTTTAAATTTGGCGCCGATCTCCGCTCCCGTGCGTCGGAACGTCGCAGGGAACGGAGATCGGCGGCACCCGGCACTGTGTGAATCGAGCGAGCGAACGGCTCGCACACACAGCGGGGAGACATCGCAGGATCCAGGGGAAAAGGTAAGTAACTTCCCCCCTGTATCCTGCAATGCAGCCCGAGTCTGGCTCGGGGTTACCGCTCCTAGCAGTAAAAACTGAACCCGAGCCAGACTCGGGGTTACCGCTAGGGAGGTTAAGGAAAATATTAACTGATAAGGAAGAGAACACTGGAAGTTATTAGCTTACAAATTTCTCTCTGAACGAACAGCTATTTTTTTATTTTGCACGTGTCGAAAAGATATAATGAAATGCTTTCAATGTTATTTTTAAAGCGGAGTTCCACTCAAAAGTGGAACTTCCGCTCGTTGTACTCCTTTCCCCTCTGGTGCCAAATTTGGCACCTTTCGGGGGGAAGGGGGGACAGGATATCTGTCTTTCACAGGTATCCTGTCCCCACTTCTGGGAGCCTCAGCCGGGGGTATTGACATCACCGCCCGAGCTCCCTCCTCCTTCCCTGGCCGCCAGGCCAGTAGGAGAGAGGAGCGGAGCGGAGCGCATGTGCAGTAGGGTTCCCGGCGTGAAGCCGTAAGGCTACACTACCGGGTACCCTTACTCGAAATGGAGGCGGTAGCACCCGACAACGCTGGACTCCAGGACTGGTAAGTGTCCGATTACTAATGCCGCATACACACGATCAGACTTTCCAGCAGAAAAAGTCCAACGGAATCTTTTCATCGGATATTCCGATCGTGTGTGGGCCTCATCAGACTTTTTTTTTTCTAAAATTGTGACGGACCTAGAAATAGTACATGTTTTAAATCTTTCCGATGGAACCAATGCCTATCAGGAACACCGCCCGTCTGTATGCTGTTCCGACGGACCAAAAACAACGTAAGCTCAGAAGCAAGTACGAGACGGCAGCTATTGGCTACATCCTTTTTCTAGTCCCGTCGTACATGTTTTACGTCACTGCGTTCCAGACCGTTGGACTTTGGTGTGATCGTGTGTGGGCAAGACAGTTTTAGAGGAACTCCGTCGGAAAAACCTTCGGAGTTTATTCCGACGGGAAAACCGGTCGTGTGTACGCGGCATAAAAGTCAGCAGCTGCAGTATGTGCAGACCAAAAGACAGCAAATAAGATATATTTTTTGTTAGAATTTACATACATTTTAAGCTTTATGAGTAACCCAACCCATTAGCTTTTAATATAAAATATATAATGTTTAGGTTTCTACAAGTTAAAATGAATATGAGTGTTTCTGTTACATGCAATGGGTAAGAGAATATAGAGACAGAAGGGTGCAATGCTGATGTGAAATCACAAGCCCAGTGTAGGCTCTCTTGCAATAATCAGTGCTGTATTCCTGGCACACTGTATACTAGAGGAGCTCGCAAACACAGAGCGTCTCCTTCCAGCTACACAGCAGCCAGCTCCATTGAGGGAATAAAAGCTCCTGACTAATGATGGGGAATTAGCATGTGTCTGCGCCATCCTGTGGGTGTGGTGTACATTCATGTACTCTCTCCACCAGCACTGGAGCCCAGCACTGCAAGCAGAAAGAGCCAGGCAGGCAGAGGAGGCAGGCAGCAGGCAAGCACAATGGCTGCATCTCAAGGGAAGAGTGATGTGCAGTTTGCTGACTGGATGGCAACTCTACCACAAAGGATCCACAAAGTCCCTCTCACCAGTTTAGCTATCCCAGGTAAGTCCTTTTCCACTTCCCACCTTGGCTTTGGAACTTTACTGTCAATACAATGCATGTGTCTAATGCACTTTGAGGCTTAGCACATATAGGTCTTCTTCATCTCAGGTGTATGGTGTGTTCATGCATGTTATGTCACGTGTTAATGTGTGTTGCATTAAGGCAGTCTATTAAAATCAATAGGCAAAAAAAAAAAATCATTGCCACAAATATTTTGCCACAGCGGATGTGCATTACCTTAGTGAACTATTCAAAATAAATGCCATGCATTGTGTTAATGCATTTGTTCCCGCAATGCATATTTGGAAATTGGCCCTTAATGTTAACACTCCCAGTCTCCTTAATACGGCAGTATACCAGCACTATCTTGTCCAAATATAAGACACGTGGCTATAGTATTCACTCTGATCTATGCTGAGATACTTGGATACTTTATCAACAGCATGTGGGTTTGCATCCGCTCCCACAGTCTTCTGCTTCCAAAAAAAAAAAAACAGAAACTGTGGTTATTGGCTCATTGGGGGTTATTTACGAAAGGCAAATCTACTTTGCACTACAAGTGCCCTTGAAATTGCACTGAAAGTGCACTTGGAAGTGCAGTCACTGTAAATATGAGGGGTAGATCTGAAATGAGGGGAAGCTCTGCTGATTTTATTATCCAATCACGTGCAAGCTAAAATGCTGTTTTTTTTTTTATTTTCCTTGCATGTCCCCTCGGATCTACAGCGACTGCACTTCCAAGTGCACTTTCAGTGCAATTTCAAGTGCACTTGTAGTGCAAAGTGGATTTGCCTTTCGTAAATAACCCCCATTTTCCTCACATTGAGGGGCTTTGTACATTTGAGTGATAGATGATCAATAAAACTGCATGTGCAGGATGCAGTAACCCATTGCAATACTGACCAGTCTTGAGGTACCAAAATCATTGCTGCTTGTTAGTGTGGGTTTGCTCTTTACCATATTAAATAAGACCGATGCGTTGGTGCAAAGAATGTTACCAATGACAATTAATCCATATTTATCTTTTCTTAATCTTATTACTGAAAATGTGGTTGCTTTAGTGAAAAAAATCCTTGTAATTTGTATTGGCTGGCTAAATGTGTTTGGTAAAAATGGACTTTGGAGGGGATTTGTAAGAGGCTCAATGGTTTCTAAACCCTAGGAGAAAGAGATCTGCAGGTATTGACCATAATGCTTTGTGTATATATTTTTTTGTCTAAGGTAAAGAATGATAGCTTTATGGACCCTCTACCCTTATTGACTGCTATGGGGAACAACCTTTTCATAAATCATTCCCATAATATTTATAACAGTGAATAGCTATTTATCAATATCTGTGTACGAATAGCTATTCATCATTAAATGTATATTCGTTTAACTTTATAAATCTATTTGCCTAACAGTTTTAAAAGATGGGCTTTAATATAGCTGGGTAGAAAATAGTAACTGTCGTAGATGTCAAGCAACATTTTTTTTTAGATCGTAGAAAGTTAAGATCTGGGGTAATATTCATTTTGACCTTCCTGTCAAAATGTCCTTGCAGACTGAATGTACAAAATGGAATATTGCAGTGTAGAATCTATATAGTAGAATGCTATGGCGTTAGCTTTATACACCCTGCAAAAGGAAATAAATCATTTCCATTTTGTATTACATTCTAAAGCCCTCGTATCCTGTAATGATTTTTTATTTTTTTGCTTCACATTGAAGACTGTCCCTGAATCATTAATATTCTTCTCGAGTCTCCTGGTAAATTGAAGTTTCATACAGCACCGTGCTCTTCAGGAAAGGGGTGCCTTGCAAATAATGATAATAAAAATAGCCTTTGGGTTTGTGCACTAGATCAGTCATCAGATCAGTAAATAGACATAAATTTAGCTCCGGTATGGGATATTGATTTAAAATAGTATTGGTTTTAAAAAAAAAAAAAAACACATGGTGCACAATAAAAAAATAGACTGTACACAGAAGCCGTGGTTTTCGTAGCATGCTAGTGAAAGCGTTTGTGTGAGGTCGATTGGACGATGTATGGATGTAGAATTAATTAAATGTGAATTCATTGCCCGGAGCTGGATTACACTTTCTGTAACCCTTCCAATGACTTACACATTAGGCAGTGAATTGCTGACTAATTTGTTGGGAAGTGAAGGTTACCAAAGAAGACTTTGGGATTAGATAGTATTCTTTTAGAAGGATAGCTGGTTATAAGCTACTCATTGCTTGTTTTTTCTTTTTTTTTGCTATTTTGAGAATATATTCTAACTCTCAGATGCAGACTGGTTGGCTCATCTAGTGGTTTCGGGTCTGGAGAGATTTGTGCCCTTGGGTTCCCAGTTCCACCCATCTGTCACTGGTTTAATACCAAGAGATCTAACTCCCATTTCTTGTAGGAAGATAAAATAGGGAGCTTCACCACCAATTCCATAAAAAAAAACCTCACACATGGTATTTGTCACAGATCTGGTACTTGTGGTCTCACAGATCATCAGCTCGGTTTGAGGTTCGAGGATCGGTTTGAGAAACTATAGATCGGTTTCAAGGAATGGTTCAAGGAACTACAAATCAGCACTACAGATCAAGCTGTTTTGTCACTTTTAGTTCTTTAAACATATGGACTGGTCTAATCTCCTTGCTGCATAAGACTGGAAGCTCTAGATATGGCCACATCTTACCTGCTGTATTCAATCTACTGTTACATTTTCCCCATTTAATGCCTAGACAACAGGTTGTGTTCTTAGCTGCAAGCCCCTGGTCTAGTGTTCCGAGTGACCCTGAATTTAAGTGTCCTCGAGCTGAGAATTCCTGTGACCCCAGAAACGCCAGCTATACCTGTACCTTGGTTTCTCCAGTGACTCTGTTATTCCCTTACTACCGAATTTCCAGCACCCTAGTGCTGCAAGAGATCTTTATCCATGTGTTCCTGTTAAACTAGCTTCTTAGTGCTCCCTTAAGCCACATACACACCACCGGTTTTCCCGTCGGAATAAACTCAGAAGGTCTTTCCGACGGAGTTCCGCTGAAACTGACCAAAGTCCGACCGTCTAGAACGCGGTGACGTACAACACGTACAACGGGACTAGAAAAAGGAAGATCAATAGCCAGTAGCCAATAGCTTCCATCTCGTACTTGCTTCAGAGCATGAGTCGTTTTTGGTCCGTCGGAACAGCATACAGACGAGCGGTTTTCCCGATAGGAATTGGTTCCGTCGGAAATATTTAAAACATGTTCTATTTCTAGGTCCGTCAGAATTTTCAAAAAAAAAAGTCCGATCGGAATATCCGATGAAAAGATTCCGTCTGACTTTTCTGCCGGAAAGTCCGACCGTGTGTACGTGGCATTAGAGTTCCCATGTTCCTCTCTCTTGGGTTATCGACCTTGGCCATCTATCTAACCACACACTATATTCCACTCCAGTGTAAGGTAAATAAAAGACAGGCTTCGGCTCAGATCATAGCCCATCGGTTACACCCTTCTGACATTAAATTGGAGTTGAATACAGTGTACCTGCATGCTACATTTGTACACTGCCTTTGGCCTGTCCCCATTTCCAATATTGCTGATCACTTTGGTACTTTGTTTTGGTTCTTTCCTTGATCAACTGCCGTCTGCATGAGTATGTCCATGTGCTGCAACCTGGGAGCTGCTCTATAGCAAAGCCACAGTGCGAGGTGCACTGGTGGCTAGTAGATGTCTCCTTATGTCCTGTACACATGACCGGTTTTGCCGTCAGAATAAACTCTGATGCCGCCTACACATGGTCGGACATTCCGACAGAAAAAGTCAGATGGGAGCTTTTCATCGTATATTCTGACCATGTGATTGCCCCCATCTGACTTTTTACGTTGAAAATTCAGACGGACTTAGATAGAGAACATGTTCTATATTTTTCTTACGGAACAAAATCCTATCAGTAAAAAAACGCTCGTCTGTATGCTGTTCCGACATTCCAAAAATTACGCATGGTCTGAAGCAAGTACGAGACGTCGTACGTGTTGTCCCGTCGTATGTGTTGTACATCACCGCATTCTTGACGGTCGGAATTTGGTGTGACCGCGTGTATGCAAGACAGCTTGAGCGGAATTCCGTCGGAAAAACCTTCAGGGTTTATTCCGACGGCAAAACCGGTCGTGTGTACAGGGCATGAAGGTTTTCCTGACGGAATTCTGATGGAATTCCACTCAAGCTCAAGTCCGTCTGAATTTTCGACGTAAAAACTACGATGGGGCATACACATGGTCGGAATATACGATGAAAAGCTCCCATCTGACTTTTTCTGTCGGAATGTCCGACCATGTGTACGCGGCATTATACTCCATGCATTGTTCCATTTCAGGACTCACACCCTCACCCCATATTCAGTTGGCCCAGAGGGTCCACAATCCCATTAGCTTGTAACAGTATTTATAAGTGCTGTGTCTGGGGCTAACTGGCTTCCTCATCCTGGTTTCTCTACCTAATGAGTCACAGTGTACGATGCCAGTGACTCATTAGCTCACAAAGCAAGGATCAGGATGACAGCTTCACAGCCTACATTAAAAAACCCAGTTAGTCTCAGGCTCCATTCACACTTGAGCGTAGAGCATTGCAGGGTAAAACACCAGATTCAATTTATTCCACTCCATTAAAACACACCCGCCTTTCCTTACTTACATTCTCTTTACTCTCCTTCCACTCTGTTCAGCTAAGTGGCACAGGATTCCTTTAAGGCCTAACACCAGGCATAGTCCATGACCCCCCTGCTACACCGCTACACCAAGGTGCCCTTCAGAGAGTGGTGGTAATGTCAGTTCAGCTCTCTGCATCATCTGAGGACTGCACTGGGCCAGAGGAGAGGCAAAGAAGATGAAGACCCAAAGCATCATGTGACTGTAACAAAAATAACCCCCCCTCCCCGAGCAGCACATCTGGTACTTACCCCATCGTGGCGGGTGACAGCATGCAGCGGATTGGCTCGGCTCTGAGTCCTCTCCTCCATGGCGACAGGTGGCAAGCGTGTAGCGGCTCAGCTCGGCTCTGAGTCTTGTCCTCCATGGCGGCTTCCAGCTCCTCCCCTCCTCCTCCTCCTAGGCATCCAAAAGGATTGCCTGTCCTTTTGGCCAATCGAGTGACTGGTGTCAAAGCACGCTTCCCGCAACAGCAAATTTTCATTGTAACACACCTGGGTGGGCTCAGAGCTCACTCTCTGCAACCCAAGCCCACCCTATATTGAAGCCCATTAGAGCCTCTGGCTCTAATCGGTACTTCAAAAAAAAAAAAACCTCCACATTGGAATCCATGCATCGGTGTACTGAAAGGGGCCAGACACATGGATAGGGGAGGTGGCGGATGGACAGGGGAGGGGCGGGACCCGTGCGCCCTTAATGGATGGGTCGACCCTGGTAAATTTCCTTCAGGTTTAGCAACAACTGTGTTGTGTGGGCACCTACCTGAGTAGATGCAAAGGTAGGCCTTTGCATTACATAAGCCCTTGCATACATACACTATATTGTCAGTATTGAGTTGCCTGCCATTACACACACATGAACTTTAAGACACCCCAGTATTAGTCCGTAGGGTTCAATATTGAGTTGGCCCACCCTTTGCAGCTATAACAGCTTCAAATCTTCTGGGAAGGCTGTCCACAAGGTTTAGGAGTGTGTCTATGGCAGGGGTCTCAAACTGGCGGCCCTCCAGCTGTTGTGAAACTATAAGTCCCATCATGCCTCTGCCTGTGAGAGTCATGCTTGTAACTGTGAGCCTTGCAATGCCTCATGGGGCTTGTAGTTTCGCAACAGCTGAAGGGCCGCCAGTTATTTGAAATAGTCCTACTAATAGGAGAAGACTTTTTAGACATCCTCATATGATGTTTGGTGGTCATTACTTGTCTTGTAAGTGTGAGTAAACCCTAAAAATTAACTTATTTTATTTGCTCCATTTTGGTCTGTTCATTGAAAGCCATTTTTTATACTGTATCTGTTTAATAAGTACAAAAATACCTGCTCTTTTTGTCATAAAGCGTGTGAACTGATAATTTCCTGTGCTCTATGTCTGTGCACATAGTAGGGTTATGGAGATGAGGAGAGGGGAGGAGATAAGAGGTCTGTGTTCTTTGTAATGTATCAGAAATAAAGTTGGCAGGGCTGACACCATGGGGTTGATTTACTAAAACTTTAAAGTGCAAAATCGGGTGCAACTGTGCATGGTAGCCAATCAGCTTCTAACTTCAGCTTGTGCAATTAAGCTTTGACAAAAAAAAAAAAACCTGGAAGCTGATTGGGTTTTATGCAGAGCTGCACCAGATTTTGCACTCTCCAGTATTAGTAAATCAACCCCCATGTGTTTTGGAATTCAGAACTGTGTTGTCATGTCACAGAAGAAGGTAGGAGCACACTAAATTTCTGTTATCAACAGTCATTTTGGGATAAAACATTAGGAAATGAACATGTATTCCTGAGAGGTACTAAGTTAAGGTGACCAGATTTTTTAAATGAAATCCAGGGACATTTTTTTTTTTACTAGTAATGGCGGCAAATAGCGACTGTCTGCCCTTCGCCGCCACCGCCCGCCTCACAGCCTGTGAAGTCTTACTCTCCAGGCCCCCCGGCTACTACTGGGTGGGGATCGGAGGAAGATCACACCGCCAGGGAAGGCAAGGAGATGGGCAGGTGGCTGGCTGGGACTTGAGCCAAGGCAGAAGAACATGCGAGCAGGAGCGGAACGGGCAAGCACCCGAAACTGAGGAATTACTCTCTCCACTCCGACCAGCACATGATCATCAGAAGGGGGCACAGATAATGAAAAAAATACACCCCCACCCCCTAAGCTAGTAGGAGCAGCAGAGGGGGGGGGGGGGGTAATTCTGTTTTTTTTTTTTTATTCTGCACTGACTGTCTTTGAAATTGCCCCAGCCCCTGTTCAAATCCGATCCGGGGACAAAACCGGGGACAGTGTCCTCAATCCGGGGACTGTCCCCAGAAACCGGGGATGTCTGGTCACCCTATACTAAGTATAGTATTTTTTTTGTTCATTTTGCTATGGTGTATGCAATAAGTTTTCATACCGCTGTTTAGCAACATATGTGAAAGGAACAGTCGAGGGTGACTACATATGATGGAAAATACCCTAATAAATGTAACTTTTGTTTTTTAGCTGGTTCCACGTTCATGTTCAATACGAGTGTCAAGTCTTTTTGATGTATTTATATTCTTTAGAAAGCACCCAGCTTAAGGAATAAGGGAAGGAAGACCTATGAACAATAAATATGCCCTCTGTATTATTTTAGAGCAAAAAAAAAATCAACTCCCAATGCAACAGTCAACGCAGCTGCCAAGGAATCAAGTTTCCATAGAAATGTGAGTGCTGAAGACCATCTTGGCACATGACCCCCCCATCTACCTCGTAGGATACAATTGATTCCCATTGACCTGCAGGTGAATAGAGAGAAAGACAGGAATACATTTCAGCCTATGAGACTGCGGGGTGCATGCGCTGAGTTGAAAAGGTGGTCTCTGTCACTCGTGATGATTATTTATAGATAATTCTACATTTATTCTTTTTAGGGCAAATATTTGGAATGATTCTTTTACATGCACTTACCTTTTTATTTTTACTTTACTAATGTATCATGTTGTCACAGGGATACTTACAATTAATTACACTGTGTCATTAGTATTTCTATAGAATACTTACAACATTTAATTTTCCTGAAACATTTTGTCCCTTTTTTTCAAGCTATGACATATTATTGCATGACCTTTTGGTTGGTCTCTATACACATTCAGCAAGGAAGGAAACTGATTTTAACGGGAAGTGGGCAAAACTATGTAGGACAGTGAGGTTGGTGGGGGGGGGGGGGGGCAGCCACCCTCTCCCCATGCAGTGGGAGGAGCCATAACGTATTAAAAGATATACAAGAAAAGTCCAACATAGAGTATTGGTGGTTGACAAAGGTGGGCACCTTTGCAAAAACATCTGTCTCTTCGGGACCTCTAGAGCTAAGAAGCCATGCAGTGTTTTATGGTCATATAAGATAACCTTTTAAAATCTCACAGATTTTTTGGAGAATATAAAAGTTGAAGGTTTTATAATATGGGTTATAGGAGTTTATAAACATTTTGTGTATTGTAGCCTGGTTAACATTGGACTCTAAAATTGGTTGGTAGACTTTCATTAGGAGATTGTTATCTGCCTGACCGTCTTACGACTCTAAACTTACAATGCTGTCTTGTGTCATCCAGGCTTTGAACAAACCAGACACATTTGTTCCCAAGGAACACTGTATATCTCTATCTGGATCTCTGCCTGTAAGAATCAGAATCTGGCATAAATATCAATGAAACCACGCAAGTCAAGATTCTATTTCCTACAAGTAGAATCTAAGAAAGGATACACCAAATGGAACGTGAAAATGTTTTAATAGTCTATAAAGCGTAAAAAAAATACACTGCTAAGAAATGAAATAATAGAGGTTGGAACATTATGATATTGCATAATTATTTGTGCATTTTACATAATTAATATGTATAACAGTGGCAGAACTACCGGGGTCGCAGCAGTTGCACTTCCGACCGGGCCCTGGCATTCCGCCACTGTCGGGGGTCCCAGCGGGTTGCTAGTCCCACAGCTCTGAGCAGAAAGCGGATCTCTCATACAGCTCAGAGCGGACAGTTCTCCCTGCTCCCCCCTTCATTCGCCCTCCCTAATTACTCTCTCACACGGAATGACAAAGCCGATCTGCTCCTTCCCCCTCCCCTCTCCTGTGTGTGCTTTGCGAGAAGTCAAGTTTGAAGCTAATGAGGTCACACCTCCCGCGGTACACATACGGGAGAGCGTTGAGCGGAAAAGGAGCAGATCGGCTGTGTCATCCCGTGAGGGAGGGAGGACAGAGGGGGGAGCATAAAGAACTGTTGGCTCTGAGCTGTATGAGAGACGCTCTTCACTCAGAGCCATGCTGAGGAGGCAGGCAGCATTCATGAGTACTGATCGGTTGCACTGAACGGATGCATTGATGGGCACTGATAGGTGGCATTGATGAGCAATGATCTGTGACACGGATAGGTGGCGTTAATGAGCACTGATAGGTGGCATTGATGAGCAATGGTCTGTGGCATGCATAAGCAGGGTGGCACTGATGAGCACTTATAGGCAGCATTGATGAGCACTGATAGGCGGCATTAATGAGAAATGATAGGTGTCACTATAGGCGGCACTGATGGGCATTAACGAGCACCGATAGGCAGCACTCATAGGCTGCACTGATTGGCACTGATAGGCAGCATTGATGACCACTGATAGGTGCTGATAGGCAGCATTGATGACCACTGATAGGTGGCATTGATGGGCACTGATAGGCGGCATTGATAAGCTCTGATAGGTGGCACTGATAGGTATCATTGATGAGCACTGATAGGTGGAATTGATGGGCACTGATGGGCATTGAGCATTGATAAGTGGCACTGATGGGCGCTGATAGGCGGCATTGATGGGCACTGATATAATTGTAACACACCCTGACCCCTGGAGGCATATGAGGAACCCCAGTGGAAGGGTGGCCTGACATTTCCCCCACGGCTGAGTTTGTGGCTAAAAATGTAGAAAAATTTGGTTTGAGTCACTTTAAGTGTCTTTCAGAGATATCATTGCTCAACACACAAAGCGAGAGAGAAAGGGCTGCAGATACCCTGAACAACATTTACAGACTCCAGATCCATATCCAGCTTGTACAGTGTAAAGAACCTTTAAGCTGACAGTGGAAACACTATAAATAACACCTCCAGCTGGCTAGCAGACTCCCCTGTGTACTTTTCCCATGCCTCTGTGCATTCTTCATTACCTCCATGCATCCTCAAAAGGGAGTCACCAGACCCCTGTGAGAAAACCAGCCTCTCCCTTGCTCATTCCTTCAACAGGGTCCTCCTCCTGTGTCTCCATCTTGGTTCAACTTCCTCCTCGACCAGGCAGGACAGCTTCCAAAGACCAGCTCTGGCCTAACTCCATCTCTCAGAGCACATGCAAGGCCCCACACAAATTATAGGCCTGGCAGATTAGACAATTCAGCAGCATCTCCTCAGCAGCCTGGGGGGCAGAGAGAGCTTGCACGGTCCATCCCAAATATTTATGCTCTCCCTCATCAAACACCAGTGGAAACCTTCTACTGGTTGTTCAGGGGAGGTTGAGGCTCAATACCATTGACAGATTTTCATGGAAAATATCTCTGCGTAATGGAATTTAGATATGTTTTAGACCCTTGATGTATTGGATTGCAATATTTTACTATACGTCATAGCTTTTTATCTATATGAAATAAAGAAGATGGTTTCCTGATGACGTCATTTGACGAAACGTACGTTGAAACTTAATTTCTGGTCACATCACTTCTGGGTCCTAATCTTCTGGTTCCAAGCAATCGGCAAGTGGAACGCATGCTGTCTCCAGGGCTTGAGTGGAGCGGCGGTGATCCTTTTATTACAACCGGCGGACAATTCTAGTGTCGGGGAGGGCACTTTATTATGTAAGCAGCTTGTATATGTTTAAAAAAAAAATTTAATAAGCGGTAACACACTATTCAGTTCTTTTTCTGATTTATGGTGGCATGGTGTAGTGAGGAGTGCTACTATGAATCTATGACATGTGTGGGTTACATGTGAAGAGCTACAGTATAAGGAATCTATGCATCCAATCGATTTTTGACCTTCTTTTTAGTTTCAGTAGAGCACATTGGGTGAAAATGAAATAGATGGTGATGGTTTATTGACACTTCACACTGAAGAATCAAGAAGCTTTGTTTAAGAAGAGCACAAATGAACTTTATTTGAAGCACTATATATTTTTTTCACTTTAAAAATTGTATGCACTTTTATTAGGAGCATACTGTATCTGTTTGTTTTAATATTATTATATTGTATATTTTTAGTTACTATTGCACTATTTACTTGAGTATAGTGTGCCCTCACTTTATTCTTGTTTTAATCTTTTACTATATGTCATAGCTTTTTATCTATATTAAATAGAGAAAACAAGACACTTGGAGTGCTCTATTTGAGAGCTGGGATTTTTTAGGTGCCAACAACTTAAGTCATAATCACAAGTTAAAATTCAATCATTATATTTGTATATTTCATTTTAAAAGTAAGGAAATACATTTTATAGACATATTAAAAACATGGAAATAATTCCTGTTTGATATCCACAGATTGGGTTCATTATAATTGTTGTCATGGTGTAGCAATCCCGACATGTTTCGCCATTTGATAAGCTTCCTCAGGGGATATGTACTTCCACACCTGGACAAGTAAATTGAATACAAAAACATATAAGTATATATACATAAAAATTGTACATCCAAATTATCAAATAGTGGTACATAACAATAACATTTATTCAATTTCTTTCCTTACTTTTTAATAGGAAATACGCATAAAATTATTGAATTTAACTTGCGATAATGACTTAAGTTAACGGCAACTAAAAAATCCCAGCTCTCAAATAGAGCACTCCAAGTGTTTTGTTTTCATAATTTCGGGATGCGCTGCCTATAAGATCTCCTCTGACCAATCTATCGTGTCCTATATTAAATAAAGAGTTATACTTTTTATAAAATTCTTATTGTTCTGGGTGCCTATAGAAAGTCCCATTCCATGTTACTGTACATAATATTTCATTAGAGATGAGGTACCTAGATATGTAGTATGGTCAGATGAAAGCAATAAGATTATGTTCAGGGAGAACATAAATATTCATAGCTTAGTACAGTGATGGCGCACCTTGGCACCCCAGATGTTTTGGAACTACATTTCCCATGATGCTCAACTACACTGCAAAGTCCATGAGCATCATGGGAAATGTAGTTCCAAAAACATCTGGGGTGCCAAGGTTTGCCATCACTGGCTTGGGACCACTGTGGTATCTCACTTTATTGCCAGAGGTACCAGCACCATCTACTGGCAGCAGACAGAAACAACAACACCACTGAGTTTAGGGGAAAACCAAATGAACAAACAGACTATAAATCAGCCTGGCTAACTACCGCCAAACAAGACTACGTTTAAATAGTCACCCCTGTTTAGGGCGGGGGGGGGGGGGAACAACATTGTTTGAGATTCCTTCTTTACAAGGTCACTGAAGATCATCATGTAATTTTGTGTACTAGCAGAAAATGTACTTAGCCTGAAAAAAGAAAACAAATGCAGTCACCACTTATGTAAAGACTGGTAAGATTTATTTTTGCTCCTGGGTTTACATATGTTAAAAGCTACGCTACCATCAAGTATTGTTTCTGTGTAATTCTAAATTTTAAATTATTATGTGGTTTTAGGTGTGTTGAAAATCTCATCTAAAGGCGACAGATGTGTTTTTTATAAGATACAACCAAGGCTGATAAGAACCGTAATCTGTTCTTCTATCACCGTAGAAGGATAATTGTAGTTTAATAAATATATGGTAATAAGCTTGATAAGAGCGATGCCCTAAAATTACTGCATGCAGCTGGAAGGTGCAGCTGTTGATTTTTGCGTTTGCAGACGAAAATGCTGATTTTTTTTTTCTGCATTCACTAGAGATTAGGTTTAATTAAATAATTGTTTTAAAAATATTTACTCTTTCCTGGCATCTGCATGTGCCAGAGAGTTTCTATAATATTTAGGATAAAATGTTGCATTAAGAATACTGAATTGGACTCCAGGTTAAGTGATATTAAACCCCGAGTTTTTTAAACATATTTAGCTGCTGATTCATTCATTTACTGAGTATGCAAAATGCAGACGGATGGTGGTCCTATTTTTCATCCACCTGGTAGATCGGATCGGATGAAAATGGACAGGCGGCCCGTTTCCATCTGATTTCCCCATATCGGACATATGAACTTTAATGGCATCCCAATCTCAGTCCATAGGATTCAATATTGACTTGGCCCACCCTTTCCAGCTATAACAGCTTCAACTCATCTGGGAAGGCTGTCCACAAGGTTTAGGAGTGTGTCTATGGGAATCTTTGACCAGTCTTCCAGAAGCCCCTTTGTGAGGTCAGGCACTAATGCTGGTTGAGAAGGCCTGGCTCACAGTCTCCACTCTAATTCATCCCAAAGGTGTTCTTTCAGGTTGAGGTCAGGACTCTGGGCAGGCCAGTCAAGTTCCTCCACCGCAAACTTACTCATTCACGTCTTTATGGACCTTGATTTCTGGAAGACCTGAAATAAGCAGGTACAATTTCAAAGAAAACAATAAGTAATGCACTCAACTGCCATGGCCTGTATGCACACTCACCACGCAAGACTCCATTCCTGAAGAAAAAGCATGTTGAAGATTGTTTAAAGTTTGCTGCACAACATTTAGACAAGTCTGTGACTTACTGGGAGAATATAGTCTGGTCAGATGAGACCAAATGTAACTGTTTGGATGCCATAATACACACCATATTTGAAGGTCAAATGGCACTGCCCATCACCCCAAAAACACCCCCATACCAGCAGTGAAGTTTGGAGGTGGAACATCATGATCTGGGGCTGTTTTTCAGCATATGGTACTGGCAATCTTCATGTCATTGAAGGAACTATGAATGGAAAAATATGCCAGAACATTCTTGATAAAAATCTGCTGCCATCTACCAGGATAATGATAAATGATGAAACAAAGGTGGACATTTCAGCAAGACAATGATCCCAAACACAAAGCCAAGGAAATGCTCAATTGGTTTCAAAGAAAGAAAAGGAAGCTGCTAGAATGGCCCAGCCAATCACCTGAATTGAATCCAATAGAAAATCTATGGAAAGAACTAAACATCTGAGTTCATAGAAGAGGCTCACGGAACCTTTAAGACTGTTTGTGTGGAAGAATGGGCCAAAATCACACCTGAGTAATGCTTGTGACTAGTTTCTCCATACAGGAGGCATCTTGAAGCTGTCATTACCAACAAAGGATTTTGTACCAAGTATAAAATATATTTCTGTTGGCGTGTTCAATACTTTTTCCTGTGTCATTCCATTTTATTACACATACCTTCATTTCTGAACGTATTTGTTTTGGTTTCTTTGTATGTATGGATTGCATGGGCTGTTACCGACATGTGGTGAAAATTTCATGTCAATAGCACCTTTAGAAATATATTTACCTAAAAAAATGGTGACGTGTTTAATACTTATTTTACCTGCTGTATGTATATATATATATATATATATATATATATATATATATATATATATATATATATATATATATATATATATATATATATATATATAATATATATATATAGTGTAACCTGGGGGATAGGTAGGTGGTACAAAGCTCCCTGGGATGAGCAGTCTTTCAGGCACAGATAACAAATCCAGTGAGGTAGTGACCAACAGTGCAGTGTTTATTGGTGATATATACAAGTCTATATACAGGTGCTGTACAGTGTTTCAGAAAAACAAACAGAACAAAAAATAGCCAAACAAAAACCTAGCCGTGTCTCGGCACTAACTACACAATATATACAGGCCCTAACCACCAGCCTGACCAAGCCTACAGCTTGTCAGCTTCCACAGATACATCTTAACAGCTTTTTTACCAATCTTTTGCTCTCACAGACAAGTGTTGTCTGTGTTTCCCAGGCAGAGAGCAAAGACTGTCTGTCACAGGTGAGTTTAAATTGGCCTAGGGGAGAGGACCAAGATCCGAACTGGATTGTGGATCAGAGATCCCTGAATATGTATGGACAGGACTTTTCCCAGCTCTCTCTGGGATGCTCTGCTACAAAAAAAAAAAAAAATATATATATATATATATATATATATATATATATATATATACACATACTCTGCCATACCCATTTCCACCCTTTGTAACAAAAAGACGCACCATGATATATACATACTATACAGACATCCTTTGGTTTTTCAAAAGGCCCATTTGCTTATAATTTTTCCTTAACCAGTTTTATTTTGTATTAGAAAAGCTGCAGAGCACAGTGCGTGTGTGCGTGTTATTTTGGATTTTTTTTTTCCCCATAACTCTTAAATTCGATGACATTTAAAAAAAATACCAGGAGACAAATCTGCATGCATCACTTAAGCCATTCCCATGCTTGATTGGTTAAACATTATATATTCCTATGTTTAAGAAGATTACGCATGAGCTACAGACTGCCCCAGTGCTGATTGATGGCATGTTTCACCTTGTAGAATGTTATGTAGAATGCAGAGGGGGAAATCACCCAGCCTTGCAGCTCAAGGCTCTTTCACTTGTTTTCAAAGCTGCGCATTCATTTTCATTCCCTAGTGGAACCAGAAAAAGGAGGAAGTCTTCTGCTTGTCAGACACTTAATGGTTAATCCGAGCGTTCAACAAAGTAAAAGTAAAAGCACCCTGTCCCCACTCTAAGTAAAATCACCCTGTCCCCACTTTATTTAAAAGCACCCTGTCCCCACTTTATGTAAAAGCACCCTGTCCCCACTCTAAGTAAAATCACCCTGTCCCCACTTTATGTAAAAGCACCCTGCCCCCACTTTATGTAAAATCACCCTGTCCCCACTTTATGTAAAAGCACCCTGCCCCCACTTTATGTAAAAGCACCCTGCCCCCACTTTATGTAAAAGAACCCTGCCCCCACTTTATGTAAAAGCACCCTGTCCCCACTTTATGTAAAAGCATCTTGTTCCTAAGGTGGCAAAGCACTTTGCCTCATGTTAATGAGGACAAGGGCCTCTTCCCCACAACCCTGGCCTGGTGGATGTGGGGGTCTGTAGGCTGGGGGGGGGGGTTATCAGAACCTGGTTAACAATAAAGTGAGAAAAAGTTTTTGGCGGTGCCCGGATCTACCAGATTTGTTTAATATATATTTATATAGATTATAAAGATTAAATCCACAGATCGATTCTAGACTAAGATAAGTCTGAATCTAGACCTTCCCCGTACCTGGGGCATACAGTAAGAAAACCTCGTGTAGGGTCCCCTTGAAGAGACAAGAGAGATACCCCCCGAGACAAGATGGACGGCGGGAGATCTGCTGTTGGATTTTATATATATCACTTTATTAGTAAAACAGAAAAAATAAGTTTAAACAAAAAATACCACTCCCCATTCCTATAGCAAAAATTTCATTCAAGATCACAAAGGAGTTCCCAGAATTAAAATTGACAACGTTGTCCGTTAAAAACAAGGGGGTATAGACCACAAACCACAGCATTCGTGCATTAGCATACATCCATATCAATAATAACGGTTGAATATAAATACTTTTGACCAGATATTACAGGTTTAACATCAACATTAGATTTAGAACCAGATATGGGTATTTAGACCATGCGTTTTAAGGATACACTATTTTAGCAAGGCATATTTTCCATTGTAAAAAGTGATCAAATTGTGTGTATGGTGACTACATAAACGCATAGTCCCGTGACGGGTATTTCCAGATGAAGATAGTATCAATTCAAATAGAGCAGTTCAATAGCAGCATACATTTTCAAGAAGCAGATATCATTCAAGGTTTTTAAGCAGCATTGGGTCTTCTATAGTGTCCATATATAAGTTAACCAATCAGGGTAATTGGATGGATAGAAGAAACCTCATAAACAATCCATGTTCAGCTGATAAAATCAATGATATTGCGGTTTTAAAGCAGAGCAGCAAAGCAGCATAGAGCAACACATAGCAGGAAACGCAGACACAAAGCTTGATTCAGATAGCAGCATGGGGTGGAAGATTAGCAGAGCTAAGCAGGGGGACTGTAAACTCACATGGATAGTTGATCATTTCCTTAGGCAAGTTATGTTTAAGCTTATATATGCATCAGCCTTTCCAGGCTGCTTACCCACTCCTGCTTGTTAGTCCATCCATCCCCGGCATGCTGGTAGATTTAGCTCAAGAGGGTTCCTTAGTGTGATGCCGCTTTTCTTGTGTATACCGCTGTCCGCCTGTAAATTCAAAATTGCCGCTTTTCTTGCTCCAAACGCTGCTTAGTAGAGCTGCTGGAAATTAAACATTCATCACGGGCATGCTGTGGAAGGGCTGACTTCCCCAAGATGACGTGCTGACATCACCACCGCTGACGCGTTTCGTTAGCCAATCACCGCTAACTTCCTCAGAACAATAAAGTGACCCCAAGATACTGCCCCCCTATGAAAAATATATAAACAGGTAAAAAAACACACAATTTCTGACAAAAAAGCAAAGACCCAAATAAAAGCACCCATCGTCAAGCACATTGTCCAGCAATGTACATCCAATCTTGATGCCCACCGAAAAGAAAAAAAAGAGGCATCGCCTACCAACACATCACCCGCCATATTTGGTCAATGACATCGTTGGATGATATGATTAATAATGGATGTACATAGTGAGACTTAGTAAAGTAAGTAATTGTGTGTTTTTTTTTTAACTGTTTGCATTTTTTATGAATGAGTAGGAGTACCTCTACTCCTTAACATGGGGGGCGGTACCTGGGGGCCCACTTATTATTAAAGAAATTCCTTAATAAAAAAGAATTCCAGATTCTGATAAGCTCCCCCACCTGTGGACACCCACAACCACCAGGCCAGGGGTGTTGGAAGGAGTCTCTCATCCTCATCAACATGGGCCACGCTATGTTGAGGGCATGTGGCCTAATATGGTTATTGTCCCCTTTCCTGGGCTGCCAGGCTGCCTGCTCAGATAGAGATCTGCTATGGATTTTTTTTTGTATTTGCATGGAGTTCCCCCTAAATCCATATCAGACATGAATAGTCTGGTATTGAACTTGTGGGGATCCCACAACGTTTTTTTTGTGCATGCAGTCCACCTAAAATTCATACTAGACCTGGGGGAATCACTGTGCTGCTTTTTTTTGGGTGTGAGTCTCCCGCATTAACATCTATAGCAGATCCTCATCTAGAAAAAGGGTCTGGTATAGATAAATGCAATCCCTAGCTGCTTACAAACAGAACAAAGCAGCCAGGAGCTGTCATTTTGCTGGAAATGTAATCAATTTTTTCTTTATAAATGTCAGTGTTACTGTAGTAGTTTGTATGTCACACAGATGCCCCACTTCACAGGGTCAGGGCATCCCCCAGGCATGTTGTTCAGTTGAGTTTGACACATTCAATGTTTTACTTTAGGCATTAAAATCGTTGTTTTCTTTTGGGCCATGTCCACCAGAGCAGTGTCCAGTCCCCCATGCCATGTGTTTGATAACACCTTGCCTATTAGTCTAAAACAGGGTCTCCAAACTTTATAAGCAAAGGGCTACTTTACTGACCTTCAGATTTTAGGGGGGGCTGGACTATGGACACTGGGAGTGGACAATGTCTCAGCCTTGGTGGTCTGTGGGAGTAAAAAAATTACATAGCACCACTGTGGTTAGGAGGGGAAGGAATAGTGTCAAATCACTGGTATTAGTGGAAAGAATAGTGCCCCATTGTTGGTGTCAGTGGGAGGAATAGTGCCCCGTTGTTGATGGTAGTGGGGGAAATAGTGCTCCATCTTTGGTATCAGTGGGAGAAAGGGTGGCTATCTTTGGTGTCAGTGGAAAGAATAGTGCCCCATCATTGGTGTCAGTAGGAGAAATAGTGCCCCATCATTGGTGTCAGTAGGAGAAATAGTGCCCCTTTGTTGGTGTCAGTGGGAGGAATAGTGCTATATCTTTGGTGTCAGGGGTGAAAAGGGTGCCTATCTTTGGTGTCAGTGGAAGGAATAGTGCCCCATCATTGGTGTCGGTAGTAGAAATAGTGCCCCATTGTTGGTGTCAGTGGGAGGAATAGTGCCTCATTGTTGATGTCAGTAGGAAGAATAGTGCCCCATTGTTGGTGTCAGTGGGAAGAATAGTGCCCCGGTGTTGGTGTCCGTGCTCCAAATAATGCTCCATCTTTGGTGTCAGTGGGAGAAATAGTGCTCCAAATAGTGCCCATCTTTGAAGTCGGTGGAAGGAATAGTGCCCCATCATTGGCATCAGTGGGATGAATTTATGCTCCATCATTGGTGTTACTGGGAGGAATAATACCCCATTGTTGATGACAGAAGGAGGAATAGTTTCTCAACGGGCTGGATAACAGCCAGCAAAGGGCCGCTTCTGGCCCATGGGCCACGGTTTGGGGATGACTGGTCTAGAAAATGGCCAGATAACGTTTTTTAACATTCAGTTAACATTCAGCTCTGATTTATTTCCATAGTGTTTGGATTTGGCATTTGAACTTTACCCATGTTTGCCAAACCTGCTTCGAACTGAATCAAGGTGTGTTCGGCTCATAACTTCTGTACTGGTAATATTTTTCGGTTTTGTTCTTAGGTTTATATACGCTTTAATATTGATGGCCTTTGTGTGCCTTTCCTAACCTTAGAAGGGATTATGCTGATGGATAGAGTAGAATGATTCAAAGCTGAAGATAATGATAACAAATTGGTTACTAGTTGTTCATTTTATATGTCCTGCCAGCTAGATTTTCCATAGAACATACCATATATACTCGAGTATAAGCCGACCCGAATATAAGCCGAGGCACCTAATTTTACCACAGAAAAATGGGAAAACTTATTGACTCGAGTATAAGCCTAGGGTGAGAAATGCGCAGCTACTGTAAGTGGAAAAGAGGGTCAACAATGCCCATTTGCAGCCTCACTGTGCCCATTTGCATGCCTCACTGTGCTCATCGTCCCCCAAACTTCAAACTTGGTAGTTAAGGGTTCCTAGATGCCCCCTAGCTGCAGCCAAAATTTGGGGTCTCTGGACCCAAAGGGTCCCGAAATGACATTGCTGCAGATGGACACAGTTGACAGAATTTGGGGCCCTGTATCTCGGGGCCACTTGGTGCTAGGAACCCCAATTTGGATATGTTATCAGGTTGGTTCCTCTTGGTTTGCCCACCAAATTTGGGGTTCCTAGCACCAAGTGGCCCCTAGATACGTGGCCCCAAAGTCGGGTCGGAAAATGTCAAGCACTTTTCTGCAGCAAAAAAATACATTTTCCAACCCGACTTTGCGGCCCCGTATCTCGGGACCACTTGGTGCTAGGAACCCCAAGATATGGGGCCGCAAAGTCGGGTCGGAAAATGACATTTTTTGCTGCAGAAAAGTGCTTGACTCGAGTATAAGGCGAGGGGGGCACTTTCAGCACAAAAAAATGTGCTGAAAAACTCGACTTATACTCAAGTATATATGGTATACACATTACAAAGTTTTGTAATGTATAAAGTGGAGCTTTCTGCATACATAGATAGAGCTTTGACTTCCATAGACACAGCTGTGCCCCGGTGGGAGCGTGCAACACTTGACATCTCCCAAAGAAGCAATGGCTCTGTGCAAACTTTTCATATGGAGAAGAAATTTCTCGCTTAATAAATATAAACTCTCATTTCTATTCATTGCTATTTTGTATGCATAGATTAATAGTATCTCGGCGGGGAGCGGATGTTTTGTGATGGCTGCAATAACAATCTAATTTTCATTAAAAACCATTGTTATGCTTATTTTTATTCATTAGTATATTTATCGCAACATTTGCATTTGAAATGGCTTTTTCTCTCATTACAAACCCTGCAAGGATTCGCTCCGTAACTCAGACAATCAATAATTCATCTTGAAATAAACAAATATAACACAATGTTATACAATGTTTTGATTTCATTTTAGGCTAAGAATAGACCATCAATAAATTGTGCTGTGCGCACGTGTTCCTGGCATAGACGGTGCTCTGCTTGGGGCCATTGGATGTATATTTTGGAGATGTATTGATCTGTACACACAAGTGATCTGTGAATTGTATAGACCCTAAAATAAGAAAAAAAAAAACATTTTACCTACAAAACTTTTATGAACAAACAAGCAAGCCACACTCCGATGACATCAGTCTTTCCAAAGCTTTATTGCTCCAGAACAAAATCCTCAAAGACTATGATTATCCCCATTTTTTGGGGGTGAAACGTGTCTGAATGAGGCTTGGTCTCCTTGGTATTCTTCTTCCAGAACAATAAAGTTGTGTGTGGCCGGCTTGTTTGTTCATTTCATGTGGGGAGCATTAGCGAGCTCCACCAGTCAGCACCTGAAGCCACAGAGATGGACAGATTGTGGTCTTTGAATGGTGGATTCTTCTGGGACAACAAAACATTTAATACTGCTCTAAATCGGTAATTGTACCTTTAAATTATTGCATTTGTAATTTTGTAAAGCCAGTATAGAGGAAAAACAGTGGTTTAAAAAATGTACTTGAGGGTTTTAACCGAGTCTTGCTCAACCAGGGTTCTGTGGAACCCTAGTGATTCTCGCTAGTCGCTATAGCGTCTTTGAGCAATAAGCAGTTTCTGGCTCCCAGATAAGTGACTATTGTTACCACCAATTGTTTTAGCTATCTGTAAGGAGCTTTCTTCCCATTGTAGTTCAAGAAACTATTAGATAAGCACCTGAACGACCACAACATACAGGGATATACAATGTAATACTGACATATAATCACACACACAGGTTGGACTTAATGGACTTGTGTCTTTTTTTGACCTCACCTACTATGTAACTATGTACAGTATACTGTATCAGTCCTATTTGACTCTCAGGCCAACTCTTGGGGCTCCATGTCTGAAACACCTGAAAACAGTTTTTCCATGGGATTTGGCATGAGGTAGCTACAAAGGTCTTTCCTCAACCAACCCCAATTACTTGGCTCGGGACTGGCATGCAGAATGTGATAACACATAACCAATTTATACACGCATTCTAATGACTCAGCTTAGACAGGAACCAATTAAAGTACCAGCATATCTTTAGAATGTGGGGAAAACCCATATGAACACAGGGAGAACATGCAAACTCCATGCAAATAGTGACCCACAATAAATACTTAGTGGCCTCTCCTTCAAGCTAACAAGGTCCAATGAATTGAATGCCGCTGACTATTGAGGGTGCAGGCTGGGAAAAGGTTCATCCAGATGCAAAGCATGATATAGAAATAGGAAGAGATAGCCTGGCCGCTGCATACCTCACCCTACCCAAGTGGTTACCAAAGCAACCTCAGATGGATTCATCCAAGCCAGGCCTCCAACATGTTTTGCCCTGCCCCCCAGGGCATAATCATGGAGACGCAACAGTACTCGACATGCTCCTTGTCCAAAGATGTAATGTTGATCAATAAAAACCCTTTGGCTTTATGTAACGAGCATGCTTGGTCCACCCACCGGTTTATTGACAATTTTTGGCCAATTTGGGTCAATTTTTAGGCATTTTGCTATCGCATCAATAAAGAACCTATACAGCAGCCTAAATGAGCAGGGCTGCACTACGTAACTGTGCTGCCCTATCCCCACTGACCATTACACTAATGTACAGTGAGATGTAGATATAGTCATTTTTAGCAGGAGTTCTCTGAGGCCGGAAAGCTATTTCAAGAGTTCCTCCACTATTTACAGTACTTGTAAACAGTACAGTATCTGAATAATAATAATAATACACTTTAATCATTAGCCCCCGCACACACGGTCGGAAATTCCGACCACAAAATTTTGCCATCTTTGCAATTTTGTCCAACACTGGTGTTGCATACACACGGTCGGACAAAGTTGTCGGAAAATCCGATCATTCTGAACGTAGTGACGTTCGTTGCGTACGACGGAACTACGTAGAGGCTAGTAGCCAATAGCTTTGGTCTCGTAATTTGATCTGAGCATGCGTGGCACTTTGTCCGTCAGAATTCTCTACACACGATCGGAAAAAGTCAGATCGGATTTTGTTGTCGAAAATTTGAGAGCAGGATCAGATGGAGCCCACACACGGGCGTATTTTCCGACAACATTGTCCGATCGGACATTTTCCTTCGGAATTTCCGACCGTGTGTACGGGGCATAATTCTGATCTAATTTACCAAACTAATACTACATGTTGTTAGAAAAGAACATAACAAAATACCCTCTAACCTACCTTTCTGACATTTATGTAGTCAAGAACCTGACCCTATTAAAAATGGTGTGCTATTGATTGCACCATCTTATTCAGTTTACGGTGGAGCTCCAAGCATACAGAGGAAATATACAGGTGAATATACAAAAGATTTTTAATTTTAGCCAGCTGTCATTATGATACTGTATATACACACCTCTGCTACTTCTTGGTTCAGCTTTTACTAAGTCCGTTGTCAGCTCCCTGCTAATTGGACAAAGGTGATGACTCGGATTCAGTGTGGTCATTGAGAGGTCTGGAGACAGAGGTGATCCTTTCCGATACAAATATTCAGTTTTAATTCTAGAATTTTACTTCAAGGACCCTTACAACTAATAATGCAGGCTATTGGTATAATGGGCCCAGCAGACTTCTCCGACCTGCTGTGTATCCTGCTGCTGTTAAAACAGGGACTACTGAGCACCTAATAGCACAACCATTCTATGTTAATAGCTTATATTGATTTTTTTTTAGAAACTGCTGGCAATTTTGTGTTTTGTTTACCGTTTTGTTTGCCGTATCTGCTAAAACTTACGACTATTATCCAGAAAGTGAGTCATTACAGATTCAGCTGGTGTTCTAGGATTTTAAGCAAGGTCTCCTACTAATGGGCTTTTTACCATTTACAGGTTTCAGATAATATGTTCCCGATTATAGTCACTAAGATTACGAATATTTTAAAAGAGCGCTGTACTTTTCAGTTCAATTTATTTCTTATTTCACAGTCTGGACTACTAGGGCAAGGATATGTGTGTGTATGTATATATATACATATGTATATATATATATATATATATATATATATATATATATATATATATATATATATAATTATAATTATATATATATAATTATATATATATATATATATATATATAAAATACATACATATATATATATATACACACACACTATATTACCAAAAGTATTAAGACGCCTGACTTTACACGCACATGAATTGAGTTGGCCCACCCTTTGCAGCTTTAACAGCTTCAACTCTTCTGGGAAGGCTGTCACAAGGTTTAAGAGTGTGTCTATGGGAATGTTTGACCATTCTTCCGGAAGCGCATTTGTGAGGTCAGGCACTGATGTTGGACGAGAAAGGCCTGGCTCGCAGTCTCCGCTCTAATTCATCCCAAAGGTGTTCTATCGGGTTGAGGTCAGGACTCTGTGCAGGCCAGTCAACTTCCTCCATCTCAAACTCGCTCATCCATGTCTTTTTGGACCTTGCTTTGTTCACTGGTGTGCAGTCATGTTGGAACAGGAAGGAGCCATCCCCAAACTGTTCCCACAAAGTTGGGAGCATGAAAATGTCTTGGTATGCTGATGCCTTAAGAGTTCCCTTTACTGGAACCAAGCCCAACCCCCTGAAAAACAACCTCACACCATAATCCCCCCTACACCGAGTGATTTGGACCAGTGCACAAAGCAAGGTCCATAAAGACATGGATGACACAGACCGCCCACTGTCGTTATATGTCGGTACTTTGAAGAGGAATGTCATTGTTATAGCAGCAGCTAGCTTCAAGATAAAAGTGGTCTTATTAGCGTGAATGTCTTGGTTTTATCGGAGGCGGGAGAGGGCCCTCCCGCCATGCTCTGGTGCCCTCTGCCGCTTACCCGAGCTGTCGGTAGCGGCGGAGGCGGTTGGATCCTTTCCCTAGCCTGACATGGAGACGAGTGAGGGGAAGATGGCCCCCACCCGTCTCCATATCATTGCAGGGCGGAGGCGACGTCAAAACATCACTTTTTTTATTTTTGTGTAAATATGAGGTCTGGGGTCTTTTTGACCCCAGCTCTCATATTTAAGAGGTCCTGTCATGCTTTTTTTCTATTACAAGGGATGTTTACATTCCTAGTAATAGGAATAATAAAAGTGACACAATTTTTTTTTTAAAAGAACAGTGTAAAAATAAAATGTAAAATAAATAATAAAAAATAAATAAAAATGTTTAAACGTGCCCCGTCTCGCCGAGCTCGCGTGCAGAAGCGAACATATATGCGAGTAGCGCCCGCATATGAAAATGGTGTTCAAACCACACATGTGAGGTATCTCCGCGATCGGTAGAGTGAGAGCAATAATTCTAGACCTCCTCTATAACTCAAAATATGCAACATGTAGAATTTTTTAAACATTACCTATGGAGATTTTTAAGGTAAAAGTTTGTCACCATTCCACGAGCAGGCCAAATTTTGAAGCGTGACATGTTGGGTATCAATTTACTCGGCATAACATTATCTTTCACAATATAAAAAAAAATTGGGCTAACTTTACTGTTGTTGGCCAATTTACGGTGCGCGGCGCCGCTTGCGCATGCGCAGTGGGTGCCCGGCTGTGGCTGTGGCGGCCCACAGTTACAATGCCAGCACCGCCGAGCGGTGGGGGGGGGGGCGAACGGGGCTTCGATCCCCCGCATCGCTGGACCCTGGGACAGGTAAGCGTCTGATTATTAAAAGTCAGCAGCTGCAGTATTTGTAGCTGCTGACTTTTAATTTTTTTTTTTTTTTCATGGAAAATCCTCTTTAAGTGGTTAAAAAAAATTGGTTGTCAAGCCCCTGGTGAGAGGAGAGCAGAGCACCAAAGTCACCAAAGCACCCACAGTAACCCCGTCACATTGGGAGATCAATACAGATGCTCTCGTGTAATGCAGGTGTGTAGGAAGCTTTGATAGCTAATAAGAGTCAACACACCAAGAGCTGCTTAAATTCATCCTGGCAAGAGACTTCGATCATGTTTTGGTAAATCTTTCATTCACGTTGTTTAACAAATTTGTTAGACATTCTGTATAGATATGTTAACTCTTCCCCAAACCAAAAAGAGGTTGTCAGGAGATGGGTTTTAAATTGTCACATGATATCTAAATAAATACACCTGTTAAGATATATCGAATCAAAATAAGTTATGGGGTGTATTCACATGGATAAGAAATTGAGTTCATCCCATGACCAGACTTAGGGGCCGATTTACTAAGAAGAAGGCACTGCACCAGTTCATACATTAATTGGTGCGCCGGGAAAAGTCATTAATTGAACGTGCGAACCGGCGCACATTGAAGCACAAATAAAGATAATAAATACCCGCATATGTAAACTGCAACTGGTGCTAGGGTAACTGCAGTTTTCTCATTGATAATAGCGCACTCCCAATACAATTGGTTAATTTCATCTCATTGAATGTGACTTGTTAGGCAATTAGTAGGTGTTCTCAGTTAATTAACCCTTTTGATGCTAATCTCATTCCTATCACTTCTAATATATCTTTGAAATGTGTTTTTTTATTTTTTTTTTACCCAAATCTTTCAATACATTACAAAGAACAGAGAAGTGTTTCTAAACCCAATAATAATTTTTTTTCCGATCTTGATCTTTAAAGGTGACCATACACTGCAATTAGTTAGATCTTAAATAAATTAGATTTAGTGCAGGAGCCTGTTTGATTTCCTATATTTTGAATTAATTGTTTAAGTGCGTCTTCCTGTTACCTATTTTGCCTAAATACCGAGTTGTACAGAGATTGGCCATGACCAGTGTAGCCTAGATAATACCCCCCAGGCTGTTACCACCATATATTACCCCTTACTTAACCTTTAAATAAGAGACCACACCATCTTGTGGAGTAAATGGCCGCAACGTCCTTTTATTAAACGTAAACTCCAATTAAACTCAGATATAAATACCGATACCTATAACACATATAAACACATAAACCATCAGTTACACCCTGTTTGTTGGTCAGTGACGGAGCTAAGTACAAAACGTACATATAATTCTCGATATATATATATGTAACCACCAGGGGGCACTGCAGGATTTACCGTAACCAACTGGCCTCCACCTGTACCGCCCGGAGACAAACACCTTTCCCGCAGTGCACAAGGAGTAATCATCAAATAAATTTGATGTACTACACCGGAGGGGCCATTTAATGATGAGCCCCCCACAGGAGGGGCCATCTAATGATGAGCCCCCCACACACCGGAGGGGCCATCTAATGATGAGCCCCCCACACACCGGAGGGGCCATCTAATGATGAGCCCCCCACACACTTACCACCTCCATAACCGCTACCGTCACTGACCAAACAAACAAACACCGCCAACTCCTTGCTGTCCTGACGCCAACGCCGTTCCTGCACCTGAAATGACAACAAAAACATTAACACCTCCAAAAATCTCGCCTTACATTAGGGAGGGTGGGTGGGAAAACTGCCTCCTCTTGTGCTGCCACCTTCCCGACTGAATCTTTTTGTCCCGCCCCCTCTACATATACAGCCACTCCCCCCGCTGCTTGCAGGGCCAGCCCTGCCTGGCCACACCCCTTTCCATCCTCCCTGTGTGTCACTAGACACACTGTCATGTTCGGCCCTCTACTACCATTGCCCTGCGGTCCATTCTCGTTCCGGCCCTCTCTTGACCAGTGTAGCCTAGATAATACCCCCCAGGCTGTTACCACCATATATTACCCCTTACTTAACCTTTAAATAGGAGACCACACCATCTTGTGGAGTAAATGGCCGCAAAAGCCTTTTATTAAACGTAAACTCCAATTAAACTCAGATATAAATACCGATACCTATAACACATATAAACACATAAACCATCAGTTACACCCTGTTTGTTGGTCAGTGACGGAGCTAAGTACAAAACGTACATACAGTGGTGTGAAAAAGTGTTTGCCCCCTTCCTCATTTCCTGTTCCTTTGCATGTTTGTCACACTTAAGTGTTTCGGAACATCAAACCAATTTAAACAATAGTCAAGGACAACACAAGTAAACACAAAATGCAATTTGTAAATGAAGGTGTTTATTATTAAAGGTGAAAAAAAATCCAAACCATCATGGCCCTGTGTGAAAAAGTGATTGCCCCCTAAACCTAATAACTGGTTGGGCCACCCTTAGCAGCAACAACTGCAACCAAGCGTTTGCGATAACGTGCAATGAGGCTTTTACAGCGTCCTGGAGGAATTTTGGCCCACTCATCTTTGCAGAATTGTCCTAATTCAGTTACATTAGAGGGTTTTCGAGCATGAACGGCCTTTTTAAGGTCATACCACAACATCTCAATAGGATTCAGGTCAGGACTTTGGCTAGGCCACTCCAAAGTCTTCATTTTGTTTTTCTTCAGCCATTCGGTGGTGGACTTGCTGGTGTGTTTAGGATCATTGTCCTGCTGCAGAACCCAAGTTCGTTTCAGCTTGAGTACACGAACAGATGGTCGGACATTCTCCTTCAGGATCTCTTGGTAGACAGCAGAATTCATAGTTCCTTTTATCACGGCAAGTCTTCCAGGTCCTGAAGCAGCAAAACAGCCCCAGACCATCACACTACCACCACCATATTTTACTGTTGGTATAATGTTCTTTTTCTGAAATGCAGTGTTCCTTCTACGCCAGATATACTTGGACACACACCTTCCAAAGAGTTCCACTTTTGTCTCATCGGTCCACAGAATGTTGTCCCAAAAGTCTTGGGGATCATCAAGATGTGTTGTGGAGAAATTGAGACGAGCTTTGATGTTCTTTTTGCTCAGCAGTGGTTTTCTCCTTGGAACTCTGCCATGCAGGCCATTTTTGCCCAGTCTTTTCCTGATGGTGGAGGCATGAACGCTGACCTTAACTGAGGCACGTGAGGCCTGCAGTTCCTTGGACGTTGTTGTGGGGTCTTTTGTGACCTCTTGGATGAGTCGTCGCTGCGCTCTTGGGGTAATTTTGGGCGGCCGGCCACTCCTGGGAAGGTTCACCACTGTTCCATGTCTTCGCCCTTTTGTGGATAATGGCTCTCACTGTGGTTCGCTGGATTCCCAAAGCTTTGGAAATGGTTTTATAACCCTTTCCAGACTGATAGATCTCAATTACTTTCTTTCTCAATTGTTCCTGAATTTCTTTGGGTCTCGGCATGATGTGTAGCTTTTAAGGATCTTCTGGTGGACCTTACTGTGTCAAGCAGCTCCTATTTAAGTGATGCCTTGATTGTGAACAGGTGTGGCAATAATCAGGCCTGGGTGTGGCTAGAGAAATTGAACTCAGGTGTGGACAACCACAGTTATAGTATGTTTTAACAAGGGGGGCAATCACTTTTTCACACAGGGCCATGATGGTTTGGATTTTTTTTCACCTTTAATAATAAACACCTTCATTTACAAATTGCATTTTGTGTTTACTTGTGTTGTCCTTGACTATTGTTTAAATTGGTTTGATGTTCCGAAACACTTAAGTGTGACAAACATGCAAAGGAACAGGAAATGAGGAAGGGGGCAAACACTTTTTCACACCACTGTATAATTCTCGATATATATATATATGTAACCACCAGGGGGCACTGCGGGATTTACCGTAACCAACTGGCCTCCACCTGTACCGCCCGGAGACAAACACCTTTCCCGCAGTGCACAAGGAGTAATCATCAAATAAATTTGATGTACTACACCGGAGGGGCCATCTAATGATGAGCCCCCCACAGGAGGGGCCATCTAATGATGAGCCCCCCACACACCGGAGGGCCATCTAATGATGAGCCCCCCACACACCGGAGGGGCCATCTAATGATGAGCCCCCCACACACCGGAGGGGCCATCTAATGATGAGCCCCCCACACACTTACCACCTCCATAACTGCTACCGTCACTGACCAAACAAACAAACACCGCCATAGCCTGAAAGGTTGACACCTCATCCTTGAAGGCACCTCCACCCCCGCAGGGCCGACTGAATTCCCTCCTACAAACCCAAAGACCAAAGGACAATGCCCACGTCTGTTAAATGGACCCTTTCTCCCATCCAATGCCCACGTTCATCCTCAGCTCCCTGTGACGCAAATCACAACCCCCTTTTGCCCAGACTGACCATACTATCAACGTGTCCGGGAATATCCCCCACAGGTCGGTCATAACAGCTTCTATGCCCGCAATCAGGACCCTGATTGTCCGAACTCCTATTTCGCCACCACCACCTTAGATGCCACTTACCTCAAGCGGCCTAACCACCCTGCAACTCGCTCAACCTCTGGGACCACCCTGCCCACATCATTCCTGGTCTACCCAACCACCGTATGGTCTTCTCCCTACCAGACTTACCCAACTGCCTCCCACCTGGTACCGCGTCCCCCCTCTGTGCCTCCCAACACACACATGAGTGTCCGAACTTCCAGACGAGGCGTAGTAGCCCTCCTTCTGAAATGACAAACATAGTGTAATTGACATGTACCATTTCTAACTCCTCTTAACAGGTACCAGGTACTAAAACTGGCAGATATTCGTAACAAAAATGCACTCCCACCTATATACACACATATATATATATATATATACATATATATACCTATATGATTTATCCTTTATTTTTTTTTATTTTTTTTTTTTATACAGACCCACTGAAGCCACCTCTAGGCTTGGAATCGCTTAGATTCCCCTCTCCCCCTCCGTCGCACATCCACCTCATCCAGCCCGAACCTGGTGGCCTCAGTAGGCCGCCCCAATCCGGAAGGAGTGTGAGGCGTAGGCGGATTCTCCATCCCCCCAAACATTTCCGAAAAACCGTGTCCTTTTTAGCCATCATCAACACACCAACACCTTGCTGTCGTATACGACAACCCCTTCCAACCCCCCGTTTTTTTTTTTGCACGGCTACACCACTCCCCAAAGCGAAGTGCCCCACACTGCCAATGAAAAAAGCCGTTCCTACGACCATCTTTCCAACCGGTCGGTACAACCGCACCCAACTGTCCCCACTAAAGCTACTCAATTCTCCAACGTCATTGTCCGCCTCAGGTCCCTCGTCCTAGGATCCTTACAGTATCCTTTAATGGCCTGTTTCCCAAAACACCAAAACACCTTCGACCCAAAACCCCCCATACCTTTTTTTTTTTTTTTTTTTATTGAAACAACAAAGGCAACCCCGCCAATTCGGTATTGTGGACAATGCCGACTGCCTGCCTTCCTTGTTCCTGTATACAAAACACGACCAGGAGCCGACTGAAGGCTCACCCCCCCCCCCCCCCCGTGCCAAATTTGGAATGTAGATGTGCCATGACCCACTTTTATTTTCCTAACGATATTTCTTGGGCATTATACAAGGCACATGGAAAACCACCTTTTTTCAAGACATGCTGTGATCAGGAATCCTCAAACTACGGCTCTCCAGCTGTTTTGCGGAACTACACATCCCATGAGGCATTGTAAATCTCTGACATTCACAGACATGACTAGGCATGATAGGAATTGTAGTTCCTGACCAACTGGAGGGCCGTAGTTTGAAAACCCCTGTGCTAGACCATTATTATGCCTCCAGAATTGGGAGTGTGGCATCTACCCAACTTCTCTCTGCTGGTGGACACAAGAACCTACATCTATAAATATATCTATATATACACACACACACTGAAGCAGGAAGCAATATACATTGGTCCAGAAGTGAAGTAGGTGTGTGTCTTGAGGCCAAATCATTTAGATATACACACATGACCCACACAAACACAACCCCATGTAAAAATAAATCAAAAATGATCTTAATTTGCAAATAAGGATCATCTCTTCCTCAGAGAACAGTGAGCGTGGCATGGTGGTGGGAAGAAATTAGCAGCAGTACAAGCAACTTCCTGGAGGGGCGTGATGTCATTCATGTGTGCTGGCCAACGCTTCCGGGAACCAGATATACGCTACGGGTACATACCTCCGCACACACAACAGTTGCGCATCTCACATACACAGCGGTCGCGCATTTAGATGCAGGAACCCAATTTTTATGGAAATTAATAGTAAAGCAGATGCAGATTTCCAGGACTGGACTAACAAATGTTTATAGTGAAAGGCAACTGGTGTTTTCTATTAAACAAGGTCTAAATGGGCCATTGACATGCATTTCAGTTGAACTTAGGAATGTGTCTTTGCAAAGTTAAACTAAATGAAATCCTTTCTTATTTTTGCTTGGGGATAGAGTGCAGAGGGATTAGAAGTCTTGTCAGTTTTTTGGGGATGTCTGCACCCCTTATAGGGTAAAGACACCTCCCAAATTTTGCCAGTTTCTCCTTCAAATGTATTCACTTCCTGTCACATAGCCAAACAGGAAGTGAGGGTTAAACCCTACCAATGTCTTTCCTTCCTCCATCTTCTGTTATTAGTGAATTGAAGATGCCGTGCGCCATGTCCATAGTGGCGCACAGATTGCATTCTCCCGTGTGCTATAGTAAATGGGGGATTCGTGCTCTGTTCACACAGTTTTTCGTAAATATGGAAATGTGCGTTTCGCCTCGCCGTGCGTCTCATTTGATGGCGCACAGCTTTCGTAAATCAGCCCCTTAATCTTCTATCAGCTATCAAAATAACTCCAGGATAAAATTCTGAAGAAGCTCCAGTCAGGAATGCGTTATAAAAAAAAAATCACACTTCCTGCATGCTGTTTTTCACAACTGGTACTTTGTCTAGAGGAGATGATCCAACTATACTTAGTGCTCTGGTAAAGGAGACATTAGTCAGAGAACCGACCAAAGGGTCAGTGATAACTCGGAAGGGTCTGTTTTCTCTGTATCACGTTTTACTGTACGGTTAGCCATTTGGCAGGAGCTAATCTTTACCTTAGATAATAAATTGTAAATAAAGTACTTCATATCATAGGCATTAATATTTTATGAACAACTGCCCCAGCTTATATTTATACCTATTGATCTACATCCTGTATCCTTTTAATTATGATGCTGAATTCGCTCTCAGTTGGTCAAAGGTGGCCAAACAAGTAAAAAAAATAGAAGGAAAAAAAATGGTAATTGCAAATTACCATCATTCCCCAGGTGCTGGCCGATTAGTGCCTTATGAAAATATAACTCTGCATATTGGGTTTTAAATCCCTTTATCTAAGCCAAATATTACTTGACTGCTTTCATATTAAAAGAAGCTTTATGAAGCTGGAGTGATCCAAAGTTTTTTCTGCTTGGTAAATCTCAGCTAATTAACTCAAAACACCTGTAAAGGTTTCCTGAGCATTTAAATGGTCTCTCAGCCTGGTTCAGTAGGTTACACAATCATGGGGAAGACTGCTGACTTTACAGTTGTCCAGAAGACAGTCATTGACACCCTCCACAAGGAGGGTAAGTCACAAAAGGTCATTGCCAAAGAAGCTGGCTTATCACAGAGTGCTGTATCCAAGCATATTAATGGAAAGTTGAGTGGAAGGAAAAAGTGTGGTAGGAAAACATGCACAAGCAACAGGGATAACCGCAGCCTTGGGAGGCCATTTAAGAATTTGGAGGATATTTACAAGGAGTGGACTATGGCTGGTGTCAGTGCTTCAAGAGCCACTACACACAGATGTATCCAGGACATGTGCTACAACTGTTGCATTCCTTGTGTCAAGCCACTCCTGAACCAGAGACAACCTTATCGGAAGCGTCTTACCTGGGCTAAGGAGTAAAAGGACTGGGCTGTTGCTCAGTGGTCCAAAGTCCTCTTTTTGGATGAAAGTACATTTTTCATTTCATTTGAAAATCAAGGTCCCAGAGTCTGGAGGAAGAGTAGAGAGGCACAGAATCCAAGTTACATGAGGTCCAGTGTGAAGTTTCCCCAGTCAGTGATGATTTGGGGATCCATGTCATCTGCTGGTGTTGGTCCACTGTGTTTTATCAAGTCCAAAGTCAGCGCAGCCCTCTACCAGGAAATTCTAGAGCACTTCATGCTTTCCTCTGCTGACTAGCTTTATGGAGATGCTGATTTCATTTTCCAGGCGGACTTGGCACCTGCCCACACTGTCAAAAGCACCAATACCTGGTTTAATGACCATGGTATCACTGTGCCTGATTGGCCAGCAATCTTGCCTGACCTAAACACCATAAAGAATCTGTGGGGTATTGTCAAGATAAAGATGAGAGACACCAGACCCAACAATGCAAATGAGCTGAAGGCCGCTATTAAAGCAACCTGGGCTTCCGTAACTATAACACCTTGGCAGTCACAGGCTGATCACCTCTATGTCATGCCGCATTGATACAATAATTCATGCAAAAGGAGCCTCAACCAAGTATTGAGTGCATACTATACTGTACATGGAGATACTTTTCATTCAGTAAGCCAAAATTTCTGTATTAAATATTTTTTTTTTTTTATTGGTCTTATATTCTAATTTGCTGAGATACTGAATTTTGGGTCTTCAATAGCTGAAAGCCATAGTCGTCTAAATTAAAAGAAAGAAGCCACGCCTAGCCCTTTCCACCCTTCAACTGCCCCTTACACAGGGTGGGTTATCCTTGCTGAACTTCCAGAAAGTATTGCTACAACCGCCATTTTATTCTCTAGGGTGTTAGAAAAAAATGTAGAATGTTTGGTGGTTCTAAGTAATTTTGTAGCAAAAAAAACAGTTTTTTAACTTGTAAACAACAAATCTCAGAAAGAGGATTGGTCCTTAAATGGTTAAGTTTTCACTGGCTACATGCGTGATATATTTTTTGTATTGTTGAATCAATTTTGCATGCACTACAGTTGCACTTTATTGTATTTATTCAGGCTATCAGTGCTGTGGTATTCATACCCTTTTTTTTTCAATGTTTTGACCTATGTCATGTACAGCAGTGGCAGGCCTAATCACTAATTATTATTATTATTATTATACACGATTTATATAGCGCCAACAGTTTGCGCAGCGCTTTACAATGTATAGGGGGGACAACACTATTGCAGTACAGTTCAATACAAAAAGATACAGGAGGGCCCTGCTTGTACAGCTTACATTCGAAAGGGAGGGGGTGGCACAAAAGGTAATAGTTGCAGAAAATGATTTGATGTGGGTGGCTCTGGGACAGTTGTTAGGTGGGTGTGGGATAGGCTTCCCTGATTAAATGTGTTTTCAGGAATCCCCTAAAGGTGGACAGGGTAGGGGCTGATCGGACATACTGGGGCAGGGAGTTCCAGAGGAAGGGAGATGCTCTAGAGATGTCCTGAAGGCGAGCATGGGAGGAGGTAACAAGGGAGCTAGAGAGCAGGAGGTCCTGGGAGGAGCGGAGGGGACAATTTGGACGGTATCTGCAGATGAGGTTGGCGATGTAGATGGGGGCGATGTTGTGAATGGCCTTGTATGTTATGGTTAGCATTTTGAATTTGAGAGGAAAAGCCAGTGAAGGGATTGTCAGAGAGGAGCAGCAGTCATGGATCGATTAGTGAGGTGTATTAGTCTAGCAGCAGAATTCATAACAGACTGAAGAGGGGATAGCCTGCTTAAGGGTAGGCCATTAAGGAGAGAGTTACAGTAGTCAAGGCGGGAAATAATCAAGGAGTGAATAAGTTATTTTGTGGTGTCATTAGTCAGGAAGGGTCGAATTCTGGAGATATTGCAGAAGGCGGCAGGATTTAGCGATTGGTTATGGAGGCTGAAGGAGAGGTCAGAGTCAAGGATTACACCCAGGACCCTGGCATGTGTGGAGGGACCAATGGTTGTGTTGTTGATATTAATGGTGAAGTCACGGGGGGGGACCATAAAGGAGGAAATATAACAAGCTCAGTTTTAGAAAGATTGAGTTTAAGGGAGTGGTGTGACATCCATATCGATATGTCATTCAGTAAGTTTGAGATCCGTGAGGAGATCGAGGGGGTGAGTTGAGGAGTGGAGAGATAGATCTGGGTGTCGCTGGCATAGAGGTGGTATTGGAAGCCATGGGAGGTTATCAACTGGCACAGGGAAGAGGTATAGAGTGAGATTAGGAGAGGCCTAAGGACGGAGCTTTGGAGTACCCCAACAGAAAGAGGAAGGGGAGTGGAGGAGATGTAGTTGTAAGTTACACTGAAAGTGCGCTGAGATAGGTAGGAGGAGAACCAGGATAAAGCAGAATGTTATATAATTAGTTATATAATTAATTAGTACCTTTAGCGCGGGGGATTGATTTTTTACATTTTAGGTTAGTGATGTAGCTGGGGGCAGAGTTATGAATGGCTTTGTAAATTATTGTTAGTACTTTGAATTTTATTCATTGGGTGAGTGGAAGCCAGTGGAGGGATTGGCAGAGAGGGGTGGAGGACCCTGAACCAGGCATGTACTGGCCATCAGGACTACCGGGAGTTTCCCGGTGGGCCGATGGCTCAGTGGGCCGGTTTGAGTGACAGCCTGTCAAAATAATGGCTGTGCGGGCCGCTGAGCACTGCTGTACTGCAGGGGGGGACTGACCTATCGGCACTGTGGGGCCCCATGACAGCTGCAACACTAGCACTGGAAGCGGCTGCAATAGGACCTCCCACAGCGCGCTGTTCCCCTCGTTCCCTCCCATCCACCCCAGGTGCTTGTACATGACATCATCTGGGACGAATGAGAAGAGCAAGGGGGCCAGCAGAGAGCAGCGCGCCATGAGAGGTCTTATTGCAGGCATCAGGTGAGGCTGTGTACTATCACCATCACTAGGGAGGGGGGAGAAGAGGCAGCCAGTACAGATGTAGGGGGACCGGGCCCCAACAGGATCGCAGGAGGCCCCATGATACTCTCCTGTTTCCCCCCCCCCCCCACGCTGTCCCCCTCTGTCCTCCACCCATCACGCTGTCACCCTCTGTCCTACACCCCCACGCTGTCCCTATCTGTCCTACACCCCCCCCCACCGTGTACTCCCTCCCCTACGCTGTCCCCCTCTGTCCTCCACCCCCCATGCTGTCCCCCTTTGTGTCGTCCACCCCATCATTGTCCCCCTCTGTCCTCCACCCCCCTGTATCCTCCACCCCCCCACAGTGTCCCCCTGTTTGTTATGCCACAGTTAATGCACGACAGGAAATATTTCTCCATTGGAAAGCTTCTACCCCACCGTTGGTCTCCACCTGGCGCACAGTGTTGAATTCTGTTCTCCCGCTATATAAGCTCACTTATATTAATAGAAACTGCCCAAGAAAGTTTGAAAAAATATGGTCAGATTGGATAGATGCCTGCTCTATAGGAGATGCTAGCTCTCCCATAGATGGGATAATGAGCCATGAAATAACTTTTCCTTGTTGACTGTGCTCTTTATACCCAACTTTCTGGGCTTTGTTGAGTTTCTCCTCCTTCCTTGCCTTCTTTACCTCCTTCGCTTCCTTGCCCCCACCCCCTTCCTCCCTTCTTGTTCTTTCCCTTGCCTTTCTTATCCCCTGTAATATAGCCCTCTTTTCTTATTTTCCTTTCAATCAGCACAGTGTGTTTCATTAAGTTATATATCCAGTCTATAATTTGTTGAGCTGAGTAATCATCAGACTTCTTGGCTTGCTTTGTACTATGTTATTAACCTGTACTTTTCATTGTATGAATCTAAAGCAGGGGTCTCAAACTGGCGGCCCTCCAGCTGTTGCAAAACTACAAGTCCCAGCATGCCTCTGCCTGTGGGAGTCATGCTTGTAATGTCTCATGGGCTGTCAGCCTTGCAATGCCTCATGGGACTTGTAGTTTTGCAACAGCTGGAGGGCCGCCAGTTTGAGAGCCCTGATCTAAAGTCTTTGTGTTATGTACACTGCTTGACCTTTTCTATTCTGAATAAACTCTTCATGTTAAAAAATTAAATTAAAAGAGAAAAAGGTTTGAAATATATTACTCTGTATGTAATGCATCTATATATTATGAGTTTCACTTTTTGAATTGAATTACTGAAATAAATTACCTTTTTGATGATATTACATTTTTTTAGAATGCACCTGTATGTAGCATGCATTCATTAAAAAAATATGTCAGAGCTTCCAGACAGGTGTGCCAACCTACTAGACTGTAATTTACTTACACGATACCCCAAATTTACTGGCATAGCCAAGTTTTTACTGGTATTTCCAAAAGTTATAAAATTACAGTTTTAAGTGCAAACTTCAGTATTTAGGCTACAAACAAGTGCAATATGCAATTAGAAATGTGATTTAAGGTAGATATTAAGGCAAAAAACATATTTCTTATTTTATTTTCAATATAGTAAGTAGCTCAGGGACAGGATGACAAGACATTAGAATGGGCAGACACACACACACACGAGATTGACTATCATAGTGACACTGACAGCAGTGTGCAGCAGCACAGATGATGATGACACCTCAACGACACGACACGTCCCCGTCCAGTGACTGAAGAAGGGTAGCTCTGGGTAAATTGATTGAGAGCATAGAGGTGGCATGCTCGAAGAGAACAAAGTATACTTGCGCAAGTCTTTCTGCGGCCACCGCCCTCACATCTTTTATAAGCTAATTTAAACCAGGGTTGCCACTGCTTTTCCTGGATATCTTGGTTGGCAGGTAAATGTAAAAACAATTATAGCGGAAGGTTTGATCAAGACAAAGTAATATTATTTACTATAGCATGGGAAGGACACATGAATGTGAGTGATACAATTACTGCCGCCCCAAATGGGTCACGATATGGAAAAGTCTCCCCCAGTGGGGTTTTTCTGCAGCGAAATTACAATCATTAAAAATTGGTTTTAGAAAAGTATTTTATTGAAAATACAATGCTCAATAAAATACTTTTCTAAAACCAATTTTTAATGATTGTAATTTCGCTGCAGAAAAACCCACTGGGGGAGCTTTTTCCATATTGTAATATTATTTACTATTACTAAATCCTAGAACAACACTGTATATAGGGGTTGATTTACTAAAACTGGAGTGTGAAATCTTGTGCAGCTGTACATGGTAGCCAATCAGCTTATAACTTCAACTTGTTCAATTAAGCTTTGACAATAAAACCTGGAAGCAGATTGGTTTCTCTGAAGAGCTGCACCTGATTTTGTACTCTCCAGTTTTAGTAAATCAACATCATAGTCTCTTCATATTAGCTGTGTACAAATGTTTTGCAGTAGTCGTCCTATAATATTGCATGGAATTGTCCAAATGCCGCGTACACACGAGCGGGTTTTCCATCGGAAAAATATTGGATGTTTTTTCCGACGGAATTCCACTCAAGCTTGGCTTGCATACACACGGTCACACAAAAGTTTGCTGTGACATACAACACTGCGACGAGCCGAGTAAAATGAAGTTCAATGCTTCCGAGCATGCCTCGAATTGTTTCCGAACATGCGTAGGAATTTTGCGCATCGGAATTGCTACAGACGATCTGAATTTCCAATCGGAAATTTTTCCGACTGAAAAATTGAGAACCTGCTCTCAATCTTTTGCTGGTGGGAATGTGTGTTTGTACTTTGGACTTTTGTCCGATGGACTTGTATACACACGATTGGAAAATCCGACAACAAACATTTATTGGCGGAAAATTTGAGAGCATGCTAGCCAACATTTGTTGGCGGAAAGTCCGACAACAAATGTTCGACTGTGCATACACACGGTCGCATTTTCCGACCAAAAGATCTCATCTATCTTTTGCTGGCCGAATTTCCGATCGCGTGTACGCGGCATTCCAAATGAGAATTGACAGCCAGCTTTCTGTTGCGACTTTCTTGGTAAATGAATAGTCAGCTGATAACGTTAAAGTTAAATGAATCAGGTATGAGAAGTCTGTAGATAGTCACAGTGCTGCTCGGTATGTAATTAGTTTTCTTTATCATTTTTGAAAGAAAAAAAGTAGAGTAAAAAAATTTCAGTTAGAAGTTAAATAGACACTGATTGATTAAAATAAACAGCATTTTATGTGCTTCAAACTGGTAAATTATTCAATTTTCTTTTCTTCATTTTTAACTACTGACAGTTTTCAGTTCTTTAAAGAGATCACGGAATCATTCACCTTGTCCGCTGCCATCAAAGAAAATCACAATTTTATTTTACTACAACATGAAATACTTACTACGACTAATTTAAGTAAAAGATCGGTGTGCAGGGCTGTGGGCGAGCCAGTGCTGAGATTTTGGTGATGTAGGTTCTTGGTGCAGGGATTCAGCATGGGCACATACCGTATGAGTATTCAGATTACTTATAATTATTAAAATATAGAAATTACTGTATATGGTGCCAACAGTTTGCACAGCATTTTACAATATAAAGGGGGACAGTACAGTTACAATACAATTCAATACAGAATGGTTAGGAGGGTCCTACTCGTGAGGGCTGAAAATCTAGTAAAGAAGGGCAAGTGGCACAAAAGGTATTGACTGTAATGCCCCGTACACACTATCGGATTTTCTGACAACAACAAATGTTGGATGTGAGCTTGTTGGCGGAAAGTCCAACTGTGTGTATGCTCCGTCGAACATTTGTTGTCGGACTTTCCGCCAACAAATGTTAGCTAGCATGCTCTCAAATTTTCCGCCAATAAATGTTTTTTGTCGGATTTTCCAATCGTGTGTATACAAGTCCATCGGACAAAAGTCCAAAGTACAAACACACATGCTCGGAATCACGCATCACTATTGAACTTCCTTTTTATCGGCTTGCCGTACGTCTTGTACGTCACTACTTTCGTAATTGTTGGCCAACATTTGTGTGACTGTGTGTATGTAAGACAAGTTTGAGCCAACAACCGTCGAACAAAAATCCAAGGTTTTGTTGTCGGAAAGTCCGATCGTGTGTACAGGACATTAGAGGGATGAGCTGATGGAATAATTCAAATTTCAGTTTTTAGGTAGAAGTTGGATAGGCTTTTCTGAGGAGATGAGTTTTCAGGGTTCAGCTAAAGGTGGAAGATATAGATGGTTAAGGGGGTTAGGTTTATATTAGGTTAAGCTTACAAAGGCTCATGGAAACATTGTTAATTCAAGTCATAACTGTCCATCTTTCTTTTAGTTTTGGATGGTCTTGGCATGTGTAACATCTGCCAAGTTTTCATAGTGGTCTGTGACTCCATTTAACAAACTTCGGATCGCTTCCTGTCCCTTTGACAGTGGGACAAGAAATGAGGGGAGCGGTTGTCAAAGGGACACAAGAATCCAGCCATCAATGATAAGGCAGGATAATGCAGGAGGATTGGTAAAACCAGCAAAAAGTCTGCTAAAACCCAAACAGAGCACCAAGCATCACTGAAGTCTATGGATGCTGAATTTTTAATTAATACATTTTTCTGGCCCTTTTCAAGGCAAATTAACTGGGCATCACAATGGGGGCAAGTATCAATGCAAAAAAAAATATTCATTGGGGAGAGGGTCCAATGGGAAAATAAATTAAAATAAACTCCAAGTACAGAGAGAAAACTAGTATTTTGTTGTACTGACAGTACCCAATTATTAGAAATATAACATTGGACTTGAAATACCTTTAAGAAGGAGTTAGCCATATTGAGATCTAAGGTAGGGTTGGCTAATAAGGGCCAGGAGGGTTGTGGGGGGAAAGAAAGGGGAGGCAGGAATAGAGGGGAAGTGAAGGGTGAGGGAAAAAGCCAGAGGGTCACTCTTCAGGGAGTTAGTACCACTTAAGTTCCACGGGCAAAGAAATTACTATCAGAGGCAGTGGCGGCTGGTGCTCAATAATTTGGGGGAGCGGCAAACCAACACCACCCTCCCTCGGCAAGAGATTTGGGGGGAGGGGCCATTTCCCCCCGCGGGAGATGGACATGAAGGCAGGAACACCCCCCCTACAGGAGACAGACGGACAGGAAGGCAGGAGGCCTCCTTACCTTAGGAGGCAGATGTCCTGCCCGGGATGACACTCTGATCACCCCTCCTCCCTCCCCTGTCGGAGCCGGGGAGTGCTGGATGTGGCTGAGCCGCTGTGGGCAAGCCATCCCTGGAGACAGTGGCAGCTGGTGGGTCGGTGCTCTGTGCCCCGAGCCCACCCTTTTTTAAAGCCTATTAGAGCCTCAGGCTCCAATAACGTGCTTCAAAAAAAAAAAACCCATTGGAATCCATGCGTCTGGCACCCCGCATGTAGAGTAGGGGGATGGACGCATGGAAAGGGGGGGGCGGCGCCCCTGTGCCCCTAATGGATGGGCCGCCACTTAGAGGTTTGGCTGGGGCCGGTTCAGAGTGAAACAGGGCCTGTAAACATCCATTCAGGGCTGCTGTTAGAAATTATGGGGCCCCATATGGCCTTCTTGGCAAAACCCCCCAACCTCGCCTACACCACCTCCCAAGGTGCTGCAGAGCAGCGGCACTGAATTTATCCGCCTATGCCCCATAAAAAAAACATATTTTCTCCTCTGCTTCCACCTCCTGGGCCCCGCTGTAGCCGTGATGGGGTCCAGGAAAATGTAATTTAAGCCCTGGTGAGCAAGTAGGATTGGGGGGTGGTCTAGTAAAATCAATTTATTAATTTAGGCAGAAATGAACAATAAAGCTGCCCCCGGCCCCCTTGTTTAGCTGATAAAGCCTGGGCCCAGTACAACAGGACCAGTTGTACTGCCTTATCAGCGGCTCTGCATCCGTTAGTGCAGGTGAAGTATCTCCAGGGCCTCCACCTCTCCCTAACGCTTTTCCTCAATTTTATTAGGGGTGGCAGTCAGTTCCTCCATTGTGTTTCTATTAAAGCAACACAGGGGTTGATTTACTAAAACCGGAGAGTGCAAAATCTGGCGCAGCTGGGCACGGTAGCCAATCAGCTTCTAACTTCAGCTTGTTCAGTTAAGCTTTGACAAAAAAAATAAAAAATTAAAGCTGATTTCTATGCAGAGCTACACCAGATTTTTCACTCTCCAGTTTTAGTAAATCAAGCCCACTGTCACTAAACTAAAATGTTGAAAAAAAAGATTTCCCTATTATAAAACCTGCTGAAACCAATCTTCCATAACTACAGGTTCCGTAGAATAGTCTACATCTGATACACTTTCAGATCACTGGCAACTGTGTTTGCTTCCGCTGGACCCTATGTCACTACCAGACACAGTAGCGATGTAGAGGACAGCAGAAGGAACCACAGGGAGACCAAAAATCCAACAAAATCAGAAGTTGTGGATTTGTCAGACACCATAGCTCTTGAAGAGAGTGAAGATCAGCAGTGCAGACAGCCGCATGGATCCAGGGCTGGTTGAAGGATTTTTGACACCCTAGGCAAATCCTAATTTTGTCGCCCCGCCTTGGTTCCACCCCTGACTCCACCCCCTTTGCCCCGCTCATGTATACCCCAAATTTTTAATGAAGCGCCCTTCAAATGCAGCCTCACCAGAGCCCATCAAATGCAGCCTCACCAGCGCCCATCAATGTAGCCTACCAGCGCCCATCAATGCAGCCTACCAGTGCCCATCAATGAATGTTTGCTTGCTTCCAATCATTCAGGAGTCGGGACACAGACACAGTCCTCTGCTGCCGCTGCGCCTCTGACACTGTTCAAACAGAGCGGAGACTGCCTGCTGATGCTGAGACTTAGTTGCTTGCTGCAGAGAGAAGAGAGTAGGAAAACCAGTGGCTGGGTGCCCTAGGCAGCAGTTTGCCCAGTGATAGCACTGGCCCTGTATGGATGGGTATAATATCAAATTTTCAACTTTTTTTTTAGGTAGCGACAGTGTCACTTTGAGAACTGGAGTTGCTTCCTCCTAGACACCAATCAAATTCAACATAGCATAAAACAAAGTTTAGTGAAGCAAATTCTGCTAGGTCAAACACATTTTTACACTACTTTTTTGTAAAATAATTAAAATACTTTTGGATATTAAAAAACTTTTAATCTCTTATTTGTCCACCACAGCCATAGTAGCCATCTTTATCCTATTTGGATGCCTCTTCTCTTAGTAGCGTCCAAATTGTAAAAAATCCTTTTATAACCAATCAAATTCAACCCTACCATCTGATTGGTGGGTACAGGGAAATAACTAGCAGTGAATAGGGAAATAAGAACATGTTGATATATCAGCCTTCTTGTGGTTTCCAATATGTGGGGATTGCAATGTACTGGGATTTGCTCTTATTTAGTGTTTTCTTTCGTCATTACTGATTATTATAGCAGGATGACTGTGAATGAGAAATAGGAAATTGCATGTACAAATTACTACAGTAAATGTATTCCAATTACAACAGCTTAACCCAAGTCTCCGGAGGGTATTTCGCGCACCGATGCTTTTCACCAAAGACATATTTTCTGTCCAAATGAAATTCTGTAAAATGAATGGGGGATGTGAATTTGTAACCAAGACACATTTACTACTCTTGAACCATGTGGATAGACATTACACATGTATGGTATGTCTTTATTTTCAAAATCTAGCAACTTGTCAGCTATAACTTGGGTTTTGACTATGGAATCGTTATTTGTTTTTTATGCATCCAGTAATAGCTTGCCAATTTCTTATGTCTTTCATGACACAAGCATATTCATTTAGTATTTACTATAATCACACAATGTTTACAGAGATATGCACAACCAAGACAGGGACAGGAAGTGATAAGAAATTTCACCAATGGAAACAGAGCCACAGCAAGATAAAATACCTTTTTCTTTTCAGTAGAGTAGAGAAGAGTTAGAACCTCTGTCAGATTGTTATTGCTGTGTTGTACCTTTTCCGTTGCATTCCCCTGATTTCCTGCACAGGGAAAAATTTGTAAAATAAGGCCAAAGACAGTAACCAACAACCATAGCTTAGTAACATACACTAAAAATGTGTATCATTGGCAGAGCCAAACACAGTTTCTATCTCTTAGACCCTTTGAAAGTACCCTTGTGCTCACAGCTGGCAGTCTTTTCTTTATGTAACCACCCTCCCCATTATTTCGTTTTTCGAGAGGTAGACAGTCTAATCTGATCCATAGTTTACTCATTTGATTTTGAGCTAAACTCTGTATTGCTATTGTTCCTCCCTGCTGCCAAAAGCGGTCACTGGTACCTCTGGCAATAGAGTGTAATGTCACAATAATAATGAGATATGAATATGTATGTTCTGTCAAGCTAACCAGTGGGTTGCTAGAGGTATTGATTGCCACTGATACATTCTGTGGGAGAGCATAAATATTTGGGGTGGACCTTGTGAGCTCTCTCTTCCCTCAGACTGCAGTCTGGGGAGGGTTTGTTGTATGCAGCTGTGTGGCTAAGCCTGGGACCTAGGGGGAATCTGCAATGTGCTTGGTGCAAATGTCTGGAAGTAGAAGAAATCTAGGTACTTGTCCAGCGTGGTCCTGCTTCTGATAGCCCTGGGGTCAGGGAGCCTCACAGAAGAAATTAATTTGGAAAGAGGAGAAATGATGCCTGGGATGGAGTACCAGAGGCGACCCTGCCACTGGAGGTCCTCAGGACAAGGAACTTAAAAAGAGGCTGGGAAACCATCATGAGGATCACTGGGACTGCTGCTGTTAGACCCCTTTCACACAAGGGCATTTTGCAGGTGCTATGGCGTTAGAAATAGCGCTTGCAATCTGCCCTCAAACTGCTGCTCCATTGTCTCCAGTGTGAAAGCCCATTGTCTCCAGTGTGTTTACCGCTCCTCCACCGCTGCTCCCCATTGAAATCAATGGGGCAGCACTGCAATACCGCCTGCAAAACGGCATATTGCGGGCGGTTTTAACCCTTTCTCGGCCTCTAGTGGGGGGGGGGGTAAAAGCACCACGCTAGAGGCCGAAATGCACCGCAAATCCGATGGTAAAACGGCGCTAAAAATAGCTAGCGAGAGATATTACTGCTTTTGGATAAGGTTGTTTATTTCAGCTTAAAGGCCATTTCCGTTATACTGAGGTCTGTGAGCCTGCAGATTAGTAAGGTTGTACTGAATCCCCAACCCTTTAGCCCATGTGTTACTGTAAGGAGTAAAATCTATAAAAAGTCCTTAAAGTGACTGGTAACAAACTGTTACACATTCTCCACCTTTCAGCCTTGGAAAATGCTTGCTCATCTGGTCTCTGGGGTACCCCACATGCCTCTGAGGGTCAGAGAGGTGCTAAATGTATAATCTTAAAGTGGTTGTAAACCCTGACAACACATTTTTTGCTACAGGTAAGCCTAAAATGAGGCTTACCTGTAGCTACCCTGGATATGTCCTAAACCTGAATGATTTAGGAGATATCCCCTGTATTTGCATATACTGACGTCATCAGCGCATGCACACTGAAGCAAACTGAAGCAATGGCATGTACAGTGGTGTGAAAAAGTGTTTGCCCCCTTTGTTTTTTTCTTCAGCCATTCGGTGGTGGACTTGCTGGTGTGATTAGGATCATTGTCCTGCTGCAGAACCCAAGTTCGTTTCAGCTTGAGTACACGAACAGATGGTCGGACATTCTCCTTCAGGATCTCTTGGTAGACAGCAGAATTCATAGTTCCTTTTATCACGGCAAGTCTTCCAGGTCCTGAAGCAGCAAAACAGCCCCAGACCATCACACTACCACCACCATATTTTACTGTTGGTATAATGTTCTTTTTTCTGAAATGCAGTGTTCCTTCTACGCCAGATATACTTGGACACACACCTTCCAAAGAGTTCCACTTTTGTCTCATCGGTCCACAGAATGTTGTCCCAAAAGTCTTGGGGATCATCAAGATGTGTTGTGGAGAAATTGAGACGAGCTTTGATGTTCTTTTTGCTCAGCGGTGGTTTTCTCCTTGGAACTCGCCATGCAGGCCATTTTTGCCCAGTCATCTTCTGTGCCATTGCTTCAGTTAGACTGTGCCGTTACCGGCGCAGTCATCACGGCTTGCGGTACCCGGAAGTAATTCCGGGAGCGATGTCGCCGGCTGGAACGGTGAACGAGGACCGCTGCGGGGGCTTCGATCTAAGGTAAGTAATACATAATGGGCTAGTATGCTATGCACACTATGACTTTGTCTTGCAGGTTTTTCTTTTTTTTGGGGGGGTTTACAACCCTGCTGAAATTTGTTTGTAAACTGACTCTTCCAGGAGTGTCGATCGCCTGGTTTCCTGTTACACTCAATGGTTTCTCTCTCCAATCACATCTACATCACTTCTGAACATAGTAGTGACATGGACATGGTGGTCAGTGGGAGGAGGTTTCACTTAGAACTTCAGGAGACCATGTTTTTTTTTTTTTTGCCATGCATTACCATTTACCACTCTTAGTAATGCACAGCATTTTGTGCGTTGCGTTTTGGGGCCATTCACACAAGTTTTGTTTTTCATACATTGCCATGCGCTGGCTGCCTATTTAAAATGAACATGCAACATGTGTTACTGTGTGTGAGAAGTAAAGCACTGCAATGGACGGGAGTGCTGTGAAGTCATCCTTAAAGCCTAATGTTCGTGTTTGAATGGAGTATCATTCCCGCAGTTGGAATAACTGGCCTTATAATCTATGCAATCAGACTAAACGTTCCCCCATTATATTAGATCTACAGATTCCATTATTTTTTGCGGCTGCGAGTATAACAAAGAATTATAACTTGGAATTGAATCTATCGCAGGCATTTATGTGTGCCTACATACTAATTATCCATTTGTGCTCATACATGGAAATTCTAGTAGTATATATTTATTAGACTCAGCTAGAGTAGATACGGTTCCTGTAATATAAACCCCTGCCTGTCAGTTTCTTTTTATGTCCTGTATGAGGCCCCAGTAGGGTGGAGGCATCATAGGAGTTAAATCCAACCATCTTTTCATGTTCAGAATTGTGTGTTTCCCTAGCAAGAACAAAGGATCAAGGCAAGAGGCTTCTTTCTATGATAGCGCAGAGCATTCTCTATTCACAGATAGACCCCAGGAAAGAATGCAAATATATAATAAGTTTTAGGTTGCTGTGGAAACAGTCAAATCTCAAATAAAAGTAACAAATGGCTGGTAAAGCAAGCATGTGTGTGTGTGCGTAATGCGGTCAGGTCCTACGCTAAAATGTTCCAGTTAGGTTATTTACCATCATTTTTTGCACATTTTTCGTTGGCTTTCATATTATTTATTTTTACAGGTTTGTTTAAATAACTTTAGTTAAAAAGAAGGGATATCAGTAAGGGACATACTGCATTGATTACCCATAAATCCAACAAATTTGTGTCCTAAATTTTAGTTAACGAGAACCTGTGGGAATGTTTAGGGATGGTAAGGTGGCTTCTTTTCTGGGTAACAAGCAGTGCTTGAATGCATTTTGAACTTATTTAAAACAAGCAAGGAACCTAACGCCCAAATCTAGGTAAAAATGAAAATAACGGTACCCTAGCAACCTGTAAAACAAAAAAACAACTCTGTCTGCAGTACTCACCTCCTCTCTGGCACTGTCCTTTGCAGTAATTCGTTTCAGCCACTAGATGTCCTCAGTCTTGTGGGTTGAAGGAGGCAGAATCAAGAAGACTGAGGACATGCGGTGAGTGCAGGGCATCATGGAACTGCCCACTGTGGTGTGTCCTCATGGCACCCTAATCTCACAGTGACCCATAATAAATGCTTAGGGGCCTATGCACAGGCTGGCAAGGTCCAATGAGTTGGATGCCACTGACTAGTGAGGATGCAGGCTGAGGAAAGGTCCATCGAGACCCAAAGTATACTGCACAAATAGGAAGAGATAGCCCGGCCCCCGCACAACTCACCAGGCTTGAGTGGTTATAAGGTAAAAGCAGCCTCAGCTTGATTCATCCAGACCACGACTCCAACATGTTTCGCCCTGCCCCCGGGGCTGAATCACCTAAAATCACAATGTAATAATGCAGTGAGCTGTGCTAACATGATGCATCATTGATGACTGCCAACTGCCAGAGAAGATCCAAAGAGAAAATGAACCTTGCAGGTCCTGTGACCAGCCTGGAAATATCAGAAAAAGATAACTATATAAAATTAAGCATAAAATACAGCTAGGAGAACCTCCATGTGTGGTGGTAGGGGGAGTACTGAGGGCCAGGATGAGGCTCAGTGTTTAGGACATAAAGGCTAATATATATCCATATTTTGGATTGGTTTGTGCACCTGAGGCTGGCCATACATGGTCAAATTTTTGAAAATCCCAAATTGTGTGCGTTTTGTGATCCGATTGATTTCGAAATTTGACCTATCAAGCCTTCAATTTCACCTCCTGTTGCTACAGAAAAGAAATTTCGTGGCTGGGAATCTTCTTTTCTTTCCGGGAATTTTCTTTTCTTGCACATACGCATTTTTGTTTTCGATTACATTTCTCGCACGATTCTACCATCATTGATTAGAAAATCGATTGTTTTTCAAAAAATTTCCAACATGCCAGATTACTCAAATTTGATGGCCGCACGGAAATTGGCTGTTGCTGCAGCCCACTAAAGGTGCGAAAATTCGAACGAAAATCCTAGATAAGATTTTCGAAAGAAAATTCTTTTGAAGTTCGACCCATGTATGGCCTGCCTTAAGGAAAAATTCCCTTCACTTCCTTTCCAAGAGAAGAAACAAGAAGTTAGAGGAAATTACCCAAAGCAATGGGAATTGTTTACACAAGCATTAGCTTTTCACAGAGTGTTTGACAGGCGGTGTGAAGGTGTCGTGTCACCCCCTCACTGTCTGTTTTAACCCCTAAAAGCATGCACCATTGTGCCCCAACCACTTGAATGGGTCACTTGCAGGACATTTACTTGTATGAGTAGCATTCTGCGGGTGGTACTTCCAATAGAACACAACAGCAGGGATGTTATTGCCACATCATGGCCACTGCAGATGTATACCACTGTACAGCTGCCTTTGCAGCTTACTGGTGGCACTTGAGGGGGGCAACAAAAATGTGGTGTAACTGTCTGTTTTTACTGCCCCCCAACTGCAAGTGTAAACAAGTATCTCCACCGCTGTTGTTACTGTTATCAGCACAGGATAGCAACAATTTCACATGGACATTCACTTAGATGGATCATGTTCGACAGGCGGCATTGCTCACTGAACACAACAGCGGTTATTGTTTATGGCATGTCCCAATGCTGAACATCTACTGCTGCATATGTACAGTATGCCCCTGTATGGCTGCCTTTGCAGCTTGGAGGATTGGTTGGGGTGTTAGACAGCTATCTCCAAGATAGGTGCCCTGATTGGAAGATTCACCCTTACTTTTGGATCTGGGTACAAGTTTTGGGGATTTCTCAAACAGGACAAACAGAGGGGTGTATCTACCCAGTGGGGACACAGATAGCAGTAAAAATGTACCAAAGAGTCTAATGCCCCGTACACACGGTCGGAAATTCTGACCACAAAATCAGTTTGATTTTTTCCGACTGATTTTTTCCGACACTGGTGTTGCATACACACGGTCGGACAAAGTTGTCGGAAAATCCGATCATTCTGAACGTGGTGACGTTCGTTGCGTACGACGGGACTACGTAGAGGCTAGTAGCCAATAGCTTTGGTCTTGTAATGTGATCTGAGCATGCGTGGCACTTTGTCCGTCGGAATTCGCTACACACGATCGGAAAAAGTCCAATAGGACTTTGTTGTCGGAAAATTTGAGAGCAGGATCTCAAACTTTTTCCGTCGGAAATTCAGATGGAAAAAGTCCGATGGAGCCCACACACGGTCGGATTTTCCGACAACATGGTCCGGACATTTTCCGTCGGAAAATCCAACCGTGTGTACAGGGCATAACTCTTCCTTATTCCATCCAAAACTGGAATAAAAAAAGTTTTGTCTTCAGATACATTGTAATAATTAATGCCAGATGAGACTTGTGCTCTCCTGGCCTCCTGGCTTTAGTTTTATTTATTTTCAGCCATTTTTATTATACTTCTCAGAAGAAAATGTTAAATCTTAGCAAAATAGAACCTGACATTTCACATTTTATACTTGCTTTAACTCCGTGTGATCTTTTCTAAGTGTTAGAGCTTCTAGTTATCATCTTAAATGGCAGAATTGAACAACACTTAATATGAAACCTATAAAATATGACATACCAAAATGTCTAGGAGCCCTCGATGGCAACTTTTCTCCAAGAAGCTGAAAGGATATCAGTAATGTGGGTTCAGTGCTTGGATTACTAGTTACATTAAAGACACCACAGACAGGATAAAAAAGGAGATATATTTATTGCTTTTGCTTTGGCATGTAAACTCTATGTGCAGGGCCACCATTAGAAATGATGAGGCCTTGTACTGTCTACCTGACACCATGTCTTCACCTCTATCCCAGTCTCCTCATGTTTCCATTTCCCCCTTAGCTGCCTCCAGTTAGCACTGTGTTTGTGCCTGCCTTGCCCCATTATCGCCCACTTTGCCATCTGTTTGTCCCCTTGCCTGGGCTCCATCGTGACCAATCATGGAAATCCTTGCGCTGTGCGGAAGCTATTTCATACATTCGCCCCAGGGCTGCTATAAGAAACCATGGGGCCCTGTACAGCCTCCCTGCTTGAACCAATGGGGCCTGGTATGGTGGGAAATTGCCTGTGGCCCTGTCCGTATGCACCGGTTCCTAACATCTCTTATCTGCTGCAATAGCCAGTTATTTAAATGGCTGACTGCACATCTTAAAAACAGATATTTACCATTTTTTTTACAAAATATATATAGGCACAGATAGCCCATATTTTTTATTTTTTTTTCTAAAGTGCTGAAAACCAAGTTTGTTGAGGTGTGCTGTTGAGAAATCAATAGTGGCATCCCCCGTTTTTTTAGGTAATTTTACATTGCTCACTCTATAGCTCTTTTCTGACGGCAAAGGACAATAAATCACAAATGATAAATGTACTTGTACCACGACATTGTCTCAATCAATTTTCACAGTACAGGCAGTACTTTGGTGGTCTGAGAAATGAATTGGTATAAATTGAATCTTCCTTGAAAAACAGTCCATTTTCTTTTGCAATGTATTGTTTCCAAATGAGTCAGGAGTTCTTGGGAAACATCCCCAAGCATTTTCTTTTTGTTAAATGATGTTTTTGCTATTGAAAAAGGTATATTGCTATTACAATATTATTCAGCTGCTTAGAAACAAAATACAAAATTTAAAGTGGCGTTTCCATCAAAAAAATAAAAAATTGCTTAAAAAAAAAAAATTAAAAATAATAATTGGAAATATATATTTTACTCACCTCTAAATGCCTGTTGCTAGGGGGTCCCTCGTAGTCTGTCACCTTCAGTGCCCGGGCACTGACATCACTTCCCCTCGGGAATGCGCAGTGGGTGCCCAGCTGTGAAGTCACAGTAAGAATGCCGGCGCCGCGAACTGAGCGGGGAACGAGGGGGGGGGGGCTTCGTTCCCCCGCATCACTGGACCCTGGGACAAGTAAGTGTCCGATTATTTAAAGTCAGCAGCTACAGTATTTGTAGCTGCTGACTTTTAATTTTTTTTTTTTTAGGGGGCACCCCACTTTAAGAAATTGCTGAGATATGTTTATTTTAGCCTGTAAAGTTAAAATGATAATAGTCATTATATTGTTGTTTTTTTGTATTATTTACAAAGATTATAAAAAGATATACAGCAAGCAACATGAGTTTCACACACATGGACATTCATAGGCATCTTCTATGGCATTTGCTGCATGCAAATCTTCAGCTAGTAGAAAGAGCCGAGAAAAAGGAAGTTCAACAGCCAGTGCGGCTCTTTCTGCTTGATTCCGAGCATGTGTGAACTTTTGTGCGTCAGACTTGAGTACACACGATCGGAAATTCCGACAACAACGTTTTGTTGGCAGAAAATGTGAGAACCTGCTATCAGACCAGGACAAACAATCACTGCTCCCCTGATTTACAGAAGAAGCTAAAAGATGAATTCACCTAGAATTCTATGCTAGGAGGGTGCTGCATACTGTAGACAAATAAAAGAACAATGGAAGTAAAGAAGCATTTTACTTAATAGAACATGGTATACATGTGTTCAACAAGTGATAATTAGGGTGACATAAAGAGGGTAAATACCTTATACAGCCCACTTTCTCTTTCTTTTCTGGTCATTAGCCTAGGCTTATGACAGCATGCACAGCTCTCTCTCTCTCACTCTCATAAGAGTTTGCCAGGAAGGGAGGGGGGATGAGTCATAAGGGGGCCAATGAGAGATATATAAAATAATATGCAAAGCGGTTGGGAGGAAGCTTCAGGATGGCAATTTATTGTATTTATTACAGAGTTCAGAGGGTGTTGATAAATGGTCAGAGGTGGGTAGTGGGGTCCCCCAGGGTTCTGTACTGGGACCAATCCTATTTATTTTGTTCATAAGTGACTTGGAGGATGGGGTAAACAGTTCAATGTCTGTATTTGTGGAGGATACTAAGCTAAGCAGGGCAATAACTTCTCCGCAGGATGTGGAAACCTTGCAAAAAGATCTGAACAAATGAATGGGGTGGGCAACTACATGGCAAATGTTCAATGTAGAAAAATATAAAATAATGCATTTGAGTGGCAAAAATATGAACGTAATCTATACACTGGGGGGAGAACCTCTGGGGGAATTTAGGATGGAAAAAGACCTGGGGGTCCTAGTAGATGATAGGCTCAGTAATGGCATGCAATGCCAAGCTGCTGCTAACAAAGCAAACAGAATATTGGCATGCATTAAAAAGGGGATCAATTCCAAAGATAAGACGATCATTTTCCCGCTCTATGAGAGTCTGGTCCGGCCGCACCTAGAGTATGCTGTCCAGTTCTGGGCACCAGTCCTCAGGAAGGATGTACTGGAAATGGAGCGAGTACAAAGAAGGGCAACAAAGCTAATAAAGGGTCTGGAGGATATTAGTTATGAGGAAAGGTTGCGAGCACTGAACTTATTCTCTCTGGAGAAGAGACGCTTGAAAGGGGATATGATTTAAATTTATAAATACCGTACTGGTGACCCCCACATTAGGGAGAATTGCTATTGCCCCTCAAATTAGAAGAAAAGAGGTTTAACCGCATGTACATATACATCGGCAGAATGGCACGGCTGGGCAAATGGGCGTACAGGTACTTCCCTTTGAATTTGCCGCCGCGCGCAACCCTGCCGCAAGCTCTGTGAGTAGGATCGCGGGTCCCGTGGACTCGATGTCCGCGGGGATACCCGTGAACGTCTCAAGGAGCTGAAGAACGGGGAGATGCTAATGTAAACAAGCATCTCCCCGTTCTGCCTAGTGACACTGTCACTGATCATAGCTCCCTGTGATCGGGAGCGTGATCAGTGATGTGTCACACGTAGCCACGCCCCCTAACAGTTAGAATCACTCCCTAGGACACACTTAACCCCTTCCTAGCCAGCTAGTGGTTAACCCCTTCACTGCCAGTAGTATTTTTACAGTGATTTTATAGCACTGATCGCTGTAAAAATGACAATGGTCCCAAAAATGTGTCAAAATTGTCCGATGTGTCCGCCATAATGTCGCAGTCACAATAAAAATCACAGATTACCGCCATTACTAGTAAAAAAAATTATTAATAAAAATGCCATAAAACGAACCCTTATTTTGTAGACGCTAAAACTTTTTCGCAAACCAATCAATAAACGCATATTGCAATTATTTTTACCAAAAATATGTAGAAGAATACGTATCGGCCTTAACTGAGGGAAAAATTTGTTTTCTTTAATATTTTTTGGGGATATTTATTATAGCAAAAAGTAAAAAAATAATGTGTTTTTTTTCAAAATTGTCGCTCTTTTTTGTTTATAGCGCAAAAAATTTAAACCGCAGAGGTGATCAAATACCACCAAAAGAAAGCTCTATTTGTGGGGAAAAAAAAGGACGTCAATTTTGTCTGGCAGCCACGTCGCACGACCGTGCAATTGTCAGTTAAAGCGACGCAGCGCCGAATCGCAAAATGTGCTGTGGTCTTTGGCTAGCCAAATGGTCCGGGGGTTAAGTGGTTAACCTTAAACTACATAGAGGGTTCTTTGCTGTAAGAGCAGCAAGGATGTGGAATTCCCTTCCACAGGTGGTGGTCTCGGCGGGGAGCATTGATAGTTTCAAAAAACTATTAGATAAGCACCTGAACGACCGAAACATACAGGGATATACAATGTAATACTGACATATAATCACACACATAGGTTGGACTTGATGGACTTGTGTCTTTATTCAACCTCACCTACTATGTAACTATGTGAGCAGACTGCAGTTCCTCTTGAAAGCAAACCTGGCTTTGTCATACTTTGGTTTGAAACTTAACTCCAGGCAGATATTAAAGACATAAAGTATGCAACTCTGTATTCAATAAAGAATATATTACCCCAATTTAATATTCCTAATATGCGTCTATCGTACCATGTACTTGTGTTAAAAAAGTATCCTGTTCTCTTTGTTGTATCCTGTTCTCTTGTGCCTCATTGATTCCTATAGTGCTGTATTTAGACAAAAACTATACACTATACAAAACTATACGCTGTGCCATCTAAATGCACCTGTGCCCGTGTAAATGAGCCCAAAATGTCATCATTGTGCTGCTTCTCCTTCACTGTCCTATCACAGGCTGGAGACAGGTCCATGCCAGCCTTGGCTCAGAGGAAGTGGGCTGAATGATGCTCTCTGTATTTCAACTTTGAACACATAGTACATCTAGTGGTGGAAAAAAGTACTGCTTGAGACAGCTGCAGAACAACAGTAAAGCCCCATACACACGGTAGGATTTTCCGATGGATTCTGTCCTATCAGACAATGTTGTCGGAAAATCAGACCGTGTGTAGGCACCGTCGGACAGTTTCCATCAGATTGTCTGACGGACAAAGTCCCATCTCCTGCTGGATAGATTTTTTGACAACAAAGTCCGATCACACCAAATCCGATCGTGTGTAGCGAATTCCGACCGGACAAAGTGCTACGCATGCTCAGATCACATTACAAGACCCAAGCTATTGGCTACTAGCCTCTACGTAGTCCCGTCGTAGGCAACAAACGTCACCACGTTCAGAATGATCGGATTTTCCGACAACTTTGTCCGACCGTGTGTACGCAAAACCAACATCGGACAAAGTATGACGGACATGGTCTGACGGACCTGGTCCTCGGATAATCCGCGCGTGTGTATGGGGCTTTAGTATTGAAGTGCAAGGTTCTTTTATTTTATCTTTTTTTATAGGCTTTAGGCTAATAGGGGAATCAGATTTTCCTGGAAATACCTTTTCTAAAGCACAAAATGATTGTCACATTTGTATAAGAACTTACTGAAATGAAAATACTTAATTTGGGGAAAAAAAACAGCCCTGCCATCCAGCTTGCAGAGCAGCTGGAGACCCCTGCAGTTCAGGCGTTGCTCATCCTTACCAGACTGACATCAACTTAGGCCACGAAAATTGCTCACCACTGAGCTGATTGGAAGGCAGCCTTTGCTTGTCCATCAACTGATCTACAGGGGGTTACAAAACACAGCTTAGGCTATATGCGTTGGGACTAGATGGGGTTGTCGTACAAATACAGGGTTTTGCCGGAGGACCCCTTTAATTACCGTAACGTGAAATCCTCTGTTTGTGTTTTTTTTCTTTAATTTGTAATAAGTTATTTTCTGTTGACTTATCTTCTCCCCTTTTCAGAATATTTGGGTTTAAATACTGTATTTAGAGTTTCAGTGACTGTGTGGGTGGACAGCATGTATGCCACTTATTATAGGCTTGAAGTAACTATGATTGAGTGGTACTTGTGGATGAAAGCATTTACGAGCCAGCTGGGTTTTCCAAATTATTACTGTCTAAGTTTTGATGTTCCAGGCAGGCCTTTCCGAACACAGTTTTTACAATGTTATGTTGTTACAAAGAGCGAAAGTAATGCTGAACTGTTTGGAGCAAATATAAAACCATAAAAAATATGTGACATTGGAAGAAAGGAAGTACGAAGGAAGTGTAGAAAAATGTAAAATAATGCATTTGGGTGGCAAAAATCTGAATGCAATATACACACTTGGGGGAGAACCTCTGGGGGAATCTAGGATGGAAAAGGACCTGGGGGTCCTAGTAGATGACAGGCTCAGTAATGGCATGCAATGCCAAGCTGCTGCTAATAAAGCAAACAGAATATTGGCATGCATTAATAAGGGGATCAACTCCAGAGATAAAACGATAATTCTCCCACTCTACAAGACTCTGGTCCGCCCGCACCTAGAGTATGCTGTCTAGTTCTGGGCACCAGTCCTCAGGAAGGATGCACTGGAAATGGAGGGAGTACAAAGAAGAGCAACAAAGCTAATAAAGGGTCTGGAGGATATTAGTAATGAGGAAAGGTTGCGAGCACTGAACTTATTCTCTCTGGAGAAGAGATGCTTGAGAGGGGATATGATTTCAATTTACAAATACCGTACTGGTGAATCCACAGGGATAAAACTTTTTCGCAAAAGGGAGTATAACAAGACTCGTGGCCACTCATTAAAATTAGAAGAAAATAGGTTTAACCTTAAACTACGTAGAGGGTTGTTTACTGTAAGAGCGGCAAAAATGTGGAATTCCCTTCCACAGGTAGTGGCCTCAGCGGGGGGGCATTGATAGTTTCAAGAAACTATTAGATAAGTACCTGAACAACCGCAACATACAGGGATATACAATGTAATACTGACATATAATCACACACATAGACTTGATAGACTTGTGTCTTTTTTCAACCTCACCTACTATGTAACCTACTATGAATGGAAGGACGTTTTTCGATTTATGGGTGATGGAGATACACATGAAATTGATACTTTATTCAATACTAATAACTATACCAATAGGTGTGGAGGCACTTGCTGGAGTGCTGGAGCTTTGTGCGTTTAGCCCTAGTTTATGGTAAAAACAGGCAGTTGAGTCATGTTTCTACTGCCACCCCAAGCCCCCTCCCAAACTGCAAAGACATGTATACACATGCAAAAGGTATACTACTTGTCATGCTGGGTGGGCAGTACCGCCTTTCTAAACGCAAACCCATTCAGTGAATGGGTTAATGCGAAAACCAATCCTCTGCAATGCAGTGCTATGGTATGGGCCTTTAGGGGTTCAAATTGGTGGTGAGAAGGTGACATCACTCTTCAGAGGGCTAACGCAAATATACAAGCCCTTATGCCCTGTACACACGGTCGGACATTCCGACGACAAAATCCATCAGATTTTTTCTGACGGATTTTGGCCCAAACTTGTCTTGCATACACATGGTTGCACAAAGTTGTCGGAAAATCCGATTGTTCAGAACAAGGTGACGTACAACACATACGACGGGACTATAAAGAGGCCAGTAGCCAATAGCTTTCGTCTCGTAATATATTCTGAGCATACGTAGCACTTTGTGCCTCGGAATTGTCTTCACACGATCGGAATTTAAACGATCGGATTTTGTTGTCGGAAAATTTTAGATCCAGATCTCAAACTTTGTGTGTCGGAATTTCCGACGGAAAAAGTCAGATGGAGCCCACACACGATCGGAATTTCCAACAACACAATCCGATCGCACATTTTCCTTCAGAAAGTCCAACCGTGTGTATAGGGCATTAGAATTGCGCAGGAATTTGGGCATAGATGGGGGGCTGCAGACTGCTGTATGGACCTTTGTGTGCCTTTACGTTGGGCTCATGCACATACATATATTTGCAGGTAAATGGGCGTACAACATAAAATACCCCAGTATTTGTGGCACCCGGGAGCCATGCTGCGTAATTCTGCCCATAGGAATGAATTACAAAATACGCTGTACACAAGAATATGCGTGTAAACACTGATACTTGCAGGCGCAAATGGATGGGTGTATTTTCCTGAACACAAGGTTTGCGCATTCTGGAAAACACGTGCACAAAGTATTTTGCATCTCAGTGTTGCTGATCTTAAGCCTCTTTCAGCTACCTGCTGTCTATATGCACTTTTCAGCTTTAGCAGCACATCGTTTCTCTACATGATGTACTACTAATAATATGGTGGACTATGCCTGTGCAATGTGTATCAGCACAACTCTACCAGCAGCGCACGAGATAAGGTGACAATGTGGGATCACTGTCGTTACCCTTTAAAAAAACAGATGTCCAAACAATATCCTTAATGGCAGGATCAATTTTTTAATGAAAGTTGCATATTTGAAAAGATCAAAAGCAACTTTTAATACAATCTATCACTTTCCTGAATCTCTACAGAAGGACAGATCTGACCTGGAAGTTCGAACTATGTTCAAAAACAGGTGCATGCAGGATGCTGCTCTGCGGGGGGCATCACTATAATCAGTGGCGGACTGACCACTCATTGGGCCCCCGGACAATAGGAGATTTTGGGGCCCCAGGCATTCAGAGATTATGGGGCCACACAGTATACACACACACCGTATACATGTACACACAGTATACACAGACATGTTTCTATTGGCTGAGAAGGTACTGGAGAGGTGGGGCAGCTATAATCTCAGGATTTTTAGACCAAAAGGATGTCGGTAAGGGTAATTTCAGAAACAGATATAAAAAAAAACACAGATTTTTACATACTGTCCCTGGTTTTACTTAGGCTGGCTACCCTGATGGGGCCCTCAGGCAGTGCCCAAGTGGTCGAATGGTCAGTCCGCCACTGTCTATAATAAACAAATTGTTTATCAATCCTACTGCTAGATTATCCTACCACTAGATTATCCTACCAGGTGGCATGGGAAAGGGATCTGGCCATAGCCCCTGAGGTGGAGGACTGGCATAAATGGCGATTCCATAAAGTTATCCTTAATGTTGCCTTGATTGAAGCAGGCTATAAAGTTCACTCCAGATGGTATGTAGTGCCGGAGAGTCTGTCAAAAATGTACCCGCCATCTCAGCCTCCTGCTTCAGGGGTTGTGGATAGATAGGCACACTGATGCTTTGTGTAGTGGATGTGCCCCAAGGTTCGACACTTTTGGATGAGGGTCCATTCATATATTTTCTCAGTCACCATGGTTAATATCACTAAGGATGCAAGTATCACCCTACTAAATAAGCCCATTGAAAATGTCCCGCGACACACCCAGACCTTAATTTACTTTATAGTCCTAGCGGCCATAATCGCTATTGTGACAGCATGGAAAAGCCCTGTTATAGACATAGCATTAATGAAATGTAAACTCACGTAGATCTTGTTGAATTAAAAAATTGTGAGTGTCCTACAAGATAAACAATCCATCTTCGACCAAATATGGCCCCCCTGGCTTGCTTATTTACAGGTCCTGGATGTACAGAACTGACTTTACGGATGGTCAACAGAGTATCCCTGGACGAATTCACCCTTTTTTTTCTTTCTCCTCTTCTTACCTCTTCTTTCGTTAGCCTGATTCTTGCCAGCCTTGGCATCATGTTCTAACAGCCTTCTTTTCTCTTTTCTTACCTAAGTTACTTATGTTTAAATCTGGGGGAATTAAGTCCTTCATATGGGACCGTTATGCTCTTTGGCAATGGGTAGTACTTTAGAAATTATAAGCTAAGGGACAAAGACTTTATCATTTTGTAGACCTATTTACAGCGATTATGCTCTAGTGTGGTCTCGACCTCAAGGTCCTTAAGTTTTTTTCATATTTTGATTAACTGGGCGGTCGTCTGGATGGCTACCTCCCAGTGTTCACAATGTTATTGATGCTCCATATTCAGTTTATAGCCAAGCACTTGTTCTTCATTTTTACATGTGTTTATGTGTTCCTGTGTTTACTTGAGGCCTTATGGAAGACCTAACCTGACTGCCAATGTCTTCTTTTGTCCCCCCCCCCCCCCCCCCCCCCCCCCCCCCCATTTTTGTGCCATTTTTGTTACATGTACAGAGCATGCGAGGATTGTTCGCTACTCTGTCAAGTGATCTTTTACTCTTTGCTCTTCTGAAAACTATTAATAAAAACTATTGAAACAGAAAAGCAACTTTTAAAATTACATTAACATGTAAAGCTTATAGATTGTAGGGATTTAGTTGAGATTTACTTTTGATGTCTACATTTTAATTTGAATAACTACAAAGAAGGCTGGGTGCTGAACTCCAACACAAGCAAGTAAATTGTAACTGCAGCAAGGTGCGAAGCCAGATGCATGGGTGACTTTGGGCAGCCTTGAAAGTGGCCACAAGGGTAGTGGAACAGATAAATGGCAATAAGAACCCTAAATAGGCACTCCAGTGTGAAAAACACAGGAAACGGTTGCATGTATGGGGAATGTAATAGCTGGACACAAAGCATATGCACATAGTCTTGGGCTAAAGGAAGTTCATAAAACTTCCTTTTTTTCATAAAACTCCTTGGGCAGCCTTGAAAGTGGCCACTAGGGTAGTGGAACAGATAAATGGCAATAAGAACCCTAAATAGGCACTCCAGTGTGAAAAACACAGGAAACTGTTGCATGTATAGGGAATGTAATAGCTGGACTCAAAGCATATAGTCTTGGGCTAAAGGAAGTTCATAAAACAATAATGTCCAAGAAAGATGCCAAGTTTATTGAAGTTATCAAATAAATCTTACATGGTCATGCAAATGTAAACAGAGTGAGCGATTCAGGGGTAAAGCCGCTAGCACAAAGTTGACCAACCCTAAGTGTAAAACAAAATAATTAAATATAAAACTAAATACGTTTTTATATTTTGTAGCACTGCACTTTTTCACAAAATCTTAAATGGTGCCAAGTAGTAATCCCAGGTAGTGATAGAAAGTTAGCAGGCTGAGAGCAGATGTAGTGTGCCGATCTCTATTCAGACATCCAACAAGTGCAGGGGGAAAACTGTAGATGGCTGCCAGACATGTCGGGAAAGCTCCATGGGGCTCTAACCAGGAAGTGATATCACCAGAACCCAGAAGTCCTCAGCCGGTGACCTGGAGCAGACTGAAGTGACACCAAGGAACAGTACACTAAGCCGGTTTACCAGGATGACACGTTTCATGGCATCCCAACTGACTTAAATGGGACTGCCTGCACAGGGCTGCATGGAACACCTGTACATATTGGTGTGGGTAAACATAGCCCCCATGTTGGTGTACACTTAAATACGCCCATGTGAACAAGGCCTTAATCTGCAGCTTTTAGTAAAATAAATCCTGGTGATCTTACTACTAAGGCATTTCCTGTTATGCAATGTCAATGCTCTATCCCTGTCTACTAATTGTTCTCCTGCATTATCACCTTGTTGAATGCTCTCCTAATAGAGATTGTTGTACAGTGAGTACATGTGCAGGAGTGTGAACCCTTTCAATACTTTGTTTTTACATATTATTATTTATGGTACTTATATATTGCCGTCAATTTACGCAGCGCTTTACATTGTACATTCACATCAGTCCCTACCCTCAAGGAGCTTACAATCTAAGGTCCCTAACTCATATTCATATACTAGGGCCAATTTAGACAGAAGCCAATTAACCTACCAGCATGTCTTTGGAGTGTGGGAGGAAACCCACGCAGGCACAGGCAGAACATACAAACTCCAGGCAGGTATTGTCATGGTTGGGATACGAACCAGCAACACTTTTTACTGCTAGGCAAGAGTGCTACCCACTACACCAGGGCTTGACAAATTTGCTTGGAATCTAGGAGCCAGCTAAAAAAGTTAGGAGCCAGGTTTTTTTTTTAACTTCTTGAGATCCGCGCTGTAGCCGTCGTTCTGCTTTGCCGGGAGGACGTCCTATGACGTTGTCCCCTGTACGAGCGGCCTGCGCGCCCCCTGCTCTGTGATCAGCGAGTCTGTGAGACTCGCTGGATCACTGATCCGAGTAAGGGGTCGATCCCGACCCCTTACCACGTGATCAGCTGTCAGCCAATGACAGCTGATCACGTGATGTCAACACAGCCGGTAATCGGCTATTTTTTTCCTCGCCCTGACAGCACGAGGAAAAAAAAAAAAGCCGATCAATAACGACCGACAATAGTTTTTTTTAGTATAAAAATTAACCATCTTAAAATTTACACAGAAAGACGACTAGAACCAAAGCATACATACACATATTACTATATATATATAAATATGTGTGTGTGTGTTTGGTTCTAGTCGCCTGTGTAAATTTAAGATTGGTTAATTTTTTACAGCAGGCAGGGCTCCATTAGCATTGCTGGATGTCATACCAACGGCCACCACTAGATGGTGCCAAGATCTTAGAAGGAAGTATAGGCCTGCAGAAGGCCGCAAAGCCGCGGCCTCGATTACTGGCCGGTGTGGCCCGACGCAATCGCGTGCCGGGGGGGGGGGGCGCACGGAGACAGGATACCCCAGATGTGCTGCCCCGGGCGCCAGGTCACTAATTCTAGTCGCCATGGCGACCTGGCGCCCGGGGATTGTCGAGCCCTGCACTACACCATTGTGCTGCCCTACATAGTTATATAGTCTGGTTGAACATAAGACACAAATGCATCAACCAATAAAAGGAAAAACAATATATACAATCCTATATACACAATCCTATACCTATAGTTGACCCAAAGAAAGGAAAAAAAAAAAAAAGAGCAAGCATGATCCAATTTGCTCCAGCAGGGGAAGAAATCCTTCCTGTTCCCCCAAGAGGCAATCAGATATTCCCTGGATCAACTTTACTTATAAATGTTACATAGTATATAGTTACATAGTTACATAGTAGATGAGGTTGAAAAAAGACACAAGTCCATCAAGTTCAACCTGTGTGTGTGCTTTTATGTCAGTATTACATTGTAAATCCCTGTATGTTGTGGTCGTTCAGGTGCTTATCTAACAGTAAAGAACCCTCTACGCAGTTTAAGGTTAAACCGATTCTCTTCTAATTTTAGTGAATGGCCTGAAGTCTTTTTTAAATTCCCTTTCATGGAAAAGTTTTATTCCTATTGTGGGGTCACCAGTACGGTATTTGTAAATTGAAATCATATCCACTCTAAAGCGTCTCTTCTCCAGAGAGAATAAGTTCAGTGCTTGTAACCTTTCCTCATAACTAAGTTTCTCCAGTCCCTTTATTAGCTTAGGATGTTAGTATACAGCTAAGGCTTGGAAAACCCCCTCTATAGTTGTAGCTGTGACCAAGCATAAGAGTAACCTATTCTATGATCCATGCCAAAATGGATGCCATGGAAATAGATCAAGTCCCCAAGTTTGACCGGATCTGGAAACCCTAGATCTCACACTGTTTACCACCAAATTTCGACCTAACTGTCCATCTGCCATGGTAGTAATCACCCCACCGCCCCTACTAAGCACTACGCTGGCGACCAGACCATCTCTGTGGACTCCCTTCTCTCCCTCCTCTCTTTCCCTCCTCCCTGGATGTGGAGCTCCCCCCACTCTGTTCAATACAAGTTTTATCTAACCAGACTAAACCCCATCCTTCTATCCCCATGTATCTTTACCTTACTTGTATCCCAGCTGTTACTGTTTGTAATCATACAATGTTCACCATATAGGGCCAGCTACAAGTTTATCTTCCAGCTACTGCAACCCCATGTTATCTAGTTGACCACACTATATCATGCTCCACCAACTCTGTTTACGCCTGATTGTGTTGGTTTAACTCTGATCTCTGTTATCCTATGTAAACCTAATAAAACTTCTTTAACAAGGATGTTAGTATCCAGTTATATTACCTTTTTTAAAGCAATATACTGAGCTGGACAGAACCAGTTCTTGAGGGAGTCTGTTCCACATTTTCACAGCTCTTACTGTGAAGAAACCTTTCCGTATTTGGAGATTAAATCTCTTTTCCTCCAGCTGTAAAGAGTGCTCCTTTGTCCTCTGTGATGACCTTACAGTGAATAACTCAACACCAAGTTCACTATATGGACCCCTTATATATTTGTACATGTTGATCATATCCACCCTCAATCTCCTCTTCTCAAGAGTTTTTCTAATCTTTCCTCATAGCTGAGCTCCTCCATGCCTCCTATCAGTTTGGTTGCCCTTCTCTGCACTTTATCCAGTTCCCCAATATCCTTTTTGTGAACCGATGCTCAAGACTGAACTGCATATTCCAGATGAGGTCTTACTAATGATTTGTGCTAAAATTATATCTCTCTGGCGTCTATACCTTTCTTAATACAAGAAAGCATTTTGATCACTTTAGAAACCGCAGCTTGCCATTTCATGCCATTATAAGGCTTATGATCTACCAGAACACCCATATCTTTCTCCACCATTGACTCTCCCAGTTGTACTCTACCTAGTATGGTTTGTATACCCTCATGGCACTCTGGAGTTTCCCCAGAGTTTCCATAGGAAATGGGATGGCAATATTCAAACCTCCACCCTGGAAACTATAGTAAAGGTCCATCCTAGTCTAACTAGAACTCAAGTTTTCCTTCCTCCTCACTTTGTCTTTAGACTATGTCCCACTCTTTCTTTAGACACAAGTTATGGCTTGAGTGTAATTCCCCATGTAGTGCCCTATGCCCTGGGCTAGATAAATCTAGTTTTTGGCTCAGCTGTACCCAGCTGGCCAGCAATTTATTTTCTAGGTCTGGTCAGGTCTCCCTAAGCCTGGTGTTTGATTGCTCCTGCCGGTTTCTGGGAGAAGCATCCATAAATAGAGTAGGAGGGTTAGCCACTGGGTTATGAGTATTTAATGACGTCAGCAAATCTCTGGGAGTTAGGCCCAGATGGTGAAGCTGAGGAGATGATAAATGTTTGGGAGGGTCCATTCAGAGCTCTCTCTATGGGGGCCTCTGCTCCTGGAAGGCAGTCTGTGTTATTTAAGAGCTGTTGCTGCTAGGCCTCAGCATGTGTTTGGCAGAGGGCCTGAAGAAGCCTGGATTAAAGAGAATTTGCTGAAGGACACTACCTTAGAAAGCTGGAATGGAGAAGAACCCCTTTCACTGAAGAGCGTTGCATGTAAGCTGGTTGGGAGCCATCTTTGGACATTGTTAATAGGACCTTTGCCTGGTGCTCGCGGTGTGCCTGTGGCTTCAGGGTTAGATGTCAGAGGTTGCTACAAGGGCTGTAACTGTTCTTACAGAGTCTCAGACTAGCTGACTGTCCCTCCAGCAATACTTAAGGCTGCTAATGAAGGTCTTTGCTTAAGAATCTGTCCTCTAATGCCTGTATGTGTTTTGAAGTATACTGCACCTTCATCTCTCTACCTGCCTCTTTCAAATACTACAATAAATCTTAAAAACACCCCTCGACTGAGCCTTTGTTTGTCGGTGTACTTTGGAACTGGTCTCTGGGCCTGGCCTCTGAAGAGATAAGGGAGACCTGGTCTGTTTGCAGCAGCCCTTCCAGGGGTTATTGCTATAAACAGCCCTTCCAGGGGTTATTGCTATAAAAACAGACAGAACACCTGGAGCGCTGCAAGTCTAGGGGCCAAGGAAAGTAACTCTGATGAGAGGTAGCCAAATGAATGTATCAGACTCAGTGCAGCCAGCACAGCATGGGAAAAATGCAGTCAAAGAAAAAAACACAGTGCAGCACACTGTAAGAATGATCAAATAATTTCCAAAGTGGTACTGTATCCATAAACTATGCTTGCTACCGATAAACAGTGCTGTTTATTCCATAAAGTTAATAAGAAATAAAAATTGACAGTCAAAGTTTAAAATTGATATGGAGGGAAGTTTCAGGAAAAAAAAAAACTTTTAAATGAAGAACTTTGAAGCCAAATAAGGGTCAGTGCCCATCAATGCAGCCTCACAATTGCCCATCAATGCAGCTTGATCAATGCCCATCTACAGCCTCACAATTGCCAATCAATGCAGATTGATCAATGCTCATCTGCAGCCTCACAATTGCCCATCATTGCCATCTGCAGCCTCACAATGCCCATGCAGCCTGATCAATGCTCATCTGCAGCCTCACAATTGCCAATCAATGCAGCTTGATCAATGCCATCTGCAGCCTCACAATTGCCCATCATTGCAGCTTGATCAATGTCAATCTGCAGCCTCACCTTAGATTACTGCTGCCTAGGAGGGGACAGGGATGGGACAGGACGAGTGCCGTCAGATTACATACAGCACAAATCTGTTTACTCGGCAGCCTCTTTAATACAAAGTTCTATGATAGACAGAACACTGGCCCAATGCTGGCCCAGGAGACGGGACTTCCCATTAGAAAGGCCGCTGAGTAAACAGGAGATTCTCGTTGTATGTAATCTGACGGCTCTCGTTCTGTCCCCTCCCTGTTCCCTCCCAGGCAGCCCAAATTGCAGTATTGGCGTATAACACGCACACACTATTTGCACCCAATTTTCAGGGTGAAAAAGTGAGTGTTATATGCCAATAAATACAGTATTTCTAGCAGGTGAACTAGATTATGGGCGGCTGTACCAAAGCATGTTGCACAGGCCTGATTCACTGTAGTCACCATCTGAAAATCTGCAATGAGAAATGACAGCCTGCAGTTGCTGGAGTGCATGCCGAAATAATGTGGCTGCAATGAGCCCGCGGTAGATTAGCAGTGCTGATATGACACAAAGAATGAAAAAAGGTGAAAACCGCAGTTTATAAAAAACAAAAATACATGGAAGTTGTTTGACACACAGTGATTTAGCAAGCTAAATTGTCATTCAGTAAGGTTTAACATTTGCATTAAGCATTCACAGAAAGCCTGGATACTTGAAGATATTCAAATGAAAGTTCTAGGAAAAAGCGTGTCAGGCTCCTATAACATTTTCTAGGCATTCAGCAGTGTTTCATAAGCTCTCTCAGAACATTCATAAATCTTTGCAGACACCCCTGAATGCTCAATAAATATGCAAATTGATACCCATTACAGTTCTTCTGGCTGAGGATGAAGGACTCGGGGGTAGTCAGAAGTATGTTTTATGGGATACTGAGAATGCTGAGAAACAAATTCTCCTAAAAGCATTAAAAATTTTCCCATCGCTACCAGTGAGGGTATTTTTATGTATTGGAAAACTACTGCTTGGTCTGAAGATAGAAAGGGATGCATGCAAGTGTATCATAAGAACACAGATACATTACAAATGGGGGTGAGACCCTTCTACTTAAAGCAGTTGTAAACCGCAGATAATAATAAAAAGAATATCCCTGCAAGGCAATGTCATAATGTGAGAACGAAGCCCTCCAGCACCGCAATGTCACCGCTGAGATGGCTGACATTTTCCCCCGGTCTTCCTTTCGGGTTCGCGGCCTCCAGCTACATGAGTGGCCGGGGGCGTGATGACGTCACTCCCGTAGCCGTCGTTTCAGGCACGGACTCTGAAGGTCCGGCACTGGTGATGTTTAGGAGATGTTCAGAGTGCATGCAGCCGATGAGGCTGCATGCACTCTGAACATCTCCTAAACTGTGTCCCATGCACGGCAGTTAACCCTTATGGGAGGTGTGGCCGCTGCTGGAGAATCAAGTACAAATCTATTGTCAAATAAAGATAGCAGCCAGCCTGCCATAAAAGTGATTGGCGGAGGTGATGGCGGCCCCTGGTAGCGAAGGATGGGTCTAAATGCAGTATGGGACATTTCGGGGACCTGGCCTGAGAGTCACGGACGAGTAAGAGAGGCCTTGGGGATAAAAGCACAGTGTTGGCTTGCTGGAGTATATAACAGTGTAATGTCAAAGTGGGGAATACATAAGTGCCTAAAACGGTCCAAAAACTTGGCAAATTGATAGAATGATAAAACTTTTGATACATTTTTTTGTGGAAATCGCAAAGCTATAGAATTCATAAAAAAGTGACTGCATATCAAATTCAAAATTGCTCTAATTGAACGTGGCAGAAAAATCTGATCGTTTACGACAACGTTTTTCCACTTCCTGTCAATTTCAATTTCATATTTCAATAAACTGTATGGAACCTATTAATTTTTTGGCTAGTTTCAACTTAGTAATCAACCAAATTGTGGCGGTTGGCTAAGCTCACAGTAGTAAACTCAGCATTTTGATTTTTACCTACAGGTAAGCTTATAATAAAGCTTGCCTGTAGGTAAAATGAATATATGCTAAACGTGCACCATTAAAGAGATATTCTAGCGAGCAGCAGCTGGTGACACCACTGGCGCATGCGTTCATTTCAAGGTAAGTGCACACTAGCACATTATGATATTGCCTTGCAGGGGGAAACTTTTTCTATTTTTTTTCCAAGAGTTTACTACCGCTTTAATGGGTTATGATAATTTATCATCGCGTGAATGCTGACGGAAGTGGCACCATGGAGTAGGCAATGTGAAGTGCAAACCATACCTGCATACTAGCTCATTAGGACAGGGGGAACGTTTTTCTATTTTTTGGGACACTTAACCATCGCTTTAAAGTGAAACTAAAGTCCGCAAATACCCAGCTCCACTTTAGTGAAGATTCCTTGCTGGTGCCAACATCTTCTTCCAGCTTCTTGAAGGTGCTGATTCTTTGAGTCTTGATTGGTTGGCACAGGTTGACTAAGTTCTGACAATGCACAAGAGTTGTTACATCTAAGTAAAGCTCAGCCCAGTGTACATTCTAAAGAAGATTGTGAACAGGCAGGTATGTTTGTTTTAGTGCAGAGAAGACATAGCATGTGTCTTCAACAATAAATAGCTCACAGTAGGCTTTGTAATCTAGTGAAGTTAGTCTAGCATCATCATCCGTATCTGGATACTAAGGAGTCATAGACATAACACATGGAAACCTTTTATCTAATTGAATTGAACTTCATGTATTATTTCATTAGTAGTGCAGTTGTACCATTACATTGACAGACATGATGTAAGCACCATGTTCTAAACAGCATGTACATCCAGACACGCCTGGTCTTATTAAGAATGGCAGTCCTTTTATTCTCTCTGTATTTTTATTAAATCACATTAGACTGCATTAAATAACTTGGCATGGTAATATCATGTGATACTTAGATCACCAGCCAAAACTTTATTATAATCACAGCATGAAACCTCGCTACACTTTGCTGCTAAAAATTTTTTTTTAAATTAAGAGTTTTATTGTTATTTTATGTGTCCCCATTAAAGAAGTCTCCCATCACCTCCTCTTCTGTCATTGAGACTCTAATGCCGCATACAAACGGTTGGATTTTCGTACGGGAAATGTTGGATGTGAGCTTGTTGTCCATCGAGCATTTGCTGTGGGACTTTGCGCCAACAAATGTTTCTTAGCAGGTTTTCAAATTTTCTGCCAACAAAACGTTGTTGTCGGAAAGTCCGATCGTGTGTACACAAGTCCGTCGCACAAAAGCTCACGCAGTCTCTAAATCAAGCAGAAGAAGCCGCACTGGCTATTGAACTTCCTTTTTCTCGGCTTGTTGTACGTCTTGTACGTCACCACGTTCCCACGTTCATAATTGTTGGCCAACATTTGTATGACCGTGTGTATGCAAGACAAGTTTGAGCCAACAACCTTCAAACAAAAATCCACGGTTTTGTTGGTGGAAAGTCAGATCGTGTGTACGGGGGATAAGACAGGCAGTGGTTGTAACAGTTGATGACTGTAAAGCTGAAAGAAAGGGAAGATAAAAAAATGCATGTGGAGTTACCTGTCACTCAGGTCACCTAGACCAGTTGATGAAGGAGGAACTATACTTTCCCTTCAGCAATGAGATGTCTAAAAACTCTCTTGTTGGCTTTGACATCTTTTGTTCCGGTCTTCTTTAGGGTTCGGGAACTTTGGCCATTTTTATTGGCCGTGTCAGGATGGTGTAACTCTGGTTCCCCCTTTTTAAGTTTTATTTAGGATTCTACTTAACGATCTGTAAGTTGGTCGGGGAGTATAATGGAGTAGTCACATTGTTCACTCAGGGCAAAATTACTCCCACACGCTGATAGCTCTCAAGTGATCCACGGCCACTCCTTTTTCATTGCAGTCTGAGCATAATAGCCAGTTTTGTTGGAATGGGGGAAGCAGGTGATTGGGGCCTAGCTGCCAATTGATGGACCCAAACATTGTCACATGACTGAGGTGGTGACACCATTGCTCCCTCTAGGCTTCTACATCTGGTGTTTTGGTTATGGCTCACCTCTTTGGATCACCAAGGAGGTATTATTGGGTTGGGAGTCGGCAGATTACACACACACTGTCTCTTAGCCCTAAATGGCTAAAATGACAGTGTCTTTATAAAGCAGTCCTGCAATGAAGAATATAGGTGGGCTACCAATGCTGATTCTCCTCTGAAAATGCTAGATGGGACTTACTGACCTGGAACAAGGAAGCAGCAAGTGAAGTTAAGTCCAGATCAATAGTCAGCAGTGGCAGCCTTTGTATTTATCTCATGACAGCTTTCTTTTAAGGGTAAACTATAATGTTTTTTGATCTATTTTAATGTAAAGATTTTTTTAAGTGTATAGGTTTGTATGCTTGTGTATTTTTGCATCATGGAACCAACACATAACTGACATAGCATAATGTGCATTTAGAGAGCACAGCAGAAGCTGTTTGTCTTTATACTCTCGCTTGCTCTGAGTAAAGCTCCTTGCCCTCCTCTGAACAGATTATGGAGGTAGGGGTTGCTGCTCTGACTCATGCAAGTATGTCTGTAAATTGGAGCTTGAAATACTGAGCTCTGTAAACAGATAATGTATGTGAATATAAACCTAGAGCTCCCTGTAGGTATTAAATATCCCAATGCAATATTTAGACATTTAGCTTACTAAATAATTAAACATAATTTGGTATTTTGTCTATAAATTATACATTTCCTTTAACTAAGTTAATTAAGCTACCTCTACACCTCAAGCGTATCTGATATAAGTACATTAGAAAGTATTAGAAGGTTTGTTGTATCACATCATAGTTCAACCCTGTGATGTTTTTATATTATTGTGTTTTTTCTTATATCCCTTTTTGGATTTTAATTGCTAATAATACAATTACCGTATATACTTGAGTATAAGCCGAGTTTTTCAGCAAATTTTTTTGTGCTGAAAGTGCCCCCCTCGGCTTATACTCGAGTCAAGCACTTTTCTGCAGCAAAAATGAAATTTTCTGACCCGACTTTGCGGACTAGCACCAAGTGGCATTTTTTGCTGCAGAAAAGTGCTTGACATTTTCCGACCCGACTTTGGGGCCTCGTATCCCGGGTGCTAGGAACCCCAGATTTGGTGTGCAAACCCAGTGGAACAAACTTCACAACATATCCAAATTTGGGGTTCCTAGCACCAAGTGGCCCCGAGATACAGGGCCCCAAAATTGGTCAACTGTGTCCATCTGCAGCAATGTCATTTCGGGGCCCTTTGGCTGCAGCTAGGGGGCATCTAGGAACCCTTAACTACCAAGTTTGAAGTTCAGGGGACCTATGGCTGCAAATGGGCACAGTGAGGCCATTAACGATAATTTATTCTGCAAATCAATTTTTTAAAACGTTTGGCATCATGATTCACTGTATACAGTTTTTTTTTTTGCACAAATATATATTTTTTTTAAATCAGTTTTCAAAATCTCTTTTCTGCAAATCATCCCAGTAACAGCACTTATGCCGTGTACATACGAGCGGATTTTCCATCAGGATAAAAACTTGGATGGTTTTTCTGATGGAATTCTGCTCAAGCCTGGCTTGCATACACTCGGTCACACAAAAGTTCTCAGAACTTTGGACCGTCAAGAACGCGGTGACGTACAACACTACGACGAGCCGAGAAAATTAAGTTCAGTACTTCAGAGCATGCGTCGAATTGTTTCCGAGCACACGTAGGAATTTTGCGCGTCAACAAATTGAGAACCTGCTCTCAACCTTTTGCTGGGATGAATTTCCTCCAGCAAAAGTCCGATGGAGCATACACACACGGTCGGAATTTGCGACCAAAAGCTCACATCGGACTTTTGCTGGCAGAATTTCCGATCGTGTGTACGGGGCATTACTGTTGCAAGATGACAATGCTAAGACACTGTCTTGTAAGTAGCAGCAGTCAGATGGCCAATGGGCTGCCTTTCAGGTCTATAGGAAGCATGCAAATACCTGATATGCAGCCGATTGGCCAACTGAAGGTGCATGTGTGGCAGGTTGAAAAGGCTGCTACTAATTATAAGGTAACGGCTTAGAATTATCATCTTGCCATGATTTGGTGTTTACAGAAAACTGTTTACAGGGAAGCATGAAGCCAAGCAAAATGAAAAACAGATTTAGGGTCTTCAGGGTTGTACCCTAAAAAAAAAACACCTTAAAGTTGTTCTAAAGTCAAAAGGTGTTTTACTCTGTCAATCAAAGTTAATGGACACACAGGGCCCGGCTTGGGAACATGCTCACATAACTGCCCCCATAACTGCCCCCATAACTACCCCCATAGCAAGTGCTTGGGGCAGACACAGAAGAGGAGGAGCCAAGAGTACTCGCTTTGTGCAGTACCAGTGCACAGAACAGGTGTGTACAACATGTTTATTATTTTAGTTTTTTTAGTTTTTTTTATTGCCTTTAGTAGCGATTTAATCACACAAAAGGTTCCGTGCTTATTTTAGTTAGAAATAACGTGACAAGCTCTAGCATTATATTATAACTCAGGCTCACTGTTAGTCTTGGACTGGTACTTACGTTTCCACTGCTTGTATAGCTTTATATTTTTATTACTTCCTGAACTAGACTAATCTCCTCAGTATTTTTATCTGTGCTCCGAATCCTCTAAATAGAAGATGTTTTCAGCTTGCTGTTGGTCATAATCCTGAATAATACTGACTGGAAATAGATTTTGAAGAATACATATCTGTGGACCTTGCATGGCTGTCATTCAGTGCTGCGTGAGAGTTTTCATTACAGATTTCATGTTATTCCAGCAAACATTTAAAGGACCATTAAACTGGAAAATATATTTAGATGTCCTGGGTGGCTGGGGGCTATGAACCATGTTGCTTTGTCTTTCTTTAAATGTCAAGATTGGCCAGTTAAATATAACAAGCAGAAGACGATACTGGTTGTAAAATGTCATCTTACTATGCAGCTACACTCAACGTCTACAGTTTTAACTTTACTGAACATATCAATTACCCCATTAACTGTAATTAAAGGTGGATTCAGGGCAAATGGCTGTCTTCATTTTAATTTTCCATCTCCAAGAAGATGGCAGTTTTCCTGTAATATTATAAAAACAGAAAAAGTGTACAGTGACGGCCTATTGACACCACTCAGCGCCAAAAGAAAAACTCTTCAAATGGATGATATTAACTACATAGCACTAAATCTTAGCCTCTATGTTAAATAAGATAAATAAAACAAAATATCTTATATTAGTTGTATTAGCAGCTACTATAAATAAATATATATCCAAGAAAAACTAATAACATTTAAAAAGGCCAATACATCTTATGTCCTTAAAATGCCATAGCAGCGCTCATGTAAGTCCATCCAAATGTGACAAGCTTTTATATGATACAACATATAATAAAAAGGTGAAATTACTTCTTTAGATGGGTGAAGCTTTCGTTACGGTGATCCTAGTTGTTATGACTCGTGCACCACATACCCAGAACGCCACCACGGGAGTCACACTCCCCTTAGGGTATACACTCACCAGATGTTAATATTTCATACGCCTTAAGGTAATCCTTTGCTGTCACTTTAAAGGCAAGTCATGCACTAATTCTGTTGGGGTGGAGGTATAGATGGCTCCAATGTAGCAGAATCCTGATAGCTCGGCAGCCGAGTAATATTAACTAACCTTTAATATGATAGCTACAGTATCTCCCAAAAGTGAGCACATCCCTCACATTTTTGTAAATATTTTAATATATCTTTTCATGTGACAACACTGAAGAAATTACACTTTGCTACAATGTAAAGTAGTGAGTGTACAGCTTGTATAACAGTGTAAATTTGCTGCCCCCTCAAAATAACTCAACACACAGCCATTAATGTCTAAACCACCGGCAACAAAAGTGAGTACACCCCTAAGTGAAAATGTCCAAATTGAGCCCAAAATGTCAATATTTTGTGTGGCCACCAATTATTTTCAAGCACTGCCTTAACCCTCTTGGGCATGGAGTTCACCAGAGCTTCACAGGTTGCCACTGGAGTCTTCTTCCACTCCTCCATGACGACATCAAGGAGCTGGTGGATGTTAGAGACCTTGCGCTCCTCCACCTTCCGCTTGAGGATACCCCACAGATGCTCAATAGGGTTTAGGTCTCGAGACATGCTTGGCCAGTCCATCACCTTTACCCTCAGCTTCTTTAGCAAGGCAGTGGTCATCTTGGAGGTGTGTTTGGGGTCACCTGGCTTGCCGCCACACACGCTTGACACCAACTGAACCAAATAAGTTTAGCTTGGTCTCATCAGACCACAGGACATGGTTCCAGTAATCCATGTACTTAGTCTGCTTGTCTTCAGGAAAATGTTTGTGAGCTTTCTTGTGCATCATCTTTAGAAGAGGCCTTCCTTCAGGGACAACAGCCATGCAGACCAATTTGATGCAGTGTGCAGCGTATGGTGTGAGCACCGACATGCTGGCCCCCACCTCTTCAACCTCTGCAGCAATGCTGGCAGCACTCATACCTCTATTTCCCAAAGACAACCTCTGGATATGACGCTGAGCATGTGCACTCAACCTCTTTTGGTTGACCATGGCGAGGCCTGTTCTGAGTGGAACCTGTCCTGTTAAACCGCTGTATGGTCTTGGCCATATAGATAGCCTATGCCATCTTTATGTAGAGCAGCAATCATTTTTTTCAGATCATCAGAGAGTTCTTTGCCATGAGGTGCCATGTTGAACTTCCAGTGACCAGTATGAGAGAGTGAAAGCGATAACTCCCCATTCACACCTGAGACCTTGTAACACTAACGAGTCACATGACACCGGGGAGGGAAAATGGCTAATTGGGCCCAATTTGGAAATTTTCACTTAGGGGTGTACTCACGTTTGTTGCCAGCCGTTTAGACATTATTGGCTGTGTGTTGAATTATTTTGAGGGGACAGCAAATTTACACTGTTATACAAGATGTATACTCACTACTTTACATTGTAGTAATGAAAAAGGTCCTGGACTGTGAGGCAATCCAGGACCTTTTTCGTTACTACAGACGTGTGCAGAGCCAGCACCTGAGAGTTCACAGTAGGGCGGGAGCACCTGTTAAGGTCCGGAGGCTTAGTGAGCGGCTTTTCCTTTCCATTCTGTTTTACATTGTAGCAAAGATTAATTTCTTCAGTGTTGTCACATGAAAAGATATAATAAAATATTTACAAAAAAGTGAGGGGTGTACTCACTTTTGTAAGATACTGTATATTATTACTGTATACGTATGTTAGCATTTCTGTTTTGTGGGTAAGTTTGTAACATGTCTGGAGATCTTGAATTACTGTCAAAAGCAATTGAGAATTACAAGGGGAATAACCTATTACTTTTTTGCATGTATATGATCAGGGATGTAAAATCCTGCAACACCTGTGAAATAAATTATGTACTATATGAAATTAGTACATTTAGAACTGTAGAAACTTTAGAAGTTGTCTTTTCATCACACACTGTTTGCATATGCTCTCTAGTTTCATTATTTACCTTTCCTTTTTTCCCCCCAATCATTTCTACCTTCCTTCTGTCTTCTCCAACTTATTCAAATTACCTTTCTTTCCCATTCCTTGGCCTCCCAGTTTCTTCCCTTCCCACTATCCTTATATGATCCTTCCTCCATCCTTCTTTACCCTCCTGCCTTTTCTATCCTTCTCACTTCTCTTCCCTTCCCTCCACCTTTCCTTTCTGAAGATTTTTTTTTCCTTTCCCCCCCCATCATCTGTATTTCTTCCTTTTCCTGTTCTACCATTCTACTCTCTTCTTTTCCCCTCCCTCCACCCTTCTTTCTTTTACCTTCCCTCTATTCCCTTCTCTTACCTTTCTGCCCTTCATTATTCACCCCCCCCCCTCGCATTCTCTCTTCCCTTCCACCATTCCTCTCTTTTATCTTGCCTTCCTTCCCCTTCATCCTTCTCTTTTCCCTTCTGTTCTCTGACTTTCCCTCTATCCTTCCCTATTCCTTTCCCTTCATCCTTCTTCCTTCCCTTTCCATGATTCTTCTATCTTCTCTTCAATGATTCTCTATCTTCAATGAATCCTTATCACTTTGCCTTCCTTTCCTCCATCCTTCCTTCTTTCCTTACCTTCCATTCATCACTCCATTCCGGCCCTCCAGTCTTCTCTTCCCCCCATTTACTCTTCCTTCTCTGCCCTTACTTCTATCCTTCTCTTTTCCCTTTGTCCTTCACTCTTTTGCTTTTTCTTCCCCTTCTCCTGTCCTTTTTTCTTTCCTCTCCTTTGCTCCCTGCTTCATCTTCATTTTCCATATGGACCTCTTCCGTTTTCAGTCTCCTTCCTTCTAGTTGGTAGAACTGAATCAATATTCTCGTACCATTTTTGTTTCCTACTCTTGTTCACTACTCTAATCCGGCAGTTCTAACCACTCTTTTTTGCTCCTCTATTTAGCTTACCATCTCCTAGTCTCACTCTTTGATGAATGCTTATTATCTCGACAATAGCCTTGTTGCTGCACTGGATTGCTGTCACTTTGTACAGTGGGAGAGAAAATAGGCAGTAATAAGCAGGATTTTGCTGATAGTTTGCAAAGCATAATTTGAAGTGTTATGCTCAGAGCTAAATGTAGCTTTGATTCAAAGATGTCCAGCTTTCCTTTTTCTCTTAATCAGTGCTTCTCAAATTGTGAGGTGGGGTGAGGAATGCCTTCAATAAAACAGAAACTCAGTGATTGAAAATGATGGAGGTAATCTATTTAGAAACTTGGAAAGACAAGAGCTTAGGGATGTTGCATAGAATATACAGCCTAATATTTTCTTAGAAAGGTTTTAGTACCCCAACTGGTAGGTTAGAGTTCAACAGTAGCAAAACAGTAGAAAAAGATGAATTAGGCTTCCGTCTGGCAGCAATACTCTGTGTTTTCAGCACCAAAAAAGAAGGGTGAGCTCAGCTCTGGGCTTAATGTTCTTTTGGAAAGTTCCCTCTGGAGGTGTAGAAAATAATTAAATAAAACTCACGTCCTTTCCAGTAATAGCGTTCTCCCACTAGATGCCCTCAGTCTTACAGGGTGAATGACACAGAACTATTTCAAGCTGACCTTCGCTCTTATTCGCCATATTTCCCAAAATTACTTTTTGCCTCCTCCTGTAACAGAGTTGCATATGTTTTTCTAAATATCTTTTTTACAGATTACGCTCTTGGTATGCTCATGTTACACAACCTAGAAAACCTTGAGTCTTGGGGAAAAAAAATTCTGTCAATATACTCATGAATGAGGTTATGCTGCATAAATGATACCTGTAAATCTATGTGTATGGCTGAATTGTCTTCAACCATTTCCTTATGGAATTACGTATTGTTCTATGTGATTTTATCATGCAATTGTAATTTTACACTGGACATTAGCATATATATCAGTACATAAAAAGGCCCATTTACTAGCAGCCTTTTTACAGTGAGATTACAACATGACAACACTGGATTTGCTGGGTGCATGATTTTTTTTATTTATTAAGAATAACCACTTAAAAAGGTAAGTTGGGAATGAAAAAAAATACGAAAGGGGGTAAAGCTCCTCTTTAACCTGGAAGGCTGAGGACATGTCATAAATGCAGGGCGCAATAAACATCACAGCACCCTTAATTCACATGGTGCAGAAAGCACCCACTGCTGGAGAAGACTATATACTTCACAAGACTGGACCAATAAAGTTACTGAAAATCCAAGAACTTAAAAAAGCAAAAAACAAAAAAATACACCCTCAGGTTGGGCAGAAGCACGAGGAAGGAACTAGGGACCATAGGAAGGAATTCAGAATTGAGCTTTAAGTTCTTTACCCATGAGGGTTGGTAGGGTTCTTACATTGTTTAGACAGAGAATGAATGATATAGCTTTAAAAACTGTTATTGCAAAGTCTATATCAGTCATTCTCAACCAGGGCTATGTGGAACCCTAGGAATCCTTCAAAGCAGTCATTCACAACCTGGGTTCTGTGGAATCCTAGGATTACTCCAGTGGTTGCTGTTTAATAGTGTCTGCATATTTCCGGGACCAATGCAACTTGGCAGAGCCTTCTGAATGAGACCAATGATTATTTTTAGCTGTCTGTAAGAGGGGCATTCTTCTCACTGGCAACCAATGTAAGGGGCACTTTTCCACTGATTCCCAATGAATTGATTTAAGCAGGATTTCCCAAGACCTAAAAATTATTCCAAGAGTTGCTCTGTTACAAAAATTTTGCTCTAGATAGATACACAGAAAGATAGAATACAGAGGTGTAAATTAAAAGATTTTTTTTCAAAGTCGCTCTTTAGAAGAGTTGTGTTTGTGCACTGAGAACATCTCAGTTTCAGTCACAGTGGGCTGCCTGTCTCTATAGCTTAGTATGTCTTCTGTATCTATTATGGCAGGTGAATCTGGAATGTCATTGTCAGCCTGTGCTGATTACCGAGGTGGGATATGCAACATACCCACTTTGTCTTCATGCCCTGACAGATCATTAGTCACCGGCAAGATAACTGATGCCCGGCAATTACTGATCGAAACTCCCGCCGGCTATACTGCAGCGATGAACACAGACGTAAAACCACTTATGGTAAAATTCACTGTTCAAGAATCATTTTCACATTCAGCTTTTAAAGACTTAAAGTTTTATCTCTCCTGGAGTTTCACAGATAAATGTATAAGTACTTTAGATGAGTTCAGTAGGTGCTTGTTTTGTTATATTAAATTCAGAATAAATGTTCAAAGGTTTTTCATTTGGCAACCTTAATACAAAGGGAACTAAGCCTTATGAACATCGGTAAAAAATACAGATATATAAAAAAATACTAAGTTAGTTATGTTTGCTTAGAAAAACATATACAGCAAAAATAAAATAAAATGCCAACTGCAGCCAACACTTTTTATCTGGTTTAGGATACAGTAATAAAGGATTGGAGCCTCTGTTAAGTTTATATTGCTGTCTGTGTCCCTGGCAATTTCCCTTCAAATATCTCCAATAGGGACACAGACAAAATCAGTAGAGTCAGGGTAGGACTATCTTAACAAACTTAACAAACAGACCCCTCGCTCAACACATGTATTGGAAGACAAATCAGTAAACAGGCATGTGCATAAAGTGAATAAATAATAAATAACAATTGTGATTGAACAAAGTCCCAAAATTAGTGTTCTTTAGGTCATCCAATGAAAAGGCTTCCTCCTACATGGATCATGCGATAAGTGATAAAGTGTAGATGCACACTCGCCAGACATGACAGGAAAGATCATAAAGGGCTTTTGGGGTCTCCCCGACCTCCTTGGGTCTTTCAGGCAAATCCTTTTGAGATCCTCTTCCCAAAGTTGGATATCACTCCAAACAGGATGTCACCAGTGGTATTAAATGAAAGAGGATGAACTCCTCATAGTGTAAAATTGTAGAGGTAGTTTTTTAAAAGCCTCAATGGGCTACAACAGTGTAACAGATAAAATGCTAAAGGGTAGTCTTTAAACCTGTGGAAACCGCAAGACCCATACCGGAGTCAGCGTGCGTTCCACCTGAACGTGACGTAGCCCAACGTGCATTCCAGCCTTACACGTTTCGTCATCAAGCATGACGTCATCAGAAGATGGAGATCACGCAGCCCTAACTCAATATACATCTCCTCCCCACCATATTGACCCACCCCTCCCTTACATACATACAGATGGATTTATGCAAATCATGTGGCAAACCGGATATGATCCGTGCACATAAATTCCATTCAAAATATTAAATTAACTTAAAATTACTTAAAATATTTAATTACAGGACCATAATCATTTAATCCAAGGTTCCAATATGATATTATTTTGCTCCAAAAGACATAATTGAATCATGAATGGGCCTGAATGCCCTACATTAGATTCCATTGACCACTAGGTGTCCAACTAATGTGTGGCATTTGTGCCTATTTATGATTACATTATGTCTTTTGGAGCAAAATAATATCCTAAGTCAGTCAAAATGTATTGTAAATCAGAGATACAGGCAAGTGATATTTTATGCAAATCTTAACATTCAAAACAATAAGCCAAACTTGGTTCCCTCCTTCAATGTACTAAACTTTCTTATTTGTCAGCAAGGTCACCTCTAGCATTATAAGAACAACAGTGAAGCATGGAAAATGAAGCAGAAGAACCAAACTCATCTTGAAAGTTCAACTCTGAAATGAAGAAAAAGTTATCCTTTCATTGTGTCTAGGGGGATACGAATAAGATGAAACAATTGCCTTATTCTTTGCTACCACAAGCTTCCTCCTCTTCCTAAGATCAGCCTCCAAAGCTGCCCCTCTTCCCTGCCTAACTGGTTGCAGTTCTGTAATCTCCTGCACTGTATGTGAGAATACAGAGGGCCCAGCCACATCCTGGAAGTATTGGAGAGCATAAGAGAGCTCCAGCTTCCAGGAAAATGAGGAATAAATTAAATATTGTGCTTATTCCTATCTCCATCCCTAGACAAAATTAGCATTTAACCTTTGCAGTGTGTAGGGGGACCCACTGAGAGGGTAACTTTTTCTTCAGCCCAGAGTTCAGCTTTCAGAATACATTCAAATGTCTGAATTCTTTGTTCAGTGCATTTACATGCCATTTTAGTGTTCCTATTTATGCCTCCAGAAGGTGCATTTTGCTGGAAACTACACCAGAGATACAGCTGGCAGGATTCTTTTTAGCCACTGCCTCAAAACATGCAAATTTACAGGAAAAGCCTTAATTTGGAATATAATCTCCACTGCCTGTGCTAGGTAGCCCCTGCTTATGATTTTTTTCACCATATGATGGTTTGCCACAAAACTAGTATTAAAGTATTAAGTTAAAATAAACTGGTACAGAGACAAATACAAGCCTGCAGTTAGAATTTCTTATGCCCCGTACACACGATCGGACTTTCTGACAATAAAACCGCAGATTTTTGTTCGAAGGATGTTGGCTCCAACTTGTCTTGCATACACACGGTCACACAAATGTTGGCCAACAATTACGAACATAGTGACGTACAAGACGTACGTGTTATCTCCATTACGAGCGCTACTTAGCATGCGTGGACTTTTGTCGGACGGACTTGTGTACACATGATCGGAAAGTCCGACAACAAACATTTGTGATATGTATAGTGGACCTCTGCGCTACTAATAAAAATAAATAGTGATGGGTGAACTGAAATGCTGCTGTGTCTATTAGTGATCACAACTCAATAAAAGCAAATATAAACATGTACATAATGTATGTGACTCAGCGCAAATCTTTAAATATATGAAAAAAAATTATTAATTAAAGTGCTGATAGTGCATTCACATGTATGTGCAATAAAGTGCTAAATAACCTTGTGAAGTCGCTAATATACTGTAAACATAGTGATAAATAAAGTGATGATAGTGCAATAAAGTGCTAGATGTCCTTATTGTATCGCTACCAAGATAGGAACACAGTAATGGCAATAAAATGATAATAGTACACAAAGTGCTTCAATAATTAATAGCTTCAATAATTAATTGCAATATCTCTAAAAATAAATAAATAATAGATGAATCTGTCCAATGGGACGACTGCTTGCAGGACTTGACTGCGCGCAGAAGTTTCCAATATGGTGTGCCCGTGCACAAATAATATAGTTCACTAAATGTGCATCCACAATGTGCCAGTCCTTCTGTTGTGATGAATTTTCCCACCATGATTTCAGAAGCCTCACTGTTTTGGGGTATTTATTCAGTGAATCCAAATAGCCACGGTGTCCTCCAATGTGCTCACAGAGCTCTTATCTTAGACCAGGGATATCGTGCTTACTTGTTCCAGTGGCAATGGTCAATCTGCGGCGTCCCTTAGTAGAGTCCTGCTGAGCTGTTCTTTAATGGCTCCCGATTATGTATATGGAGGAAATAAGGCCAAATGGTGTATTACCCCAATAAAAGATTTTATTTAACAAATGAATTGCTTACATTATAAAAACAAGGATAAATGTGTATGCCGCTGTATTAGGGCAATTTGCGGCAATGTTTGGGATCCTCTCGAGTCCGCGGTACCCTATTTGCGGTCCGCTTTGTTGACTTCCGATTTGCGTACCCACGCGTTACGTCATGCTACGCACCTCGTGACTTCATCAGCGTAAAAGAGCAGAGTGAGAACTGCAAAAATAAATGCTCTCTGGGGCTGATCAAAAAAAAGGCAAAACAAGAAGTATGGCTGTTGTCCATAGCATACAGTCAAGTAGTAGCTTTCCAATTTGAACCTGCACTTGTAAATTTTAGTGGGAGATTTACGGTTGCCATGTGCAAACATTCAAAGTATCTTTTTAGTCTTTGTATTTGACTATGAATTAAAGATTTTCTTTGTATTTCAGGATCACATGACTCCTTCAGCTTCTACATTGATGAGGCATCTCCAGTTGGACCAGAACAGCCAGACTCTGTCCAGAACTTTGTGTCTGTGTTTGGAACAGTTGCCAAAAAGCTCATGAGAAAGTGGTTGGCCACTCAAACAATGAACTTTACCAGCCAAATGGAAGCTGGAATAAGATATTTTGACTTTCGGATTTCAACAAAACCTAGAGACCCTGATAATGAGTTATATTTCGCTCATGGATTATTTAGTGCCAAAGTTAACGAAGGCCTTGAACAAATCAATGCTTTTTTGAACACTCACCCGAAGGAAGTGGTATTTTTGGACTTTAACCATTTTTATGGTATGCAAAAGTACCATCATGAAAATCTAGTCCAGATGCTGAAGGACATATTTGGGAACAAAACATGCCCAGCTATTTTTGCCCAGGAAGTAAGTCTTCATTATCTTTGGGAACGGAACTACCAAATTTTGGTGTTCTACCACAGTCCAGTGGCACTTGAAGTTCCATTTCTCTGGCCTGGACAGATGATGCCAGCCCCATGGGCTAATACCACGGACACAGAAAAACTAATTCAGTTTCTACAGTCGTCTATTACTGAACGGAGGAAGAAAGGCACCTTTTTTATTTCTCAGGTGGTATTAACACCAAAAGCTAGTACTGTTGTCAAAGGGGTTACCAGTGGACTAAGGGAAACTATAACAGAACGGTAAGAAAAAGTTGAATTTCTTGTTTAAAGATGATCGAAAAAATTCACCTTTAAAATGCCATTTCCAGTTATACATATATACATATTGTAACAGAGGAACTTAAAACTGATATCTTAAGTTAAAGCGTTACACCCAAAAGTGGAACTTCAGCTTTAAGCACTCCTCGTCCCCTGACATGCCACAATTGGCATGTCATTTTTTTGGGGGGGGAGTGTTGAGCTTCTTTTTAGTGGGACTACCCGTCCCACTTCCTCCTTCCTTTTCTTAGCCGCCTAGACGACTCCCAGAAGATTGCCTGGCAAATAGCAGAGCGCAGCGGGACTCTCGCATGCGCAGTGTGCGCCCGGCCGTGAAGCCGTAAGCTGTCGGCCGGGTGCCCACAGTTGCTATGACAGCGCCACAGAGAGGAGGGGTGCGCCTGCATCGCTGGACCATAGGACAGGTTAGTGTCTGTTTATTAAAAGTCAGCAGCTATGCTTTTTGTAACTGATGACTTTTAACTACTTCCCACCAGGCCACTGCACATATACGGCCGGGTGGGAGCCTTCTACTTCTGATAGGACGTTCCCGAACGTCCTTTAGAAGCAGGGGGATCGCGCGTGTGCGTGCCTGCGCAGCGGCGCGATCCTGATGCGCTCGTGTCACCCGGACACGGCGCATCTCGGATCGGCAGGAGGGCTCTGTGATTGGCCCTCCTGATCACATGACGGGCGTGTCCAATCACAGCCGTCATGTGATGTAAGCAGACAGCCGGTTGCTAGGCAATCGGCTCTCCTCTCCTCACAGGGAAGTCGTCGCTGAGGAGAGGAGAGCGGATCGCTGCAGCCGGCTGGTGATCAGTGAGTATAAGCTGTTTTTTACAGCTTTTTACTCACTGATCACCAGTCTAGTGTAAACACACATGTCCCCACACATGTCCCCAAAACATACATGTCCCCAAATAATAAAAACACATGTCCCCAAATAAAAACACATGTCCCCAAATAATAAAAACACATGTCCCCCACATATGTCCCACTAAAATCACATGTCCCAATGATTATCTGCACACATATGTCCGTGATCACCTGCACACATCTGTACATAATCATTTGCGTACAAATGTCTGTGATGACACAAACCAATTATTATACACTTAACAGAATTTTTTATACTAAAAACATGTAGCAGAATACATTTTGGCTTAAATTTATGACAAAATTTGATTTTATTGGATTTCTTTTAATATAGAAAGAAGAAAATATAGTTTTTTTCCCAAATTTCCGCTATTTTTTGCTTATATTGCAAAAAATAAAAAAAAGAAGTCGTGAATAAATACCACCAAAATATTTGTGCAAACAAAATGATAAAAATTTAATTTGGGTACAGCGTAGCATGACCGCGCAATTGTCATTGAAAGTGCGAGAGTGCTGAAAGCTGAAAATTGGGCTGGGAAGGAAGCGGGTGAAAGTGCCCTGTATTGTAGTGGTTAATAAACGAAAAAGATGTGTGGAACTCCGCTTTGAGTAGAGCAGTGTTATCCAACACCAGTTCATGTTTTGCTGATAGTAATAAAGATAGCTAAATAGCATTCATGGGAATATAACCCCACCTTGAATCATTAAAAAGATACTTCCAGAGGCTTACATGTATAGTCGAAACACATGAGCCTTGTGACAGTGTTTGGGCCTTAATGGCCAGTCTCCAGGCCCGAACACAGTCACATGGCAATGACAACACCCTCTATCTAATTTCCAACACCATTTGACAATGAAACTTACATAGGTGGGGATGCTGTATTTGGTAGGCAAAAAGCTAGGTAAGCATACATGCTTGGAGGAGTGGGCTATGTGTGGACACTGTTGCTGTTAAAAGGACAGTGTCGGCCTAAGATTTCTAAAAATTATGCATTGAGGCATGTTTTGAGAAACAAAAAAATTGCTGCACTATCTACCCCATAAAGGATTCTAGAAATTAAATATTTACCATAGTCTGTCAGGGTTGTGCTGGGGTCCTGCAATGAGCATTGGAGTTTTCCCCATTATACCCAGTATAGTATTTTTTTGGGTGCAGTTGATATTTAACTGCTGTTAAGTTCTATAAAAGCTCCATGTTGATCACTTCTGCCATGTGTTCTGTCTGAACCTGCAATGGGACAATAAGGCCTCTTTGTCAATCAGCTTCTTACTTCATCTTGTTTAATTAAACTTTGACCAAAAAAAAGGAAGCTGATTGGTTTCTATGTTGAGCTGCAGCAGATTTTGCATGCTCCAGTTTTAATAAATCAACCCCACTGATATTTGAATCTGTTGGGAAAAAAATGGATATTAGGTAGGAACTAAAATGAATCAGTGTGGGTATTTCAGGAGAAACACATCCAGTCAGTTTGAATAATGAATATAAAAACTAGAGTCTTATTTTTAATCCAAATCCCCACCATAAAAATCTGTTCAGTGGACTTCCATCTAAGGTGTATTATACCTAAACTACATAAGTCTCTTAATCCAGTTTTTATTTACGAATAAATATATATGGATTTCAAGAAGTTTTCACAACAGAAGACTGGTAAAAACTAATGACACATAGATGAAGCAGTATTTTGCCGTACAGAGCGGGCATCCAGAACAGTTATTTCATACAGGAAACCTATCAATGCTCATTGTGTAGCATGCCTTTAAAGATTTAGGGTCAAATTAAAATATGCTATGCTAAACGTTTTCTTAAAGTGGATTTAAACTCTAAGGATAGGTAGATCCCAAGGTGTTTTGGCTCTGGGTTACATAATGTAATCTTAGCATGTTAGTTCACATGACCTACAACAGTTCTACTTTATTGACACTGGTGTTAGCTGTGTTCCTAAAGACCGCTGCATCAGTATTGTGTAATCAAAGGCAGACAGTCAACAAAGGGACCAATTTCAAGCCCCCAGCTATTTCCTTTGGCCTGTAGGAGGTTGTAGAAGAGAGAGATACCTTTCATCTTGATGGACTTGGAAGACCAAAAGGCCCAAGCTTTTTGTGGTATGGTTATTGTTGGGATGGGGTTTTTGAAGGTATGAGGTGATTTGTCTATATGAGAATAAAACTCGAGAGGGTATGTTGTGTTTGGTTTGAAGGGCTGAGAATGGGAGGAGTTTGTGGTTCTGCACCAGGGTTGTTAATGGGGTGCATCTGAGTGTCGACCAGTATTTGAGGGATATATTGGGCAATAATATAAATGTGAATAATTCCAGAGGCACAGGAATACCTATGCTAGTCTTTTCAACATTAGTGTCTTTGCGGAAAAGCTTCCAAGCTAACATTGATGCTGATATGGTTGGGTGGTTTAGATTGGTGTGAGTTTTTGATATAGAGTGTGCAAGAAGGAATGAACTCAAGTCTCCCCTTGCTTGCTCTATATGCCTCCACTGTTTATTAAATACAGATGTAATCCAATGTCTAAGTTGGTCCAATATCACTGCTCTATGGTAGTCTTTCATGTCTGGAAAGCCCATGGCCCATGCCACCCGCGTGTTTGTGTTGGATAAGGATGGCGTATTTGCAGCGTGGTTTCTTGTTAAGACAAACATATGTGCTTAGAATTTTCTTAAGAGTGTTAAAAAAGGATGGTGGAATCTTAATCGGTAAAGCTCTGAATAGGTTATGAAGAAGTGTGATCATTTTAAATGCCGCCATTCTGCCTGCCCAGGTAAGGTAGTGCTTGCTAATGTTTTGAAGTTCTTGTTTACATGTATTTAACCAAGGGAACATGGTTGTGTGTGAACAACTTTGAGGAAGAGGAGGTCAGGGAGATGCCCAGATATGGCATAGAGGGTGATACCCATTGGAAGGGGAATTTGGATTGTAGGAGAAGTTTGGTAGAGTTTTGAACTCTTATATTGAGAATGTTTGACTTGAAATCATTGACTTTATAATATGAACAAGAATTAAACATATCCAGTATATCACAAACTGCTGGTAGGGAAGAAGCCGGTTCCATTAGACTTAAAATGATATCATCTGCGAATAACGTAATTTTGCTTTCGTGGCCTGCTATGGGAATACCTGAAATTGAGTAATTTTTACGTATCTTATGTGCCAATGGTTCCATTAATAGTGTGAAGATTAGAGGGGAGAGAAGACACCCTTTTCCCATCCCATTGGAAATTTTGACGGCATCTGAGAGAACCCCATCTGAGAAAACTCTAGCTCTGGGTGTGGTGTATAAGGCCGGGATAGCAGAAATAATGTTACCTTGAAAACTAAACTTTGTGAGAGTGTATCGCAGATATCCCCAGTAGATTCTATCAAACACTTTTCCTGCATCTATTGTTAGGAACAAGGTTGGGGTGTTCATTGATTCAGTGTAATGTAGCAGATTAATGATCTTACGAGTAGCGTCGGGTGCTTGTCTCCCTAGTGTGAAACCAACTTGGTCGGGATATATCAATTGGGGCATAATGGGGGCCAGTCTCTGTGCCACTGTGTCATGGTTATGCAGTAATCTTCTCCTGTTTGCTTACCTCTCCTCATGTGTTCAGACTAAGAGGCCAGCCACTCTCACCTGGTGGTTTTTAGAACCTCTCTTCTAAGCATGGCTCCACCCCCAGGCCCTATCAGGGAACCCTATATTAACCTGTGCACTGCAAGCCAGTGGTGCTGATCAACCATTGTGTATCCGTGGTGTGTTTGGCTTCCTGGTTCCTGCTTGTGTGCTTTATGTTTGTCTCCGTTACCGACCTTGGCGTGTTCTCAACGATTCCTGTCTGCTTGCGACCTTGACCCTTTGGTATGTCCCCGACCATCCCTGTCTGCCTGTGACCCTGAACCTTTGGCGTGTACTCTGTTGTTCCTGTCTGCTAGCTACCCTGACCTCTGCCTTATCCCCTTACTATCCTTGTCATTCCAGCCTGCTGCTTCCTTCTCCTGTAGTCTACGGTGAGCCTGAGCTGTGAGACCCTAGGGGCCGCGACCTGGAGCCAGACTGCAGCGAAGTCCATCCTCACCACTAGAGGCTCTGGCGAACACCTCCTGGCTCTTAGACTCCGCGCCCTGGCGAATCTATGCTCTAGCTCCCACTGGGATCTGTGTTAGTGATCCAGTATACCTGTGTCCTGTATCTCCCTGGGTACAATCCGCAGCAGTCAGCTGATATCTAAATCTAAATCTTAAACTCATATCTTCCACTCCCTAATGTCTGAAAATAAGATTTGTAATAATTTTTTATTATTAAATTCCCATTATCCCCTGCATACAGGCTAACATTTAAAGACTATGGTTTTTTTTTAACAATAAAGAGTTTTATTAAAAAATATGCATTACAACCATTAAATAAAGTAGTCAACAATACACATAAAAAACATGGCTTAACTATCTATATCATAGTAGCAGAGTATCATATATGACAAAAGGTAATGACATAGATCAGGAACAGTAACACCATTGTATAGTCAAATAATGGGATCAATAGAAATATAATACAGTAAAGTTATCTAGTATCAAGGAAAAGAAAGTTTTTCAAAACAAGGTTAAACAATAAAATGACAAAAAGCAGAAAAGTGATGTTACTTTTATACACAGGGTATTGGTAGGCACCAATTTTTCATATTTTTGAAAGTGTTGTCATGACCAAATAAATACAGTTTTTAAAGATGACGACATTTTTTTTAGACTAAATGAAAGGAAGTAAAGGAATTTAAATAGATAAAATCATTTTAGAATGATACATTTTGTAGCTGGATAGATTTAAAAAAAAAATGTTTAATGTACAAAAGACTTCTGTAGTCTCCCTGGCGGTATGATTATGTCAGATTTTTTAATCTAAAATCTGTAGATTGTTTTGCATAGAAATTTGGTGTTTTATATTGTAGGCCTGTAATTCTTCATAATAACACACTTAAATCTGTCCAAACAAGAGTCTAGTAGACATACCGGGTATGATAAAGTTTGACACACAAAATCATTAATTATAATATAATAAATAACTATAAATAATTATAAAAAATAATAATATAATAATAATATAATTAATTTCCCCACAAATCACTATTGCTCAATTCTGCAAGTGTTCTAATTTACTATCACTGTTTTCTAGCTGGTCTAAAACTGCTTTTGATGTAAAGGGACACTTTTTGGTTGCCATGGACAATCTCAAGTTTCCAGGCAGAAAGAACAGTATATATAATATAAAAGTGCATGCAAGGCACTGGACAAAGCACTAGGGACAAAAGGGAGGTGAAATGATTTGATAGAGAAATATAATCTTCAAAGTGGTTGTAAACCCTTTAAAACCACTTTAAGCTACAGGCAAGCATACAATTAGGCTTTTTTTTTTTTTTTAACGAAAAACTTTTTTCATTTTTGTACAGTACATGCTAAAACAACATTACATATATGGTTTGCGTCGTGGTATTACAACATATGCAATAAATCCAAACTGAGAAAGCATACATCTATCAAGTATCTAGCGATTGGTTGCCAGGAGCGATAGCAGTTAATACAAGTATATTAATAAAGACTGATGTTAGAGGGTTCATCAACAGACCCAGGGTCGTGCATGCGTGTTCAGGGTAAGTATAGCATTCAACATCAGCTCATGCCACATATCCCCAGAGGGAAACGTTACCCCCCACAGTGGTCTAGGCCACCCATGGGGTCAGGCTGCCACCCCAGTATCGGAGATCCCAACCTATTCCCCTGGGTGTCCCACCTCACATCCCATCCTATATCCTGTAGCAGTTCCAGCGTTACGGGAGTTCAAGTTGTCTTTCCTGTACCCAGGCCGCCCAGATCTTTTCAAACTTTTTTGGGCAGTTACGCCCCATGTAGGTTAATTTATATAATGGTAGTGCTGCGTCCACTTAGGCCTTCCACTGAGAGATTGTAGGCGTGCTGGGATCGTTCCATTTAAGAAGGATCGCCTTTCTGGCGTAGAAGGCTGCGTAAAAAACAAAGTGTTTTTTTGCCTGTGTTGTTTGCAGAGTGTCCACTATCCCCAGAAGTAGCGGCAGTGGACTGCAAGGTACGTGTAGTTTCCCTATGGTATTAATTTCCGCCGTGATTGCCCTCCAGAATGTCTGGAGACGTTCACATGACCAGACAACGTGCATAAAGGACCCCGTGGTCGTTGTGCATTTAGGACATACGTCACTCCTAGTAGGGTATATACTAGCGAGTCGTTTCGGAGAGTAATATGCCTGGTGTATAAATCTAAGCTGTGTATAGCGATCCCGGGACGAAATCATGAGTGGGAGATACTGCTGTATACCTTCTTCCCAGTCATCGTCAGCTAGCTCTGGTATGTCTGCCTTCCATTTGTCAAACAACCTAGAGACCACAGAGGTGTCCAGACCAACTAATTCAGCATAGAGGGCAGACATAGGCTTTTTGTCCCTGTCCGTGGATAGAAGTTCTTCCAGGGGATTTAGTTCTATGATGACAGGCTGGGGGAACTGTGCGCGGTAGGCATGACGTAGTTGGATGTACCTGAAAAACATATAATTGGGTAGTTCGTGTTTCCTTTTAAGGTCGTCAAAGGAGAGTAGTTCGCTGCCGGAGACGACGTCTGCCAAGGTGTTGACTCCATTCCGTGCCCACAAAGCGGGGTCGGGGATGGTGCCAAGGTGGGGGAGTCTCGGGTTGTCCCAAAGCGGGGTGTTCGGGGACCATGCGTGTAGCTTACCCACCTTTCCCCTGACCGTGTCCCATACCCTCAGCGTCACCCTCATTGAGGGGGTCACATTGGGGCTGGACTTAGGTCCCCTGTGGATCAGATTCTGCAGCCCTGAGTGGGATCCCAGCAGTGCCGCCTCCAGTGTGGCAGCCGGGTTAGGTAGGTCCCCGGACAGCCACCACCTGACCGTCACAAGGACCGCCGCCCAGTAGTATTTCAGGAAATTGGGCAGCGCCAGACCCCCCAGCGAGGCCGGGAGCTGGAGCGTGCTCTGAGCTATCCTAGGAGTGCCCCCATTCCAAATGAATGACAAAAGTAAGCTGTTCAGTCTCCTGAAGAATGTCTGAGGGATATGGACTGGCGTTTGTCTAAATAGATAGGTAAACTTGGGGAGTACTGACATCTTTATTAGGTTAACCCTGCCCACAGGCGTCAGGGGAAGGGTTTTCCATGCCGAGCATTTCTGAACCAGAGAGGACATCACCACATTGAGGTTAAGGGGAATGAACTGTCTCAGGTCTCTGTGGATGTTGACCCCCAGGTACCTAAACTGGGATACTATTTGCAGAGGGGTGTTTGTTGGCAGGCCAGCATCTGAGGGATGAAGGGCAAAGAGGACAGATTTTCCCCAATTAATCCGGATGCCCGAGAACGTGCCAAAGGTGTTAATAAGGTCAAGGGCTATGTTAAGGCAGGAGGGGGCATCTCGTATATAGAGCAGGGTGTCATCTGCGTAGAGGGAGATTTTCTCCTCCACAGGACCCTAGGGGATGCCCCGGATCACAGGGGAGTCGCGTATCAGGATTGCCATGGGCTCTATTGCCAGCGCGAAAAGCGCCGGGGAGAGTGGGCATCCCTGTCGTGTACCCCTGCGGAGGAGAAAGGGGGGGGATATGACCGATCCAGTACGAACCCTAGCCTTCGGGTTGAGATAGAGAGTCCTGACCCACGAAATGAACCTAGGGCCAAAGCCGAAGCGATGCAGGACCTCCCACAGGTAGTTCCATTCAACCGAATCGAACGCTTTCTCTGCGTCTAGGGAGGCCACTGCATCTGCCGGGGCCAGGAGTGCATGGGATCCCAGAACTGTATAGAGTCTTCTCAGGTTTATGTCCGTACCTTTACCGGGCATAAAGCCCGATTGGTCCCCGTGTATCAGGGAGAGGATCACTTCGTTCAATCTCCCTGCCAAGACTTTGGTGAGCACCTTGACGTCAGTGTTGAGCAGGGAGATGGGACGATATGATGAGCACAATTCAGGGTCTTTACCCGGTTTAGCAATAACCACTATGATTGCTTCTGCCATAGATGCTGGCAGACTTCCCTCTCTCAGAGATTGGGCTATTGTGTGGTGCAGTTTCGCTATTAGTTGTTCCCCATATTGTTTGTAAAATTCCGGCGGGATGCCGTCGGGGCCCGGTGTCTTTCCTGCCTGCAGTTCCCCCAAGGCCTGTTGAACCTCTTTTTCCGTTATTAAACTGTCAAGTTTCTCTCGGGCCTCAGTGGATAGAGAGGGGAAGGTGACTCGGTCAAGAAAGGAGTGGAGTTCAGATGCGGAGTATTCCACTCTGGAGGAGTAGAGCTCCTCGTAATAAGAGGCAAAGCGGGCATTTATGAGCAGGGGGTCCAGAAGGACCGTCCCATCCTGGGCTCGGATCCTGGCAATTGACGTAGCAGGTTGTTGCTCTCTGGCCAACCAGGCCAAAAGGCGCCCAGTCTTACCCCCCTGCTCAAAAATGCGCTGGGTCTGTGCTAATTGTTGTTTCTTAGCCTGGGAAACCCTGAGCAACATCACCTCCCTATACGCACTCTGCATGTCGATGTAGGTAACAGGGTTCTGAGTCAAGGCGTATTTGGTCTCCAGGTCAAGGGCATTGGCCTCAGCCGTCTGTAGTGTGATAGTGGAGTCACGCCTAGCTTTAGTTATGGAAGCTATGTAGGAGCCTCTCGTGTAGGCCTTAAACGCATCCCAGACACTGTGTACCGACGCAGAGTCAGCATTTGTTGACCAGAAGTCTAGAATCTGGGAGTCAATTTCTGGTTCCACCACTGGATCAGTAATCCAGTAGCGGGAGAGTCTCCAAAGTCTCTCTGAGGGCGGTGCGTTAGTCCGGAAGGTACACAGCATAGGGGCATGATCCGATATTCCCCGCGGCAGCATATCGACTGTTCTCACTCGTGAGAGCAGCCCTCCGCTGGCTAGGATGAGATCTATTCGGGACATAGCCCTATATGAAGTGGAATGGCAGGTGTAGGCTCGTTCAGTCGGGTGCTTCCAACGCCATACATCCGTCATGCCATACAGAGAAGCCCACCTGGACAAGGGGGAGTCCACGCCCGCATCATGTGACAGTCTATCCAGCGAGGGGTTAAGTACCATATTAAAATCCCCAGCTATTAGCAGATTGTCTGTGGGGTAACTAGCAATAATAGGAACAAGCTTTTGCAGAAGTGCCGTCGTGGCCGGCGGTGGTATATATAATCCCACAATGACTAACTCTATAGTGTCTATGACAGTGTGTAGTATCACGTATCTACCCCCCGGGTCGACCTTCACATCCAGAAGCTCACAGGATAAGGACTTGTGTATCAGCACGCTGACACCCCGCGCATAGTTAGAGTATGTCGCGTGATAGCAGCGGCCAACCCAGGGCTTCTTCAGGCTCAACACCCTACCTCCCGTCAAGTGTGTCTCCTGTAGGATACACACATGGGGGCTGTATTTTTTAATGTATGTCAAGACCAGGGCCCGTTTAAGTCTGTCATTCAGTCCCCTGACATTCCATGACATGAGTTTCATTTGAGCCATATTGTCATCCACATCCTATGAACGTCAGGGGAGTAGACAGTGTCATGTTCCAGGAAGAAACCACCTCCCCATCCAGTGTCCCCCTGCGCTCCTTTAAGCCTGAGAACCATTAGAGGCATATCTACTTGTTGATAGGTTTCCCTCCACCCAAAGGTATCAGCATATGTAGGTTCCAGCATGTACAGTATGAATAAAAACAAAAAAGGAAACAGAAATAATCCCTTAAACCCCCCCCCTCCCAACCACCCCCCACCCTGCACAGCCGTTGGGGAACTCGGAGTGCCCATTCCCTAAACCAAAACTCAGCTCAACGGGAGCAGATCAGGTATGTCTCCTGCGGGGGCGCGGAGAATGCCAGAAGGGTGCCCGAAGTGGTGCTAGAGGCAGGGAACTAAAAGCCGCCTCCAGCTCCCACCCCAGCCCGGGGCAACAAACAATGTACACCCAGCATGTAGGTAAACAATCGTAGAGATAAACCAGTATATATTAAAAAAAAAAAAAAAAAAAAAAAAAAAAAAAAACACACTTAGCATCTGCTAAGGGCACATTCTTATGCATTAATACGTTACAGTTCTTGTAGTGTCTTCAGGTGGTCAGAGGACTATTTCCACCCCAGCATTGGTATTGTCGGCGTGTCCCCTCCCCGTACCCGCAGCATGTCCTCCATCCCCTGTGCAGTCTATCGGGCAGCAGTTCTTCCACTTCTCGTATGGTAAGTGTAAGCGGGCCCGTGGTTCCGGGGGGGGGGGAGAAGGAAACGGAGGGGGAACGGTCAATCAGCTAAAGGAAAGTCCCGCCATAGGGCGCTACTTGCACAGGCATGGAGTGATAAAGGCGCAACTCTCCTCATGGCAGGGGGGAAAGCTGTGGCCGTTGCATAGTGCCTGTGTAGCTAGGGGTGCAGGAAAATGGAGTAGGCGTGCAGGCAACAACAGAAGGGGAAGAAGAAATCAGTCGATCAGTGTACATGGCGGGTAGGGACAAATTCAGCGTCACAAAGATTTCAGCAATACAGTTACCGGGGTTTGGGTAAGGTGTCCAACCACTGGGAAGCCTCCTCTGGTATCGTAAAATAGCGGGTAGCCTCACCATCGACCACCCGAAGACGAGCCGGGAACAACATGCTGTATTTTATATTTCTGGCGCGTAACTGGGCCTTTACTGAGTCGAAGGTCCTCCTCTGTCTCTGGGTCTCCACCGAATAGTCCGGGAACAGCATGAGCCGTGCATTAGCAAACCGAAGCTCTGGAACCTTCCTGGCCTCACGTAGCACCAAGTCCCGGTCCCGGAAGTTTAGTAGTCGAAAGATAAATGTGCGGGGGGGCGCCCCAGGCGGGCCGCGGACCGGAGGCATCCTGTGGGCCCTCTCCACTGCAAAATGATTGGAGAAGGTGGCAGTAGGCAGGAGGGTGCGGAGCAGATGTTCCGTGAATGCGACTGGGTCTTGGCCCTCTGTCCCCTCCGGCATTCCCACCACGCGGAGGTTGTTCCTCCTGCTCCTATTTTCGCTGTCCTCCGCACGGCCCTCCAGCGCCTTGACTCTCACTTGTAGTGTATGGAGGGTAGCGTGGTGATCTCTAATGGAGTCCTCCGATACCCCCACGCGGCGTTCCGCCTCTCCCAGTCTCTCTCTGACTTTCTCCACGTCCCTGCGCATTAGCCCAAAATCCGTTTGGAGGACATCAATCTTAGCTGTGAGGGCTGTTTTGCAGCCCGATATGGCCTGCATTAGGGCTTGGAACCTGTCCTCCTCGACCGTGGCCGGGTCTGGGGCCGGCGTCTGAGTGGCCATGTGCGCGGCGGCGGGAAGGGGAGATTTCTGCGGCTGCTGTCTGGGAGAAGGTGCTTGCGCCGCAGGAGTCTTCCGTTTAGGGCCAGGCTTGTGTCTTCTCATGCCCAAGTGCCTCCAGGGGTATCCGGGGGAGGTTATACTGGGTGTACCGGCAAATTAAGGGGAAATTCTTCCAGGCTGGAGCGGAGCTCTCACGGCACACGTCTGCTCAGGTCGCCAGCTTGACCACGCCCCATACAATTAGGCTTACCTGTAGCTACACTGGATATCTCCTAAGCCTGCACGGTTTAGGAGATATCCCTGTATTTGCATGCGCCAATGTCATCGGCACATGCGCACTTAAGCAACCCGAAGCAATGGCAGGTACGTGCCGTTGCTTCAGTTGTACTGTGCCATTCCCGGAAGCTCCTGCGCGCATGCACAGGAGTGACAGCATCGCCGCTCCGGCAAATCACATCGCCAGAGCCGCGGTACCCGGAAGTATGTCCCCGGGGAGGTGTTGGCCGCCGGAGCGGTAAACAAGGACCGCTGCGGGGGCTTCAATCTCAGGTAAGTAATTCATAATGCGTTAGTATGCTATGCATACTAGCTCATTATGCCTTTGTCTTGCAGGTTTTTTTTTTCAAAAGAGTTTACAACCACTTTAAGTTTACAGTGTACTATATGTGTTATGTATTTTGTACTTTTTTGAATTTGCCGCCGGGTTCCGCCCCCATGCGTTGCGATGCTCGCAGGGAATGGACCCCGGCACACAGAGCATTGGGAGGAGTTTACGGCGGGTGACATAGCAGGGGGACATCGCAGGATCCTGGGGACAAGGTAAGTTACCTGGACCAGGAGTCTTCAATGCAATCCTGAGTGTGGCTCGGGGTTACCGCTAATGGTACTGAAATTTAGACCTGAGCCACACTCGGGATTACCGCCAGGAGGGTTAAGGCAAACCACCAGGCAGAAGTCCTTTGTGCCTTGAAATATTTATTTGATGTAAGGCATTACTCCATAATTTTTCTACATCTTAACCACTTCAGTCTCAGAGCCACTTTGTCATGCAAAAACTGAAATTTTTTGTCCATTTACATCAGTTTTTAGCCTGATTTTTTTTAACAGAAGAAATATAGGAATTTGATCTGTTCCAAAAAATGGATGTTGATGGAAGCTGATGTAAACAGATGTAAATGGATGATTATCCATTTACATCTGTTTTTCCATAGAGATGCATTTGATGTCCGTCTTTTCATCCGATGGATGAAATGCAGACAAACGGACTGCACGTGTGAAAGGGGTCTTAATCAGTAGTCTCCAAACTGTGGCTTGAGGGCCAGGTGCAGCCCTTTGCTTGCCCTTATTATGCCCTTGGGACACCATTCCTCCCACTGACACCAATGAGGGGGCACCATTTCTCCTACTGACACTAATGAAGTGGCACTATTCCTCCCACTGACACCAAGAGAGACCACCACTCCCTCCACTGACATCAATGAGGGAGAACCATTCTCCCCACTGACACCAACAAGGGGGATATTTTCTACTTCAACTGGCCACAGTCTGGCCCCCTTAAAATCTGAAGGACAGTAAACTTGCCCTTTGTTTAAAAAGATTGGATACCCCTGCCCTAAATGATAGCATTTCATATTTCAAAAACCCAGCATAAAGAAAAAGCAGTGGTGAAAGAAAAGCATGTGTGTGTTTAACCACTTGCCGCCCGCCCACCGTCAAATGACGGAAGGACGGTGCAGCTCTCGTTCTGGGTGGACATCATATGACGGCTCAGAATGACCAGAATGGCCCCTGTTGCACGCCCAGGGGGGAAGTGCTCATTGCGGCGATCGTGGCTGCACCGTGTTGCTAGGACACGGCACAACCCTGATCTATGTAAAGAGCCGTGGCTGCGGCTCTTTAACCATGTGATCGGCTGTGTCCAATCACAGCCAGTCACATGTAAATACAGAAGTGCTGTGAATCGGCTCTCCTCGCTCCACACTGACAGAGTATGTGGCGAGGAGTGCCGATCAGTGGCATCTCTTCACAAGGGAGACATGGGCAAGGTAATCAGGACACTAATCAGGCCGCCCATCAGTGCCCATCAGTGTTGTCTATTGGTGCCGCCTATCAGTGCCCACCAGTGCCGCCCATCAGTGCCCACCAGTGCCGCCTATCAGTGCCCGCTAGTGGCACCCATCAGTGCCGCCTATCAGTGCCCACCAGTGCCGCATATCAGTGCCATCTAGCAGTGTCCATCAGTGCGGCATCTTAGTGCCTCATCAACAGTGCCCGTAAGTGCCTCTTCATCGGTTCCCATCAGTGCAGCCTCATCAGTGCACATTAGTGAAGGAAAAAAATTACTTATTTACAAAATTTACTGAGAGAAGCTAATTAAATACAGTGATTAAATACCACCAAAAGAAAGCTCTATTTGTGTGAAGAAAAAGACAAAAAAAATAATTTGGGTACAATTCTGCATGACCGCGCAAATGTCATTCAAAGTGTGACAGCGCTGAAAGCTGCTAAATTGCCTGGCAAGAAGGGAGTGTAAGTCCCCTGTAGGTAAGTAGTTAATCAGTTATTTTTCATATAAATTCTTAGTGGTCCGCATAACTGGGGGGGATGTTTTCTTTACTATATTCTTTGTACTAAAAAGCTGTTCTCAGTAGGTTGGATTGTATGATACCCTGAATTTATATTTTGTAATTGTTACTCACAAAGATACTTCTGGTTTCAGTCTGTGGTTTACCTTGTATAGGTAGGCAGGGGCTATTATAAATGCTTGTGAAGACTTTTTTACCGTATATATGTGTCTGTTTCCTAAGAAGTGAGTTAAAGTGTTACTAAACCCACAACAGTAAAATCAGTCTGTATATGCAGTAAAGCATGCTTGTTATACTCACTGTGGAACCCAAGGGGTTAATACAATGCAGTGTGTATAAAGGCTGTTTGATCCTGTGGGGTTGATTTACTAAAGGCAAAAAGACGGTGCACTTTGCAAGTGCAGTTGCTCCAGAGCTTAGTAAATGAGCAGAAGCTCTGGTGACTTCCATCATCCAATCATGTGCAAGCACAAATGCTGTTTTTTTTTTCCCTGGCACATGATTTAGGGCAGCACAGTGGTGTAGTGGGTAGCACTCTCACCTAGCAGTAAAAGGGTCGCTGGTTCAAATCCCAACCATGACACTACCTGCCTGGAGTTTGCATGTCCTCCCTGTGCCTGTGTGGGTTTCCTCTGGGGACTCCAGTTTCCTCCCACACTCCAAAGACATGCTGGTAGGTTAATTGGCTTCTGCCCAAAATTGGCCCTAGTATGTGAGTTGGGGACCTTGGATTGTGGGCTCCTTGAGGGTAGGGACTGATGTGAGTATGCGATGTATGTGTGTACATTGAAGGCGCTATATGGGTACCTTAACCGCTTCCCAACCGCCTCATGTACATATACGTGTGCAGAATGGCACGGGCAGGCAAAATCCCGTACCTGTACGTGATTTTTTAAATGCCTGCCCGTGGGTCGCGTGCGCGCCGCCAGCGGCGCGCTCGCGACCCGGTCGGGAGCTCCGTGACCCCGGCCGCGGGACCAGCGGACCTGATCGCCGCTGGTGTCCCGCGATCGGGTCGCGGAGCTGAAGAACGGAGAGAGGTATGTGTAAACAAACCTCTCCCCACGCTTCCTACTCTGCCTGTCATTGATTGGCTGTTCCCGGTCATCGGGAAAGCCGATCAATGACGTCAGACGTCAGCCCCGCCCCCTAATGTAAAAAAACACACACACGTCACAGCCCATAACCCCTCCCCTCCCCCTAGTGGTTAACCCCTTCACTACAACTGTCATTTATACAGGAATCAATGCATTTAAATAGCATTGATTGCTGTATAAATGACAATGGTCCCAAAAATGTGTCAAAAATGTCCGATGTGTCCGCCATAATGTCGCAGTCACAATAAAAATCGCTGATCGCCGCCATTACTAGTAAAAAAAAAAAATATTAATAAAAATGCTATAAAACTATCCCCTATTTTGTAAACGCTATAACTTTCGCGCAAACCAATCAATAATCGCTAATTGCGATTTTTTTTACCAAAAATATGTAGAAGAATACGTATCGGCCGAAACTGAGGAAAGAAAATGTTTTTATATATTTTTTTTGGGGATATTTATTATAGCAAAAAGCAAAAAATATTGAATTTTTTTCCAAATTGTCGCTCAATTTTTGTTTATAGCGCAAAAAATAAAAACCGCAGGGGCGATCAAATACCACCAAAAGAAAGCTCAATTTTGTTTTGGAGCCACGTCGCACGACCCGCGCAATTGTCAGTTAAAGCAACGCAGTGCCGAATCGCAAAAAGGGGCCTGGTCCTTTGGCTGCCAATTGGTCCGGGGCTGAAGTGGTAAATAATATAGGTATAATTGTAGACACGCACCCACACTCACTCAGGTTGAACTGGATCGACTGGTGTCTTTATTCAACCTTACTAACTATGTAACTACGATTTGGTATTCTTTCCAAAGTGAAGCTTTACATCATTTTCTAAATTCTGGATCAACTGCACTTGCAAAGTTCAATTGCACTTTGCAAAGTGCACAGTCTATTTGGCTTTAGTAAATCAACCCATCTCTCTGATCCTCCTTTTCTTCCGCTGTCTCCAAAAAATAACCTGACATTTACAGAGCCAGGGGACGGGCTGCACATGCTCAGGTTGGTGTGTATTGCTAGAGAGTTTTTTTTTTTTTTTTCTTGGGAGGGTGCATGTGATCAGCACAGGGCCAATCAGCACTGTCCAGACATGTCCAGACAGAGGATGAGGAGAGAATGAAAACTCCTCCTACAAGCTTTACTTGGAACTGATAGAAGTCACAAGGCTGCTATATACTGCTGATGAGAAAAGGTATTTAGCAGTTTATATTTACTAAAATAATTGCATTTCCATGTTCTGTGTACTGCGGGAGATCACATATAGTGAATGCAGGTTCCTAGGTTTAATAACACTAAGGCCCCTTTCACACTGGGGCGGTTTTCAGGCGGTACAGCGCTAAAAATAGCGCCTGTATACCGCCTGAAAAAAACTGCTCCATTCACTCCAGTGTGAAAGCCGGCCGGCTTTCACACTGGAGCGGTGCGCCAGCAGGACGGTAAAAAAAGTTCTGCTAGCAGCATCTTTGGAGCGGTATAGGAGCGATGTATTCACCGCTCCTATACCGCTCCTACCCATTGATTTCAATGGGACACCGCGGTGACACCGCGGTAACACCGCGGCAATACCGCTGCAAAGCGCCGCTACGGCGGATTTTAACCCTTTTTCGGCCGAATACTGCGGCTAAAACGACGGTAAAGCAGCGTTAAATATAGCGCTGCTTTACCGTCGCCGCGGCTCCCGCCCCAGTGTGAAAGGGGCCTTAAAGAAAGTTAAAAAGTAACTGGTTTCCTTTCCTTCTAAATGCTGCATATAGAATGCTCACAGCTGTGTGGAGGTCTTAGTGACCTTGTTACCTTCTGTTAACTGCGAAGATGAAGTCCTCAGGGCAGTGAGAACTATTGCTGTGTCTCTAGATTTTTACTCTCTTTATACTGACTGCTGTATATATTCTAGTCATCTGTTATCAACAGTAGGGGGTTGATTGGGTAATGAGAGCAGGATTTAACTGTATGGAGCAGGTGAATATGTGATCTGTAGCCTTCTAAAATAAGGGAAGCAGCTGTAATGCATAGCACCCAACTGTCCCTGATTTCGAGGGACTGTCCCTGATTTGGAGCAATGTCCCTCTGTCCCTCATTCCTCCTCATTTGTCCCTCATTTTGAAAATGCAGAAAGTGGGTACCGGCGCCAACTCCTATATTAATATTCGTTTATGAAGGCTGCACTCTGAAAAGTAAGAGGACTGTATGTTCAATTACTGGTTATGATTATGATGATTAGGAGAGTTGCGCCAGTCAAAAATTCTTTTGTATCCTTTAGACACTATGTTTAAAGAGCTTGTTTTATAACACTACTATCAACTAAGGATCCCTTTGAGGATTTGGCCAATCCTATGGTGGGCGAAGTAAGATGAAAAATGTTAAGAATAACTAAAAATTATAAAATGACAATTAATATTGTGCCTCTATCTACTGTGCAATGTTAAACACTCCTATGAGAAAGGGTGAAATAATTTTATACGATCCTGTAAGAAAAATTCTGCAAGAAAACTTCTACAACAGGCTCCCAATTCTGTGAAAAAAGACAAAACCTCCCAATCATGCAAACCCAATCCTGCAAAGAAAAACTTCAAAGAAAATATACGTGTTTATCTATAGTTCTGTGGAAGAAATTTCTGTATGGCCAAGCCACAATTTCTGTAAGGAAAAAAACACAAAACCACAATTCTGTGAAAAGAGAACCCCCCCCCCCCCCCCCCCCTTCTTCAATCCAAATCCTGCAAAGGAAAATTCAAAAATAGGTGTATTCTCAAATTCTATGTGCCACAAAAATCATAAAAAACATGTAAAACATATGAAAAAGTCCATGTGTTGCCACCACTGACATTCCAATCAATCCGAAACGGGTTAATTCCACTCGGATACACCACTAGTGATTGATACTTTCGGAGCTTATGTACATCACCCTGTGAATCCACCACCACTAAAAAATGGACACTCATCAGATTTAGGTGAGTTTTGGGCATTTGGTTTATTAGCCGGATAACCACTCCTTTGCTCTGGTTACTCTTCACTCAAGGATCCAGATAGCTTTAATACAGGGGGTATCCTCCATGCTCAAGGGAAATAATAAGAAATGCTCCCATAGCGTAATATGTCCAAAAAATGTATTAAACAAACAAAAATGATAAAAGACAAGAGAACTTTTGCACTCACATTTTCCTGTGCCCTCAAAGCGGGCACTGAGCCTCTCCAGCGCTTCTCCATCAGGAAGCTTCCTGATGACGCATACAGACTTGCGAAATGCGTAGAGGCTGCTGGGTAACATCTACAACGCTAAACTGGTCAGCTGGCAGGCATATGAATGAATGAATGAATGAAATAACTTGTATAGCGCTACAATGCGAACTGAATCGCCTCAAGGCGCTGTATTGGCGTATGGTTATCAAGCTTCTAGAAGAGGTAGGTCTTGAGTTTCTTCCTGAAGGCCTGATGGTTTTCTTCCATGCGAATGTCGGTTGGTAGAGCGTTCCATAGCCGTGGTCCCTGGACAGCGAATCTCCGTTATCCCTTTGATTTGTAGCGGGATTTAGGAATGAGGAGAAGATTTTGATTAGCCGATCGAAGACTGCGATTCGGTGTGTAGTGTTTTATTTTCTCGCGAAGGTATTGCGGAGCGTTTCCATGTGTGCATTTGTGGGTGAGGCAGAGGGTCTTGAATGCGACCCGATTCCTTACGTTTAGCCAATGTAGGTTCCTCAGGGAAGGGGAGATGGATTCCCAGGGTTTTTTCCCTGTTATCAGTCTTGCCGCAGTGTTTTGGATAAGTTGTAAGCGCGCAAGTTGATATTGGGGTAATCCTATGTAAAGGGAGTTAGCGTAGTCCAGTCGATAATTGATGACTGTTCCAACTACCACTGCTTTGTCCTCCTTTGGAATGAAGGGGATGAGTCTGCGTAGCAGGCGGAGCATATGGTGAGAACCACTGACTACTGCTCCTATTTGGGCATCCATTGACATTTCTGAGTCAAAAATGACTCCGAGACTCTTGGCCTTGGTCCTAGTGGTAATGGTCCGTCCAAAGATGGTAGGAGGTGTCCAAGGGATCTTGGCTCGGGGGTTATGCTTTGCATGTAGAATATGAGGGGATAGGCGACACAGCACAGTGGCTTTTTGTGACTTGAGGTCCCCCTATACACGGCTGGAGAGGCTCAGTGCCGGCTTTGAGGGCACAGGCAAATGTAAGTGCAAAAGTTCTCTTGTCTTTTATCATTTTTGTTTGTTTAATACATTTTTTGGACATATTACGCTATGGGAGCATTTCTTATTATTTCCCTTGAGCATGGAGGATACCCCCTGTATTAAAGCTATCTGGATCCTTGAGTGAAGAGTAACCAGAGCAAAGGAGTGGTTATCCGGCTAATAAACCAAATGCCCAAAACTCACCTAAATCTGATGAGTGTCCATTTTTTAGTGGTGGTGGATTCACAGAGTGATGTACATAAGCTCCGAAAGTATCAATCACTAGTGGTGTATCCGAGTGGAATTAACCCGTTTCGGATTGATTGGAATGTCAGTGGTGGCAACACATGGACTTTTTCATATGTTTTACATGTTTTTTATGATTTCTGTGGCACATAGAATTTGAGAATACACCTATTTTTGAATTTTCCTTTGCAGGATTTGGATAGAAGAGGGGGGGGGGGTTCTCTTTTCACAGAATTGTGGTTTTGTGTTTTTTTCCTTACAGAAATTGTGGCTTGGCCATTAAGGATGAGCCCGGTGTTCGATTCGAACCCATGTTCGAATCGAGCACCGGGTGTTCGCTCGCTCGGCGAGCCCAGAACTATTGGGGCCGCTCGCATCAAATTCGTGTGTTGCGAGCGGCCCCGCAATGCATTGCGGCCCGCGCAGTGCAATGCTGGCTGATGATTGGCCAAGCATGCACTGTGACCCCCCGCATGCTTGGCCAATCACAGCGCCGGCAGCGAGGAGAGCCATAATTGGCTACAGGCAGGATGCCTGTAGCCAATTATAGCTCAGGGGCTTTAATACACGCCCCACGGTATAAGAGGCCGCCGCGGCGGCGGCCTCGCATATTATGTTTCACTCACAGTGTCAGCGTGTCAGTGTGCTGCTGACTGCTGACAACAATATGTGCTTTATTTCTGGGGATATGTGTGTGCATGCTGTTAGAACAGCATTGCAGTATCACATCTGGGGGGTGTCTATAGGTAGCCTGTGAAGGAGGGCAGGTTTCCTGTGCTTAGAACTTTCCCTGCAAAAAAGTGTCATTTTTGCAGGAAGAAAGCTATTTAAATCACTCGCGGCTAATGAATTGATGGCTCCTGTAACACAGAGAGCTGTCATTCATTAATAAAAAACAAAAAAAAAAGCGTAGGGGTCCCCCCAAATTCAATAACCAGGCCCTTCAGGTCTGGGATGGATATTAAGGGGGATCCCAGCCAAAAAAAAAAAAAAAAAAATGGCGTAGGGTCCCCCTCAAAATCCATACCAGACCCTTGAGGTCTGGTATGGATTTTAAGGGGAACCCTAGCCAAAAAAAATGGCGTGGGGTCCCCCTCAAAATCCATACCAGACCCTTATCCGAGCACGCAACCTGGCAGGCCGCAGGAAAAGAGGGGGGGACGAGAGCGGCCCCCCCTCTCGCCTGAACCGTACCAGGCCACATGCCCTCAACATTGGGAGGATGCTTTGGGGGTCTAAGACCCCTAAAGCACCTTGTCCCCATGTTGATTAGGACAAGGGCCTCTTCCCCACAACCCTGGCCGGTGGTTGTGGGGGTCTGCGGGCGGGGGGCTTATCGGAATCTGGAAGCCCCCTTTAACAAGGGGACCCCCAGATCCCGGCCCCCCCCCCTGTGTGAAATGGTAAGGGGGTACAAAAGTACCCCTACCATTTCACCAAAAAAGTGGCAAAAATGGTAAAAATGACAGGAGACAGTCTTTGACAATTCCTTTATTAAAATCTTCTTTCTTCTTTCTTCATCCTTCATATTCTTCATCTTCTCCTTCCTTCATCTTCTTCCATCTTCTTCTTCCATTTTCTTCTTCCTCCGATCCGCTTCTTCTTGCGCTGGTCTTCTCGTCCTTCTCGTCCGGCATCTTCTTCCGTCGGCGTCGGCGTCGGTGTCTCTGTCTCTTCTTGGGCCGCTCCGCGCAATGGGAGGCTCCCGCTGTGTGAGGCTCCGCTCCGTCTGACAGGTCTTTTATAATGGAGGGCACCTGGTGACCCCGCCCCCTCTGACGCACAGGGACGTCATGGGGAATTCCATGATGGCTTTCCCCATGACGTCAGAGGGGGGCGGGGTCACCAGGTGCCCTCCGTTTTAAAAGACCTGTCAGATGGAGCGGAGCCTCACACAGCGGGAGCCTCCCATTGCGCGGAGCGGCCCAAGAAGACACCGACACCGACGCCGACGGAAGAAGATGCCGGACGAGAAGGACGAGAAGACCAGCGCACGAAGAAGCGGATCGGAGGAAGAAGAAAATGGAAGAAGAAGATGGAAGAAGATGAAGGAAGGAGAAGATGAAGAATCCGAAGGATGAAGAAAGAAGAAAGAAGATTTTAATAAAGGAATTGTCAAAGACTGTCTCCTGTCATTTTTACCATTTTTGCCACTTTTTTTGGTGAAATGGTAGGGGTACTTTTGTACCCCCTTACCATTTCACACAGGGGGGGGGGCCGGGATCTGGGGGTCCCCTTGTTAAAGGGGGCTTCCAGATTCCGATAAGCCCCCCGCCCGCAGACCCCCACAACCACCGGCCAGGGTTGTGGGGAAGAGGCCCTTGTCCTAATCAACATGGGGACAAGGTGCTTTAGGGGTCTTAGACCCCCAAAGCATCCTCCCAATGTTGAGGGCATGTGGCCTGGTACGGTTCAGGCGAGAGGGGGGGCCGCTCTCGTCCCCCCCTCTTTTCCTGCGGCCTGCCAGGTTGCGTGCTCGGATAAGGGTCTGGTATGGATTTTGAGGGGGACCCCACGCCATTTTTTTTGGCTAGGGTTCCCCTTAAAATCCATACCAGACCTCAAGGGTCTGGTATGGATTTTGAGGGGGACCCTACGCCATTTTTTTTTTTTTTTTTTGGCTGGGATCCCCCTTAATATCCATCCCAGACCTGAAGGGCCTGGTTATTGAATTTGGGGGGACCCCTACGCTTTTTTTTTTTTCATTTTTTTTTTTTTTTTTTATCAATGACTTTTTTTTATGAATGAGTTTCAATGAATCACTGTTCTCTGTGTTACGGGAGCCGTGAATTAACATTAGCCGCGAGTGATTTTAAATAGCTTTTTTACTTTCAAAAATGACACTTTGCGCAGAGACAGTTCTAAACACGGGAAACATGCGCCCCTTTACAGGCATACTATAGACACCCCCCAGGTACGAAATTTAAAGGAATATTACACTTTTATTGTTTCAATTTAAGCATTATTAAAATCACTGCTCCTGAAAAAACGGCCGTTTTTAAAAAAAAAATTTGCATTGATACATGTCCCCTGGGGCAGGATCCAGGTCCCCAAACACTTTTTATGACATTAACATGCATATTAGCCTTTAAAATGAGCACTTTTAATTTCGAACGTTCGCATCCATTATAACTAATAGGGTTCTAAAGCTCGCACGGACTTTAGGTCCGTTCGCGGGTTCTGGTGCGAGCCGAACGGGGGGGTGTTCGGCTCATCCCTATTGGCCATACAGAAATTTCTTCCACAGGACTATAGATACACACGTATATTGTCCCTCATTTTGGTCTGATCTATATAGATGTATATAAAATGCACTTTTTATCTCTCAAAAAGTGTTTTCCAGCACTAAACCTTTTATCTGATTTCTTAATTGCTGCATTTGTAAATTCCAAAAGCCAATATAAAGGAATAGTAGCGGTAAAAAAAAAAAGCACTTGTGGGTTTAACCAATCTTGTTTTTTTGTACAATTCTCCTTAAAGGGGGTGTGACAAGGGGTGTGTCCTATGCCTGCATACTTTTGCTGATAGGTGTCCCTCATTCCCATCTCAAAAAGTTGGGAGGTATGGTAATATATCCTTTACATCTATCTTCCAGATCAGTTCAGTAATCCATCGCGATACAACTTCTGGACTTTGCCTCTGTGCATGTGATTACTGTAATATATACACTCACCCGCCAATTTATTAGGTACACCTGTTCAATTGCTTGGTAACACAAGTTGCTAATCAGCCAATCACATGGCAGCAACTAAATGCATTAGGCATCTAGATGTTGGTAAAGAGGACTTGCTGAAGTTCAACCCGAGGATCAGAATGGGGAAGAAAGGGGATGTAACTCCACTTATGTTGAGACAAAATGTACATTGCAGGGATTTAAAAAAACAATTTCCTACCTTTTGTTATTCTGAAGAAATCCTTGTGTGTTTCTCTGTTCTCATGTGCTGAGCGAGTCTAATGGGAGTGGTTTCATAATCAACCAGCTGTTGCACCTGCAGGCCTCTAATGAGGAAAGTTGCTGGGTCTGCATCCCTTTAGGCCCCTTTTACACTTATACGACTTGTCCCACGATTTGGGACTGCAAAGTAGCATGACAAGTCCTTCCCCATGATTTCCAATGACAGCCATTCATATTAGTACGACTTCAAGTCGTTCCGAGTCCTTGCACTACTTTGGTCCGATTTTGATTCCACTTACACAGGCATTCCTTAAAATCGCGGCAAAATCGTGGCAAAAATTGTGGCAAAATCGCTTAAAATTGCGCGACTTTGAAGTCGCACAAATGTGAAAGAGGCCTTAGATGTGATTTCCTATTGGGAGTATCTCACCAAAAATGACATTTTTGTTGCAGGGGATGCCTGAAATCTGATTTGTATTTTCTGACTGATTGTATTTCTGACTTCTGGGAAGATCAGTGAGCCAATCACACATGCAGGAAATTATGTTTCTGTGGGGCGAACTATACACAGTCTGTGTACAGAACACCTCCAGGTAGCCATATTGCATTTTATAGAAAATGACAGAGCTGCAGATTGAAAAGGAAAGGTCATTTTTAATAACATTCAATAACAATATGACTTGCGTCGCAATTGTGTACGCTATATTATTATTATGTTTTTTCTAATTTTTTTCCCCACGAAAGTGGAGTTACCTGGAGTAACTATTTGAAATTTGAATTTCATAAGATGGTTATATTCTTTCTATTTTATTCTATTCAATTTTTTTTATTCTTTTATCTTCTATTCTATTTTGTTCTGTTCTTTTATTTTCTATTTTATTTTGTTCTATTCTTTTATTTTCTATTCTATTCCTTTTTTTTTTTATTCTATCCATTTATTTTTTTATTACATTTTTTTCTATTCTTTTATTTTCTATTCTGTTCTGTTTTACTCTATTATATTATATTCTTTTATTTTCTATTCTATTATTTTCTATTCTATTCTATTATTTTCTATTATATTCTTTTCTATTATATTCCTTTATTTTCTATTCTATTTTATTCTCTTCTGAAATTCAAATTCGATTTGAAAGCTATTCGATTCGAAAACTATTCGACTTTGATTCGAAAAATATGCGAATTTCGGCCGAAAATTTTGTTTCATTATTTTGGATTTGTTTAAATTCATTACTATTGTAATTCGGAAATTTGGATACATCAGAATAACGAAAAATTTGTCCGAACAAAACAAACCGCACATGTCTATGGTGAACCAAAAGTTGATTTATATAATTTTTTGGGTATTAAGGAATATATTTCAATACAATATTTGTGCCCATAATTTATATTTAAAGTGCAGTTCTAGGCAAGTAATGGTATACAGTACAGTAATCACAGCAACTGAGCCCAAACTAAACCTGTTGGGAAAATGAAATATCCAACCAGCCTGTGCTATGTGAATGACAATGACAATTGCGCGGTCATACAACACTGTACCCAAACACATTTTTTATAATTTTTTTCCCACAAATAGAGCTTTCTTTTGGTGGTATTTTATCAGCTCTGCAGTTTTTATTTTTTGCGCAACAAATAAAAAAATACTGAAAATTTTGAAAAAAAAAAAACGTTTTTTTTTTGTTTCTGTTAATTTTTTTTTAAATAAGTAAGTTTTCTTCTTCAATGACGGGCACTGATATGGCTGCACTGACGGGCACTGATAAGGCTGCACTGATGGGCACCGATGAGGTGGCACTGATGAGGTGGCACTGACGGCACTGATGAAGGGCACTGATAGGCGGCACTGATTGGCATTGATAGGTGGCACTGATGGACACTGATAGGTGGCACTGGTATGCGGCACTGATGGGCACTCATAGGTGGAACTGATGGGCGCTCATAGGCGGCACTGATGGGTATTTATGGGCGGCACTGATGGGCACTTATGGGTGGCACTGAGGGGTGGCATGGATGGGCACTGATGGGCACTGATAGGTGGGCACAGATGGGCACTGATAGGTGGCATTGATGGACACTGATGGGTGGCACTGATGACACTGATTGGTGGCACTGATGACACTGATGGGTGGTATTGCTGGACATCACTGATGTCACATGTTATATAATGGTGCCAGTCAGTGCCCATTTGTGGGCACTGATAGGCACAGATTGGGCATAATTTGCACATGCGGATGGCCATGGGATACATACCTAGCCATCCACATGTTGTCCCCTTCCCTGGTGGTCCTGGCGGCTTCCCTGGTGGTCTAGTGCAGGCATCCGGGGGGGGGGGCTGCGCTGATAACAATCAGCGCAGACCCCCCTGTCAGGAGAGCCGCCGATCGGCTCTCCTCTACTTGCGTCTGCCAGACGCGAGTGAGGAAAAGCAGATCAGTGGCTTTTCCTGTTGACATCGTGATCATCGTGACATTGTGATCAGTGATTGGACATGGCTAATCACGTGGTAAAGAGCCTCCGTCGGAGGCTTTTTACCAAGATCGGTGTAGCGGTGTGTCAGACTAACACATTGCACCACCGATCGCCGCGATGCGCGCCCCCACGGGCGCACAGCGGCATGTTATCCTGAAGGACGTCATATGACACCCAGTCAGGATAGCTGAACCACCGCCCAGCCGTCATTTTGCTATAGGCCGGGTGGAAGTGGATAAGTTCACCTTTCAAAAAAAATTAAAAATAAATGCACATTTTTTTTGCAAGTCATGTGCTCTCCCAAACCTGGAAGGCTTGCTCCACTAGCAAGGCCTCTGGCTGTGTGGATAGGTGGTGTAGAAGGGTGGTTGGGTTAGTATACTGTACATATCTAGGGGGTGCCCTATCTATAGACGCCCCAAATACAGCTCTTGACCCACATCCTTCATGGGACGAACACTTCTTATTGCTGGGTTTTTATTTTTGCATGGATTCCATCTGTATAAAAGACTTAGGAGAGGATGAGTTGTGTAACAAAGTAAGGCTGAAAATCTATTTAATAAAATTCTTCTCCGCATTTTATAAGAGTTATTATGTGGCAATGTTTCACTCCAGTTGTCGGTTTCAGAGCTTTGGCTATATTGCTTTTTTGTTTCTTGTGCTGCTGTGTTATATTAAGTTCTAAAAAAGCTACTAAACATCACATCACTGTGGAAAAATATCTTGGTTATTTCCTTTTTGCTGTTTTTCTTTTACTCCTTTGTAGATAAATCAGCAAACCCTGCAATCTTTGTGCTCAGTCACCCACATCCATAGTAACCGGCTTCATAAAAGGAGATTGGATCCCTCCTATTTACATTAGAAAAGACCTCTTGCTGCCCACAGTGCCCAGCTAAAATATGTTCTGTTTTTGAACATCAGTGATATTCTGCATAACTGGAGGAACATAAAGGAAAAGTCTTGTCCATAGCAGATGGTCAGATCAGAGCTGTCATCTTTGTAGAGCAAAATGAACAAGAAAAAAATACGGCTTCTGTGGGTGACAGCTCTTAATTTCTTACTATATTAGATATTTACAGAGTAGAATGTACTTGGCTAATGTCATGCAAGTGCAACTCCTTCATTTATGAGTGTCCATTGTGGGTGGTGCTCAAAGTTTTTTGGGGGGGCGCAAACAAACTGAAAAATACTGACCCCCCCCCCCGCAGCCACTGTGCCCATCAAACGCAGCCACTGTGCCCATCATATGCAGCCATTTGTGCCCATCATATGCAGCCACTGTGCCCACCAATTGAAGCCACTTGTGCCCATCAAACACAGCTACTGTGTTCATCATATGCAGCCATTTGTGCCCATAATATGCAGCCACTGTGCCCATCATATGCAGCCACTGTGCCCATCATTTGCTGCCACTGTGCCCATCATATGCAGCCACTTGTGCCCATCATATGCAGCCACTTGTGCCCATCATATGCAGCCACTGTGCCCATTAAATGCAGCCACTGGGCCCATCAAATTCAGCCACTTGGGCCCATCATATGCAGCCATGTGTGCCCATCATATGCAGCCACTTGTGCCTAGCAAATGCAGCCACTTGTGCCTATCAAATGCAGCCACTCGTGCCCATCATATGCAGCCACTTGTCCCTATCATATGGAGCCACTGTGCCCATCATACGCAGCCACTTGTGCTCATCATATGTAGCTGCTTGTGCCCATCATACGCAGCCATTGTGCCCATGAAACGAAGCCATTGTGCCCATGAAACAAAGCCACTGTGCCCATCATATGCAGCCACTTGTGCCCCTCATATGCAGCCACTTGTGCCCATAATATGCAGCCACTGTGCCCATCAAATACAGCCACTTGGGCCCATCAAATTCAGCCACTTGGGCCCATCATATGCAGCCATGTGTGCCCATCAAATGCAGCCACTTGTGCCTATCAAATGCAGCCACTTGTGCCTATCAAATGCAGCCACTCGTGCCCATCATATGCAGCCACTTGTGCCTATCATATGGAGCCACTGTGCCCATCAAATGCAGCCACCTGTGCCCATCATGTGCAGCCACCGGTGCCCATCATATGCAGCCACTGTGCCCATCATATACAGCCACTTGTGCCCATCAAATGCAGCCACTTGTGCCCATCATATGCAGCCACTTGTGCCCATCATATGCAGCCACATGTGCCCATCAAATGCAGCCACTTGTACCCATCATATGCAGCCATTGTGCCCGTAAAAAACAGCCACTGTGCCCATCAAATACAGCCACTTGTGCCCATCATATGCAGCCACTGTGCCCTATCAAATGCAGCCACTGTGCCCATCAAATGCAGCCATTGTGCCCATCAAATGCAGCCACTGTGCCATCAATTGAAGCCATTGTGCCCATCGTATGCAGCCACATGTGCCCATCATATGCAGCCACTTGCCCATCATATGCAGCCACTGAGGGGACTTACCACAGCATTGCAGCAGCTCCTTTCACAGCGGTGACGACCTCCGCTCCAGTGCGTGTCTCCTTGCTCCTCTACCTAAGCACCTGGCATTCAATAGGGTGGCCTGGTGCTTTGGCCAGTCAGGAAGCAGGTCTAACATCCTGCCTCCTGATTGGTGGTGAGGAAGGTTAGTGTGAAAATAGCAAAAAATTATTTGCTGTCATCACACAATTGGGTGGGATTAGGGCGCACTCTCTGTGCCCTGAGCCCACCCTATTTTGAAGCCTATTAGAGCCTCTGGCTCAAAGCAGGTACTTCAAAAAGTACCACCCCGCCATAGGAAACCTATGCGTCCGGCATCCTGAAAGGGGCTAGGCACATGGATGGGGGGTGGCGCTCATGCGCCCACAGTGCACGGGCCGGCACTGATTGTGGGGCAGTGAAAGGAGACACAGAAGCAAAGCATTGGGTCATGTGATCTTCCCACAGCTGTCATTTGTAATAGGCCATGTGATCTCCTCACAGCAGTCATTTGTAAAAGGTCATGTGATCTCAGAATCCAGAAACGTCAGTGCAGCACTGGATGAAAGATGCAAGGGTCTGTCAGAAGTTCAGAAACTCATTGGCCTTTTATACACACACACTAATTACAAGCAAACAGATCACAGGTGAGGATGGTTACCTTTAATAGCCATTCAAACCACTTTGTGTCAACTTGTGTGCATGTTATCAGGCCAAAATCACCAGGGTATGTAAACTTTTGATCAGGTCATTTGGGTAGTTTCTGTTGTCATTATGAGTTAAAAAGAGTAAACACAATTGATTGATAATCAATGGCTTCAGCCAAACACTAACCATGAGTGAAAGAAAAGTTTTTGTGTTATCATTCATATTCTCTGAAAAATGGCCAAGAAATCATAAATTCTTCCAGGGTATGTAAACTTATGAGCACAACTGTATAGCTCTCTCTCTCTCTCTATATCTCTCGATATATATATATATATATATATATATATATATATCTTGACTAAAGGATTCGTCAACTTTGGTCCTTACAATTAAAATAAAGACACGGACTGCATGACATCGGCTTTATATGGCCACAGCAGCCAAATTTTTATTAACCAAAGAATAAAATAACATCACGTAAAACATACCCGTGAGTGCAAATTTAACAAAGTAATGCCCAACAACAAGAGGTCTTTGGGTGTTTTTAGGGCACAATTTTAACTGGAATGGTCCACTGCCTCATCCGTGCCCCTACTGGCTCGAAGACGTTCCGACATCACACATACTTCCATATTCCCCTCCCCCAGGGGACCTAGCTCCTGGGAGAAACAAAGCTAACCAAGTGGAAGCGCCATAACTTAGATGGGCCCCACTAATCCTGTAACCATGTAATTCCTCACTGACCCCCCAAAGACCCCTTGACCCGCCAACTGCTTTGATAAAATTGAGCAATATACACCAGTCAGTAAATTATACTCATATTTATTTTTTCATCATTTATTTATATATTTATATATATATATTATATATATATATATATATATATATATATATATATATATATTTATTTTTTTTTTTAACTCATTTAACACTAGAGACACAAATACCACCACTACCTGTCCAATGGGGTAACCCCTAACACCAGGGCGGGAGGGTAGAAAGTTACCACTTCTCCTGACTCTTTGGAATGCTACAGAAAACATCCCTCCGCAAGACCCTCTCCTCTGGACCATGCCCCTTTCAACATCTGCCTCCAATCAGGTAAGGTCTCCACCCCTACCCACAACACTGACCTAGCTGACCGTTCCCTGACCCTGTTCCTCCCATAGTCATGCAGCCCCTCCTTCCATTTTCTCACTATATATAGATATCTATATATAAAAAAATGCACAAAAAGGTAAAACTATCTTTAGGGAAAGTCTCTTATATAATTGTGATCTTCTCTTCACTCGTAACTACGTGCTCAACATTCTCCAAGATTAGTGCTCTTGTGTAACTAATTTGAAACACACTTACCAATTTTATTTCCTTCCTATTACCGAAATGGTATTAAAGCTCAATCAAAAATCCATTTGATTCGTCACACTTCAACATTTACATTATAATCAGGTTATTATGTTTCCCCACTTGTTTCTTCTCTTCTCAACGAGTGGATAAGATCTCATATCAAAATGAAGAATGCAAAGTCAACTTTTTATAGCATAAATCCGTTTTATTTAAATCACACAAAAACAAAGAAAAAGTTGTTCCCCTCATGTGTAGAAAGTGCCCACAAGATTATTACAACTGCTTCAACAAATAGATCTAATGGTTATGGCTTTGTCAAAATTGGCTTTTACGAAGGCCATGTTTAACCACTTTCAGACCGGACCATTTTGCTGGCTTAAGACCAGACCACTTTTTGCGATTCGGCACTGCGTCGCTTTAACTGACAATTGCGCGGTTGTGCGACTTGGCTCCCAAACAAAATTGACGTCCTTTTTTTCCCACAAATAGAGATTTCTTTTGGTGGTATTTGATCGCCCCTGCGGTTTTTATTTTTTGCGCTATAAACAAAAAAAGAGAGATAACTTTGAAAACAACGCATTATTTTTTACTTTTTGCTATAATAAATATCCCCCAAAAATATATAAAAAAACTTTTTATTTCCTCAGTTTAGGCCGATATGTATTCTTCTACATATTTTTGCTAAAAAAAAAAAACGCAATAAGCGATTATTGATTGGTTTTGCGCAAAAGTTATAGCGTTTACAAAATAGGGGATAGTTTTATAGCATTTTTATTAATAATTTTTTTTTTACTAGTAATGGCGGCGATCAGCGATTTGTATTGTGACTGCGACATTATGGCGGACACATCGGACATTTTTGACACATTTTTGGGTCCATTGTCATTTATACAGCAATCAGTGCTATACAAATGCACTGATTCCTGTGTAAATGACACTGGCAGTGAAGGGTTAACCACTAGGTGGCAGTGTAGGGGTTAAGTGTTCCTAGAGGCGTGTTACTAACTGTGGGGGGGCGTGGCTGTGATCTAGTGCACACTGATCTCTGCTCCAATCACAGGGAGCAGAGATCGGTGTCACTAGTTGCTAGGCAGAACGGGGAGATGCTGTTTACTTCCACATCTCCCCGTTCAGCCATCCCGTGAGAGGATCGCAGGTATCCCCGTGGCGATCGAGTCCGTGGGACCCGCGACCAGACTCACGGGGGTCCCCGCGGGGCGCGCTCGATGGCACAGCGGCAATCTTAAAGGGGACGTACCTGTACGCCATTTTGCCTGTCCGTGCCATTCTGTCGACACACGTCGCCATGCGCCAGTCGGGAAGTGGTTAGAGCAGAACTTCAGCTCATAACCTCAAGGTGAGAGGTCTATCCCGCTCTTATAGCTACAAGCTTGATCTTGCGCACAATTAAATACCATATTCCCGCAAAAAGGATAATAATGACTGTAGTCTTCAGATGGATGACTATTAAAGTCCCCCATCCTCACCACCTGCTAAATAAAGGCCCACAGCACATTGATGAAGCATCCCTGCCCTGTGCCTATCCCAAATGCAGTAATGTTCATAGTGTTATACAGCATCGTGCAGAGAAAATAAACACGATTTGTCCCGTATTTCCCTTTCCCAATCTAAGTTCTGCTGTACATGGAAATACAGAAAAATGGTATAAACATGGGTTTATTTACTTAAGCCAGGTACACATGGATGGAAATTTAGGTAGTACAACCAAAACTGGCTACATTTCGATCTATATGTGAACCTCCCTGTTCGACGGAAGTTGATCTGTAGATCAACTGTTGGAAAACTTTCATGCGATCGCCACTGCAGCCAATCAGCTGCAGCACTGATCAGTGGGTTCACACATCGCTTGTGTGAATAGGGAATCCACTCTTTCTTTCTTTTTTTTTCAGATCGGAAAAAATAAAACTCGTATACCCAGCTTTAAAGCTGCATTTACAAATAGGATTCAGGTACTTATACTAGCTGTGTTTACAAACGTGATTTACATTCTTGCTTTGTGCACTGGTAAGCAGTCATGTTGGAACAGGAAGGGGCCATCCCAGTGCACAAATAAAGGTCTATAAAGACATGGATGAGCGCGTTTGGTGTGGAGGAACTTGACTGGCCTGCACAGAGTCCAGACCTCAACCCGATAGAACATCGTTGGGATGAATTAGAGCGGAGACTGCGTCCAACATCAGTGCCTGACCTCACAAATGTTCTTCTGGAAGAATGGTCAAACATTCCCATAGACACACTCCTTAAACCTTGTGGACAGCCTTCCCAGAAGAGTTGAAGCTGTTATAGCTGCAAAGGCTGGCCAACTCAATATTGAACCCTACAGACTTATGCCGCGTACACGCGATCGGACTTTCCGACGGAAAATGTTGGACTTGAGCTTGTTGGCTGAAAGTCCAACTGTGTGTACGCTCCATCGAACATTTGTTGTCGGACTTTCCAAAAACAAATATTGGCTAGCAGGTTCTCAAATGTTCCACCAACAAAACTTTGTTGTCGCACTTTCCGATTGTGTGTACACAAGCCCGTCGCACAAAAGTTCACGTATGCTCGGAATCAAGTACGAGCCGGAAGCGATCGGTCTTGTAAAACTAGCGTTCGTAATGGAGATATTACATGACTATTGAACTTCCTTTTTATCGGCTCGCCGTACGTCTTGTACGTCACTACTTTCGTAATTATTGGCCAACATTTGTGTGACAACAACCTTTGAACAAAATTCCACGGTCTTGTTGTCGGAATGTTCGTTCGTGTGTATGGGGCATAAGACCGTAGGGTTCAATATTGAGTTGGCCCAGCCTTTGCAGCTATAACAGCTTCAACTCTTCTGTGAAGGCTGTCCACAAGGTTTAAGGAGTGTGTCTATGGGAATGTTTGACCATTCTTCCAGAAGAACATTTGTGAGGTCAGGCACTACTTTTTGACAATATAGTGTACATTAAATGTATTTTATATTAATATGTAGATGGACTAAAAGGTATTTTTATGTTTCCCTAAAGTTCTGTTTTAATATAAGCCCTACAGAAGACAAACACATTATACCACTACAAGGGAAAGCTCCGCAGGACCTGCAAACAGTCAGTACAATAAGAGATGTAATCAGACAACAGTGATTGCGCAGACATGTAACACATACATAGAGGTGGGGCACGGGGGAATTATTCAGTGAAACAAACCATCAAATAATTGCTCATCAGTCACTTAATTTATCTACCCCATCCAGACATCTACAATTCTTGTTTTAAAAGGGGGCAGTGACTTGAGATGTTGAACGTTTCAGACAGTGACTCTGCGGTCCTTTGTGCGCGGAGGCGAAGATGGGGTTAATTCAAACACATTAACAGCAGAAATTGCATTGCATTCGCTCTGAAGGAAACAGAAAAGATTCTGCAAAGATTTTTTTCATTAAGCGTTATTTTTTAAGACTAATCTGGACTGCTTAAGGGCCTAATATAAAATATAAGTCCAGTGCGCTTTGTAAGTTAGATAGAAAAAAAAAAAATAATAATAGTAATTGCTTTTCCGTTATTTTTACATTTCTTGAGCTAATAGCTGATTAGCTGCTTTGTAAGGAAATCAAATTTTGAAATTAAAGGGAAGATGTAGTAAATTTTCAGTAAGTACCCGTCTTTAGCTATTGGGGTTGATTTACTAAAGGCAATTAGGCTGTTCACTATGCAAGTGAAGTTGCACTTTTGAAGGGAATTTTCCTCAGGGCTTAGTGAATGCGGTGAAATTTCACTTTGCAAAGAATACCCAATCACATGCCAGGAAAAATAAAATATCAGCCCTTTTTTCTTGCACATTATTGAACGATATAAGTCAGTAGAGCTTCACCACATTCACTAGGCAAGGGGAAATTAACTTTCAAAGTGCAACTTCCCCTGCAAAGTAAACAGTTTATTTGCTTTTAGTGAATCAACCCCACTGTCTCCTTAAAAGTAATTTACTGGCATTCTATTACATATTTTTTATTAATATACTATTTTTTTTATACTTTGTTTTACTTAATGGCTAGACCTAAACATGTGACCTTTTCCCTTCTCTCTCTATGCAGTGCCTGTGTAGCCAATAGCCTGCCCGAAGGCAGGCCAAGCTCCTTACTATGTGTAAGCTCTGATACAGAGCTTACACAGGGTATTATACTCAGGGTTCCAGCAGGTCAAGAGGGCACAGGGGGAATGTGGGGAAGGAAGAGATTTTTTTAAAAACATTTTTACGCCATGGAAGCTTCTTGTTTGCTTTGCATTTATTGCCAGTCTGGGAATACCGTGAAGCTGTGTACCACTGAGAAGAGGATGTCCACTGCCTCTGTCATAATGCATATGACCTACTCCATCTGAGAGGGCATACATGCTCCAGTTTTAGGAGCTTGTTCTATTTTTATAAAAGGAATTATTTCATACATCTTAGTCAACTTTTTGCACACATTTATTTATGTGCATTTAAGAAAGTGATATATTTTATTGCAATATCGAGCACTTTGCCACTGTAATATTTAGGAGGTCATGGGAGTCATCACACATTTTTGGGTTTGACTCACTATAGGTTAAATATTAAGAATGATCAAAGCTTTATACTATATATTGAATATTCATTTAAAGAGAGTCTTTTTTTTGTAGAGCAGCCCTAGTAACATAAATATTGGAAGTTGGGCAGCTCGGAAAATAAAGGAGAAATTAGAGAAATCGAGCTACAAAGAGAAACTTTTACTTTGCAATGAGCAGTCAAGGTGACTGGTTCACTTGAACTGCTGCTGAGAAAAGAGACTTAAGCCTCGTACACACAATCGGATTTTCCGCAGACAAAACCTCTGACTTTTGTCCGAAGGGCGCGTGCCTGGATTTTGTCTTGCATACAAACGGGACACAATTGTCTGCCAACAAACACGAACGTAGAGGGAGGAAGAGGAAGTTCAATTGTCAGGCACCACCCTTTGTGCTCCTTCTGCTAATTTCGTGTTAGTAGAAGTTTGGTGAGTGTTGATTTGCGCTTTTCATTTCACACTTTTCAGTTCGTTTCTGAGCGGCCGTTCCTCAACCAGACATGTTGCGGAATCGGAGAATATAACGTGTTATTTATTATTGGCCTTGGAGTTATTGCTTTTACCCAAGTCAAGTCCAGGAACAGGAGGAGGAGGATTTCTTGGACCAAAAATTGGTTGCTTTATTAATCGTGACCAATTATGTCATATGCCTTTACTGCAGGAGAATAATCCAGATGATTTTCGGAATTATATCCGGATGACGGACCCCTGCTTTCACCAACTCTTGGCATTGTTGACCCCCTATATTAAGAAGCAGGGCACATGCATGAGACTTTTATTTTATTTTTTGGTTGAATAATAATTTGATTTGGTATATTTTCTATATTTTTGAATGCATAGAATGCACTTTTTGGTTAAGTTCTATTGGCAGAAAGCATGTCTAATTGTATTTGTTTTCTTTTTTTATTGCACAATAAAAAAATTGTGGAGAATAATACTTGGCTATGTGTTTTACTTCAAATGACAGTTTGGGAGTAGGCAGTTACATTTAAAAAATGTAAAATGAACAAGGGACACCAACATAGTTGTATCTTTGATTTTAAAAAATACAGGATAATGGTGTTGTGGTAACTTGCCCAAAAAAAATGAATAACAAGCATAAAAATATTATTCTTGATATGTAAAAAATGAATTACTGCGCTATCCTAGTGTCACTCATTGATATCAAATGTGAAAGAACTGCTGCAACTTAATGTGAGACAAACACAATCAACAAAATGAAAAATAAAAAAGCTGCGCTGAATAAATGATGTGGTCAAACTATAATGACATATGAATATAAACAGTGCATCAGACACAAAAAAGATTATGAATTCTCTATGTAACCCAATGTTGCATCAATAGTATAACACAACACTAATGAGGCATACATGAACCAAAACAATGAAGGCTACAAGAACTCTCTAAGTGTCCAATTAACTCCGATGGATTGCTGAGAAAGTATTCCACAAAATATATAGTTCAAAGTGACAGTTCAAATGGTGATTCCTCAACCCTCTATTTCATAGTGACATGAAACCACGACACCCAAGAAGATGTGGCAGGGTATAATAGGAAAGATCCTCCACCAATAATAATACTGCCGTTTTCCAGCTTGCTAGATCTCTTGTTAACCACTTTCAGACCGGACCATTTTGCTGGCTTAAGACCAGAGCACTTTTTGCGATTCGGCACTGCGTCACTTTAACTGACAATTGCGCGGTCGTGCGACGTGGCTCCCAAACAAAATTGACGTCCTTTTTTTGCCACAAATAGAGCTTTCTTTTGGTGGTATTTGATCACCTCTGGGGTTTTTATTTTTTGCACTATAAACAAAAATAGAGCGACAATTTTGAAAAAAATACATTATTTTTTTACTTTTTTCTATAATAAATATCCCCAAAAATATATAAAAAACTTTTGTTTCCTAAGTTTAGGCCGATACGTATTCTTCTACATATTTTTGGTAAAAAAAATCGCAATAAGCGTTTATTGATTGGTTTGCGCAAAAGTTATAGCGTTTACAAAATAGGGGATAGTTTTATGGGATTTTTATTAATATTTTTTTTTTTACTAGTAATGGCAGCGATCAGCGATTTTTTTTATTGTGACTGCGACATTATGGCGGACACATCGGACATTTTTGACACATTTTTGGGACTATTGCCATTTATACAGCAATCAGTGCTATACAAATGCACTGATTCCTGTGTAAATGACACTGGCAGTGAAGGGGTTAACCAGGGGGTGGCAGTGTAGGGGTTAAGTGTGTCCTAGGGGCGTGTTGCTAACTGTGGGGGGTGTGGCTGTGTTTTACTGATCACTGATCTCTGCTCCAATCACAGGGAGCAGAGATCAGTGTCACTTGTTGCTAGGTAGAATGGGGAGACTCACGGGGGTCCTGACCGGTGCAAATTCAAAGGGACGTAACTGTACGCCCTTATGCCTGTCCGTACCATTCTGCCGACGTACATCGTCGTGCGTTGGTTGGGAAGCGGTTAAGGAGGTCGCATATGCCTGTGGCTTTTTCCCCAGCCCCGGGTCTCTGTGCTTGGATAGCAAGATGTTCCAGAAACTCCACTCAGGATATTCTCAGTGTAAATGGTGTTCGCTTTTTCCCCATGTAAGGATAGAAAGGTTTCCATAGTGTTATTCTTTAAAAAACATTTATTACTTAAAAACAACAATATTGCACTTACAATTTTGTCGTGGATATAAAAGTGTCTCAAATAGTACTCGAGCCAGCCGGCTCTTGATCGCTGCCCGTTACTTCCAGGACAAGCCTGGTTCACTGTGGTGTCAGCACGCTGCTCTTCCCTACGCCGTTTCGTCACAAATGGCGTCTTCCAGGTGCCCCTTCTCCAGAGAGAATAAGTTCAGTGTTTGCAACCTTTCCTCATAATCAGGGCAGCCATCAGAAATTGTGGGGGCCCTTAGACAGCTTTAGGCCTGGGCCCCCCCCCCCCCCAGGCCTGACCGCCAACATTCCCCAGGGCCTGCCCACTGGCCATCCCACCGAATCTGCCCACTAGCCATCCCGTCAAGTTTATTTTAACACTTACAGCGTCATATATGAAAATGATAAATGAAAGCAAATTTTCAGTTTGTAGCACTAACCCTCGAAGGAGCTGCTGGTTTTATTTGGGCTTACCGTTACCTCACCTGCTTGCATCTCTGTATTGGGGATCCCGTGGAAAGTGGCCCAAAGAATGTGAATTTCCAATACTTAGTCCTTTTTATGGTTATTTATTCAAAATAAAAGGAAAGTCTTTCAATAAAAGGGTTAGAGGGTTAAGGATGAGTTCAGGCACCTGGTACTGTGGGTTTAAGATCTCTTTTTAGATCAAGAAGGCAACAGTTCCACTCACTAGATCCAGCCACCACCAGATAAGCCCCTCTCACTAGACCTAGCAGATGGTGGGGTATTTGACACAGTCTCTGCCACAGACTTGTAAATTTAAACTTAAGCGTCACTGAGAGATTTAAGAATATTTCCATACATTACCAGTCTCTGTCAGCCGAACCGGCGGTACTGTAGGTATAATGATCCGGGTTGCGTCCTTCAGCTGAGTCTCCAGGCTCCTCCAGAGATAACAGCCTTGCACCGTCTTCTCTTGAAAGAGTCCTCCCCTGGGTCCTTCAGTTTCTGGGCCTCTCCCTTCAGATGAGATGGCACCGGACCATCCCTGGATCAGTAGGCTCCGAGATTCGCTCTAGCCTATCCTCTCAGTTGCGCTGCCTCGGGCCAGCTGGCCCAGAGACACAGGATACACAGCTCCGCACCCCAGGCCAGGAGGGCCATGGGGTTTGGGTCAAGAGGGACCCAATCAGGAACCAAAAAGAAAGCGACCCCAACCACCTGGCGTCGGTACCTTAAATACCATCTCCCAGAATGCACAGCAGGAAAACACTCCCACTGGGCTGGTTTCCGAGCAATAGGTGGCATTCAATGCATCCAGCTAGACTGCGTTTCTACTCTTGCCAGCGGTGACAGCGACACCTATGGTCAAGGAGAACCCAGTGCAACCCAGCTGAACTGGTACAGAAACCAGTAATTTAGAGAAATTAGCCTGAAGCCCAACTGTGGCCTCCAGCCTTCGGCCACTTAACTTTTGAAAAATAATAGCGTCTGCTCATTAGGAGCCGGCGCTACAATTGTATAACCATGGTGGCTACACAAAAATGACTACCAATCAGCTGTACAATAAAATGACGGCTGTGCAGTCTCTGAAGCTGTAGACACAAGAAATCTCCCCAGTATTATTAGTTATACCGAGCCTTTAACAGACATAGATGTTGGAAGGATGAGTAAACAAGCCAGGAAGATCATATGCAGGCATACCCCAGCAAATCCATTTTTCCAATGCAAGTGACATATCATCCTTTGTGTGGCTGTTTAAACTTTCCTCTCCAGCTTGAGAAGTGTCAGCTGGTGAAGCGTGCCTCCACATTTCCCTCTTTTGAAGACATTTTCTTATGTTCTTCACCTCCCATCCTGGAGATCAGTGTGTATTTCATGTATATTTTGCTATTTTAAATGTGACTGCACCTAAAAATAAATGTCAGGATAATGTCAGCAGTAAAAGCAGTATAAAAATATCTGTGGCAGAAACTGTTGATTATTTTATACTTGGCCTTTTTACATAACAATTTTCTGCCTTTTGTTAAAGTGCCGCCAAGGAGCTCTGAACTCGTCTGATCACACTTCAGCTCAGATGCTATTGGCTGGCCTTTTAGGACTTTCTCCTTCTTTGATTGGGTTTCATCTTATTGCTGCAAGCTTCAAGGCTAGAAGGGTGTATAACCCAATGCTTGATGTGTGCAAAGCTGCAAAAACAGCAAAAGAAAGAGCATTAGTAAGGGAAACAGGAGAAAAACGAATTAGGGCTTACCAGTCTTGTGATCTTATTTTTACAGTTATGCGGCGTACACACGGTCGGAATTGAGAACCTGTTCTCAATTTTTCCGACGGAAAACCTTTCTATTGGATTTTCCGATCGTGTGTATGCAATTCCGACATGCAAAATTCCGGCGCATGCTCGGAAACAATTCGACGCATGCTCGGAAGCATTAAACTTCCCTTTTATAGTGCTGTCGAACGTGTTTCATGCCGCTGTGTAATTGACTGTCGGAATTTGGTGTGATCGTGTGTAGGCAACACAGCTTGAGCGGAATTCCGTCGGAAAAACCGTCAGAGTTTTTTCCGACAAGAATTCTGATCGTGTGTACGCGGCATAAGTCTAGTTGGCATTAAATCTTAACACATGTAAAACACCAAATAATGCAGTTATGTGTTAATAAATCTCTTGGAAATGCATATGTGTGGTGGCAAAGATGGTGAGTTTTAACGCCCACATGGCGTACCTATGTGTTCATGGATGGGCAAGGTTTCTGTGCTTCTTACTGCATGCTCCCAACACAGTGACCGAGCTGTCAAAGACAGTAATAACCAATGCACAATCATGTCCAATTGACATCAATGCAAAAATTGCATCCCATTGACTTTACTGCAAAAACACCAGCCACATTCATTAAATAAAAATAAAAAAAAATAAAAAAACTGTTTTGTTTCAGTTTTCGGTAAGTGCATCCTGCATTTTTGACTTCAGTCCAGAATTTTCATTTTGGTGCACCAAAAATTCTACTAAGACTGGAGCACACAGAATCTGGAGCAGCTGTGTTTGGCAGCCGATCAACTGGACTTTAACCACTTTAGCCCCGGACCAATTGTCAGCTTAAGGACCAGAGGTCTTTTTTCAATTTCGCACTGCACTACTTTAACTGGTAATTGCGCGGTCATGCAATTTTGTAACCAAACGAAATTTGCGTCCTTTTCTTCCCACAAATAGAGCTTTCTTTTGATGGTATTTGATTGCCTCTGTGATTTTTATTTTTTGCGATATAAAACGGAAAAGGAGCGAAAATTTTGAAAAAAAAAGAGATTTTCTACTTTTTGTTATAAAAAAAATCTAATAAACTCAATTTTAGTCAAACATTTGGGCCAAAATGTATTCAGCCACATGTCTTTAGTAAAAAAAAATGCCAATAAGCGTATATTTATTGGTTTGCGCAAAAGTTATAGCGTCTACAAACTAGAGTACATTTTCTGGAATTTACACGGCTTTTAATTTATGACTACCTATCTCATTTCTTGAGGTGCTAAAATGGCAGGGAAGTACAAAACCCCCCCAAATGACCCCATTTTGGAAAGTAGACACCCCAAGCTATTTGCTGAGAGGCATGTTGAGCCCATTGAATATTTTTTTTTTTAGTCCCAAGGGATTGAATAAAGACAAAAAAAAAAAATAAAAAAAATTTATTCAAAAAGTTGTCACTAAATGATATATTGCTCACACATGCCATGGTTATATGTGGAATTGCACCCCAAAATACATTTTGCTGCTTCTCCTGAGTATGGGGATACCACATGTGTGGGACTTTTTGGGAGCCTAGCCGCGTACGGGGCCCCGAAACCCAAGCACCGCCTTCAGGATTTCTAAGGGTGCAAATTTTTGATTTCACTCCTCACTACCTATCACAGTTTCGAAGGCCATAAAATGCCAAAATAGCACAAAACCCCCCCAAATGACCCCATTTTGGAAAGTAGACACCCCAAGCTATTTGTTGAGAGGCATGGTGAGTATTTTACAGCTCTCATGTGTTTTTGAAAATGAAGAAAGTAAAGAAAAAAAAATTTTTTTTTTCTTTTTTCAATTTTCAAAACATTGTGACAAAAAGCGAGATCTGCAAAATACTCACCATACCTCTCAGCAAATAGCTTGGGGTGTCTACTTTCCAAAATGGGGTCATTTGGGGGTGGTTTGTGCCATCTGGGCATTCCATGGCCTCCGAAACTGTGATTGGCAGTGAGGAGTGAAATAAAAAAATTACACCCTTAGAAAGCCTGAAAGCGGTGCTTGGATTTTGGGGTCCCGTACGCGGCTAGGCTCCCAAAAAGTCCCACACATGTGGTATCCCCGTACTCAGGAGAAGCAACAGAATGTATTTTGGGGTGTATCTCCACATATGCCCATGGCATGTTTGAGCAATATATCATTTAGTGACAAGTTTTTGTAAAAAAAAATATTATTTTTTTTTTTTTTTTCATTATTCAATCTCTTGGGACCAAAAAAAAAAATATTTAATGGGCTCAACATTGCTCTCAGCAAATAGCTTGGGGTGTCTACTTTCCAAAATGGGGTCATTTGGGGGGGGTTTGAACTGTCCTGGCATTTTATGCACAACATTTAAAAGCCTATGTCACACGTCACCCACTCTTCTAACCACTTGAAGATAAAGCCCTTTCTGACACTTTTTGTTTACATGAAAACATATTTTTTTTTTTTGCAAGAAAATTACGTTGAACCCCCAAACACTATATATATTGTTAAAGCAAAGGCCCTACAGATTAAAATGGTGGGTGTTGCATTTTTTTTTTCCACACAGTATTTGCGCAGCGATTTTTCAAACGCATTTTTTGTGGAAAAAATACACTTTTTTTTATTTTAATGCACTAAAACACACTATATTGCTCAAATTTTTGATGAAATAAAAAATATGATCTTAGGCCGAGTACATGGATACCAAACACGACATGCTTTAAAATTGCGCACAAACACGCAGTGGCGACAAACTACATACATTTTTAAAAGCCTTTAAAAGCCTTTACAGGTTACCACATTAGATTCACGGAGGAGGTCTACTGCTAAAATTACTGCCCTCGATCTGACCTTCGCGGTGATACCTCACATGCATGGTGCAATTGCTGTTTACATATGACGCCAGACCAACGCTTGTGTTCGCCTTTGCGCAAAAGAAGGGGGGGCAGGGGTGCTTTTTTTTTTTTTTTTTTAGTTTTTCTTTTTATTTAGCTTTTTTATTTTATTTTTAAACTGTTCCTTCCATTTTTTTTTTTCTTAGTTGTCATTTTTATTGTTATCGCAGGGAATGTAAATATCCCCTATGATAGCAATAGGCAGTGACAGGTACTCTTTTTTTGAAAAAATTGGGGTCTATTAGACCCTAGATCTTTCCTGTGCCCTCAAAGCATCTGACCACACCAAGATCGGTGTGATAAAATGCTTTCCCAATTTCCCAATGGCGCGGTGGGTATGCCCACCATTAGAATACCTCCCTTCATCCACCCACTTCTAATGATGGGCATACATGCACCATTTATATATGCCGAAGCATGGGGGCATCCTCCCGCAAAAAAAGTTATGCCACGTACACATGGTCGGACTTTTTTCGACCGTATGTACGTGGCATTAGGAGCAAAATCGCTCCTCCGCCCTCTGCTGCCCCCATGCTTCGGCATATATGCTCTTTTTTTTAACTGTGGTGGTGAAATCACCTCCTACAGCATTGGAGTCGCGGCTTTATGTATCGTGGGAGCAAACGCTGTTGCTGTCAAGATAAATAAATCCACGCTGCAACTGAATGGCGTACCTGCTAAGCAAATAATGGTTAACATTAAAACAAAGTAACATTACAGTATAACAGTAAGACCTTACCATACCATACCTGCAAAGCAAATACCAAAAAAAAAACATAGTAAAAAATAAAACATTTTGTTAACGCAACCGGTGCCTAAAATATATATATGCCGAAGCATGGGGGCATCCTCCCGCAAAAAAGTTATGCCACGTACACATGGTCGGACTTTTTTCGACCGTATGTACGTGGCATTAGGAGCAAAATCGCTCCTCCGCCCTCTGCTGCCCCCATGCTTCGGCATATATGCTCTTTTTTTTAACTGTGGTGGTGAAATCACCTCCTACAGCGTTGGAGTCGCGGCTTTATGTATCGTGGGAGCAAACGCTGTTGCTGTCAAGATAAATAAATCCACGCTGCAACTGAATGGCGTACCTGCTAAGCAAATAATGGTTAACATTAAAACAAAGTAACATTAGAGTATAACAGTAAGACCTTACCATACCATACCTGCAAAGCAAATACCAAAAAAAAAACATAGTAAAAAATAAAACATTTTGTTAACGCAACCGGTGCCTAAAATATATATATGCCGAAGCATGGGGGCATCCTCCCGCAAAAAAGTTATGCCACGTACACATGGTCGGACTTTTTTCGACCGTATGTACGTGGCATTAGGAGCAAAATCGCTCCTCCGCCCTCTGCTGCCCCCATGCTTCGGCATATATGCTCTTTTTTTTAACTGTGGTGGTGAAATCACCTCCTACAGTGTTGGAGTCGCGGCTTTATGTATCGTGGGAGCAAACGCTGTTGCTGTCAAGATAAATAAATCCGCGCTGCAACTGAATGGCGCACCTGAAAACAAAAAAATGGTTAACAATAAAACATACCTGAAAAGCAAGCATGATAAAACATAATAAAACATTGCAGAATAGAATAGAGTAAAAAAGAGCAACAATAGAGAGAGAACAATAAAACGACAACTATTTTTGGTTTTTTATTTTATATTTTTTTTGGGGTTTTTTTTTTTTTTTTGTACTTTTTTATTTTTTTTTTATTTTTTACACTTTTTTTTTAAACTATAACTATAATTTTAACTGTAACGGTCGGGTCTCAAAATGCGATGGCATTCTTGAGACCCTGTAACTATAATTTGAACTGCAACGGTCGGGTCTCAAAATGCGATGGCATTCTTGAGACCCTGTGAAAGTGTATCCTAGCCTGTGAAATGCTGTACCCTACGCTAATACCTCACTAGTTCGTGGTAGCGTTCAAAGCATTCACCAACGCAGAGACCAGGATTGTCAGGACAGCGTGGACAATAATAACGGGTGTCACGCCTAAATCCGCGCTTGCTACAGACACGACATCTTCTTTGGGGGGCTCGTTGGGTAGGGGTACTCTGGAGGACATGAGGATAATGCCTCTCATGCAGCCGGCTTACTGCATTTGGTAGGGGATGGTGAGGTGTGGAATCGCCTGGATACAGGAGTTCCATGACAACCGCTCCCTGGAATTCAAGGAAGGGTAACGTCCCGCCTGAAGCTCCGTATAGCACATGAGCATTCAGCAAAGCCAATTGGAATAAATAAATAGACACTTTTTTGTACCAGCGTCTAGCCTTACGGACAACTAGGTACGGCGCCAACAACTGGTCGTTGAGGTCCACCCCCCCCATATTAAGGTTGTATTCGTGGATACAGAGGGGTTTCGTCACAACACCAGCCGCCGTACGAATTTGGACTGTCGTGTCTGCATGAAGGGAGGTAAGAACGAAAACATTCCTATTATCCCTCCACTTCACAGCGAGCAAGTTATTACACTTCAAGCAGGCTCTCTCCCCCAGCCTAAGACGGGAATCTACAAGCCGCTGGGGAAAGCCCCGGCGATTAGGTCGCACGGTGCCACATGCTCCAATCTGATGATCAAACAAGTGACTAAACAGTGGCACGCTCGTGTAATAATTGTCCACGTACAAGTGGTACCCCTTTCCGAATAAGGGTGACACCAAGTTCCACACTATCTTGCCAGCGCTCCCTATGTAATCTGGACAGTTCTCCGGCTCTACGTGACTATCTTTTCCCTCATAAACCGAAAAGCTCCACGTATAGCCTGTTGCCCTGTCACAGAGCTTGTAGAGCTTGACCCCGTATCTGGCACGCTTGCTGGGAAGGAACTGTTTGAAAGACAAGCGGCCAGAAAACTTAATCAGGGACTCGTCAACGCAGACAACTTGATTGGGCGTAAACAAGGCTGCAAAACATTGGTTGAAGTGGTTTATGAGGGGCCGAATTTTGTAGAGCCGATCAAATTCAGGGTCTCCACGAGGACGACAAAGTTCATTGTCACTGAAGTGCATGAACCGCAAGATCTGTTCGTATCGTGCCCTGGACATGGAGGCAGAGAACACGGGCATATGGTGGTGCGGTGAGGTGGACCAATAAGACCTCAGCGTCGGGAATTTGTGTATGCCCATGTTGAGGGAAAGGCCCAGAAAGGTCTTAAATTCGGAAACCGTAATTGGTTTCCAATCTCTGGCAAGGGAAGGCACTTGGGGATTAGCGGCGATGTGTTGACCAGCGTATATATTACTTTGGTCCACAATAGATCTATAGAGATCTTCCGTGAAAAACAGCGAATAAAAATCGGATGGCTTAAAATCAGCTGTTTCCACCTGAATACCGGGTTGGCCAGTGAATGGGGGAAGTACGGGTTCTGCAGAAGTGGTGGGCACCCAATCAGGATTGGCGAATTCTGCAGGAAGGACACTATGTGATCGACGGGCCTGCCTTTGTCTTCTTCTTGGTGGCAGCGGGACACTACTTGTGCTTGCCACCTCGCCAGCTTGAACTGCACTTATGGGACTCGCCACGTCACCAAGTGTTACTGCAGTGCTGGTTTGACTACGTCCAGGGTGTACTAGGCCGCTGGTGCTTGCCAGTTCACCAGAAGGAATAGCGGCGCTAGTACTTCTCTGCTCCATACGAGAGACCTGCGGTTCCTGCACCTCAACAACATCAGAAGATCGGGATCGGGTACGCCTGACCTTAGCAGGGACCACACCTTCGTCGCCAGAGCTATCTGTCATGGAGCCGCTGTCGTCTACTGGATCGTATTCTGAGCCTGATTCTGACAGATGAGTGACCTCCTCTTCACTATCTGACATACTCAGAAACAAGTAGGCCTGTTCACTAGTGTACTTGCGATTTGCCATTTTGGGCTCTAAATTTAGTAGTACACTAGTGAGATTCACAGGAAAAAAAGCTCCTAGGCTGCTGGCGAATGAATCAAAACGCTACCAAAAAAACTGTTAGCGATCGCAGGGATCAGGCCTGACTCTGCGAACGCTGCAGTTATGTGTGCTTAGTGTTTTGGAAGTGACAGTGATCGATCGATACTGCACTTGGGTGGGCTGGGCTGGGCTGGGCGGAGGGGGAAAACGCAGGTGCTAGCAGGTATCTGGGCTGATCCCGCTAACAATGCGTTTTTTTTGGAACCCTAAACTGCTGGGACGCTAGTATAGATCTGATCAGATCAGATATTGATCTGTTCAGATACTATACCACTAAGGGAGGTGTATGCTTTGCGCGTGGGTGTTTGCGGTACTGGCACTAACCTGGGGCGACGCAGACCTTATTTGACCCTAACACCTAATTGATATCACCCGCCGGGCGATCAGGGGGTTAAACCGATAGTTGGGTAATAAATGGCGGGTGCCCTGACAGTATAAAAAAACAAGCTAACTAACCAGCGTCACCCGTAACAGTTATACGGTGATCACTGGTGAAAGGGTTAACTAGGGGCAATCAGGGGTTAAAACCTTTATTAGGTAATATATGGGGGTACCTGACGATATATAAAAACCTGACGGGGAACCTAAATAACTAAATAACTAACTGGCTAACCAGCGTCACCAGTGACACTTATACTGTGATCACTGGTGAAAGAGTTAACTCTAGGGGCAATCAAGGGGTTAAAACCTTTATTTAGGTTGTAATATGGGGGTACCTGACCTATAAACCTATTTATAATCCTATATAAACCTGGCGGTTACCTAAAAAAAAAACTGGCTACCTAGCGGCACCAGTGACACTAATAGAGCGATCAAAATAAACGATCGCTTAGTGACACTGGCAAAAGGGGGTGAAAGGGTTACCTAGGGGGCAATCAAGGGGTTAAACCTTTATTGGGGGGGGGTAGGGGGCTACCTTGGACCTAAAGGGGCCTAAAACTAACTGCCCTGACAGTTATTGCAGTCACACTGACACTAAATGCAGTGATCAGTAAAATAAATGATCACTGCAATCAGTGACACTGTGACAGGGGGGGCAGGGGGTGATCTGGGGGGTGATCAGGGGGTGACAGGGGGGTGAAATGTGTGCCTATGTGTACCTGGTGTCAGTGTAGTGTTTGTGCACTTACTTGATGTCTTCTCCGCTCGGCGTCCCGGTCAGAAAGACCGACACGAGGAGCGTGACATCACTTCCCCTTGCCTGTGTTTACAATTACACAGGAAGGGGAAGGAAGCGGACGAATCCTATTGGCCAGAGCGATCGGGAGGGGGTGGCCAGAAACGACTGCCCGTTACCTCGTCCCGCATCGCTTCTGAAGCGATCCCGACCGTCCCCGCCGGCGGAGGGGGTCCGATCGGACCCCCCAACCGCCGGAAGAATGTCACGTACAGGTACGTGATTCTGCCTGTACGTGCCATTCTGCCGACGTAAATATACAGGGGGCGGTCGGGAAGTGGTTAAACAGGAGCTCTGCACTCTCCACCAGCTCCCACGTAACAGCACTAGAGCCTGTCAAGTAGCCACTCGGGCATTAAGCCTTGCATTGTAGTGGGGCAGGGGGAGTGTTGGTGTTTCCCCACACAGTAAAACCTTGGTTTAAGAGTAACTTGGTTTGAGAACGTTTTGCAAGACAAGCAACATTTTTAACCCCTTACCGGCCAGTGCACGGCAATGTACGCCGGCTCAATGGCACGGCTGGGCAAATGGGCGTACCTGCACGTCCCCTTTAAGATGCGGCTCAGTGTGGCTCTGTGATCTCTGTCATGTTGTAGTGAGCCCATCCCCCCACAGTTAGAATCACTCCCTAGGACACACTTAACCCCTTGATCTCCCCCTAGTGTTTAACCCCGTCCCTGCCAGTGACATTTACACAGTAATCAGTGCATTTTTATAGCACTGATCGCTGTATAAAAGTCACTGGTCCCAAAATAGTGTCAAAAGTGTCCAATGTGCAATATCGCAGTCACGATAAAAATCTCAGATCGCCACCATTACTAATAAAAAAATAATAATAATAAAAATGCCATAAATCTATCCCCTATGTTGCTGACGCTATAACTTTTGCGCAAACCAATCAATATAAGCTTATTGCAATTTTTTTTTACCAAAAATATGTAGAAGAATACATATCGGCCTAAACTGAGAAAGAAATTAGTTTTTTTATATAGTTTTGGGGGATGTTTATTATAGCAAAAAGTAAAAAATATAGATTTTTTTCTAAATTGTTGCTCTTTTTTTGTTTATAGCGCAAAAAAATAAAAACCGCAGAGGTGATCAAATACCACCAAAAGAAAGCTATATTTGTGCGGAAAAAAGGACGAAATTTTTGACTTGATATACAAGCAATGTCTTGATATACAAGTAACGTCGTGTCACAAATGAGTGTAAAAGAGAAGAGAGGCGCCTCTAAGTGTAGTAATATGGTTACATTTAATGAAGGTACAACATTTAGCAATTCACATGGTTGATGATTAAAACAGACACATCTAAGTATGCGGGCATCCGGGGTAAAGCTGTCCACATAGACCATCCTCCGCATCGCCATCGATGTCGCCCCTTCCATGCTGCGCTCCATGAGTGCTTCAAGCCTCGCTTTCAGATCGCTCTACTGCAGGGAAGTCTTCCCGGTCATGATTGCAGACTGACAGCGGTGAGAGCCGGCTGTGAGGAGGATGATCTATGTGGACAGCTTTACCCCGGATGCCTGCATACTTAGATGTGCCTCTTTTAATCATCAACCATGTGAGTTGTTAAATGTTGCACCTTCATTAACTGTAATCATATTGCTACACTAAGACCCGGTTCACACAGGAGCGACTTGTCAGGCGACTTAGCCGACTAACAAGTTGCGTCCCATTCTGTACAATGGAACCGTTCTAATAGGAATGACTTAAGTCGCTCCGACTTAGAAAAAGGTTCCTGTACTACTTTTGGGGCAACTTCAGGCGACTTGCATTGACTTCTATACAGAAGTCATTTTGCAAGCCACCGCTGAAGTCGTGTGCAGGTCGCCTGAGGCAGTCGTGCTTCAAGTCGTGCTGCCCCTGTGTGCACCGACTCTAATGCCCCGTACACACGGTCGGAAATTCCGACCACAAAATCCGTCAGATTTTTTCTGACGGATTTTGTCCAACACTGGTGTTGCATACACACGGTTGGACAAATGTGGTGACGTTCGTTCCGTACGACAGGACTACGTAGAGGCTAGTAGCCAATAGCTTTGGTCTTGTAATGTGATCTGAGCATGCGTGGCACTTTGTCCGTCGGTCCGTCAGAATTCGCTACAGACGATCGGAAAAAGTCCGATAGGACTTTGTTGTCGGAAAATTTTAGAGCAGGATCTCAAATTTTTTTCCGTTGGAAATTCCGATGGAAAAAGTCCGATGGAGCCTACACACGGTCGGAATTTCCGACAACATGGTCCGATAGGACATTTTCCGTCGGAAAATCCGACCGTGTGTACGGGGCATTAGAGGATCCTCTCTTCTCTTTTATACTCTGGAGCTCCTGCTGGATTTTGCTTCTAATCCCCTTGTGGAGGCTTCCATTTGTGGATGGACATTTTATGGTTACACAACCTATCACATTGCTATAATCTTTTTATATGGACTATAAACTGAAGGACTTAAATGGTTGCGGAAAGAATCATCTGAGTTTCCATTATTTCTTATGGGGAAATTCACTTTGCTATACAAGTGCTTTGGATTACAAGCATGCTTCCGGAACGAATTATGCTCGCAATCCAAGGTTTTACTGTATTTGAATGTAGCAGGTACTTGTTGTGGTGGGATAAAACAGAGTGAAAAATAAGTAAATGCTCTTTATCAGTGGCGGCCATCCATAGAGGGTGCACTGGCGTCACCTCCCCTATCCATGTGTCCGGCCCCCTGATCTACATATCAGTGGCGCTGGACCATGGATTCCAATTCGGCAGGTTTTTTGAAGCACCTGATTAGAGCCTGAGGCTCTAATAGGCTTCAAAAAAGGGTCGGCTCGGAGCGCAGAGCATTGCGCTCTGAGCCCACCCAGCAAATACATTTTCGCTATTATCACACTAAAGTTCCTCCCCAACAATCTGGGAGACCTGTTTCCCGACTGGCCAAAGCGTCAGGCGATCCTTTTGGATGCCTAGTGCTTTGGAGGAAGAGGAGACACATGGTGGAGGAAGCTGGAGGAACGTGATGACTGACTAGAATAAGGAAGTTCATAGCCAGTAGCCAATAGCTGCCCTAGCGTCGGTTTTTGTCCTTCGGACAAGCATACAGAAGAACGGATTTCTCGATAGGAACTGGGTCCGGCGGAGTTCCGGACGAAAAATTTGAAAAGTCCGTCAGATTTTTGGACAGCAAAGGTCCGATGGAGCCCACACACGGTCAAATTTTCCGACTGATTCGTTCCGTCGGACCTTTGCTGTCAAAAAGTCCGGTCGTGTGTCTCTTTTGGGTGGATTGACCTCTGATGCACACAGTACATTTCTGTATTTAGACCTTAAGTCACCAAGCTTATTCTGCTTATACCGACAAGAAAAAGAACTGTTTTCACGCACTGTCTGCTCCGCCAGTTCCAATACCATTGTTGCACAAAAGTGTGCCTCTGAACAAGTTTCAGAACTGCTCTAAGGTTATTTATAGGACTTTCTATAAAATGTATTCAGAGACATCTGGATGCGTCCTGCCAGCTTTGCTCATGTTTTGTTCCAAAAGTACCAATACAGCGAAACAAAAAAGCTTTTCATTTCACGGCGTGATTAGTTGGCAACGTTTATGCCAAGTCAGAGTTTGGCAGGAGGAATCTCTAGAGCACAAGTGTAGACAGAAATTGAAAAAGGCTGTTATAAATACATTGTAAAAGCAAGTGCATCGAATAGGTTGAATCTTCCTAGATAGCATTCTATGAAGCATAGCAATGCCATCTTAAAAGAAAAGGAATTGACATTACAAAGGTTCAAAAAAAACAAGGGTATTACTCATATTTACCCACTTCAGCTTCCACACCAGTACACCATTTATGTGGATTAGATCAAATCATACATTTCAGCTAAAAATCTATTGATTAATTATTGCTTATGATATTTTAATAAGTAACACATGCTTGCTTTTTTTTTTTTTTTTTTTGCTTGGGGGGAGCGGGGGACAAGGTTTTATTTTGCCAATATTATTTTATAAATTTTGTGTATTCTAAAGAAAAACTTAAGACAAAAAAACAAATGAAAAAAAAAGCCTAGTTTGACCAATATTTGTTTAACCACTTAAAGACCGGAAGATTTTCTCCATTAATGACCAGGCCATTTTTTACAATATGGCACTGTGTTGCTTTAAAGAGGAAGTAACCCCTCTTAAAAGAAACGGAAAAAAAAAAAAAAAACCTGCAAGACAAAGGCATAATTAGCTAGTATGCATAGCATACTAGCTAATTATGTATCACTTACCTGAGATCGAAGCCCCGGCATCGGTCCTCTTCTCCCCCTCCGACCGCCGACATGTTCTCCCGGAGTGACTTCCGGGTATCGTGGCTCCGGCGCTGAGATTTCCCAGAGCCGCGATGCTGTCGGGAGAGAGCGGCATAGTACAACTGAAGCATTGGCATATAGCGTCGATGCTTCAGTTGCCGCAAGTGCGCATGTGCCGCATGACGTCGGCACATGCAAATACAGGTATATCTCCTAAACCGTGCAGGTTTAGGAGATATCCTTGTTAGCTACAGGTAAGCCTTAATATAGGCTTACCTGTAAGCTAAAGTTGTTAAAGAGGGTTTACTTCCTCTTTAACTGACAATTGCGCGGTCGTGCGATTCTGTACCCAAACAAAATAGATTTCCTTTTTTCCCACAAATAAAGCTTTCTTTTGGTGGTATTTGATCACCTCTGCTTTTTTTATTTTTAGGCAATAAACAAAAAAAGAGCGATAATTTTGAAAAAAAAATGAAAATAATTTTTTACTTTCTGCTATAAAATATTTCCCCCCAAAAAAATGTCCTTCATCAGTTTAGGCCGATATTTATTCTTCTACATATTTTTGGTAAAAATCCCAATAAGCGTATATTGATTGGCTTGCGCAAAAGTTATAGCATCTACAAAATAGGGGATTGATTTATAGCATTTTTATTTAAATTTTTTACTAGTAATGGCAGTGATCAGTGATTTTTAGCGGGACTGCGACATTGCGGCAGACAGATCGGACACTTTTGACAATTTTTTGGGACCAGTGATATTTATACAGCGATTAGTGTTCTAAAATTGCACTGATTACTGTGTAAATGTCACTGGCAGGGAAGGGTTAACACCAGGGGGCGATCAAGGGGTTAAATGTGTTCACTGGGAGGTGTTTCTAACTGTGGGGGGAGGGGATTGACTGGGAGTAGAGAGAGATCGCTGTTCCCAATCACTAGGAACAGACAATCACTCTGTACTTCCCGGTAAGAACGGGGATCTGTTTGTTTACATTGACATATCCCCGTTCTGGCTGCGGACATCGCAGCCAAGCGCATCAGCTCCCCCCGCCATGCAGTGGGCACGCCTGCTATAGCTGTAAATCAGACCGACATACAGCTACTGCGATTCGAGGGAACGAGCCGCAGTATAATGACGACGGCTTTTCAGCAAGTGGTTAAAAAAACAACAAGTCTAACTACAGGTAAAATTTGTAACATTTGCTAGATTTATTTGTCCCTTTAAATAACAATAAAATTACGTTTCTGGTACAAAAAAAACGCTAATAAAACATTAAATAAAGTTTTCTTTTTTGTGTATTTGTAATGACTCGCTAATTAAAAAAAAAAAAAAAGAATAAAAAAAATTAGGAAAAGTGTAAAAAAGCTTAAAATGCATGGTAACCTTTTTATTTTTTTAATTAGCAAAAGCTAATAGCTGAAGGGAGAAATAATTTAAAGTGGTATTAAACCCCAAACCAAAAATGTAATATATTTCAGCTTTTCGAATCTGAGATGTGGAAGCTGCATTGTTTTGTTTTTTTAGGTTTATTTCCCCCTTTGTTTTTACCTGGTGATCTGGCCAGTAACACACCTCCGGTATTAAAGCGGTTGTATTGTCTTTTTTTTTTTACTTTTACCTACAGGTAAGCCTATAATAAGGCTTACCTGTAGGTAAAAATAATATCTCCTAAACCTGTATGGTTTAGGAGATATTCCCCTCGCAATGAGCCACTGACTGCAGCGGCGCATGCGCACAGGGCATTCTCTTAGCTTTTGGGTTTAATACTGCTTTAATTAGGGCTGATTGAGGTTACCTAAAAGCTAAAAAGATTCCAAACGGTTGGTATTAGAAAATAAAAACATATTTTTTGCATTTGCAAGGTAAATGAGATTATGTGCAGACAAAATTACACACACACATAAAAGAACTAATTTAAATACATTGCAACAATAATATTGCTACAATGTCTTTGTAAAAGATGCTGGAAATCACTGTTTGTAAGGCTTCATTCATACAAGAAAGGCAATGACCCAACTGCTACAGCCTTTTGATCTGCCTATGGCCAGCTTTACTGCAAAGCCTGCAAAGATTTATGATGAGCAACAATGTTTCTCCCTTGCCATCAGCTGTTCTCGATTGGAAATGTCACAGAGGTACAAGGTCATGGTTGACATCAACCTTTGCCTGCAATCCTTAATAATACATTGATGGGGATTGTGTTATCTTCACATGCACACAGATTTTCTCATAATGGGGCCCCCTTCCATCCTCAGGCCCCATAGCAACTGAGTAGGGTATTTAGATGTCGTTTTTTTAGGGGTGCACCTCATATGCCAATGGTTAAAGAAAAAGGACACAGTCAATCAAATCGTTTTGTTACGCCCGTGACCAGCTGCATTATATAACAGACAGTGGCGTCTGGTGATCAAAATTTTTAGGGGGGCGCAAACAAACTGAAAAAAAAAAACATCAATTGCAGCCTCACTGTGCCCATCAAACGCAGCCACTGTGCCCATGAAACGCAGCCACTGTGCCATCAATTGCTGCCCCTGTGCACAACAAATGCTCCCATTGTGACCATCAAATGCTGCCACTGTGCCATCAAATGCTACCACTGTGCCATCAAATGCTACCACTGTGCCATCAAATGCTCCCACTGTGCCATTAAATGCTCCCACTGTGCCCATCGAATGGCGCCATTGTGACCTCCGCCCGCTTGCGTCGGCCCGGCACTTACCCTGTCTCGGTGGGACAGCGGGTGATAGCGGCGAGCGGTGTCCTCCATGCGTCTTCTCCCATCCTCTCCGATAGGCGATTGGACATCTGATCTCATTGTCTGTCCTGCGGTCCAGTCTGTAGTGATGAGCCAGGATGCTGAGCAGCCACTGAGTGCGGTGGGCTGGCCGCGGGGGGAGGTACGGGGGGTCGGAGGGCTCCATGTCAGCCAGGCACCCGGGACATCGCTGATCCGGAGCATTCAGTGTGTGCGGAGTGTGTGCGGGGTGTGCACCGACCTCCCTGTCTACACTATGGTCTTCCAACTATGGAGAGCTCGAGGAGGAGGAGGTGTCCGCTCCTCTCATGCTTCCTCCGCTTGCCAAAGCGCCACTAGACATCCAATAGGTTTTCCTGGCGCTTTGGCCAATTGGGAAACAGGTCTCACTGACCTGCCTCCTGATTGGTGGGAAGGCACTGTAGTGTGAAGATAGCGAAAATTAATTTGCTATGGTCAAACAATTGGGTGGGATCAGGACGCACTCTCTGCACCCCGAGCCCATCCTTTTTTGAAGCCGTTTAGAGCCTCTGGCGTGCTTCAAAATAAAAACACCCCCTTACACGTCCGCCATAGGAATCCATGTGTCCGGTGTCCTGAAAGGGGCTGGGCGCATGGATAGGGAGGCGACGGCAGGGAAAGGGATGCCCGTGCACCCTCGATGCACGGGCCGCCACTGAAGATATAATGTTAAAATGGTGGGACATTTTTTTTTTATCTAGCATGACATGTTAAGTCTTGTTACAGTTGATAGTGTAAGATATGGACACCAATAGATTATGGCTTACAAATCAGCAAGGCCTTATCATCTTATTTTTAATGTCCCCAAGCGGACAGTGCAGAGAAATGAATATAGAAGTAGTAATTGCAACAAAAAAAAATTACAAATAGGAAAATTGGTAATTTTTGCTTTGAAATAAATAGAGGGAAGTTGGGCAGTATTGCTTTATTCTTTCCACAGGAGCATGTGGAATTTTCCAGTAAGCGTGTTTTTTAACCTAATCCAAATAAATCACACTGTTCATTTTCAGGCTACTGATTTTATAGTGGTATTGATGTGGCGCAGACTCCATATCTTGGCTAATCATCTATTGAGGTGGTACCTCACCTGGTATAAGAAGAGTTCTTGCCTCTTGAAGTGGTCGTAGGTTATAAAGATTAGCTGGTTTGAATCGCTGGGATGGAGATTTCTGACATCATCACATCATCCCTATTGCAGTGGTCCCAAATACCACAAAGCTGACATGAGCATCGACCATAGGTGGTTCTGTAAGGCCGGAAAACACTGCTTTGCATCCACATGCTGCTCATAGTGTGCAGTTATTTAGAAGGAATAATTCTCATCTCCTTACGCCTAAAATTTTTAATCTTATGAGAAATTAAACAAATTCCCCAAATTCAGAAAATGAGTGGTAGCAATAGACAGTGTAGACCGTGTATATATGGAGGCATCACACTCCATATTATCCCCAGGATCCTGCGATGTCCCCCCACTGTGTACTCCGAAGGATTATCCGCCCAATGTATTAATGTTCCAGGCTCCGTTCCCTGCCAGAGCTGCAACGCACAGGGGCGGAGCCCGGCAGCAAATTCTAAAAGTAAAATACACATAACACATACAGTACACTGTAATCTTACAGATTACATTACTGTATCAAATAATTTTACATCCCTTTTGTCCCTAGTGCTTTGTCCAGTGCCCTGCCTGCACCTTTATATTATATATACTGTTCTTTCTGCCTGGACCAGCTAGAAAACAGGGATAGTAAATTAGAATCACTTGGGCGGCACAGTGGTGTAGTGGTTAGCACTCTCACCTTGTAGTAAAAAGGGTCGCTGGTTCAAATCCCAACCATGACTCTACCTGCCTGGAGTTTACACTCTACACACTACAAAGACACACTGGTAGGTTAATTGGCTTCTGTCCAAAAATTGGCCCTAGTATATGAATGCCAGTTGGGGACCTTGGATTGTGGGCTCCTTGAGGGTAGCAACCGATGTGAGTGTGCGATGTATGTGTGGAGCGCTGTGTAAATTGTCAGCACTATATGGGTACCATAAATAATAATATAATAGATGAGTATCTTAATGAGACACAATGTACAGGGATAGGGACAATTGTAGACACTCACCCAGACTCACTCAGAATGGACTGGTGTATTTATTCAACCTTACTAACTATGTAACTTGCAGAACTGAGCGATAGTGATTTGTGGGAAAATTTGTCATCAGACACTGAAAGTGGTGACAATTATGCGACTGAGCAAATTTCAGTGTTTTTGATTACATTATTGAATAAAATATATTATTATTATTTGTTATAAATATTTCTAGTTATTTATTATATTATATATATTATAATTTATGATTTCGTGTTCCAAACTTTATTATACCCGGGATGTTTACTAGACTCTTGTTTGGACAGATTTAATGTGTTATTAAGAATTACAGGCCTACAATATAAAACGCCAAATTTCCATGCAAAACAATGTTTTGAGATTCAAAAATCTGATATAATCAGACCACCAGGGAGGTTAATTAATAACCATCATATCAGGGAGAGTGAGGAAACAAAGAAAGAAAGGAAGGGGAGACAAAGAGGAAGGAGGGAGAGAGGAGCTCTGGGAGAGGGCAAGTACCACGGATGCGGAACCTGTATAAACAAGGTTTATAGTCGAACATAGCTAGTCGGGGGCAGAAACAGAAAGCAGTAATTTATCTACGGTTCCCAGACTCTCAAAAATTTTGCGCGCGAATCCCTCAATATACTGGACATCTGCTCATTAACCATCCTCGTTTTCACCCCCTGGAAAGCAAAAGATGGAGTCTTCCAGGCATAGGTAATGGTTCACTTGGCAGAAATAAAGAAGTTATGAGGCCAGTTTCTGCTGTGGTGTGAAAAGGCCCGGTATATGTAAAGTAAAAGAGCATCTTTATGGACTGTCACATGAAATAATGTCTGCAGTAGGCCAAAGACCCTAGACCAGAAGCTGACCCTAGACCAGACGTAGGCATGACCACCATGTACTGTATGTAGGACTTCACCATGCTGACAACAATTCCAAAAACATCTGTTACTGCTGCCAGTATGATGGACAAGCCTAGCCGGGACCCAGGGCCACCGCAGGAGCACTTTGTAAGCAGCCTCAAGAGTGGTAGTGTTGAATGAGCGTTTTGCTGCCGTCGTCCAGGCATTGCTCCAGTCCCCCCCCCCCCCAATACTACATCCAAGATATCGCTCCCATTGCTTCACATAGGAAAGGGTCAACAAAAACAACCAACCATTAAGAGAGGTGTAAAGCAAAGAAATACGGCCAGGGGACCCCAGGGAGTATAGACAAGTATGCTCAAAACTCTTGCGAAAAGAACAGGTGGAAGCACCACGAACAGACAAAATCTAGTGCTGCAATTGGCAAATTATGGAAGTGTTCCTGCTGTGGGATCTCGTGCCTCTCCTGGTGGACCTCCACATCAGATATAGAGTCATATGAATGATTTGGTGTTCTCTTTGGAGCTCTGTGAAGTATCAAGGCTATATAATGTATATTTTGTATTATTGTATCATTAAAAATAATTAAAAACAATTAAAAACATAAAATCAACAATTTATTAAAAAGAGATACCGTATTTATCGGCGTATAACACACACCCCAAGTTTAGGAGGGCATTTTAAAAAAAAATTCTTAAAGGAAAAAAAAAAAAAAACTTAAATTTAAGCGTCATTTGCAGCTTGCAGCTTGCCCAGCGTCATTTGCAGCCTTGCCCAGCGTCATTTGCAGCCTTGCCCAGCGTCATTGCAGCTTGCCCAGTGTCATTGCAGCTTGCCCAGTGTCATTGCAGCTTGCCCAGTGTCATTGTAGCTTGCCAGAGTCATTTGCAGCCTTGCCCGCATTTAAATTTCCCGCCGCCAAGACAGACCGCGCGTGCGCCGCCGAAAAAGACCGAAGCGCCCCCGAAAAAGACCGAAGCGCCGCCAGAAAAGACCGAGCCGACTGTTCAGCTCCGCTCGCGGTCCCGCCTCCCTGCTGTTTCCGGAGCGAGCGCAGGGAGGCGGGACTACGAGCTAACACGCACCCACGACTTTCCCCCGATTTTAAGGGGGGAAAAGTGCATGTTATACGCCGATAAATACGGTACATAGACACAGTAGACACTGGGGTTAATTTACTAAAGGCAAATAGACTGTGCACTTTGTAAGTGCAGTTTCACTCATTTTCCCCAGAGCATATTGAATGTGGTGTGGTGAAGCTTCACTTTGTATAGAATATCCAGGCAGGTGCACGGAAAATAAAGAGCATTTTTGCTTGCATATGATTGGATGATAGAAATCAGCATAGTTTCACCACATTTACCAAGTTTTGGGAGAAATTAGTGCAACTGCACTTGTAAAGTGCACAGTCTATTTGTAAATCAACCCCAGAAGGTCCATGTCAATATATAGTTAAAAAGCTGTTGGTAGAATATGTTACATGAACTTATGTATATGCATATATCCCATTTGTTACATCCATGTAAGAACAATGCACTGTGACAGAAATTCTTATTATATTTGTCTTTTCAAATTAGGTTGTGTTGTTTCTTTTTAATTGTGTGCCTTGTGTTGTGACAGTTTTACTGCACATGACATGTCTGATGTCAGCAAATTCTGGTCATGAATTATGGAATTCTGAACAAAAAAAAACTGTTTCCATGACCACCATAAGGGCTCAGAAATCGGAATCCAGCAGTCATAATGACAGCTGAACAGAGAAATAGAAACAGCTTTTTATATCTTGTTCAGTGTTTCCATATATATATCTACATATTATAGAATAGCTCACAAATTATACACACTCAGCAAAAGCCAGACAACTCTCAAGAGTAGGGATGGGGGAACGGTTCGGCCCGAGCATAAGTTCGGGCCAAACTTTGGTTGGTCGGACGTTCGGCGAACAACGAACATTATGCGGTGTTCGCGGCAAATTCGAAAGCCATGGAACCCCGTTAAAGTCTATAAGACATTAACATGAAAAACCAAAAGTGCTCATTTAAAAGGCTTATATGCAAGTTATTGTCATAAAAAGTGTTTGGAGACCCGGGTCCTGCCCCAGGGGACATGTATCAATGCAAAAAAAAGTTTTAAAAACTAAAGTTTTTTCGGTAGCAGTGATTTTAATAATGCTTAAAGTGAAACAATAAAAATGAAATATTCCTCCCATGGAGGCGGAGCTGTTGCAGCTTTTTTTCAGCGTGAGATGGATCTGCATCGCGGGACATTTTTATTTTTTTATTTTTAAATAAAGGTCTTGTCCCAAAGTGTCTCCTGTCTTTTTTACTATTTTTGACACTCGCTCTCTCATCCCCCCTCTTTTCCTTCGGCCTGCCAGGTTGAATGTTGGGATAAGGGTCTGGTATGGATTTTGGTGGGAACTCCTACGCCATTTTTTTTTTATTTTGGAGCAGGGTTCCCCTTAAAATCCTTGCATGCTCAGGAAGTATGGATAGATTTCCCAACTCCCTTGTATGGGTGCTGTGTAGTTTGTAGGCTGATACCAGCAAGATTTTGTTCAAATTTGGGGACTGAAACACTAAAATTGAGGTGGTTTGGGTGTATGATAGAAAGCAAGATTTGCTTATTACACCAAAGGCCCCCACCCCTTTATAAATCGCAGCATGATGTATATACAAAAATGCATCTTTGGGGAAAAACTTTGAACAAACACCTTTTCCCCTACTTCGCACTGCAAAGGGTCCTTCTGACGAGTTCTTGGGAACAGCTGAGTATCCCAAATCCCATAAGTCATATTTCATAAGTCATATTTCCAGCACAGTGCAGGAGGGTCTTCTCCAGAGATCTCGGATTCGCATTATTCTTAGAATCTCACCAGAAGGATAGTGACCATACACTTGTCTAGGTATAATGGGTGTAATTTTCTGACTTTTTTTCCTGCCGAGTTCATTTTTGTGCATATACACCGATAGGCAATAACATTAAGATCCTTCACAAGTTAGGAAAATAACATTGATTATTTTTTTACAATGGCATCTGAAAGTTGGTGGGATATATTTGGCAGCAAGTAAACATGTTGTCCCTAACATTGTGTTGAAAGCAGAAAAAAAGTGGCATCACAGTTTGTTATGTATGTAGCCGTAGAACGGTCAGGGTACCCATGCTGTCCTGTGTCCACAGCCACAGGCACCTACAATGGGAACATGAGTGTCAGACCTGGACCACGGAACAATGGAAGAAGGTGGCCTGGTCTGATAAATCATGTTTTCTTTTACATCATGTGGATGGCTGGGTGCGTGTGCGTTGCTTCTCTAGGTAAACTATGACCCCAGGATGCAGTATGGGAAGAAGACAAGCTGGCGGAGGCAGTGTGACTCTTGGGGCAATGTTCTCCTGGGAAACCTTTGGTCCTGACATCATGTGGCTTCTACTTGACACGTACCACCTACCTAAACATTGTTGCTGACCAAGTACACCCCTTTATGGAAACAATATTCAATGATGGAAGTGACCACTTTCAGCAGGATAATGCACCCTGCCACACTGCAAATATGGTTCAAGATAGGTTTGAGGAACACAACAACGAGTTTGAGATGTTGACCTGGCCTCCAAATTCTCCAGATCACAAGCATCTGTGGGATGTGCTGGAAAAACAAGTCTGATCCATGGAGGCCCCACCTCACAACTTACAGGACTTAAAGGATCTGTTACTTGTGCCAGATACCACAGCATACCTTCAGGTCAAGGAGGTCAAGTGGAGTCCATGCCCCAATGGGTCAGAGCTGGTTTGGTGGCAAAAGGGGAACCTACTCAATATTAGTCAACGTTATGGCTGATCGGTGTATAATATTGAGGTCTATAAAAGAGGAGAGGGCCTTGCTGTAATGAGCATAGGTGTGCGCAGCCTATTGCATTAGGGTGTGCACCCCAAAGCTCAAACACACATGTGCGTGTATGTATGTATGTGTATATGTATATCACACACACACTCTTATGGCAGAGCCAATGCAGTGAAAGAGAGGTATGGTAGCACTTTATTAATGGCAGAACTGGTTAGAGGGAGATATTTCCCATCGCCCCACCGGCACACACAGTGATAATGCTAATGTGATTGCAGTGATTAGGGTGTGCCCAGGCACACCTGGCACACCCCCTGCGCACGCCTATGGTAATGAGCCAGCCTTGCTTCCTAGTACAACACCTGCACTAAATTCATGAGACAAAATGATAAATGGCTGCAAAGTCATCATTTTTTGAGGGTGAAGTAGACTTTAAACTATTGAAAGCCTTCTATTTCAGATTTTAATTTTATCTCAATATTTGTGGCTCCTTCTTTCTTTTAATTGATTCCTAATTGTAAGTTCTGCCAGAATATAGAGGTATTTTAGTATTATTGCTTTCTACATGCATAACACCACGTCATAAATCAATAGAATAATTATAACATGCTTTGTGGATTGACGCTGTGTAGGGAAATCTAAATCAGAGACAGTAGAAATTTGGTGTGCTTTGTTGGGCCAACATTGCAGCTTCTGTGAATACTCCCTCTAGTGGTCACATGCAGAACTACATCATTGTAATATGTTCCTTTATTACCAAAATCAGATATATGTCTGCTTGGAAAGAATAATGTCACAATTAAATATAATGATGCATTTATTAAAAATCTATTCCGAGAATGACTTAGATGGCTGCTCAGGCATAAAGTCACAGAATTCTGAGAATCAGAAGATATCTTGCGTAGGCCATAATAAATGAGGTCCACTGTAATTCACCCTTAGCTGTCAGTTTCAGGCAATAAAGCCTTATTTTTTTTACTGTGGCTTTTAATACATCCTGCATTAGTCAATAATGGCACTTAGGATTTATGCTCTAACACAGGCACCAGCATTTGGAAATAATGAGCTGATATTAATTATAGATTACCCAGCAGCGGGTACGCTGAGGCTCACATTGGACATCATTGCCTTTACCAGCGATAGAAAACATTTTTTTTTTTTTCTATTAGCCAAAATGATATCTTTTGGCTAATACTTTCACACAAAGAATGGTCTATTGTTAGTGTTTGCAGTATGCGATTTTAGCAGGCTGGAATGTAGACAGTGATAGAAATATAAAGAAACAATATTCCGTGTTATAACAGCGAAATCTTAAAAGCCGCTATATTATTATTAGTGCTAACTGAACTCCAAAGAATGAAATTGAGAGGAAAAGTGACCCTGTCTATATTTTTGGAAGTCCAAATACATCCTGCTGCTGTAGATACCTCTCCTTCCACACATAAAATATATACAGGGGCGGATTGACCATTCGGCCACTCGGGCACTACCCGAGGGCCCTGGGCCACTAGGGGGTCCCATCAGGGTGTTTTTTTTTTACATCTGTCTCTGAAATGTCCCTTACCGACATCCTTTTGGTCTAAAAATCCAGAGATTATAGCTGCCCCACCTCTCCAGTACCTTCTCAGCCAATAGAAACATGCCTGTGTATACTGTATGATTGTATACTGTGCGTGTGTATACTGTGTGGCCCCATAATCTTTGAGTTTGCAAACTGCAAATGGGACTTCTTATGGCTTTCTTTCAACAATGTCTTTCTTCTTGCCACTCTTCCATAAAGGCCAGATTTGTGGAGTGCACAACTAATAGTTGTCCTGTGGACAGATTCTCCCACCTGAGCTGTGGATTTCAGCAGCTCCTCCAGAGTTACCATGGGCCTCTTGGCTGCTTCTCTGATTAATGCTCTCCTTGCTCGGCCTGTCAGTTTAGGTGGACGGCCATGTCTTGGTAGGTTTGCAGTTGTGCCATACTCTTTCCATTTTCAGATGATTGATTGAACAGTGTTCCATGAGATGTTTAAAGCTTTTGATATTTTTTTATAACCTAACCCTGCTTTATACTTCTCCATAACGTTATCCCTGACCTGTCTGGTGTGTCCCTTGGCCGCCATGATCCTGTTTGTTCACTAAGGTTCTCTAACAAACCTCTTAGGGCTTCACAGAACAGCTGTATTTATACTGAGATTAAATGACACACAAATGGACTCTATTTACTAGATAGGTGACTTCTGAAGGCAATTGCTTCCACTAGATTTAGTTAGAGGTATCAGAGTAAAGGGGGCTGAATACAAATGCACTTGTTTATATATTTGTTAACAATTTTGAAAATACATTTATGTTTTTGGTTGTAACATAACAAAATGTGGAAAATTTCAAGGGGTATGAATACTTTTTCAAGGCACTGTAAATAAAAAACCTTTTGGCAGGTAAAACCACTCTCATATATGTATTTTATTTATGCATTAAAGTGGTAGTAAGCTCTGTACTGATAATAAAACAATAATGGTGAAAAATGATATATTTTACTTTTTGCTATAATAAAAATTCTTCTACATATTTCTGGTATATTGATTGGTTTGCGCAAAATTTATAGCGTCTACAAAATAGGAGATATATCTATGGCATTTTTATTATAATTTATTTTTTTTAACTATTAATGGCGGTGATCAGCGGTGTTTAGCGGAACTGCGACATTGTGGCGGACAGATCGGACACTTTTGACACATTTTTGGGACCTTTGACATTCATACAGCGACCAGAGCTAAAAATAGCCACTGATTACTGTATAAATGTCACTGGCAGGGAAGTGGTTAACACTAGGGGGCGAACAAGGGGTTAGGTGTTCCCTGAGAGGTATTTCTAACTGTGGGGGGAGGGGACTGACTGGGAGTGGAGAGAGAGATTGCTGTTCCTGATTACTAGGAACAGCAGATCTCTCCCTACTTCCCTGACAGAACGGGGATCTGTTTGTTTACATTGACAAATCCCTGTTCTCGCTCTATGAAAAATATTAAGTGAGTGTATCCCTTCAACAATTGGAAAGTGTCTTTGGTCTCTCTTCCTCCTAGTGCTGTGACACCTGTATGCTCATGTACCTCTCACCCTTCTGCAGTAAGGTAATAGCATAGAATGATATCCTATTCCTTGTCCTGCCTCTAGGGGTCCTCCTGTAGTCCATCAGGATGGTATTAGATGGTAGTAGATGTTTGTATGTTGTTCTTAGGGGCCCCTCCCGGTGTGGTCCAAGTTATTTGGCAATAGAAAAGAAATTCCCCATGGTGTAGTATCGTTTAAAAGGTTTAATGAGTTTAAAAGAACAGCGTGATTACTCACTTTTGTACAGATAATGTAGCAGCAAACAGTCTTGGGCAGGGCTGGACTGGGACACAAATGTGGCCCTGGAATTCATCCAGACAAGCCCACTTTAATTTTGAGTGTCCCCATCAGCACCCCTTACATCAGCACCCCCCTTTACATCAGAGTGTCCCCATCAGCACCCCCTTACATCAGAGTGTCCCTATCAGCAAACCCTTAAATCAGAGTGTCCCCATCAGCACCCCCTTACATTAGAGTGGGCCCATCAGCACCCCCTTACATCAGTGCCCCCCCCCTCTCCTCCCCCTCCCATGTGTACTCACAGTTCTGAAGGCAGCTTCTCATTCCTCTATTCAGTCATGTGATAAGTGACAAGTGATAAGGGGAGAGAGGAAGGGAAATCTGCCTCTATCTCCCCCTGCAGGCTGGAGGGAGCAGAAAGCCTAATCATCTCTCCAGCAAGTGTAGGCGGCTGCTCCTTGGTGACAGGAGTGAAATCACGATCACTCACTGTCAGAGAGGAGCGGCTCCAGGACTGTGCCTGATCTATCCACTGAGCCATCAGCCCACCGGGAAACTCCCGGTAGTCCCAATGGCCAGTACATGCCTTGTCTTTGGAAACCAGTAAAGGACTCCGGACACAGACTTCAGGAAAACAAATCTTTTTATTCGCTAGCTTGTATAGAGGGTGGTCACAGCATATATACCAACAAATTCATCACAATATACGTTTTTTTTTTTTTTACAACCGCTTTAAGCTGCTTTTCTGGAGTTCAACTTTCATATCCAAATTCTGGTTTATGTTAATGGTTTGTGCAACTTTTTATGAACAGAAGACAAAAATGTTTGACGGGAATAAGCTGCGAAACGACATGTTACTTTTCATAATATTAAGTTGCGTCTGACTGATTTGAATGATGCATTGATTTCTTTTTTTTATTCCATCATAACATTTTCAATCAAAAGCCTAGCAGATTACAAAGGTGTGTCATGCAGAGACAAGATTCAGTCAGCTTCCATTGAGGTTGTGCAATGTCAGATTGAATGTATTTAGCGATACTCTAGTGGGGTTCTGTGGTTTTAGGATTCAGTAATTTGATTCTCTGCAGGATTTTATGCTTTCAGAATTGGCTTGAAATAACCTCCTTTTGGCATAGGGTTCCATCTCTGCTTTCAACTGCTCTGTAGCGCTGAGAGTAAAGTGGTTTTCTAATCTGTTTACAAAAGCCGCAAACCACGTCATTTTATCTGCATCACAAAAAAAGTTGTTTTGGATAATAAATATTAGAGGAGACTCCTTTGTATTGAGAGAGCTGCCAATGCAAATGTAATTAAAGCGGGTTCCTATCCATAACCCCGGAGTTTAATTTGTTTCTAAGACATTCTTATATTTTAAAATAGATTGTTAGGAATTAGGCTGCAAAATCGTACAACGCACAAAAAACATGCACGCCGTTTGCACGCACACAGTGGTGTCATATTTTTTGAGGGGATGGCAAACAATGCACCCACAGTCACCCCCCCCCCCCCCCCCCCGCTCGGTTGGGTCACCCGCACACACACCACCCCATCTAGGTTGCGGGCAGCGCTTCCCCTGGGTGACAGGTGGTGACTTCCCCTGCATATCCGCCTTGGCATCACGGTGGCTTCCGCCGTGCGTCTCCTCCCTCCTCCTCCTAGGCCAATAGGACCACTTCTCCTTTTCGGCCAATCGGGTGATGGGTCTCAGGACGACCCCGCTTCCTGGTTGGCCAGGGGGAGAATCAGGAAGACAATAGCATATTGTCACACAACTGGGTGGGCTCGGGCGCCCTTTTTTGGAAGCCTATTTGAGCCTCTGGCTCTAATCATGTGCTTTAAAAAAAAAAAAACATTGGAATACATATGTCTGGCATCCCGCATGTAGATTAGGGGACCGTCGCTTGGATGGGGGGCGGCAATCCTGTGTCCTGCATTACGAGCTGCCACTGATGGCACCCCAATCGTACACAAGGCAGGCCATTAAAATGAAAAGGCTGTCCTACATGTAACATGCAAAAAACGCAAATGCAAAGGTGTAAATAGAGGCTAAGGGATGTTTCAGTAAAATTTTAAATATTTCAGCACAGATTTGCCGTTTTTTTTAAATGCACTGTAGCCAATGGTAAAGGAGAAGTTAAAGTGTTACTAAACCCAGGACTAGGGATGGGCCCGGTGTTCAATTCAAACCCATGTTTGTATCGAACATCGGGCGTTTGCCTGCTCGGCAAGCCCAGAACTATTTGGGCCGATCGCATCAAATTCGTGTGATGCGAGCGGCCCGCAATGCACTGCGCCAGTTGCAGTGCATTGCTGGCTGATGATTGGCCAAGCATGCACTGTGACCCGCATGCTTGGCCAATCAAAGAGCAAGCGGCGAGGAGAGCAATAATTGGCCACAGGCAGGATGCCTGTGGCCAATTATAGCTCAGGGGGTTTAGTACACGCCCCACAGTATAAAAGGCCACCGCGCCGGCGGCCTCGCATATTGTGTTGTGTTCCTGCGTCAGTGTTATGTGCTGCTGACTGCTGACATTATGTGCTTTGATTCTGGGGATTAGTGTGTGCGTGCTGTTAGTACAGCATTGCAGTATCACATCTGGGGGGTGTCTATAGTATGCCTGTGAAGGGGGGCATGTTTCCTGTGCTTAGAACCGTCCCTGCAAAAATTGTAATTTTTGCAGGAAAAAAAAGCTATTTAAAATCACTCGCGGCTAATGTATTGACGGCTCCCGTAACACAGAGAACAGTCATTCATTGAAAGCCATTCATAAAAAAAAAGTAATTGATAAAAAAAAAAAGCGCGGGGGTCCCCCCAAATTCAATAACCAGGCCCTTCAGGTCTGCTATGGATATTAAGGGGGACCCCAGCCAAAAAAAAAATGGCGTGGGGTCCCCCTCAAAATCCATACCAGACCCTTATCCGAGCACGCAACCTGGCAGGCCGCAGGAAAAGAGGGGGGGACGAGAGCGCTCCCCCCTCCCTCCTGAACCGTACCAGGCCACATGCCCTCAACATTGGGAGGATGCTTTGGGGGTCTGAGACACTTGTCCCCAAACACTTTTTATGACAATAACATGCACATTAGCCTTTAAAATTAGCACTTTTGATTTTGAACGTTCGCATCCATTGTAACTAATAGGGTTCTAATGCTCGCACGGACTTTAGGTCCGTTCGCGGGTTCTGGTGCGAGCTGAACGGGGGGGTGTTCGGCTCATCCCTACCTAGGATCCTGCATTCACTAAAACTGGTCTCCCACAATACACAGAACAGATGCTCATTTCAATCTACTCTGGACCTGTTCTTGTGCCAACATAACTCCTTATTAGCCACGTTATTTTTACATTTTTATTTGCAGAAAGAAAAAAAAAACTGAAAATGAAAACAAGTTAAAAAAAATAAAATTAAAGAGGCCACGCACAAGTAAAGATCAAATACACAAAAAAGGTATAAAAAAGTGAATTAAATTAAACTACTAATTTTATCTTCCTTAGAAAAAAATAAAAACTCATCTAAGTAGCTAAATGAGAGAAACTGAAAGTTTCTGCTTTAGCAAAATTTCATGGATAGCAAAATCATTATTTTACAGATCTGTTTCTGTCTGTGTTAGTACGGTGTGTGTGTCAGTATGATACCAATTAAAGCGGAGGTCCACCAATTTTTTTCTTTTTAAAAGTCAGCAGCTACAAATACTGCAGTTGCAGACTTTTAAAATTAGGACACTTACCTGTCTAGGGCGCCCGCGATGTCGACACCTGAAGCTGATCTGTCCCTCGGCTGTCGGGTGCTGCTGCCGCCATCTTCGGTAAGGGAATCAGTAAGTGAAGCCTTGTGGCTTCACAGCCTGGTTCCCTACTGCGCATGCGAGACTTGTGCTGCGCTATCCCACTGATCCCTGCTGTCTTCTGGGACCTGTGTGTCTCCCAGAAGACATCGGGGGGGGGGGGGAGAAGGCACTGGAAGTGGCGTAGATACCCGCGAGTGGCTCGGGTATCTATGCCCAGAAGTGGGAGCAAATGCCTGTATTAGACAGGTATCTGCTCCCCCTTCCCCCCTGAAAGGTGCCAAATGTGACACCGGAGGGGGGGAGGAACTGGAAAAGCGGAAGTTCCATTTTTGGGTGGAACTCCACTTTAAGTCTCTGTGGACTTGAGAGTTTCTGCATTCAACTGGTAAAATTCTACAAAACCTGTAATTTTGTGTCTAGATACATTTTTTCAAAATAACTGCACTTCTCTTATTAAAAATAACCTTTTAAACACATATATCATAAAATGTCAATAGCGTTGTACGGAAACCAATACCGGTGCCAATACACCGGTATTTACACAAGTACTTGTACTCATGCAAATGCTCCGATACAAAAAACGATACCTACAGACTTGGTTCAACTGACTTGGGACGGTTTGCGGTTTCATTCGGCGGTTCAGGTGCGATTCCAATTCGAATTGTAGTGTATGGGATTAAAATGAAATTGCACAGGACTCTTTTTAAAATCCCACTATGGCTGGCCCACCCATACATTACGTGAACAGGCTGTAAAAAGTCACTGAAACCCACATTAAAACTGATGTGAAACTGGTATCTCTGCAAGTGCAATCTCTGCGGTTCTCCCATCAGTTTTCATGCGTGTATGGTGTGAACGAGTCTTAAAAAAACTGTCACATGACACAAAAAATAGGTATTGGTTGGTATCGGCAAGTACTTGAGGAAAAGTATCGGTACTCGTACTCGGTCTTAAAAAAAATGGTATTGGTGCATCTCTAAATGTCAATACTGTACAATCAGTCCAGAAGACCCATATAGTCAACTGGTGCTTTCCCTTTCAATTGAACTTCCTAGTTCCCCAGTCCAAGTAAATTCTTATGATTATGGCATTTTATTGTCACCATCCATGTAGTAGATTGTACACAGTAATATATGGAAAGGTGGTACACAGGTGGTGGGAGATTTTACACAGGGCCGGATTTCTTACTGAGCCACATAACCATGGCGTAGGGTGCCAAGACCGAAGCTCACTTGCAAATTTTGGTGCCCATTTGTAATTTTAGGCTTAAAGAGCCTAATGCCAGCAAAACTTCTTCCCTTCCCTACCTTGGCACTTTAGCTTTTTTCAGTGCCACTAGCTCTCCTGGAAAGTCTCTGAGCTCAGAGCCCACCCTTGTCCCCCCAGAGTTGGCCTGTGATATCAATCCCTGCACTGTAGGATAATAGTTCCAAGTGTGTCACAGGAACAAAGGGGTGAACCGCTCCAGGTGGTGTACTGAAGAAAATGCTCTCCTCAAGTGGAAGCCAAGTGCAGGCTCAGCACGAGCAATATTGAAGAAATGGATTCTGGACAGCCGCACTCCGATAAAAGCCTTTATTGCAATGAATAGTCAAAGTTCATGTGACAACAGAAGCAGGACAAACATCTGTGACGCGTTTCACAACATCATTGTGGCTTAGTCATATAAGCAACAATGATGTGAAATGCACCTTTGCAATCATTAATGCATTATTAAATGTATTTTGTTTAACTTCTGAGATGAGCAATTTGCTGATTGGTGGAGAGAGCAAAGTAACATAGTTAAGATTAGGCTACAGTAAAAAGGTCGGGTCTCCTTCCCTGTTAAACAGGGCCGTACTGTGGAGCAGAGTTGTGTCAATCTTGGAGCTGGAGTCACAGAAATACAAATCCTTTGTCAGGTGAAACAGGTCTGATAGAGGTATTTAATTTGAATATTTAGCTGATTACATGAGGTTCAACCTTAAGACTATGATTAGGCCTAGTTTTAGGGTGCAGTTAGGGACATGGTTGGGATAGGACTACGTTTAAGACTACTGGTAAAAGTAGTGTATGGAAACTGCCTTGCCACAAAATTAAGACTGCTTGACATTTCCATTTCTTTTTTACTTTAATAAGGCATGAAATCAAACATCATGTCAAGATTTATTCGGATATCATTAGGCGTTTGACAGATATTAACACATGAATAGACAGTATGAAAACCATGGAAATTAGTCTTGGAAATGATAGTGTATTTTCAATCAGTATACATTCTGAGCTACTGTAGCATCTACTTCTAAATCGTCATGGTATAACACATTGTAAATTCTATTCATTGCAGTTTTTCTCTGTAATTAAGGTGTTATTTAAAGAAATATTATTGTTCAACCCCCACCTTAGACAGGCACATTGACAGCAGTTACTGTATTAAATGAAGCCTACAAACTGGTGCGCCTCCTATAGTGGATCCTATAAGCACCAGCTTGTATGGTATACATACAGTATTTGAAAATTGATCAAGCCTGATATACTGATGGCCTATATCAATCCTTGAGGCCCAAAAATGCTGTACAAACAGTACAAATACACCCAAATGACCCAATTTTGGATATTAGACAGTCTAAGGTATTTAGTAAAAGGCATGGTGAGTTTTTGGAAGTTTAAATTTTTCCCACAATTTTCTAGAAATGATGCCAGTAAATAAAATAGTTTTTTTTTTCCACAAAATTGTAATTTTAACAAGTTATTTCTCAAGCACAGCATAGGCAACTTAGAATTACACCTCAAAACACTATCTGCTACTCCTCCAAGTATGGTGATACCACATGTGTGAGACTTTTTTTTACAGCCTAGCCACATAGAGAGGCCCAAAACTCAAGGAGTACCTTCAGGCATTCCAGGGGCAAACATTTTGCATCTGGTTTCTTGACTATCTATCACATTTTTTGGAGGCCTTGGAGACCAATACAGTGCAAACACCCACAAAATGACCACATTTTGGGAAACAAACACCCCAACCTATTTTCTAAGAGGCATAACGAGACTTTTTTGTCACAATTTTTGGGAAAATGTGGAAATAAAATGAAAATGTATTTTTTTTACACAAAGCTATCCTATTTATAAAATATATTTCTAACACACAGCATAGGCATGAATATAAATACACCTCAAACAGGCAGAGGTCAGTTCAGGCAGCTGGCAGAGGCATGGTCAGTATGCAGGCAAATGGTCGGTCCAGGCAGCAAGCAGAAACATGGTTGAGAAAACAGGCAAATGGTTGGTACGTATGACATCAGATACAGGAAAATGGCAGGTATGAGAAATATCTTCACCATACCTTCACTAATATTGTGGTGAGGTGTGGTAGATATGGAAAGCAGTCTCCTATACAGGGGCCAGTCTGGGAGGGACATTGGGGGCAACGGTATCTGGTGTCATGCTCTGTTCTATTACTGCTGCACACACGGTAGTTGGTTACACTGTAAAATCACTTGTAACACACAGATCTTCACTAACAGGTACAGATCGGCTCACCTTCTCCTCACATGCGCGCTCTGTGTGAGGAGAAAGAGAGCCGATGGTGCAACATGCGGTTTCTGTTTGCATTTGTGATTGCTATGATTGGACACAGCAATCGCATGGTACAGTACCAAACACAGCGTCCCTGTACCTTGATCTGTGATGCGCTGTGTCCAAAACCATCACAGATCACACTGCTGCATGTCCCCGAGGGCTCACATGAGTGACTTGACTGGGAGAATATACGGGTCCTTCCTCCTAGGACAATGCTTGTCCCCTCTGCAGAACACAATTAAAGGAGATACAAGCTAGGCAGCTAGACTGCTACGATTAGACTGCAGCTAGGTTGGGCAGCTCTTCTATTTCTAGACCCCACCCCTGAGGACACTATCAGTGTATTGGATCTAGTGATTAGAAGCAGGAGTGGGCAGTATACACTTCTGATGATATCAAATTCCTGACAGCCAGCTGTGAGGCCAGAAGCAGTGACTAGGCGTCATTACATGAATGGAAGGACTCTGCTGTTCTAATCAGGAATTATATGATGAAGAAAAAATCTTTGGCACACTAAACTGTTTCAATAAATGTTCAGTAGCCGCTTTATTGGGCTCCTCAGAGAGGAGGCTTGTCTAGCAAATAGACAAAGGTTATTTATAGGCTATAAACTACCATACTATATTATAACATTTGTCAAAAAGCACAAAAAAAATGGGATGTAATGAGACAATGCCTTACTAAAGGAATTAAGCTTGTTCATGTTGAATTTTCACTTGGCTTAGTGAATATGACGTTGCTCTGCTGACTCCCTTCATTCAATCATGTGCAGGCAAAAATATTGTTTTAACATTTTCCTTGCATATGCTTGGGGACACTTTGCAATGTAGATTTTCACCACATTTACTAAGCTAAGGGAAAATGCCCTTGCAAAGTGAAAATTCACTTTGTAATTTGAACATGCTCCATTACTTTAGTAACTAAGGGTCTATGTACCTTATAAACTCATGGGAGTTGATTTACTATTGATAAATAGGCTGTGCACTTTGCAAAGGAAGTTACCCATTGCAAGGGAATTTTCCCCAGAGTTTAGTGAATATTGTGTACTTTCAATTGCAGAGGATACCCAATCATGTGCAAAGAAAATAAAAAAAAATGCATTTTTACTTGCGCATAATGAATGATAGAAGTCAGCAGAGCTGCACTAAGCTCTGGGGTGAGTTCCTTTGCAAAGAACATCTTCCCTTGCAAGGTGAAGAGTCTATTTGCCTTTAGTAAATCAACCAGTCCACATACTTCCCAGTGCATGGGAAAAGCTTTAGGAAAAAGAGCAGTAAAGAGTATCTAAATCTAAAAACAAGAATGTATTCCATTACAACCAGTTCCTAGTTGTGGTGGCTTCATTGCTCTTTTTCTCTAGTTTTTTTCCTTTATTTTCACTGCTGATGCTGTCAGCTTCACAATTCCTGTCCTAGGATGATAGCACTCACTGAATGTTTAATGAAGGAGCAACATTGTCACTCTAGCACAGTCATTTTTTAAGACTACAAAACACATCCCTTTCCTAATCTCTATAACATAGAGGGTAGGTGTTCTGTTATCAACAGAGGTGGACTAAGCAGGGCATGCATTACTGCTTGGGATACAGTGCAGCTGAGTGTACAGATAGTTTGGTGCTCACTAGACTTCTGGCAGAATCAACAGGGATTTTTCTGCACTGGTAGCATTTGCATGTATTAGCCTCATACACATGAACAATTGCTAGCCTAAAATTACCGGCACTTTTCCGTGCCCAGGAAGTGTCAGCTGGTAAATGGAGTGAATGGCTGTACATGGACAGAGCAGTGTAAACCTTAATGCTCCTGTGCATCAGCATTTACCCATGCATGTGCAACATATTTCCAAAATGCAAAACTTTTGTGTTCAGAAAATACATTATACGCACATACGCGGTTAAACACCGATCCACAGAAACATCAGAATTTACATGACTACAGCTGCATACAGCCATTCAATTGTATGGCAGACTGTACATGCCTGCTGCGGCACAGGAAAACACCTGGAATATTTTGCTAGGCATATAAAATGCCTGCAAACATCTGTGTGCATTAGGCCTAGATGTACTGAATATGGTTTTATTGACCTAACATACATTTTAAAGTCAAACTCCAGCCTTACCCTTAGTAAGTTGCTGAAACGACTTACTCCGATTCCATTGCACACTGAACCTTAGGTCAGATAGAGTCCACCTCATTTCCTGGCTCCCAGCCTTTTCCTTCCCAGCCTTATTCTCTCTAGTTAGCCCATTTCAATTAATGGATTTCAGTTTGTTACAATCATGGAGACTCAGCATCACGCGTGGACATTACCTAGGTCGGTCTGCATGGAAATGCAGTCTACATCTCTGGGTCATCACTGTGTTTTCTCTTTTAGACCCAGTGACATCACTGGGTCTAAAATAAGATATGTAATAAAAATGGAAAGGATTTATTTAAAAATGTCTTTGTATGATGATGATGAGGGGGGAGGATGGGAGGGAGAAACTAGAAAAGTCAAACTAAATTTAAAATCCAATCCATCTCCCAGTGCAATACCATATATATAGGTTTTAATAACTATCGAATACTACTCATAGCCCCTCTGGTGTTACCAGTGGCAAGCCCCCAGGCATAAAATAACTCAGTCATAGCTGGTGTGATTTGGAGCTAAAAAAATTAACAATCATTCACTAACAAATTTAACATCTGCACTAAGTGTTATGGGCTTGCATCTTCCCAAGTTCAGCAAACCTTTGCCTCTGGAGAATCTGGACCTGATATTTATAGGGCTATCAAGATGTGTCAGAAGGTCCTATAATACAGATAGGTTAACCTGCTAGGCATTGTGATTATCCACTGGACGTTGTTTGATAATCCGCACCAGCTCTTATGCTCAAAAGCCCAAAGGGAAGGTTAGGGACACTAGGAATCTCGGGTTTTCCCAGAACCTTCCCGGAAAGTTAGGGACACCAGGAATCTTGGGGTCACTCAGAATGTCTTGGCAAGACAGGGACACTAAAAACCTTTAGGTTAATCAGAGTCTTTTCGGAAAGTCAGGAATACTAAGAATTTTGGGGTTTCCCGGAATCTTCCCAGAAAGTTAGGGACACCAGGAATCTTGGGATCACTCAGAATCTCTTGGAAGCCAGAGATACTAGAAATCTTTAGGTTATTCAGAGTTTTTTTTTTCAGAAAGTCAGGGATACTAGGAATCTTGGGGTGGATCAGAATCTTATCAGAAAGTCAAAGATACTAGGATTTTTTTTTAAGACAATTTAAAAAAAGAACATTATGAAAAATGCTAACTCCTCTGCTGAATCAGAGGATAACCATTTTTATAATGTAAGCACTTATTGCACCCATACGGCCAGACAGGTCACAAAAATGCAGCCTCTTCTTTAAGTTCTCTGCCTACAGCCTGCTTCTTTTATAGTAAAACAACATGATAACCTTTGTTTAGTGAGCTGGAAGATGACCCAGGAGATTGATTGGAAACTGCAGAATTAAAAAAAACTGTTTGTATTAGCCAGACTTTCTGCCTGAGTCTCGTATTTTATTCTGTAACTAAATATTCCTTTTTTTCTTTGTAGGGCCCTTCCCTCCATGATGCAATGGGTTCGGACGCAAAAGCCCGGTGAAAGTGGGATCAATATAATTACAGCGGACTTCGTAGAGTTAGGTGACTTTATCAGCACAGTCATCAAGCTGAACTATCTCTTGGATGAAGAGGACAGCACTACTTGATGATGCTATACATATTCCGCTATAAACACATGAAATGCTGCAGTGTATTTGTCTTTGAAATATTTTATTGCAAAACACAGAACTCTTCCAATCACATTCTAAGATTCCAAGCTGTTTGGGTCTTGTAGATAGAAAACATTTGGAATAGTCATTTCAGTCTGGTATAAGTTTTGAGAAAAGAAATGTGGTTATATGTACCACTGAAATAAGAATGGAAAAATAACTTCAAAGCAAAAGGGCATTTCTTTAATTCCTGTTCGTTTTTGTTTAGTGGAATTTTGTCTTTAAACCAAAGTATACAAAAAACGGTATACGATAGTTACTAGTATGAGTCACAGTTTGATCATAATTGAGTCATGTATACATAAATACATTTTAAAATAGAAACTCTACAATCCTAATTGTCATATATTTTTGTTTTACTTTTAATGTAATGATTATGTAAATAATGTTAATACCCATTCCTAAAGGCTACTTAGTTTGTCATCCATAAATCTAAAAAACGAACCAATTGGATGCTATTTAGCTGTTTTAATAGTAACTTCATTAAAAGGATGTTCTCTTCTGTGTGTTCTAGAACAGGGTTTGGTTGGCCATCAGGTATTTTCTGCTGCTTCTGGCCAGGATGATCCCATGCCAAAGCAAAACCTGTAATAGGCTAAACCTAATTTTTCAGCTAAGCTACCACTGTCGCCTTTGAAAGTGATATCACATAATACATAAATTCATTGCCCTGTGACTAATGAATTTCCCGGTGTTTAAGGACCTCACCAAGAACGGTGACTATGGTAGCTAATGGAATGTACAAACAGTAACTCCTCCACATCAATCCACTCTTGCCCACCACAGCTTCTGCAGTACCCAATCCAGCTCCTTACTGCTAAGTATACAACAATCCATGAAGATAATAGCATATACCAGCAGGATATGCATTTAAATATATTGATTGATGTTTCAACATACCGTAGTTACATTACAGTACGTTTGTTGAAGTATCAGTAAATGGTTTTAAATATATTTCCTTCCTTGACTGTGGTAGTTGAGCTGACAATCCATACTTTTACAGCCATGGTAGTGAAGTAGAAGAAGGTCTCCTCACTGAGGATCTAAAGTGCTATCATCTTCCTAGACTGTGTTAGTTGACATGAAAATCTGGGCTATGTATAGTCAAGGTGGTGGGCAACAAGCAGGTCTTCTCACTGAAGCCCTAGTGTGCTATCATCTTTCTTGACTGTGGTAGTTGAGCTGAAAATCCAGACATTTTACAGCCAAGGTGGTGGGGTAAGAGCAGGTCTCCTCACTGAGGTCCTAAAGTACTATCATCTTCCTAGACATGAAAATTCGAATTTTTAACAGTCAAGGTAGTGGGGTAAAAGCAGTCCTCACTGGGGTCTTAAAGAGTAGTAAAGGTAAAGCTGAGGTTTAAATCAGTCTCGCTACTCAAAATGGAGAAATCTCTATTGTTTGGAATTACTCTTTCTTGCTGAAAAAAAAAAATTTGTTTTCAAACTGCAAAAGAAAACTCCTCCTACTTACCTGTCCTGGCACCCATTTATAGAATCTTTGCTCTGTTGCTGAGTAAAGCCGCCTGAAAGAACTACATACCTCACAAACTTTCAGATGTGTTAGATGCCCGCATCCTCCACCTTTTTCTGTGGTTCCTGCTGCTGGCCCTTACGTCACTTTTCATAAAAAAAATTTAAGGCCTTTTTTAGTCAACCCTGAAAATGAATCCATTCAATGGCAACATTTTTAATTCAGATACAACTGCAGCTACTCCGATGTGAACGTCAAAGGGGATTCGGAAACATGTCAACCACCCCTAAATTTGAAGAGCAGCAGCTGTGCTCTTATGTATTAAACAGGGAATAGGCACAGAATCCCTGTGGAGAATTTATATCTGCCCCTTGTATTTTTTTATTATTGCACATATCTCATGTTTATGTGAAAAGATTCATCTAAGAATGACCGCAAATGCGCAATCTATGTCACATTACCCACCATTAACCAGCCAGTTGATTGCAGAACTAAAGCTGCTAACCCAATTAACTTCCGTATTTTAAACATATTTATATGTGTAATAAAAAAATTAATGTTGCACATCTTTTTTTATCCAAACTTTGTGGGGAAAAGGCGCTCCAAGAAAATACTTCTATCAGTGACTGACCTTTTCTATGTAACATTTTAAGTTTATGGCAGTACTTCTGTAGTTTAATGTGTAGTTCTCTAGATAATTACTAGTTTTTATGTTTTTAATCGCTTACTTAGTTTAGTAGGTTTTTGCATTATGTCTGATGTTTAATAGATGTATAATAAAATCTGTAGTTGTATTCTAAGTCCCAAGTGGCTTAATCGCTCATTTATGATGTCACTGATCTCAGTTTTTAGCAGTGAAGTTTGCTGATAATGTTTTTTTTTTAAAGTGATCGTAAATATAGGTAGGATACAGGTACTCTGTACACGTACCCTAGAAAGATAAATTCAAAAGCTTTTGGGGGATAAGTGTAATGTGTCTGAATACCCCATTGCAATTACCTGTCCCAAAATGTTTAATGGATCTTCTAGGGGGTTCTTTTTAAGACTAAAGAACAGCTTTCCTTTTTTGAAGGGAACATGTTTGGGGTTTAGTGGTCACTTAGAGTAAGCACCTCTAGGTCCCTGCTCATTGGTTATATCTTCTTAACTGTGGACCAGGATTCCCAAAACCATGCAAATACTGGTCACATGTCTGGCCTACTATTCTTCTACACTTTGCTTCTTCTTATTGGTCAGTAAGGCTATTGCGTTTGGTAGCTGGCAGGAGGAGGGTGGACCAGAAAACTGTGGCTGCTACTTGCACCCCTGTTTTTGGGGCACAGTCAATATATACCTGCTGTAAACATGGTGGACTGTTTTGAGAGGTAAGAACCCCCACATGTTCTCTTAAGGGATGTTTCCACTTATACCATTAGAAAAGCAGACTTCTTTACATCCCACATAAACAGAGAGGTTCCACGAAAGTTATCCTTTAAAAAAGTTAAAAAAGAGGTTCTGTAATCATTCATCTCTTCTTTTTATAATAATAAGTACTAATGTAATAAGCCTCATGATGTCATAGTGAGTTTTTATTTTTTGAGGATAGCATGTTTCATTACTGGAATCAAAGCTGAACTCTGGGGAAAAAAAAAGGTTTATCCTTGCAGTGGGTTTCCCTTCAGATGATGAATAAGGTAATATACTTACCTAATTTCATGCTACCCTGGCCTCCTCCACTCTCCTCCACTCTGGAATGTAGGCAGGCCTGTTGGTCCTGCCTTGTACAGGATGATATCATCAATAAGTCAAAAGAAGCAGTCAACCCTTGCAGTGGGGAGGGAGAACCATGGCAAAAGTGAAATAGTTTTGCCCCAAATTTCAGCTTCAACAAAGAAAGGCAGATGGCATATTACTAAACACTTATGCAGTGTATATATTTTTCGAGCCTACAACTTGGCTGTCTTTTAGCGTTAAAGGTATTTAGCTATTATTTGTGATTTTATTTGTGTACTTTGCAAAATGTCACATAATACAATAATGTCATCTTTAGTTCTGTTTTGCCCCTGTTATCATAACTGTGAAAAATATTTTAGGCAAGCACATTGTTCTAACTTGCTGAGAGAAAGGAGTGAACATGGATATTCAGGGCTGCCACTAGAAATCAAAGGGCCCTGTACAGCCTACCTAACAGCCCCACCCTCTCCTGAGTTACAAAAACGAAAAAAAAAAAATAATAATAATGTTTTCCAATTTATCAAAAAACATTTTTTACAATTTAAAAAAATATTTCTATTTCATTTTTACATTTTATTTATTTTTTACAACCCTGTTGGGGGGAGGAGTTTGGAGGAAATATCAGGGGTCTAACATACCCCTGACATCTCACCTTTAAGACAGAGAAAGGAATTGAGGACACAGATTCTTCAAATCCTTTTTCTGTAGCCTTAGTTTCACTGAAGATGGATGAACAGGGACACAAAGTCTTCTGTTTATTCATAAATTAAAGCATAGTAAACATAGTTTACTATGCACAGTTATGAATGAGCAAAGGAGTGATCGGTACTGATCACCCACTGTGTCCAATTCAGAAAAGGAAGGGGCCGGTAAATGACATATTTAATAGCTCCCTCCCCCACTCTCCATGCACCTGTGCACCCGCAGCAGCTGGCAGGAGAGGGAAGCCGGCAACACTGCAGGGGAATGAGGGGGGGGGGGCCTGGCACACAGCCGCAAATTAGATGTGGTCAGCCCACAGGAGGGGGATCGCTGTGGCGAGATGGGAGGACAATTACAGAACAATGCACTGTGTCTGTATCTATCCCTCCAGCAGCTGAAAGCCAGTGGCAGGGAGAGGGGGAGAAACTGGCATTCAGCTGCTGGAGGGATGGTACCCCCCTATCGCTAGCTCTCTGGATATGTCATAAAATGTATAAAAACTACATATTCATTGTTCACAATACAGGAAGACAATATTTTATTTGCCTTGCAGTAACGGTTTCTGATATTAACATTGTTAAAAACACAGACATATATTATGGGAACAGGGAATTGAATTTCAATTAAATATTGTTTTCTCATATAACGTTTCGAAAATTAAATGACATCATTTTACTTTTAATATTTAAAATTATAATGTTATTAAATGTAATATCTGCAATATGCATAATTTAGTTAAACATATATAATATATAAATTTCTATTTTTATAATTTTTTACATGATTGCTTTTTATTTTTCATCTAAAACTCTAGCTCTAATATTTGATGAGCAATTAAATCGTGATTAGGGATTAACACATGCAGAATAATGGGAAGAAGAATGTGAAAGGAGTAACACTTAAACATAGACTGCATATATGACTTGGATTATTAAAACACATAGAATAGCCACAAATACACCAGGTGCTAAATATGATTACTATGCACATTTCTGCACATTCTTTTTAGCAAAGGTTGAAAAAAAAATATTTGGTTAACCATAGTACAATGCCCTTTTTATTCATATGACCACCATTCCCTGGTGGCTACATAGACTATATTTATGAAAAATCGGTTTAATAAGTTAATGTATTTAAATAAAATTTTAGTACAGTTAGCATCAACACATTATATCAACAAAACTGAAAACATCAATAATCTATAAAATTAGAATCAGATCTTTGGAAAAACAAAGGCACATAAATAGACTGATGGAATGAAAGGAACAAACTATGTTTGAATGATCAAACCTTGTTCTGGTGTTAAATATGCTACCCAAAAAAAAAAAATTTAATTAACATACAAACTGCTTACATGTAAATACATAATACGTTAAACATTTAGGAGCAAAGTTCCATGACAGCTGTAAAACAGAAAATCTTGATGGTTGTGACAGCTTAATTTTTTTTCATTATTATATTCATGTTCTCTGTATCTGTAAGTCAAAAAGTTTTGTCAACGAATACAAGAACTGGCTGTTTAGTTTCTTCTAGTTATATTTTTGCATTGATTTCATTCAGGATTACATTCTGCTACAGTAATGTATATACAATTATTTACTTAATAAATAAATTACTTACCCCCCCCCCCATGTGCAGCCTGTGTTACCCCCCATGTGCAGCCTGTGTCCCCCCCCCCCCATGTGCAGCCTGTGTCCCCCCCCCCATGTGCAGCCTGTGTCCCCCCCCATGTGCAGCCTGTGTCCCCCCCCCATGTGCCCCCCCCCCCCATGCCAGTGTCCCCCCCCCCATGTGCAGCCTGTGTCCCCCCCCATGTGCAGCCTGTGTCCCCCCCCCATGTGCAGCCTGTGTCCCCCCCATGTGCAGCCTGTGTCCCCCCCATGTGCAGCCTGTGCCCCCCCCCATGTGCAGCCTGTGCCCCCCCATGTGCAGCCTGTGCCCCCCCATGTGCAGCCTGTGCCCCCCCCTATTTGCAGCCTGTGTCCCCCCCCCCATGTGCAGCCTGTGCCCCCCCCCCCATGTGCAGCCTGTGCCCCCCCCATGTGCAGCCTGTGTCCCCCCATGTGCAGCCTGTGCCCCCCCATGTGCAGCCTGTGCCCCCCCATGTGCAGCCTGTGTCCCCCCCATGTGCAGCCTGTGGTCCCCCCCCATGTGCAGCCCCCCCCCCCCATGTGCAGCCTGTGTGTCCCCCCCCATGTGCAGCCTGTGTCCCCCCCCCCCCATGTGCAGCCTGTGTCCCCCCCCCATGTGCAGCCTGTGTCCCCCCCCCCCATGTGCAGCCTGTGTCCCCCCCCCATGTGCAGCCTGTGTCCCCCCCCCATGTGCAGCCTGTGTCCCCCCCCATGTGCAGCCTGTGTCCCCCCCCCCCATGTGCAGCCTGTGTCCCCCCCCCCATGTGCAGCCTGTGTCCCCCCCCCCCCCCTCATGTGCAGCCTGTGTCCCCCCCCCATGTGCAGCCTGCCCCCCCCATGTGCAGCCTGTGTCCCCCCCCCATGTGCAGCCTGTGTCCCCCCCCCATGTGCAGCCTGTGTCCCCCCCCCCATGTGCAGCCTGTGTCCCCCCCCCATGTGCAGCCTGTGTCCCCCCCCATGTGCAGCCTGTGTCCCCCCCCATGTGCAGCCTGTGTCCCCCCCCCATGTGCAGCCTGTGTCCCCCCATGTGCAGCCTGTGCCCCCCCCTATGTGCAGCCTGTGTGTCCCCCCCCATGTGCAGCCTGTGCCCCCCCATGTGCAGCCTGTGCCCCCCCCATGTGCAGCCTGTGCCCCCCCCATGTGCAGCCTGTGTCCCCCCCATGTGCAGCCTGTGCCCCCCCCATGTGCAGCCTGTGTCCCCCCCATGTGCAGCCTGTGTGTCCCCCCCCCATGTGCAGCCTGTGTCCCCCATGTGCAGCCTGTGTCCCCCCCATGTGCAGCCTGTGTCCCCCCCCCTATGTGCAGGCTGTGTCCCCCCCCATGTGCAGCCTGTGTCCCCCCCCCATGTGCAGGCTGTGTCCCCCCCCCCCCCATGTGCAGCCTGTGTCCCCCCCCATGTGCAGGCTGTGTCCCCCCCCCCATGTGCAGCCTGTGTCCCCCCCCCATGTGCAGTCTGTGTCCCCCCCCCCATGTGCAGCCTGTGTCCCCCCCCCATGTGCAGCCTGTGTCCCCCCCATGTGCAGCCTGTGTCCCCCCCATGTGCAGCCTGTGTCCCCCCCCCCCATGTGCAGGCTGTGTCCCCCCCCATGTGCAGGCTGTGTCCCCCCCATGTGCAGGCTGTGTCCCCCCATGTGCAGCCTGTGTCCCCCCCCATGTGCAGCCTGTGTCCCCCCCCCCCCCTATGTGCAGCCTGTGTCCCCCCCCCATGTGCAGCCTGTGTCCCCCCCCATGTGCAGCCTGTGTCCCCCCCCCCCCATGTGCAGGCTGTGTCCCCCCCATGTGCAGCCTGTGTCCCCCCCATGTGCAGCCTGTGTCCCCCCCCCATGTGCAGCCTGTGCCCCCCCCCATGTGCAGCCTGTGCCCCCCCATGTGCAGCCTGTGTCCCCCCCATGTGCAGCCTGTGTCCCCCCCCCATGTGCAGCCTGTGTCCCCCCCCATGTGCAGCCTGTGTCCCCCCCCCCCCCAGCCTGTGTCCCCCCCCCCCCCCCATGTGCAGCCTGTGTCCCCCCCCATGTGCAGCCTTTGTCCCCCCCCCCCCCCCCCCCCCCCCCGTGTGCAGCCTTTGTCCCCCCCCCCCCATGTGCAGCCTGTGTCCCCCCCCATGTGCAGCCTGTGTCCCCCCCCATGTGCAGGCTGTGTCCCCCCCCATGTGCAGGCTGTGTCCCCCCATGTGCAGGCTGTGTCCCCCCATGTGCAGGCTGTGTCCCCCCCCATGTGCAGCCTGTGTCCCCCCCATGTGCAGCCTGTGTCCCCCCCCATGTGCAGCCTGTGTCCCCCCCCCCATGTGCAGCCTGTGTCCCCCCCCCATGTGCAGCCTGTGTCCCCCCCATGTGCAGCCTGTGTCCCCCCCCCCCATGTGCAGCCTGTGTCCCCCCCCCCATGTGCAGCCTGTGTCCCCCCCCCATGTGCAGCCTGTGTCCCCCCCCCATGTGCAGCCTGTGTCCCCCCCATGTGCAGCCTGTGTCCCCCCCCCCCATGTGCAGCCTGTGTCCCCCCCATGTGCAGCCTGTGTCCCCCCCCATGTGCAGCCTGTGTCCCCCCCTCCCATGTGCAGCCTGTGCCCCCCCCATGTGCAGCCTTTGTCCCCCCCCATGTGCAGCCTTTGTCCCCCCCCATGTGCAGCCTGTGTCCCCCCCCATGTGCAGCCTGTGTCCCCCCCCCCATGTGCAGCCTGTGTCCCCCCCCATGTGCAGCCTGTGTCCCCCCCCCCCCCATGTGCAGCCTGTGTCCCCCCCATGTGCAGCCTGTGTCGTCCCCCCCATGTGCAGCCTGTGTCCCCCCCCCATGTGCAGCCTGTGTCGTCCCCCCCCCATGTGCAGCCTGTGTCCCCCCCCCCCCCATGTGCAGCCTGTGTCGTCCCCCCCATGTGCAGCCTGTGTCGTCCCCCCCATGTGCAGCCTGTGGCCCCCCCCATGTGCAGCCTGTGTCCCCCCCCCCATGTGCAGCCTGTGTCCCCCCCATGTGCAGCCTGTGCCCCCCCCCCATGTGCAGCCTGTGTCCCCCCCCATGTGCAGCCTGTGTCCCCCCCCCCCATGTGCAGCCTGTGTCCCCCCCCCATGTGCAGCCTGTGTCCCCCCCCCCCATGTGCAGCCTGTGTCCCCCCCCATGTGCAGCCTGTGTCGTCCCCCCCCATGTGCAGCCTGTGCCCCCCCCCCCAATGTGCAGCCTGTGTCCCCCATGTGCAGCCTGTGTCCCCCCCCCATGTGCAGGCTGTGTCCCCCCCCCCCATGTGCAGGCTGTGTCATCCCCCCCCCATGTGCAGGCTGTGCCCCCCCCCATGTGCAGGCTGTGTCCCCCCCATGTGCAGCCTGTGCCCCCCCCCATGTGCAGCCTGTGTCCCCCCCCATATGTGCAGGCTGTGTCCCCCCCATGTGCAGCTGTGTCCCCCCCCCATGTGCAGCCTGTGTCCCCCATGTGCTGCCTACCTGTGGAGAAGAGAGGAGAGCCGCCTCTGGGAGATCACAGCAGGGAACATCACAGCTTTCGTTTCATCATAAGCTGTGTGTTCCCCCGCCGCGCGCCGTCACATCAGCCCCTCCCCTTGTCCGGGGAACTTTGATACATGTCACCCGTCCTAGGATTGGACGGGTGATCTGTCTATCAAAGTCCCGGAAAAGGGGAGGGGCTTATGTGACGGTGCGCGGCGGGGGAACACACAGCTTATGATGAAACGAAAGCTGTGATGTTCCCTGCTGTGATCTCCCAGAGGCAGCTCTCCTCTCTTCTCCTCGCCAGCCCTCAAAAATCACTCGCAAAATGCGAGTGTGCGAGTGTAATTTTTGAGGGCTGACTTAGTTAATGCAGCTTTAAACATATTTCCAAAGACCCAGAAAAAAAATTGAAAGTTTGTTCATATTTTTAATGGTATTAAATTATGTAGGAGCATTTGATTTTAAATAACGAGTGCTACACAGAAATTTACTTTAAAAAATGGTAAACACTAAATTTTTTAGATGCCTTAAGCAAAATTCTAAAAGGAATGTGATAATTCGCAAAACTATACAACTGTTTTTTTATTTGGTAATTAATCATTTCCTTTATTTAGCTTTTTTTTTACAATGCATTGTATTGTGCACATTGTTTACATTACAATGTTTTGCATTGCTTACTTTATATTTTAGTTAATGGGAATGTACATTTTTTTAATGTTTTTTTCTAAGTTGAATATATAATTCCTTATGTCAAATAATTTGACTTTCAATTTTATTTTTATAAGCAAAATAAGTTTGGTATTGCTACATATATTTGAAGATCTTACTTAAATTGTCTTGTAATAGTATTTAGAATAATGCTGATCAGCTTTTGTGTGCTATGAATATTTTATTATTCTTTCAAAAGAAAGAAGAAAACTTAGGATTTTCCTGATAAACATGTAGTTTTTGAATGTTTTTTAAATTTAGAAATGTATATAGGAAATATAAATAATAAACTTCAACTTATACTTAAAGTGGTTGTAACCCTAAACATAACAAAAAAACATGCTCCTGTCCCTTTTAAGGCATGAGATATAGCATAGTGCATTTGTCATGTCAATTGTCCCTTTCTATGTTGCTTCAATACCTGGCTGATCCTGTCTGTTCCAGTCTCCCCCTCTGTAAACTGACCACGTTTACCATACCTGCTGATCTCTGATAGCGTGGTCAGTTTACGTGCCTTCGTCATCCAGCTATCTACTCAGCATCTCTGCATCTCCCCCTTTCTCCCTCCCTCTCTCCCTGTCAGTTTCGTAGTCTGTGTGAAAGCCAATTTCCTCCCCGTCCCTCTCCTCCCCTCTCATGCCCGTGTAACTATATTCCCTGCAGCTGCTCCAGTGCTTGTAAAATAAATAAATATGTATTAATTACTTTGATCTCCTCTGTTTTAGGTCCCTGTTGAGTACAGTGTGTGTGTGTTTTCCTAAAATTCTAATGCTAAATACCTTCTAATGCTAAATACCTTCTAATGCTAAATACCTTCTTTGCAGAGCCCTGCATTCATCAGAGGGAAATCTCAGCCCCTCCCACTGTACTCACTCAGAGGGAAATCTCAGCCCCTCCCACATGACTGCACAGCAGGGCTCTGCAAAGAAGGTATTTAGCATTATAATTTTAGGAAAATACACACTAGACTGAACAGGGACCTAAAACAGAGAGAATCAAATTAATTAATACATGTGACTTTACAACCACTTTCAATTAACAAAATTGGTGATTTAGCATATGTTCACTTGTCCCAAAAATAATACTAAATTAAAAAAAAAATCAAAAATTTTTTAATAATAAGGATTAAAAACAAGGTATTAAAACATTAATTTACATTATTTACATCTTAATATCTTGAAAAATGTAGACATTTCAGACTGTATAATTCTCTCTAATTAATAAAACATGTTGCATGAGTAAAAGCCAAAAATATCTTTGTGGTAAATCTGTGCCCAGGTTCACTACTGAGTAAGCAGTAGACATGTGCATTCGTTTTCGTCCGAATGCATTTTTCGTCTGAATTTCAGGTATTTTCGTTATGGTTTTAACAAACGATAACAAAAGTACAGAATCCGAAAAACGAAAGATCCAACATAAATAAATGCTTTATTTACATTTTCGTTGTGACAACAGTTCGATATAAATAGGAGATTTGACGCTAACAATAGCAATCTGTGTCCATTGAACCTGTGGTCGAATGTGCCTAACCTGAACGCTATTAGTCCAAGATTATTCTACATAGAGAGAAAAGATTCCACATAGAGAGGAAAGATTCGACGTAGAGAGGAAAGATTTGACGTAGAGAGGAAAGATTCGACGTAGAGAGGAAAGATTCGACGTAGAGAGGAAAGATTGCTGCTGGAATTGGGTGGAATTGCAGCTAAACTATACAGAGTCATACAGTTTAGCTGCTCCGTCGAATCTTCTTTGAACATTTGCAGACACCATAAGCCTTCAATGACAGATTCGACCTTAATTCATTTGGATTTTCGGACAAATGCAATTTTTGACGAAAAAAATAATAAATAAAAACGAATTTTGGGAGTAACTAAATAAATGTATTTTTCGGACGAAAATGAAATTCCAAAACGAAATATTTCAGTGTGCACATGTCTAGTAAGCAGTATAGACACACAATAAAACACTCTCTCATTCATCTCTGAATCTATAAGCATTGTAAAGAATATAATTTTGAGGCTGGGTTAACATATGTACAAATTGGATGCGGGTTTCCCCGCATCCAGTTTGCATGACTTGCTTGTGTGCCAAGGTCTCAATGGAGCCGGTTCACACATGTCCAGGATGGCCGTGGGACACATTCCAAAAGGGTCCTGTGTGGGTTTGGGTCCAGTTTGGGTGCAAATTCAGGTAAAAATTCAGATCTGATTCACACCTAAACCGGTGAACAGACATGCACCAGACCCCATACTGGGAACTGCAGCCGCACATATGTGAACCCAGCCTAGAAGTTTACAACACAGGAATGGAAATCTTAGATTTTTTTCTATGAGATAAGAACTTGGAAGCCTGACTTTTGGATCTTTGTAGTGATCTTTGAAAATTAATAATTTCACACTATTAGTGGGTGGATGAGTGAGTGAGGGCTTGACTTAAAGCTCTTTTACTTTTTTGAATATGTAAATCATTTATTGTCTATAGTACGGGCACAGGTGCACTTTAAAGCGGGACTAAAGCCCAACAAAGGGAAAACATTTACCTTCTCAGTGTACCCCCCTATACTGCAGGGGTAAAATGATTGATTTGTCTAGGGGGATATTAATAAGTTATCATAATACATATCTTATTCCTTTGTAATGGTAATATAGTGATGTTTTAGACTAACCCAGAGTTCCGCTTTATAGTTTGTATCCAGGCATTACTTAATCTTATTCAAACTGAAAGTGTTGAGCTATCCATAAAAAGTGCATAGATCCTTAACAGAACATCAAATCAAGTGAAAAATCAATATACATAATCCATGTGTGCAAAATGAATCAATTACTTAAATTAGAGAGAGTTCATATAAATCCAAAAAAGTCCATCAAAGATATAAAGTTCATCAATACACCTCTGTGTGTTTAGCAGGATTCAATACTCCAGCGTGAGTGAGAAACCTCTTCACACCCAGAAAGTGCATACACCACTCACAAGCTGCTTACCAGCTAATTTGACTCCAGGATGGGAGTCTGGCTGCACCGTATCCCAATAACCTCGAGGGATGGATGGATAGTATGAGCCAAGATTCCAGGGTGGGTTGTCACATACCAAACGAATCATCAGTGGGCTCAATCAGAGGGAAAGACAAGGAGGAACTCATAGTATAGTAAAGTTCACAGCTTTTTAAAAAAGGTTAAAACTACTTACAAACAGGCAGGGATAAAATCGCATATAGTGCAGTAAATAACATGAAGTCTCCCCCTTCTCTCTCCTGCCTCTGAGTGAGTATACTAATATAAATCGGGGTTCGCAGAGCACCCCTTATATCACAGTTCCCTTTTACACGAGAAGCCACAGTGTTCCCTCTTACATTAGAGTCCTCTCTGTGCATCAGAGTACTCAGTATTCCCCCTTAAATCAGGGTTCCCAGAGCATCCCTTATGTTAGTGTCTCCAGAGTTCTCCCTTATATCAGAGTCTGCAGAGTCCCCCCTACAGTGTAATGCCGCGTACACACGATTGGAATTCCAGCCAGAAAAAGACAGATGAGAGCTTTTCATTGGAAAATGCGACCATGTGTAGGCTCCATTGGAATTTTGCTGGCCGAAGTTCCGACAACAAAAAATTGAGAGCATGTTCTCAATTTTTCCGACAGAAAAGGTTTCTATCGGAAATTCCAATCATCTGTAGCAATTCTGACACGCAAAATTTCTACGCATGCTCGGAAACAATTTGACGCATGCTCGGAAGCATTGAACTCAGCTGTTGTAGTGTTGTACATCACCGCATTCTTGACGGTCGGAATTTGGTTTGACTGTGTGTAGGCAAGACGTCGGAATTCCGTCGGGAAAACCATCAGAGCTTTTTCCGACGAGAATTCAGATTGTGAATTGTATGCGGCATTAGGGAACTCTGCGGATTCAGAGGTAAAAGGGGAACTCTGCGGATTCATATGTAAAAGGAGAACTCTGCGGATTCATATGTAAAAGGGGAACTCTGTAGATTCAGATGTAAAAGGGAACGAACTCTGTGGATTCGGATGTAAAGGGGGACTCTTGTGATTAACTTCATATAATTAGAAATGTTATTTAATTGCAAAATATATGTATAGTTTATACCAGGGCTCAAAATTTCAAGCCTGAGCTACTAGCCAGGCCTCAAGGGTTACTCGCCACCAGTTGCCCCGCCCAACCCCTACCCTGCCCCGCCCCTAAACCCGCCCTCAAATTATCTCATTAAATGACACCTTTAATGTTTTATGCAATTAAGTTATAAAAATATTAACAACTTTAATGTTAATGCAGCCTGTGTCCCCCCCCCCCATGTGCAGCCTGTGTCCCCCCCCCCATGTGCAGCCTGTGCCCCCCCCCATGTGCAGCCTGTGCCCCCCCCCCCATGTGCAGCCTGTGTCCCCCCCCATGTGCAGCCTGTGTCCCCCCCCATGTGCAGCCTGTGTCCCCCCCCCCCATGTGCAGCCTGTGTCCCCCCCCCCCCATGTGCAGCCTGTGTCCCCCCCCATGTGCAGCCTGTGTCCCCCCCATGTGCAGCCTGTGTCCCCCCCCATGTGCAGCCTGTGTCCCCCCCCCCCATGTGCAGCCTGTGTCCCCCCCCATGTGCAGCCTGTGTCCCCCCCCCATGTGCAGCCTGTGTCCCCCCCCCCTGTGTCCCCCCCATGTGCAGCCTGTGTCCCCCCCCATGTGCAGCCTGTGTCCCCCCCCCCATGTGCAGCCTGTGTCCCCCCCCATGTGCAGCCTGTGCCCACCCCCATGTGCAGCCTGTGTCCCCCCCCCATGTGCAGCCTGTGTCCCCCCCCCATGTGCAGCCTGTGTCCCCCCCCCCTGCCCCCCCCCCGTGTGCAGCCTGTGTCCCCCCCCATGTGCAGCCTGTGCCCCCCCCATGTGCAGCCTGTGCCCCCCCATGTGCAGCCTGTGCCCCCCCATGTGCAGCCTGTGCCCCCCCCCCATTTGCAGCCTGTGCCCCCCCCCATGTGCAGCCTGCGCCCCCCCCCCCATGTGCAGCCTGTGCCCCCCCCATGTGCAGCCTGTGCCCCCCCATGTGCAGCCTGTGCCCCCCCATGTGCAGCCTGTGTCCCCCCCATGTGCAGCCTGTGTGTCCCCCCCCATGTGCAGCCTGTGTCCCCCCCCCATGTGCAGCCTGTGTCCCCCCCCCCCCATGTGCAGCCTGTGTCCCCCCCCCATGTGCAGCCTGTGTCCCCCCCCATGTGCAGCCTGTGTCCCCCCCCATGTGCAGCCTGTGTCCCCCCCCCCATGTGCAGCCTGTGCCCCCCCCCCCATGTGCAGCCTGTGCCCCCCCCCCATGTGCAGCCTGTGTCCCCCCCCCCCATGTGCAGCCTGTGTCCCCCCCCCATGTGCAGCCTGTGTCCCCCCCCCCCCATGTGCAGCCTGTGTCCCCCCCCCCATGTGCAGCCTGTGCCCCCCCCCATGTGCAGCCTGTGTCCCCCCCCATGTGCAGCCTGTGTCCCCCCCATGTGCAGCCTGTGTCCCCCATGTGCAGCCTGTGCCCCCCCCCCCCCATGTGCAGCCTGTGCCCCCCCATGTGCAGCCTGTGCCCCCCCCCTATTTGCAGCCTGTGCCCCCCCCATGTGCAGCCTGTGCCCCCCCCCATGTGCAGCCTGTGCCCCCCCCCCCTATGTGCAGCCTGTGCCCCCCCCATGTGCAGCCTGTGTCCCCCCCCATGTGCAGCCTGTGTCCCCCCCCCATGTGCAGCCTGTGTGTCCCCCCCCATGTGCAGCCTGTGTCCCCCCCCATGTGCAGCCTGTGTCCCCCCCCATGTGCAGCCTGTGTCCCCCATGTGCAGCCTGTGCCCCCCCCCCCATGTGCAGCCTGTGTCCCCCCCTATGTGCAGGCTGTGTCATCCCCCCCATGTGCAGGCTGTGTCATCCCCCCCCATGTGCAGGCTGTGTCCCCCCCCCCCCATGTGCAGGCTGTGTCCCCCCCATGTGCAGGCTGTGTCCCCCCCCCATGTGCAGGCTGTGTCCCCCCCCCATGTGCAGTCTGTGTCCCCCCATGTGCAGCCTGTGCCCCCCCCCATGTGCAGCCTGTGCCCCCCCCCCATGTGCAGCCTGTGCCCCCCCCCATGTGCAGCCTGTGTCCCCCCCCCCCCCCATGTGCAGCCTGTGTCCCCCCCCCATGTGCAGGCTGTGTCCCCCCCCATGTGCAGGCTGTGTCCCCCCCCATGTGCAGCCTGTGTCCCCCCCCCATGTGCAGCCTGTGTCCCCCCCATGTGCAGCCTGTGCCCCCCCCATGTGCAGCCTGTGTCCCCCCCCCCCATGTGCAGGCTGTGTCCCCCCCCCATGTGCAGGCTGTGTCCCCCCCATGTGCAGGCTGTGTCCCCCCCCCATGTGCAGCCTGTGTCCCCCCCCCCATGTGCAGCCTGTGTCCCCCCCCCCCATGTGCAGCCTGTGCCCCCCCCCATGTGCAGCCTGTGTCCCCCCCATGTGCAGCCTGTGTCCCCCCCATGTGCAGCCTGTGTCCCCTCCCATGTGCAGCCTGTGTCTCCCCCCCATGTGCAGCCTGTGTCCCCCCCTCCCATGTGCAGCCTGTGCCCCCCCCCATGTGCAGCCTTTGTCCCCCCCATGTGCAGCCTTTGTCCCCCCCCCATGTGCAGCCTGTGTCCCCCCCCATGTGCAGCCTGTGTCCCCCCCCATGTGCAGGCTGTGTCCCCCCCCATGTGCAGGCTGTGTCCCCCCATGTGCAGGCTGTGTCCCCCCATGTGCAGGCTGTGTCCCCCCCCATGTGCAGCCTGTGTCCCCCCCATGTGCAGCCTGTGTCCCCCCCATGTGCAGCCTGTGTCCCCCCCATGTGCAGGCTGTGTCCCCCCCCCCATGTGCAGGCTGTGTCCCCCCCATGTGCAGGCTGTGTCCCCCCCCATGTGCAGCCTGTGTCCCCCCCCCCATGTGCAGCCTGTGCCCCCCCCCCCATGTGCAGCCTGTGCCCCCCCATGTGCAGCCTGTGTCCCCCCCATGTGCAGCCTGTGTCCCCCCCATGTGCAGCCTGTGTCCCCTCCCATGTGCAGCCTGTGTCTCCCCCCATGTGCAGCCTGTGTCCCCCCCTCCCATGTGCAGCCTGTGCCCCCCCCATGTGCAGCCTTTGTCCCCCCCATGTGCAGCCTTTGTCCCCCCCCCATGTGCAGCCTGTGTCCCCCCCCCCCATGTGCAGCCTGTGTCCCCCCCCCCATGTGCAGCCTGTGTGCCCCCCCCATGTGCAGCCTGTGTCCCCCCCCATGTGTAGCCTGTGTCCCCCCCCATGTGCAGCCTGTGTCGTCCCCCATGTGCAGCCTGTGTCGTCGTCCCCCCATGTGCAGCCTGTGTCGTCCCCCCCCCATGTGCAGCCTGTGTCGTCCCCCCCCCATGTGCAGCCTGTGTCGTCCCCCCCATGTGCAGCCTGTGTCCCCCCCCCATGTGCAGCCTGTGGCCCCCCCCATGTGCAGCCTGTGTCCCCCCCCCATGTGCAGCCTGTGTCCCCCCCCATGTGCAGCCTGTGTCCCCCCCCATGTGCAGCCTGTGTCCCCCCCCATGTGCAGCCTGTGTCCCCCCCCCCCCTGTGTCCCCCCACCCCATGTGCAGCCTGTGTCCCCCCCCATATGCAGCCTGTGTCGTCCCCCCCATGTGCAGCCTGTGTCCCCCCCCATGTGCAGCCTGTGTCGTCCCCCCCATGTGCAGCCTGTGCCCCCCCCCCAATGTGCAGCCTGTGTCCCCCATGTGCAGGCTGTGCCCCCCCCATGTGCAGGCTGTGTCCCCCCCCCCATGTGCAGGCTGTGTCATCCCCCCCCCATGTGCAGGCTGTGCCCCCCCCCATGTGCAGGCTGTGTCCCCCCCCATGTGCAGCCTGTGCCCCCCCCCCCCATGTGCAGCCTGTGTCCCCCCATGTGCAGCCTGTGTCCCCCCCATGTGCAGGCTGTGTCCCCCCCCCATGTGCAGCCTGTGTCCCCCATGTGCTGCCTACCTGTGGAGAAGAGAGGAGAGCCGCCTCTGGGAGATCACAGCAGGGAACATCACAGCTTTCGTTTCATCATAAGCTGTGTGTTCCCCCGCCGCGCGCCGTCACATCAGCCCCTCCCCTTGTCCGGGGAACTTTGATACATGTCACCCGTCCTAGGATTGGACGGGTGATCTGTCTATCAAAGTCCCGGAAAAGGGGAGGGGCTTATGTGACGGTGCGCGGCGGGGGAACACACAGCTTATGATGAAACGAAAGCTGTGATGTTCCCTGCTGTGATCTCCCAGAGGCAGCTCTCCTCTCTTCTCCTCGCCAGCCCTCAAAAATCACTCGCAAAATGCGAGTGTGCGAGTGTAATTTTTGAGGGCTGGTTTATACTATAAAAAAAAACTGCTGTGTGTTGCTAAAGTGTTCGGGTTTGACTTGAAAAAAAGGTATGCGACATCTTCACCAGACTTGTAAGATTCTTATAGGGGCACCTTATATGTGCTAATTTCCTACAGACATAAGCACACCCCCAGAACTACATCTTCCAAAAGCTCATTTTCCTAGACACACTGGGTGGGTAGGCCATTAAGATTCAAAGCAGCAGCATTGTTTTGCTGGCAAATAAATCAATGTAAGCACATGGAGTGGAACACAGAGGGTGGGGGATAGGCAGAGGTCTTTAGTTGGTTTGTTGGTTTAGGTTTAACACCTCCTTTAACCTTTTAAAAGTGTTGTATGAATATGAAGTGATAAAAGAGGAAGGCTTATATTAAAGCAGAGAACAGTTTTTAATTTGTGGACCAGTGCACCTTTGGTAAATCACCCATTTCAGAGGACGCAAGTTGTAAACATAACTAAGATAGTAATTTTAAGTGTAGCCATAGTGCTTTCTCCCATTAGTACACATTCTTGTGATCATTATATGTTTTACCTGAATGTAAGTAAAAAGTATCACATTTTTACTTGCTGTTTTCTATTTTGATTATTTTATTTCATATAAAGATTTGTTAATTTTGATGATCAGCTGCATATCAGAGAATGCGATTAGCATTCGCAGTCAGGTTTGACCGGACCATTAACGGCAGTACAGCACAATGATGAGGGAGCAGGAAGCAGTACCTGCCTGTGTAATTAGCAACATGTAATTAACTGTATTGTACTTATTTACATTGTAAAAAGATGATAGCTGAACTCTAAAGCACAGTTTACCTACATCTCCCATTCCTCATTACTATGTATTAATTTACAAAAAAAAGGTATAATAGAAACTGATTTACTTTAGCTTTTATTATATTTTGTAACTTTTGATTTTATTTTTCTATGCATATGATGATGTTGCAGTATTTATGTGTTGATGTTGCTGACTGTATTAATAGAAACTTCACCTCTGCTATGCCATCCGCGTGAACTACTCTTTATTCCGTACAAATGTTAAAGTTTTGTAAATTTAGTTGGCTGTCTTGCTTGTAAATACTATTGATATCCTTTTTCCTCGGTATTGAAAATAAAATGTATCTTAAAAGAAAAGGTTAGTCTTGTTCAACCTGCCTTAAATTATGGAAATGGACCTATAATGAATGGTGTGAACTGTTATATGTAAACTTTCATTTTGTTTTTTATTTTTTTTTAATGAACAGTGGATAAAAGATGTCTTTAATTCTGATACAGTAGTGAAAAATGGTAAAACAGATAGAACAATGAAAGCCAACTTGCGCTCTTTTTTTTTTTTATTTAAAGTTGTAAACATTCTGTCTAGGAGAAGACACTATGTGGTTGATTTACTAAAGGCAAAAAGACTGTGCACTTTGGAAAGTGCAGTTGCACACTGCAAGAACAGTTGCTCCAGAGCTTAGTAAATCAGCAGAAGCTCTGCTGACTTTCATCAACCAATCATGGGCAAGCAAATATGCTGTTTTTTTTTACCTTCCTTGCATGTGATTGGGTATTCTTTGCAAAATGAAGCCTTACCTCATTTACTAAGCTCTGAAGCACCTGCACTTGCAGAGTGCAATTGCACTTTCCAAGGTGCACAGTCCATCGGCCTTTAGTAAATCAACCCCTATATGATGCCTATTGTTTTATTTTTTGGCCACAAATAATTTTCTGTGCTCCTCTCTGATTTAGCTTTCAGCCAACTGCCATTTTATTGTCCAGTGAAATTTCCCCAAAGGCCATAAATGGTGACACAATGGACAATGTATGGCAGTTGCTGGAGCTATGGTTGTAGCTATGGGGAAAATATATTAAATATATGATCTACTTATGCATAGAGATGTATTTATTTTTAAAAAAATTGCATAGCTGTTACTTCAGGGGAAACTTGATTGCAAAATTGATAAAACTAAGCTAATTTCTCTTCGGGTTGAGTGGTCTTCAAATATTATTCATAAGGAACGTAGAGTAGTTGAAGGAAAACACTACATTATGGCCACTAGATGGAGCAGAGGATCATAAGAAATAAATATATCTTAGTAAGAAGAGATACAATCTAATAATTAAAGTGGTTGTAAACCCTTAAGCCCCATACACACGGTCGGATTTTTTCATGGATTCTGTCCGATCGGACAATGTTGTTGAAAAATCAGACCGTGTGTATGCACCATCGAGCAGTGTACGTCGGATTATCCGACGGACAAAGTCTTATCTCCTGCTGGAAAGATTTGCCGACAACCCGGTCCGATCACACCAAATCCGATCGTGTGTACGGTTGTCCGACCGGACAAAGTGCTACGCATGCTCAGATCACATTACAAGACCAAAGCTATTGGCTACTAGCCTCTACTTAGTCCCGTCGTAGGCAACAAACGTCACCACGTTCAGAATGATCGGATTTTCCGACAACTTTGTCCGACCGTGTGTACGCAAAACCAACATCAGACAAAGTATGACGGACATGGTCCGACGGACCTGGTCCTCGGATAATCCGCGCGTGTGTATGGGGCTTTACATATACCCAGTTAAGTGACTGGCCTCAGGTGATACACAGAGATAAAACAAATACCCCTACATAAGTTGTACCTGTCTATCTGCAGTCTTCTCTTCTGTACATCCATTCAAAATGCTGAATATTTAAAGCTTGTCTGAGGGTTCAGAAAAAAAGAGGAGGAGAGCTGATTGGAGGGAAGGGACACCCCCCTTCACACAGCACACGGGAACAGAGCTGAGGCTGCCAAACTGCTGTAGATCCCTCCCCTGTTCATTTTTTTCTTGGTGTCAGAAAAACTTGTCAGAAGTGATTCATGCTGATAGGATGAGGGATGAAGCAGCAGACCGAAATGACACTTGGTGCTTTGGATTTAGAGAAGTACACACCATAGAGGGAAATGCTTTGTTCATATTTTATGTCTGAGGTTTACAACCACTTTTAAGAGAATAGTGGAGGCAAATGCCAAATAAATGTACCCATTGCAACTATGTGATCCCCATTTTTTTTCTAATTGCCGTATTCTCTATAATTGCAGAGACTGTATCTCTTCTTACTAAGGTGTATTCATTTTGTGTGATCCTGAGCTCCATCGTGCAATCATAATGTGGTATTTCCCTTAGTTCGCTATGAACGGACTTACTGTATCTTTAGTATTGCCAGTAATATTAAAAGAAAGTTCAACCAGAAGAGAATAGCTTAAGAACATTCAGTTTTTTTCCCCATTCTCACAACTGCTGGTTAGTTCGCAGAGAACGAATGTACATGCAGTTTCGCTGGTCGAAAAGCTATGCAATTTTTTAAAATAAATTATGACATGCTAATCCTGCCCAACTCCAGCTAACACTTTTTAAACAGTTACATTATGCCAGCAATACAGGAATACCCCACTTTTAAGTACACAGTGGGGTTTATTTACTAAAGCTGGAAAGTGTGAAATCAGGCTCACTTCTGCATAGAAACCAATGAGCTTACAGGTTTTATTACCAAAGCTTAATTGAACAAGCTGGGGTTAGAAGCTCATTGTTTCTATGCAGAAGTGAGCCTGATTTTGAACTTTCTAGCTTTAGTAAATAAACCCCATTCTGTACTTAAAAGTGGGGTATGCCTGTATGGTGTTTAATTGTTTTCTATGTGCCCTAAGAGGTGGTCTGCGTTTATCCACTGTGGAAAAACACAGGTCACTACACACAGTGTGAATGACCCCTAATGGTTACTAACTTTGTGGTGTGCTAAATTCAAGGTATCTCACTGCACCCTGTGGTTCCATTTGCCAGCCCCTACATACTGTGGTCTGTAGTGACATAGGGACTGGTGGACCTTGAGAATCTAGCTTAAGAACATTCAATTTTGCCCCATTCTCACAACAGCTGGTTAGTTTGCACAGAACGAATGTACATGCAGTTTCACTGGAGGAATAGCTATGCAATCTTTTAAAGAATAAACCCCTATGATTTATTAATTGTTGATCCTGCCAGTTGATCCACTATTTTCCACTTCCTGTAACAAACTGAGCAGCTGTAGGTGCAGGAGTGATATCATTCTGTGCTGGCCAACATTGGACCGGTGAAGTAAGGGAGGTATCGCAGAGTTTAGCTCCACATTAAAGTCGATTCTAACAGACATGTCAATGGAGGTCACATCACTTCATTAAACTCAATTTATCCAAAACCAAGCCCATAATATTTCCTCCCCCACATGCCTCTTCCCCTGACTTGGCACAACCATCAACCCATCCATGCATGCCAAGGTGCTAGGTGTAATCCTTGACTCTAAACTCTCCTTTCGGCCCCACATCCAATGACTTTCCAAAGCCTGTCGGCTCAACCTCCGTAAAATCTCCAAAAAAATATCTCCAAAATACACCCCTTCCTAACCAATGACACCACAAAGCTTTTAATTCACTCCCAGGTTATCTCTTTGCTTGACTACTGCAACTCCCTCCTCATTGGCTTACCTTTACATAGGCTATCCCCCTTTCAGTCCATCATGAATGCTGCTGCCAGACTCATCCCCCTTACCAACCATTCAGCATCTGTTACCCTTCTCTGCCAATCCCTCCACTGGCTTCCGCTCACCCAACAAATTAAATTCAAAATGCTAACAACAACTTGCAAAGCCATCCACACTGCAAAGTCCCCAGCTTCATCACTAATCTAGTCTTAAAATACCAACCAAATCGTTCTCTTTGTTCCTCCTAAGACCTCCTGTTCTCTAGCTCCATTGTCACCTCCTCCCATGCCTGCCTCCAGGACTTTTCCTGAGCCTTTCCCATCATATGGAACTCCCGACCCCATATGTACAACTATCTCCTACTCTATCCACTTTTTTTGTGATCCTTGAAACCCTTCTCTTCAGAGAAGCCAATCCTGCCCACACCTAACAACTGTACTTTTATTTTTTTCATAAGCTCACCCCCCCCCCCCCCCCACATTTATTACCTTATATGTCATTTGACCCTTCCTTTTAGATTGTAAGCTCTAACGATCAGGTGCTGTATTGAATGGTATTGTAACTGTATTGTTCACCCTGTTACAGAAATTGGAGAAATAATTGCTGGCAGGAACAACAGACGATTATATTTTGTCCATCAAGAAGCTTAACTAACAGGGACATAATGAAAGTATATATAGTGGAGTAAATTAGAGCCATGAACATGCAGTCAAGACCCACCCATATAGTTTAAAAAAAAAATGTCATGAAGTACCAGCCCTAGTTATATAGTAGAGGAGGAAGAGCAATAATTGTGGGTGTTAAAACAGTCAACTCCAGACATATATATTTCACAAAGGTATAACAAATATGAAATTTATTATAGATAGAAAAGACATACAAAAAATAAATATATATATATATATATGTTGATATATATATACGTTTCTTCAAGGCTTTGTTGCTGTGTAATTTACCGTATATACTCTAGTATAAGCCGACCCGAATATAAGCCGAGGCACCTCATTTTACCACAAACAACTGGGAAAACTTATTGACCCAAGTATAAGCCTAGGGTGAGAAATGCGCAGCTATTGTAAGTGGAAAAGAGGGTTAACAATGCCCATTTGCAGCTTCACTGTGCCCATTTGCATTCATCACTGTGCCCATTTGCAGCCATAGGTCCCCCAAACTTCAAACTTGGTAGTTAAGGGGTCCTAAATGCCCCCTAGCTGCAGCCAAAATTTTGGGTCCCCCCAAAGGGTCCCGAAATGACATTGCTGCAGATGGACACAGTTGACCGACTTTGGGGCCCCGTATCTTGGGGTCACTTGGTGCTAGGAACCCCATCTTTGGATATGTTGTAGTGCTAGTGCAACTGGGTTTGAATACGAGATATGGGGCCCCAAAGTTGGGTCGGAATTTTATTTATTTTTTGCTGCAGAAAAGTGCTTGACTCGAGTATAAGCCGAGGGGGGGCACATTCAGCAAAAAAAAATGTGCTGAAAAAATTGGCTTATACTAGAGTATATACGGTAATCAAAATCGAATGGCCGTCTGAGGCGTCCGGACTAAGGGGAGACCAAGCAGATAGGACATGCCATGGGAAGGGTCCACACAGTATGGACGGTGCCTCCAAAATGTGAGACTATTAAGGTCATCCCTTGAGAAAAAAGTAGGTGCCAAAAATGACATCGCTATAAATGGTGGAATCTGATTCAACAAAGTATCTGAGGGATCCAACAACCTCCATGCACAGATAAATCCTGCCATCTTCAGCAGACAACAGTGGCATTCGAATTCCCACATGTATGACTACCCAGACGCAGTAAAGTCATAGGAGATATTCCCCCAAACAAAGACTCATCCAGACTCCCATGAGTCTGGGTCTCCCGAGGATCCCGCACCCCAGCATGAAATAATGACATAATGAAAGTAAACCAGAAAGGGGCACAGAAGAGGCTTTTCTAGGTCATAAAAGACATTTACTTTAAATATTTAAAAATGGAGTACAAGTTCACTTCATCCAGTTTACAAATACACTACTTTAATAAAACAACTGATACAGAGTGTGCCTTGTGTGGAATTTGGATTGTTTTGCTGCTATAACACATCAGATGAATGCCATATTTATCAGCAGATAGGAGGAAATAAATGTTACTTGTATTTGCCAAAAAAAAACAATACAGCACATTATGTGGTTAGGTGTAAAAAATACTTGCACTCCAAGCAGATATAAACCAACACAAATTTTGAAGGCATATACTTATTCCTTATTGTATATGTAAATTGATCAGACATAGGGGCTGCGGGAACTAGAGAACACATTCTTTATTAGGACCTTGTCATCTGGTTAGATTACCAAATCCTGATACTTGTAAATATGCCATGTTTAAAAATGCCTACAAAATCTTCAGACCATGAGATATCTTTAGTAGTCATACCTGTTCCACCAGCTCATGTACAATGCATGGTAGTGATTAAAGCTCATGTTGGCACAGTCCATTGGCCATAATATGTAAATTCCCAAAGAACAATGTGTCCCTTTGTTTGGTACACTAAGAACAATTTGAAAGTTCTCCAAGGCACAACTACTGTACAGTTCCACCAAGACAAAACATGCTGTATAGAAAGCGTTACGTTTGGGTAAGTATCCCTAGTCATAATATGGCCTTCTATCAATAGTAACTTGGATTGCTGTGTTATCATTTTGTGTTCTTGTGTGGTGTGACCGTTCTGCTTGGCCTCAGTTACAAGTGGTCCTTGAGTGTGTGTATCTCTGGTAAACAAGGCTGTGCTCTTTCTTTAGGAAAATGTATGTGAAACTTCAAACAACATGTATACTGTATGTAAAAATTGCCACTGTTATTGATCGTACATGTGAATTTCTATGAGAAGAATGTGCATTCATGTAAAAATTTGTATTCAGTGACGAGTCAAAATAAAATTGGTACTTGTATCTTTTTGGTGACTGATGCATTTTATATTACTGATAAGGTTGGTAGATTTTCCTTCATATCCTGTCTTGACACAACCGGAAGAGAGGTCTCTTCAAAGACAGTTGTCACTGGAATAGACAGTTGTCACTGGATGTGTCTCTAAAGGAAGATTATTCCACAATTTTTTCACACAAATAGAGCTTTCTTTTGGGAGTATTTAATCACCATTGGGTTTTCCTTTTTTTGCGAAATAAACGAAAACCCCCGAAAACATGCACTGATGGGCACTGATAGGCTGCACCGATGGGCACTGATGAGGCGGCACTGGTGGGTACTGATGAGGCTGCACTGATAGGCAGCACTGATAGGCACTGATAAGTGGCACTGATGGCAACAAATAGGCAGCACTGATAGGTGACACTGATGAGGAGACACTGATGGGCACTGATTGGCAGTACTAATGGGCACTGATTGGCAGCACTGGTGGGCACTGTAGGGACGGCACTGATAATCAGGGCACTGAAAATCAGTGCCCTGGTTATCAGTGTAGATGTCCCTTAAACACAAGCCAGTTATCGGCTCTCCTCTCCTCATGCTGACAGCGTGATGACAATAACCAGCTTCTGTGTACATCATGATCAGCTGTGATTGAACACAGCGGATCACGTGGTAAAGGGCTGCTGTGATTGGCCCTTTACTTTACCCTGATCTGTGATCAGCTGTGTCTTAAGAAAACAGTCATCACAGAGTGCGCCACCCATGTGCCGCAGCGCACGTGGTAGGCGTGATCGCGGGAGGATATCATATGCCACGCTCCCAGAACTGGCTGGCCACACTGTAGCCATCATTCAACTATAGTGGTGCTTTAGTTTTCTTTTTTTTTTGGTGATCCAGCTACTAACACTTAGATTTAGATGAACTTGACTAACAAATTAAAGCCAAACTCCAGCTAACACTTTTTTAAGCTGAACTTTGGCCAGAAACTTTTTTTCTTGTTGTTGCTGGTGTCTTCCTACCTTGAGCACATAGGTAGTCCATTTCTCTCTGTATTTAAAAAGTCAACAAAGGCACTCTCAACCAAGACAGACCTTCAAACAGCGTGGGAACACAACTTGTGACATCATTTTGGAGGAGGGGTGGCTACACGTTTCGAGGCAGTAATGCCTCTTTCGCAAGGATTGATTACTTTATGCTCTATAATGGATTTTTCTTCTCTCTGAACCACCCACTATAACAACATAGTTTGATTGACATCATTGTGGGCAGGGGCGTTGCTAGGTCTACAAAAGATCTGGGGTAGAGCCCATAGCAGCAAAGTAAAGAAAGTCATACGCTTGGGCGGGCATACACATGTATATAATAGACATGTGTGTGTGCGTGTGTATACAGTATATATATATATATATATATATATATATATAAAATGTCGTTACATATCTGGGTGCGGATCCCATGGTTTGTTATTATTGACCCTTCTTACATCAGGGTCCCCAGAGAGCCTGCCCCCACTTACATCAGGGTCCCCAGAGCCACCCTCATTACATCAGGGTCCCCAGAGAGCCCCCCCCTTACATCAGGGTCCCCAGATAGCCATTCCTTACATAAGGGGCCCTAGAGAGCCTCCTTTTCATCAGGGTCCCCAGAGAGCCCCCCTTACATCAGGGTCCCCAGAGAGCCCCCCTTACATTAGGGTCACCAGAGAGCCCCCCCACTTACATCAGAGTCCCAAGAGAGCCTCCCTTCTTACATCAGGGTCCCCAGATAGCCTGTCCTTACATAAGGGGCCTTAGAGAGCCCCCCTTTCATCAGGGTCCCTAGAGAGCCCCCCTTACATCAGGGTCCCCAGAGAGCCTCCTTCTTACATCAGGGTCCCCAGAATGCCTCCCCTCCTTACATCAGGGTCCCCAGAGAGCCTCCCTTCTTACATCAGGGTCCCCAGAGAGCCCCCCCTGACATCAGGGTCCCCAGAGAGCCTCCCTTCTTACATTAGGGTCCCCAGAGAGCCCCCCTGACATCAGGGTCCCCAGAGAGCCTCCCTTCTTACATCAGGGTCCCCAGAGAGCCCCCCTTAACATCAGGGTCCAGTTAAGAACCAACCAATTGAAGCAACTAGTGAAGGACTACAAGTCCAAGCATTAATGCCTGAGATCTAAGGATGTGACCCCCTTAGATCTAATAGGTTCATGATGTGACCTGTAGTCCATCACTAGTTTGGGGGGGGGAGGGGGTGTGACACATCTTAAGCTGTGAGGGGTTCATGCTGGGACCTGTAGTCCTTTATTTTTGGAGGGTCACGAGAGACAGCAATAAAAGACAGTTTTTCTGAGTTAAAGCGGAGCAACACCCATTTTTAAAACCTATAATAAAAAAAAATACTCACCTTCCTCGATCCGAAACGGCAGGTTTTTTTTTTTATTACTTACCTTTAGTTGTTCTTCTTCTTTGCATCCATCGCTTCCTGGTTCCTGGTCCTTCGGATATGGGTGGGGATATTACGGCTATTACGTAATATCCCCTAGCCCGCACGTCTCCTGGGAGCTTGTGTCATAGCTCCCAGGAGTCAGTGCGGCTGCCTGGCCCAAGATCGCGCGAGACTTCGAACCGAACGTGGCATCATCACGACGCTGCTGACGGCGCTCCTATGAACGGTCTACTGCGCATGCGCGAGATTAGAGAGAGGCGTAAATGAAATCCAGGAAGACAATGCCCTGGAGTATTCACATGCCCACACGCAAGATGGGGATGAAGCCGGAAATGGATATAAAGTATTTTTTAGACATAAATTCCGAACAGCCAAAATCAGACAGACAGGACAGGTGAGCTAATGATTTACAAAGCATTTTATTAAGCAATCCCCATAAAAAAAAAAACGTCAGGGGCAGTATAGTATAAGAGTATACTGTATTATTGAAGTTGAACTGTTTTTTTTTAAAGCAGAGTTTGGGTCATTTCAAGCATTCTCACAGAAAATGTTCTAGTTATATGCCTAGGTCTCCTTCCTTTGCTACCACAGTCTTCATAGATGCAAAGATAAAATATTACTGACAATTGGGCTGACACAGTAGAACACATAGCCATACAGAGTGCAGTATTATTGGATCCTTATCCATACCATAGTTTATGAATACAACCAACAGCCAATGGAAAAGCCTTCTAGTCCTAGTCCCTGTAACAGAACACACATACCTTCTTTTCACCACTTCAGCAGTGTGAGTATCTCGGCTGTGAGTCTCCTGGAGGGGCGGAGCTAAACACTCAGCATGGAGCTAGCTTCCTACTGATGAAAACAGGCACGTGAGGAAGATTGGCTGGGCGTGATCCCGCCCACTCACACTGGAGGACAAACCAAGGAGAAGGCAGGCTCCACCTCCAGGATGTTCACACAGTCAGAGTCCTCAATGAAAGCAGGGGGACTAGATTCATCCCTGATCTGTTCTGGGCAGCATCGCTGTGTCAATCAAATTATCATGCCTCTCCCCGATGTGCCAGAAATGTCATCCTGTGCGGGCACCTGCAGCGGCCTTATTACAGGGCATCAGACTCAGGGCTAGGGATGAGCCGAACACCCCCGGGTTCGGTTCGAACCAGAACCTTCGAACCGACCGTAAGTTTGCGCGAATTTTCGAACCCTATACGTTATAATGGACGCGAACGTTCGAAATCAAAAGTGCTAATTACAACGGCCAATATGCATGTTAATGTCATAAAACAGGTTTGGGGACCCGGGTCCTGCCCCAGGGGACATATATCAATGCAAAAAAAACTTTTAAAAACTAACGTTTTTTTTTCGGGAGCAGTCATTTTAATGATGCATAAAGTGAAAAAAAAAGTGAAATTTTCCTTTAAATATGGTACCTGGGGGGTGTCTAAAGTATGCCTGTGAAGTGGCATGTGTTTCCCGTGTTTAGAACTGTCCTTGCACAAAATGACATTTGTAAAGGAAAAAAAGAAGCCATTTAAAAACACTTGCGGCTTTAATGGCATGTCTTGTCCTGGCCGCCATATGGCTGAAAATCCTTGAGAAAAATGGCATGGCTACCCCATCACCCCCCCCCACCCCAGCCCCTTTGGGTCTTGTATGGATATTAAGGGGGACCCCGCACCCAAAATAAAACCCTATACCTACAACCCTATATACTCTGAACAGCAGTATATAGGTGGTGCAAACAAGACACGGACTGTAGGTTTGTTCTTAAGTAGAATCTGAACAGGTACATTATGAAGTGTAGCTCCATCCCAAAAAAAATCTATTTTTAAGCTTTTTGGAGAACATAGGGAGGGGTAATCACCCTTGTAACATTTGCTGTCTTTGCACATCTGTTCAGAACATGTCACCTCACTTTCCGTCCCAATGACAAATGTTTTTGGAAAAGTGGGGTTTGAATTGAAACAAGGATTGGTGATAAAGCATCAGTAGAGAGGAGATACCTTTTTCCCAAATTAAATCTAACAGCATAGAATTTCCCTTCCTAGGGGTAGATTTCCTCTCACTTCCTGTTTTCTCTTTCCGTTTGCAAGTAGGAGTCGTTTGTAAGTTGGATGTTTGAAAGTAGGGGCCTGGCGTATATACTCTGCAGAAATTTGCCCTATTAGATGTTGGTGTAGCCACAAGACTGGTGGGCACATGAATGGGCCCTGCTGTGAGTTAATAGATCAAGATTTGTACTTGCATGCACCTGTTGAACCGGGCAGAAAAATTGGGCCTTTGGTGGTGGTGGTGGTGGTGGTGGACGGTGTTGCCACAAGACTGTAAGCCCTCACAGTTACTCTTGGTGGGCGCAGGAATGGGCCCTGCTGTGAGTTATTAGATCAAGATTTGTAATTGCATGCACCTGTTGAACAGGGCAGAAAAATTGGGCCTTTGGCGGTGGTGGTGGACGGTGTTGCCACAAGACTGTAGGCCCTCATAGTTACTCTTGGTGGGCGCAGGAATGGGCCCTGCTGTGAACTATTAGATCAAGATTTGTAATTACACGCCCCTGTTAAACAGGGGCTGAAAAATTGTGCCTTAGACATTGGTGCTGGTGCCACAACACTGCAACCCCTCACAGATACTGTACTCTTAGCACAGCAATGAGACCTGTTGCAAAGCATTGCCTAAAAATTGTAATTACACGCCCCAACAGGGGCTGAAAAATTGTGCCTTAGGCACTGGTGCCACAACACTGCAACCCCTCACAGATACTGTACTTGGAGCACAGCAGTCACACGTGTTGCGAAGCATTTTTTTAAAAATTGTAATTACACGCCCCTGTTAAACAGGGGCTGAAAAATTGTGCCTTAGGCACTGGTGCTGGTGCCACAACACTGCAACCCCTCACAGATACTGTACTTGGAGCACAGCAGTCACACGTGTTGCGAAGCATTTTTTTAAAAAATTGTAATTACACGCCCCTGTTAAACAGGGGCTGAAAAATTGTGCCTTAGGCACTGGTGCTGGTGCCACAACACTGCAACCCCTCACAGATACTGTACTTGGAGCACAGCAGTCACACGTGTTGCGAAGCATTTTTTAAAAAAATTGTAAGTACACGCCCCTGTTATACAGGGGCTGAAAAATTGTGCCTTAGGATCATTGAGGAGGAGGAGGAGGATAGTCAGTGAACATAACAGGACAGTCACTCAGCATCAGCATAGGCAGTCTTGAAGGGATGTGACATTATAAATTATTCCGTTATATCCGCTTCAGGTGCCTGGTAGCTGGTGGTGATCCAAGACTGATTCATTTTGATGAAGGTCAGTCGATCAACCGAGTCGGTGGACAGGCGCACCCTATGATCGTGACAAATCCTCCAGCAGCACTGAATGTGCGTTCGGAAAGAACGCTGGAGGCAGGACAGGCCAGTAGCTCAATTGCATACTGTGCAAGCTCTGGCCAGTGATCCATCCTCAGGACCCAGTAAGCCAGAGGATTTTCGGTGGGAAAGGTGTCCAAGTCTGACCTTGCCCCAAGGTATTCCTGCACCATGTATATCAGACGCTGGCGATGGTTGCGATGGATCATACCTTGGGGCTGCGGACTAAAAAATTGTCTGAACGCATCGGTCAGACGTCCACCTTCCCCACCGCTCCTTCTGCTACTGACCGAAGCCTCAGCAACTCGTCGCCCAGGACCAGGAGTTTGTAACCTCCCAGTTTCTAGGAACGCGTTGCACAGACCTTTCTGCAAGGCCTCCCTGAGATGTCTCATCCTCTGCTCCCTCTGCGACGGCAAGATAAGGTCCGCAACCTTACCCTTGTACCGTGGATCAAGGAGAGTGGCCAGCCAGTAATGGTCCCTCTCCTTGATCCGAAGAACACGAGGATCCTTCCGCAGGCTTTGCAGGATCAGGGAGGCCATGCAGCGTAGGTTAGCTGAGGCATTCGGTCCGGAGTCTTCTGGGTCACTGAGGATGACATGATCGCCAGCCACCTCCTCCCAGCCATGTACAAGTCCACTGGTTTGTTGGGACTGTACATCATCCCTAAAAGACTGCTGCTGCTGATGCTGAGTGCCAGGCTCCACCTCCATGCTCACACAATCCTCCTCCTCCTCCTCCTCCTCATCCTCATCCTCTTCCTGTGTGATGGGTGGGACAGAAGGAACACTGTCCGGATAAAGGGGGCCTTGAGAGGCAAGGAAGTCCTCCTCTTCCTGCCTCTGTTCTGCCTCAAGTGCCCTGTCCATTATCCCACGCAGCGTATGCTCCAACAGGTGGACAAGAGGTACAGTGTCACTGATGCACGGCGGAAATGCACACAGACTTTCCTGGCCTGCCTCAGGACATCCTGTAAGCCTGGGAACCTGCCCAAGAACCGCTGCACCCCCAGGTTGAGGACGTGAGCCATACAGGGCACATGGGTGAGCTGCCCCTGTCGCAGGGCGGAGAGGAGGTTGGTGCCATTGTCAGAAACGACCATTCCTGGCTTAAGCTGGCGTGGCGTCAACCACCTCTCAGCCTGCCCCTGCAGAGCTGCCAGAACCTCTGGCCCAGTGTGGCTCCTGTCCCCCAAACACACCAGCGCAAACACGGCATGGCATCTTTTTGCCTGCGTACTTGCGTAGCCCCTTGTACGCCTACGGAGCACCGCTGGTTCCGAGGACAGAGCACTGGAGGAAGAAGAAGAGGAGGGGGTGGAGGAGAGAGGTGTGTCACAACCAGTAGCAGTAGTAGCATTTTGGAGGCGTGGTGGCGGAACAACCTCCAACACTATTGCACCTTGTCCTGCATCCCTCCCAGCTGCCAATAGAGTGACCCAATGGGCCGTGAAAGAAAGGTAACGTCCCTGTCCATGCCTGCTGGACCATGAGTCAGCGGTAATATGCACCTTACCGCTGACCGCCCTGTCCAGCGAGGCATGGACATTGCCTTCCACATGCCGGTAGAGAGACGGAATCGCCTTCCGTGAGAAAAAGTGGCGTTTGGGAACCTGCCACTGAGGAACCGCACATTGAACAAACTCACGGAAGGGGGCCGAGTCTACCAACTGAAAAGGCAGCAGTTGAAGTGCTAGCAATTTAGCCAAGCTAGCATTCAACCGCTGGGCATGTGGATGGCTGGGAGTGTACTTCTTTCGACGGTCCAGCAGCTGGGGCAGGGAAATTTGCCTGCTACTATCGGACGTCGGTGTACTGCAAGTACTTGGTTGTGACTCACCTAATTCTACACCTTCAGTCCTCTCACAGCAGCTTTCAGAGAGGACTGAAGATGTAGTGGGGATGGAGATCCCAGCTGATGAGGAGCAAGGAGAGGTCCGCTTAGTTCTTTGGTGTGGGTCTTTTATGTGTGCCTGCCAACGAGCTGCATGGCAGGTCGACATATGTCTGCTCATGCTTGTGGTGCCCAAGCGGCTGATGTTTTGGCCACGCGAGATACGCTTGAGACAAATATTGCAAATAGCAGTGGTGCGATCTGATGCACTCGTCTCAAAAAAGGCCCACACCAAAGAACTTTTCTGATAACGTGCAGAGGCAGCGCCCTGCACAGGCGGAGCTCTGCGGTGTTGTACAGTTGCTGTGCTGGCCTCTAGCTGGCCTCCAGGGGGTATCCTGCCTCGTTGGACATGTGACGCCGCATCCTCCTCCTCCTCGTCCTCCTCCTCATCCTCTCTCCCTCCAGGCACCCACGTGGCGTCAGTGACCTCATCATCCCCTCCCTCTTCACCACTAGAGCAAACTTGGCAGTAAGCTGCAGCTGGTGGAAAAGTACTGGCAGATTGCTGTCCTTCAGCATCCCCTCTCTCTGCGCGCACACTACTGACTTCCTCAAGCTGGGTATCATCATCCGAGCCTTCGAATCGTTGGGCATCCTCCTGGAGCATGTACCCAACACTGTGCTCAAACAGTTCGGGGGACTCCTCAGGAGGACATGGTGGGTCTAGGGAAGGGGTGGCTGATGATGCTATTGAGTACGCGTTGGCAGCTGCTCTGCCAGTACCCTGAGCCTGGGTGAGAGAGGATGAGGAGGATGAGGAGGGCTTGGTCATCCATTCTACCAAGCCTTCAGCATGATGCGGCTCCACATGTCCAGCTGCCGAAAACAAAGACGCGCGTGTCCCATGGTCACGTGCTGATGACGATGCACGACCACGTCCACGGCCACGGCCACGTCCACTAGAAACAGAGCCTGCCTGCCCTGTGTTCTTGGCTCTGCATGCTCTGCCTCCCCTTGGCGGTCTTCCAGCCATTGTAGTCAGTAGTCCTGTGGGTGCTGCTGAGAAGAAAATATAGGAGCTCTGTGTGATGCCACTAACACACTAGAAGTCCTGTGGGTGCTGCTGAGAAGAAAATATAGGAGCTCTGTGTGATGCCACTAACACACTAGAAGTCCTATGGGTGCTTCTGCAAAGAAAATATAGGAGCTCTGTGTGATGCCACTAACACACTAGAAGTCCTGTGGGTGCTGCTGAGAAGAAAATATAGGAGCTCTGTGTGATGCCACTAACACACTAGAAGTCCTATGGGTGCTTCTGCAAAGAAAATATAGGAGCTCTGTGTGATGCCACTAACACACTAGAAGTCCTGTGGGTGCTGCTGAGAAGAAAATATAGGAGCTCTGTGTGATGCCACTAACACACTAGAAGCCCTATGGGTGCTTCTGCAAAGAAAATATAGGAGCTCTGTGTGATGCCACTAACACACTAGAAGTCCTGTGGGTGCTGCTGAGAAGAAAATATAGGAGCTCTGTGTGATGCCACTAACACACTAGAAGTCCTGTGGGTGCTGCTGAGAAGAAAATATAGGAGCTCTGTGTGATGCCACTAACACACTAGAAGCCCTATGGGTGCTTCTGCAAAGAAAATATAGGAGCTCTGTGTGATGCCACTAACACACTAGAAGTCCTGTGGGTGCTGCTGAGAAGAAAATATAGGAGCTCTGTGTGATGCCACTAACACACTAGAAGTCCTGTGGGTGCTGCTGAGAAGAAAATATAGGAGCTCTGTGTGATGCCACTAACACACTAGAAGTCCTATGGGTGCTTCTGCAAAGAAAATATAGGAGCTCTGTGTGATGCCACTAACACACTAGAAGTCCTGTGGGTGCTGCTGAGAAGAAAATATAGGAGCTCTGTGTGATGCCACTAACACACTAGAAGTCCTATGGGTGCTTCTGCAAAGAAAATATAGGAGCTCTGTGTGATGCCACTAACACACTAGAAGTCCTATGGGTGCTTCTGCAAAGAAAATATAGGAGCTCTGTGTGATGCCACTAACACACTAGAAGTCCTGTGGGTGCTGCTGAGAAGAAAATATAGGAGCTCTGTGTGATGCCACTAACACACTAGAAGTCCTATGGGTGCTTCTGCAAAGAAAATATAGGAGCTCTGTGTGATGCCACTAACACACAATTGAAGTCCTATGGGTGCTTCTGGGAAGAAAATATAGGAGCTCTGTGTGATGGGACTAACACACTACAAGTCCTATGGGTGCTTCTGGGAAGAAAATATAGGAGCTCTGTGTGATGCCACTAACACACTAGAAGTCCTGTGGGTGCTGCTGAGAAGAAAATATAGGAGCTCTGTGTGATGCCACTAACACACTAGAAGTCCTATGGGTGCTTCTGCAAAGAAAATATAGGAGCTCTGTGTGATGCCACTAACACACTAGAAGTCCTGTGGGTGCTGCTGAGAAGAAAATATAGGAGCTCTGTGTGATGCCACTAACACACTAGAAGTCCTATGGGTGCTTCTGCAAAGAAAATATAGGAGCTCTGTGTGATGCCACTAACACACTAGAAGTCCTGTGGGTGCTGCTGAGAAGAAAATATAGGAGCTCTGTGTGATGCCACTAACACACTAGAAGTCCTATGGGTGCTTCTGCAAAGAAAATATAGGAGCTCTGTGTGATGCCACTAACACGCAATTGAAGTCCTATGGGTGCTTCTGGGAAGAAAATATAGGAGCTCTGTGTGATGGGACTAACACACTACAAGTCCTATGGGTGCTTCTGGGAAGAAAATATAGGAGCTCTGTGTGATGGCACTAACACACAATTGAAGTCCTATGGGTGCTTCTGGGAAGAAAATATAGGAGCTCTGTGTGATGGCACTAACACACAATTGAAGTCCTATGGGTGCTTCTGGGAAGAAAATATAGGAGCTCTGTGTGATGGGACTAACACACTACAAGTCCTATGGGTGCTTCTGGGAAGAAAATATAGGAGCTCTGTGTGATGGGACTAACACACTACAAGTCCTATGGGTGCTTCTGGGAAGAAAATATAGGAGCTCTGTGTGATGGCACTAACACACAATTGAAGTCCTATGGGTGCTTCTGGGAAGAAAATATAGGAGCTCTGTGTGATGGGACTAACACACTACAAGTCCTATGGGTGCTTCTGGGAAGAAAATATAGGAGCTCTGTGTGATGGGACTAACACACTACAAGTCCTATGGGTGCTTCTGGGAAGAAAATATAGGAGCTCTGTGTGATGGGACTAACACACTACAAGTCATATGGGTGCTTCTGGGAAGAAAATATAGGAGCTCTGTGTGATGGCACTAACACACAATTGAAGTCCTATGGGTGCTTCTGGGAAGAAAATATAGGAGCTCTGTGTGATGGCACTAACACACAATTGAAGTCCTATGGGTACTTCTGGGAAGAAAATATAGGAGCTCTGTGTGATGGGACTAACACACTACAAGTCCTATGGGTGCTTCTGGGAAGAAAATATTGGAGCTCTGTGTGATGGGACTAACACACTACAAGTCCTATGGGTGCTTCTGGGAAGAAAATATAGGAACTCTGTGTGATGGGACTAACACACTACAAGTCCTATGGGTGCATCTGGGAAGAAAATATAGGAGCTCTGTGTGATGGGACTAACACACTACAAGTCCTATGGGTGCTTCTGGGAAGAAAATATAGGAACTCTGTGTGATGCCACTAACACAGTACAAGTCCTATGGGTGCTTCTGGGAAGAAAATATAGGAACTCTGTGTGATGCCACTAACACAGTACAAGTCCTATGGGTGCTTCTGGGAAGAAAATATAGGAGCTCTGTGTGATGGCACTAACACACAATTGAAGTCCTATGGGTGCTTCTGGGAAGAAAATATAGGAGCTCTGTGTGATGGGGCTAACACACTACAAGTCCTATGGGTGCTTCTGGGAGGAAAATATAGGAGCTCTGTGTGATGGGACTAACACACTACACGTCCTATGGGTGCTTCTGGGAAGAAAATATAGGAGCTCTGTGTGATGGCACTAACACACAATTGAAGTCCTATGGGTGCTTCTGGGAAGAAAATATAGGAGCTCTGTGTGATGGCACTAACACACAATTGAAGTCCTATGGGTGCTTCTGGGAAGAAAATATAGGAGCTCTGTGTGATGGGACTAACACACTACAAGTCCTATGGGTGCTTCTGGGAAGAAAATATAGGAGCTCTGTGTGATGGGACTAACACACTACAAGTCCTATGGGTGCTTCTGGGAAGAAAATATAGGAACTCTGTGTGATGCCACTAACACATACAAGTCCTATGGGTGCTTCTGGGAAGAAAATATAGGAACTCTGTGTGATGCCACTAACACAGTACAAGTCCTATGGGTGCTTCTGGGAAGAAAATATAGGAACTCTGTGTGATGCCACTAACACAGTACAAGTCCTATGGGTGCTTCTGGGAAGAAAATATAGGAACTCTGTGTGATGCCACTAACACAGTACAAGTCCTATGGGTGCTTCTGGGAAGAAAATATAGGAGCTCTGTGTGATGGGACTAACACACTACAAGTCCTATGGGTGCTTCTGAGAAGAAAATATAGGAACTCTGTGTGATGCCACTAACACAGTACAAGTCCTATGGGTGCTTCTGGGAAGAAAATATAGGAACTCTGTGTGATGCCACTAACACATACAAGTCCTATGGGTGCTTCTGGGAAGAAAATATAGGAACTCTGTGTGATGCCACTAACACAGTACAAGTCCTATGGGTGCTTCTGGGAAGAAAATATAGGAACTCTGTGTGATGCCACTAACACAGTACAAGTCCTATGGGTGCTTCTGGGAAGAAAATATAGGAACTCTGTGTGATGCCACTAACACACTAGATGTCCTATGGGTGCTTTTGGGGTGCAGTGCTGTACTAACAGCACTGCGGTTGGTACTACTGAAATACTGTACTAACAGTAAGACACGCACCAGACTAACCCCCAGCAGCAGCTAAAAACACACTAACCAGCAGCAGCAATGGACGATCAATGACAGGTAGCAATGGTTTAGCAAATAAATAGCCAATGGTTTAGCAAAGTAGAGCAAATCTTTCTATATGAATCTAGCAAAGAGTGACACAGAATCAGCCTGATCTCTCCTAAAGCCGGAACTCATGTGACCGGCGCCGACGGCGTGGCGGCCTTTTAAATGAGGGGGCGTGTACTAAAGCCCCTGAGCTGTAATTGGCTACAGGCGTCCTGCCTGTAGCCAATTATGGCTCTCCGAGTTTCTGGCGCTGTGATTGGCCAAGCATGCGGGGTCACAGTGCATGCTTGGCCAATCATCAGCCAGCAATGCACTGCGCCGGCCGCGCCGGCCGCAATGCATTGCGGGGCCGCTCGCATCACACGAGCACCGGGCCCATCCCTACTCAGGGCTATGGGCCCCAGTAGCCACCCCCTAGTGATGCCACTGAGTGTGGGAATTCTCATGCATTTAAGATAGAGTACTTAGCTCCACTCACACACACACCCTCCTCTTCCTGCACTTCCCTTGGCACCCTTTAACCCCAATTTAACCTACAACTATTTTGTTTTTAATTTATGTATTTTAGATTTGTATGGATGGGGGGGGTTGTTACAGCTTTTATTGTTTTGTTTTTTTCATTTATCTCTATATTTGCTGGACAGAAGCAAGCAAAGATCTGCAATAAAGTATGCTAAATTCCTGCACTGCATTTAAAGTAGTATTCCAGCTTTCCTGTCACTGTAAACAGTTTATTTGGGCCAAACTGACTGAACTTTCCCATCACGTAATGATGCAGCCGCTGTGGGTGGTAAGGGACTGTAGTAGCATTATCTACATACAGTAAGTGACACTGCTGGAATTAAAAAGAGTCAGGCTGAGGGCCCCTCCACTAGTCAGGAAAAGCCTTGTATTTTTATCAATAAATACAATGTTTCCTCTGATTGTCCAAGGTGGCAATCGTGACATCATCCGCCCACCTCTCCACCAATCAGCCAATCTAAGGAATCCTTGAATTCATTCATAAAAATAGAAGGCGTCTCCTGAACGGCAAAGAGACCCTCAGCCTGACTCTTTTTATTTCAGCAGCAGATGGGAAGTTGTCTGTACAGTTGCAGGAGCACAGCGCCCCTTGCGTGCATGTACAGTGCCTTGAAAAAGTATTCATACCCCTTGACATTTTCCACATTTTGTCATGTTACAACCAAAAACATAAATGTATTTTATTGGGATTTTATGGGATAGACCAACACAAGGTGGCACATAATTGTGAAGTGGAAGGAAAATGATTTTTAACATTTTTTACAAATAAATATCTGAAAAGTGTGGCGTGTATTCAATCCTCTGCAATTCACTGCAATTACAGCTACAAGTCTTTTTAGGGATGTCTCTACCAGCTTTGCACATCTAGAGAGTGACATTTTTGGCCATTCTTCTTTGCAAAATAGCTCAAGCTCTGTTAGGTTGGATGGAAAGCGTCTGTGAACAGCAATTTTCAAGTCTTGCCACAGATTATCATTTGGATTTAGGTCTGGACTTTGACTGGGCCATTCTAACACATAAATTTGCTTTGATCTAAATCAGGGATCCTCAAACTACGGCCCTCCAGCTGTTGCAGAACTACACATCCCATGAGGCATTGCAAAACTCTGACATTCACAGACTTGACTAGGCATGATGGGAATTGTAGTTCCTGAACAACTGGAGGGCCATAGTTTGAAGACCCCTGAACTAAACCATTCCATTGTAGCTCTGGCTGTGTATTTAGGGTCGTTGTCCTGCTGGAAGAGGAACTTCAACCCAGTCTCAAGTCTTCTGCAAACTACAACAGGTTTTCTTCTAAGATTGCCCTGTATTTGGCTCCATCCGTCTTCCCATCAACTCTGACCAACTTCCCTGTCCCTGCTGAAGAAATGGATCCCCACAACATGATGTGGCCACTTGCCACTCTTCCATAAAGGACAGATTTGTGGAGTGCACCACTAATAGTTGTCCTGTGGACAGATTCTCCCACCTGAGCTGTTGATCTCTGCAGCTCCTCCAGAGTTACCTCTTGGCTGCTTCTCTGATTAATGCTCTCCTTGTCCGGCCGGTCAGTTTAGGTGGACGGCCATGTCTTGGTAGGTTTGCAGTTGTGCCATACTCTTTCCATTTTCGGATGATGGATTGAACAGTGCTCTGTGAGATGTTAAAAGCTTGGGATATTTTTTTATAACCTAACCCTGCTTTAAACTTCTCCACAACTTTATCCCTAACCTGGCTTTCATGATGTTGTTTGTTCACTAAGGTCATCTAACAAACCTCTGAGGGCTTCACAGAACAGCTGTATTTATAATAAGATTAAATTATACACAGGTGGATTCTATTTACTAATTAAGTGACTTCTGTTTGGTTCCATTCGGTTTTAGTTAGGGGAATCAGAGTAAAGGGGGCTGAATACAAATGCATGCCACACTTTTCACATATTTATTTGTAAAAAAATTTGAAAACCATTTATCATTTTCCTTCCACTTCACAATTATGTGCAACTTTGTGTTGAACTATCACATAAAATCCCAATAAAATACATTTATGTTTTTGGTTGTAACAAGACAAAATGTGCAACATTTGAAGGGGTATGAATAGTTTTTCAAGGCACTGTATATATACCCAGTGAAGTGACTGGCTTTAGGTGATACACAGAGATAAAACAAAGCTTCCTACATGAGTTGTACCTGTTTACCTGCAGTCTTCTCTATAGCCGTTCAAATTGCTGAATTTACACAGCTTGTCTGAGCTGTCAGAAAAAAAGGGTGCAGAGAGCTGAAGTTACACTCTGCAGAGGTCAGCAAGGACAGCTCTGAGAGCTGATTGGAGGGAAGGGACACCCCCCCCTCCCCCACACACACACACATACACACACACTGCACACGGGAAACAAGCTGAGGCTGTCAATCACAGACTGTGCCCTCCCCTGTCACCTTGTTTCTTTTGGTGTCAGAAAAACGAATCAATAGTGATTCGTGCTGATAGTAGGGAAGCAAAGCAACAGTGAGAACTGACACTCAGTGCTCTTACTTGAGACAAGCACACACTATAGAAGGTATGCTTTGCTCATATTTCAGGTTTGAGGTTTACAACCACTTTTAAGAGAATAGTGGAGGCAAATGCCCAATAAATGTAGCCATTTTTTTTCTTGAAATCACCCCTCTCTACAGGAGGTGATAAATAAAATCTCTTTAACCAACTGTACTTTTTTCAGCTGTTGATTGTCTATTTAACAAAAGTGATATGAAAGTGAGAAGGGAGTCCCCCTCTCCCCATCTCCATCCGTGGTGGTTTGAGGGCTCTCCAGTTCCTTCAAGCGGGGTTCCACTGCCTAAATATTTTATTTTTTTGGTACAATGAAGAGCGTTACGTTTTTAAAAGTTGTTACTCACTTGCTGCAGTTTTTAAGTCATTCCGATGTGATTTTTCTTTGTAAAAAAGAAATTAGATTTTACCTTCTTGGCGGTTGTCATCTTGCCTGTGGGCATGTGAAGCCCACAGGCACCCTCTTCCTGGATACAGGATGTACTGCGCATTGTCTCCCGATCTCGCCGCATGCGCAGTAAATCGAATTAGGAGCGCCGTCAACAGCTCAGGTTGCCATCACAATGGGCAGCGTCGTCGGAAGTCCTGCCCTGTTGTGATGGCAACGGAGCATCGAAACCACGCGATAACTCGCGCCAGGCCGCCGCACAGATTCCTGGGAACAATCACAAAAGCTCCCAGGGGTCAGTGCGGATAGAGAAAATTATGTTTTAGCCGCACTATCCCCACCCATATCCACAGTCCCCACATCCAGGAAGTAGATCAGCAAAGGTACAGTAAAATGAAAAAAAAAAAAAAGCTCAGTTTTTAAATTATCTATTCTATTCTCCAATACATTCTGTGACTAATGAACCCAGAAGTGACAAGGATTCCTTCACTTCCAGGTTGAGAGTTGTCACTCCCCAAGTACTCAAGTTGGGAAAGCAGCTAATCAGGCATTATCTGTGCTTGATTAGCTGAGATCAGTAGAGATTAGCAATCTAATAAACCCTTGATATCTCCATAAAGTGGACTTCTTACCTGACAAAAGCTATTACATAGGGGCTTGTTAGGGCCATAATTCACAGTTAACTCTAAATTGATAACCTGTAAAGGATTTTAAACATCAATGAAAGTTGTATGTACCCTAGATTTTGCATTTAAAAAAAAAACATCTGCGCCCACTACTTTATTCTCCAGGGCCTCTGGTTTAATGTTTGTGGCTTCTAAGTAATTTCTACCAAAAAATGCTGATTATAAAATGAATGTGAAAAATTAAAAAAATGCCCTAGATGCAAAGTGGTTAAAGCGGTGTTCCGGACAAAATTATACTTTTTAAATAAAAATACCCCTATAATACACAAGCTTAATGTATTCTAGTAACGTTAGTCTGTAAACTAAGGTCTGTTTTGTTAGTTTTTAGCAGTAGTTTGTTATTTTATAAACTTGCAGCAGGCCGTGGCCATCTTAAGTGTGGGCATCTGAAGCCAGACTGTATTTCTTCCTGGATCTCATCCTTGCAGATCTCGTACATGCTCAGTGCAGCATAAGCAGTGTAATAGGTTTCAGGTCAGGTTTCCATAGCAACGGCAGTTTGAGAGGAAGTTGCTGCCCCTTCCCAGGAGGCATTGCAAACAGGAAATGATGCGATGGGCCGCGGCCAGGGAGGAGGAAGTGAAAAATGAATACAGCAGATATACAGTCTGTGCTGAAAAAAAAATAAAAAAAATATCCAATTTGTTTACAGTGCACAGTTTAGTGAGGGATGCTGAAGAGTTGTAAAAGTGGGTGGAACTCCACTTTAACCACGTGCCGCCCGCCACATGTACATATACGTCATCAGAATTGCACGGCTGGGTAAATGGGCCTACAGGCACGTCCCTTTGAATTTGCCACTGTGTTGTCACGTGCGCACCGCCTGCCGGGAGCTCCATGTGTCGGATCGTGCGTCCCGCGGACTCAATCGCCGCGGGGATACCCGCGATCGTCTCACAGAGCTGAAGAACGGGGAGATGCTAATGTAAACAAGCATCTCCCCATTCTGCCTAGCGACACTGTCACGGATCATAGCTCCCTGTGATCGGGAGCGGTGATCAGTGAAGTGTCATTCATAGCCCATCCCCCTAACAGTTAGAATCACTCCCTAGGACACACTTAACCCCTCCCTAGCCCCCTAGTGGTTAACCCCTTCACTGCCAGTGTCATTTTTACAGTACTGATCGCTGTAAAAATGATGATGGTCCCAAAAATGTGTCAAAATTGTCTGATGTGTCTGCCATAATGTCACAGTCACGATAAAAATCGCAGATCGCCGCCATTACTAGTAAAAAAAAAATGATTAATAACTAACCCCTATTTTGTAGATGCTATAACGTTTGCGCAACGTTTGCGCAAACCAATAATACACTTATTGCGATTTTTTTTTACCAAAAATATGTAGAAGAATACGTATCGGCCTAAACTGAGGAAATTTTTTTTTATTTTTTTATATATTTTTGGGGGATATTTATTATAGCAAAAAGAAAAAATAATGTTTTTTTTTTTCAAAATTGTCACTATATTTTTGTTTATGGCGCAAAAAATAAAAACCGCAGGGGTGATAAAATACCACCAAAAGCTCTATTTGGGGGTAAAAAAGGACGTCAATTTTGTTTGGGAGCCACGCCGCACGCGCGATTGTCAGTTAAAGCGATGCAGTGCCGAACCGCAAAAGGGCTCTGGTCTTTGGCCAGCAAAACTTACGGGGTTTCTATTTTTTTTCTACTCTATCCATTTAAAAAAAAGTCAGTTTTAGCTGAAGCTGGGCCATTTTTTTATTATTTCCTTAATCTCATTTATATCCTATTTTATTCATTTTTATTTATCTAAATTTTACTGAAAAAATATCAGCGTACTTGAAACAGAATCTCCATCAGGTCACAGAGAAAAACATGAATATTATAGAATGGAGAAAGTTCAAATGGTCTATAAAACAATGAGATTTCACAAGTAATTACCAATCTGGCACCCCCGCCTACTGCGAAACATTACCGGGATCTAATGCATTCATTAATTATACTTAGGAACACCTTTTCATTTCTTAGACATTCCTGAAATATGAATCTGAAAAGGTTAACAGCTCATGAGGACAATTAAGTCTTTTCACTCCATCATGTCAAAGTAGCAGTGTGGTCCCCTCATGTCGTTCACTGTTATTCCCAAGTTGCCTAGCAACCACATCGCTCCGTCTGCTCGCACACCAGGCAAGGACATGATCTGACACCGTGATATGCAACAATTTTAAGGCATTTTAAAAGCTTAGCTAATTCACTGTTTACCTGGAACAAATGCAGGCATGCATACAATATTTTTGCAACAACAGAAGTCTTTATAACAAAGAGGCAAGGCAAGGGGCAAGGGTACCTTGGAAGCTGGAATTCCACCTTTCTGTAAAGTGTCAGCATAGGAAAATGGCGTTCTCGTCACAACTGTTTTTCTTCTAGTTATTTGCACATTTACATAGCTGTCAAATATCATCTTGCTTTATTATTAATTTTTATTTATTTCTTTTTTATTTATTTTTTTGTTAAAGCCAAACTTCAGACAAATGGCTAAATACACAAAGGATTTTTATTTCTGAGCATCCAGTCCTGAGATTTACACAGCCCTGCCAGAAAGCATAGCCATCGTGGTGACCTCACTTTGTTCTACTGAAGTTATGCAATACAGATGGATCACCTCCCCAGCATGTGGTTGGACAGTGAAAGAGCAGCAGACTGAACAGGTTTGCTTTCTACTCACTCTGCTCTCTTATGCTGTCAGCAAAAATGCATGCAACATACTGTATATGATTAGCTGCTAGTGCTTCTCCTTCTTCTCCCTGTCTGAACTCTGCTGCTCAGAGGGTTAGATGAGACTGATTCCAGGCCAGATTCACAGATCGGGGTAAAGGGCCAATCACAGTGGCTGTTTACCATGTGATTAGTTGTGTCCAATCGCATGTAATTGGACTTGCCCGGTTATCAGCATTCCTTTCCTTTAGCGCTATGTTTGTGGGAGTAAAGGAGAGCCTTTAACTGGCAAGGATGTCAGGACATTGTTTACACTGATAATCAGGGCACTGACCATCAGTGCCCTGATTATCACTGAAGCTTCATCAGTGCCGCCTATTAGTGCCTCCGTATCAGTGCCCATCAGTGTTTTCAATCAGTGCCCATCAGTGCTGCCTATCAGTGCCCATCAGTGCCACCTATTAGTGCCTCCTTAGCAGTGCCCATCAGTGTCACCTATCAGTGCCCATCAGTGCTGCATATCAGTGCTAATCAGTGCCGCCTATCAGAGCCTCCTTATCAGTGCCCATCAGTGCCGCCTACCCTGTTTCCCCCAAAATAAGACCTAGCGTGATTGTCGGTGATGGCTGCAATATAAGCCCTACCCACCAAATAAGCCCTACCCTGTTTCCCCGAAAATAAGCCCTACCCTGGAAACAAGACCTACAAGGACTTTAACTAGGGCTTATTTGGGGGGTAGGGCTTATATTGCAGCCATCACCGACAATCACGCTAGGTCTTATTTTCGGGGAAACAGGGTATTAGTGCCTCCTTATCAGTGCCCATCAGTGTCACCTATCAGTGCCCATCAGTGCTGCATATCAGTGTCGATCAGTGCCACCTTATCAGTGCCAATCAGTGCAGCCTATCAGTGCCCATCAGTGCCGCCTATCAGAGCCTCCTTATCAGTGCCCATCAGTGTCACCTATCAGTGCCCATCAGTGCTGCATATCAGAGCCCATCATTGCCACCTCATCAGTGCTAATTAGTGCAGCCTATCAGTGCCCATCAGTGCCGCCTATCAGAGCCTTCTTATCAGTGCCCATCAGTGCCGCCTATAAGTGCCTATCAGTGCTGCCTCATTAGTTCCAATCAGTGCAGCCTATTAGTGCCCATCAGTGAAGAAGAAAAATTACTTATTTGCAAAATGTTATAACAGGAACTAAGAAATACTCAAAATTATCTTTTTTTAAATTTGTTTAGCAAAAAATGAAAAACCCAGTGTTGATTAAATACCACCAAAAGAAAGCTCTATTTGGTTGAAAAGGTTATATGGGTACATTGTTGCATGATCGTGCATTTGTCAGTCAAAATGTGACAGCGCCGAAAGCTAAAAATTTCCCTGGTCAGGAAGGGGGTGAAAGTGCCCAGTAGGCAAGTGGTTAAATATAAAGTTGAACTAAAATGGAATAAATGAAGAACAGTGTCAGGAAGCGAGTTTGTCTGATCAGTGTAATTTCCACAAACTCTCAAGTGAGGGCCCCATTAAACAGATGATCAGGGCCCGGCTATGACAAGCAGCATAGGAAACAGCTTGCCTGATAAATGCCTGGCTTGCTGCAAACATTTACTGGAACTGTTAGGAAATACTGCTGACCAATGACGAATACAGGAATTCACGGGACGGGAGGTTTAGGACAGTTCAAGTAAACAAGACAGATAAGGGGAAGATAAATCTATGAGGTTTGTATGGGACAATGTCAGCAACATTTTAGAAAGGCAGGATGTGTATCTCTGTGTGCACCCCAAGCTTTTAGTACTATTATATGTATGACATTGTAATACTCTCCTCTGTAGACAGAAAAATACAGCTACAGGCAGTCCCCCGGTTACAAACAAGATAGTAACAAGACAACAAACAAAAGTAACAAAAAATAAAATCTCCCTGCAAATAAATGTCATAATATGCTAGTATGCATTGCATACTAGCACATTATAAAAGACTTACCTGAAAACGAAGCCCTCTAGCCGAGCGCTGTTACCCCTGACAGGTCTTCCATCTTCACCCAGACTTCCTTCCGGGTTTGCAGGCAGCCGCCGTTTGTCTGGCTGAGCAGCGATGATGTCACTCCCCCCCCCCCATGCGCAGGAGTCACAGCCGCGGCTTTCTCTATGTATGACATGCCATCTATTGGGAGCACAGAGCGCATGCGCCGGTGACATAGTAAATATCTCCTAAACAGTGCACTTTTTGGAGATATTTACTGTACCTACAAGTGAGCCCAATTAAAGGCTTACCTGTGGGTATAAATTAAAAAAAGGCTTTACTACCACTTTAAGTTGAATTTGTATGTAACTCCAGCCAAAAAAAATGTTTTATGTTTTTTGGATAGCATAGAGAAGGGTTAACACCCCTGTAATGTTTGTTTTTCTGCCTGTGTTCATAAGATATCACACCACTTTCTGTCCCAATGACAATTGTATTTTGAAAATGTTGGGTTGTACTAGAAACAAGGATTGCGATAAAGCTTCAGTGGAGACACCTTGTTCCCATGATAACTCTTATGCCGCGTACACATGGTCGGAATTCTTGTCGGAAAAAGCTCTGATGGTTTTCCCGTCGGAATTACGATGGAATTTCGCTCAAACTGTCTTCCCTACACGCGGTCACACCAAATTCCGACGATCAATAACACCGCGACATACAACACGTTCGATGGCACTATAAAAGGGAAGTTTAATGCTTCCGAGCATGCGTCGGAATTTTGCGTGTCGGAATTGCATACACACAATCGAAAAATCCGTTAGAAAGGTTTTCCGTCGGAAAAATTAAGAACAGGTTCTCAATCCAAAGTCCGTCGGAAATGCTGACAGAAAAAGACCGATGGGCATACACACGGTCGGAAAATCCGATAAAAAGCTCCGATCGGACTGTTTCCATCGGAAATTCCAACCGTGTGTACGCGGCATTGCAGAAGTGAATTTCCCTTCCTAGGGGTAGATTTCATCTCACTTCCTGTTGTCTCCCTTCGTTTGTAAGTAGGAGTCGTATGTATGTTGGGTGTTTGTAACTCGGGGACTGCCTGTACATACACATTTAGAATTAAAGTAGATTTAATACAAGTAGTAGCTTTGATCACACAAAGGAAATAGATGCTGGCCAGCAATCCATCTGCGCATGATAAAGACCATTGTTTATAATTACAGGTCACCTTTTTTTAATGTGACAATACAAGACTTGTCCCCAAAACATTGGTCTTCACAACAGAAATACAGAGTGGAATCAAGATGTAAGGGGCCAAGTAAAATGACACACAGACGATGGCAGCTGCTTTTGATTGGGTTGATTGATAAGATCCTTGTCTTTGCAAGGCTTGAACCCTCCCAACAGTTACTCCTTTAGGGTAAGAGATTCAATAAGAGTACTAAACTTGATCATAAAGCCACAGCAGGTCAAAGTCCAAACTTGTGAAGTCTGTATTCAATAAAAAAGGTAGATATATCCCATAAAAAATATATTTTTCTGATCCAATTAATAGACCAACAGGACCGTAGTCGTAGAGTCTGCCCTTCTGGAGGCTTCAGAGGGAGGATTTCGGTGAGGTCCTGTTGGCCTGTTCATTGGATAACAAAGATATTTTGTGTGCTGAGATTACCATGTGTTTACGTTTTGATAACGTTATCATATTTTTAATTCATGTGGTGGAGGTGTTTTTTACTTGAATAATTTTTGGTGGAATTTTTTCAATAAAATCAATTATTTTTGTTATTATCAGTTGTTCCTTTTTGAAGAATCCTTTCTGGACTCTCTTCCTTTTCTATATACTAACCTGTGCCTTTTGGGATAGTAGATAATGGATAGGATGCAGGAGGGAAATGAGTCACAGCACTGACCCAATCTGGTTGCTTTCGGCCAGGGACTACCAATGTCAAACACGATCACTTATCGAACACGACCACCATAGATCACTTTTCAAAGGAGCGGCTATATTAGCTGCATGTGTGAATGAGCCCTAAAGCCCCATACACATGGTCGGACATTCCGACCACAAAATCTGGATGGATTGTGGCCACAAAATTCTGATGGATTGTGGCCGAAACATGTGTTGCATAGACACGGTCGCACAAAGTTGTCGGAAAATCAGATCCTTTGGACCGAGGGGACATACAAAACGTACAACGGGACTACGTAAAGGTCAGTAGTCAATAGCTTTTGTCTCCAAATTTTTTCTGAGCATGCGTGGCACTTTGTGAGTCGGAATTCTCTACACACGATTGGAAAAAGTCCGATTGGATGTTGTTGTCGGAAAATTTTAGATCCAGCTCTCAAACTTTTTCTGTCGGAAATTCCGACGGAAAAAGTCCAATAAAAAAAGGGGAATAAGGACTGTCATGACCACTCTACCAACTCCATCCCTGAAATACATAGAAAAAGGAGAAATCGCCATGGGACTTTGAGTGAGGTGGGAGAGATTTAGGCACACATTTACAAAGAAATGTGGTGAAGTCAATTTATTAATCACATACTGCTGTATGACCAATTGGGAACAGCAATAATTGTGCGTTACACGGCATAATAGCCAAGTCAACAGCAGAAATACAAATAAAAAATAACAGTACACTACATTTCATATACATCCATAGAGTAGTAAAATTCATCACGAATAGCTGAGTCAGTTGCTACATATACATAATATGAGGTAGAAGGTTGTACATACATAATAAAAAAATATGTGAGCCAAGATACACACAACAGAAATACCCAGCAATGTGAACATGTAAGGAGCATTAGTGGTGCCCCAACAGGAAATTGCTAGCAATGTGGGTATATAAAGAGCATCGATGGTTCCCTACACGTTTCGCAAGTCTCTGCTCGCTCTTCAGGGGCAGATCCATATTTTTTTTGTCAAACCACTGGGCTAGGTCACCAAACGTTGATGTCATGATGGCGGCAACAGATGTCCAGCTCAGGAGCTGAGGGGACACGGTGAATGGATACTGCAGCGGGGGGCACTGGAACGAACGGCATGGACTGGAGCAGGCATTCGGTTAAAAGTCTAGGATATACCCATGGATGTATCTGTGACCACAGTGCAGACCAACAAGACATGAAAACGTCCAATAGAGCCCACAAACACGATCGGATTTTCCGACAACATAATCCGATCAGACTTTTTCCGTCTGAATTTCCGACCGTGTGTATGGGGCATTAGACAGCATACATTAGGACAATTGCCCTATTGGAAGATTTCACCTCTCCTCCTGTCCCTTGATTTCCTATAGATTTCTGTACTGGAGACAATAATCACCAGAACCGATAGTGAAGCAAATCTCTCCAACGGGGGAGGGCACAGATGTTAATAAAAACCTGATAGAGGTACTAACCCTTTAACGTTCCATCCAAAACTAGAAAGAAAGTTTTGGGCTTTAAATACATTGTTAATTTTTAGTCTAGTGAAGCTGCCTTTCTCCTGCTAAGAGAAAAGTGTTTAGAAGAGCCCCGGCATGCATGGGGCCTAAGCAGAATATGACTACAACAAATCAAAATTCAACATGTTTGCAGGGTTGAAATATGAATGTGATCATTGCATGCCAAATATCTAGATTGGTCATGTCATAATGTATTTGTATGGTACATTATGGTAGGCAATGCAAAATCATGCTACTTTAATGAGATGCAACATCATGGCAAAAAATTGTCAGAAAAGCCCGTATGTCCATGCAAGCTTAGAAATTTACTTTATATTATTAAAGAAGTAGATTTCTGAAGTTGGAAAGATTATGGAAGCCACAAACATTATTTTTACCTGATTTATTGAGAATTGTCCCATCTGCGGGTGGCAGCAGACACCACCACCCCCCACCCGGTCATCTATAGTCTATAACCAGCTTGGATTTCACATACAGACTCCTGATTTAAAAGATAATGGAACCAAACAATGGTTTTAAAAATACTTAATTTGCTTTTCAATGGATGAGGGGAGTGGAGGTTGGTATAAAATTAACCAATGTAAATAAAACCCTGGACTTTTACTTTAAGGGAATCTACTCCACAGATAGCAGAGTCACAGGAGCCAAGGTAAGGGATGCTAACACAAAAAATAACCTAAACACATTTAAAGAACAATGAAAGTATTCATATATTAGTAGGCAGTAATGTTATTGCTTAAATGTATGATGTGTCACCAGTTATCTAAACTGCCTTAAAGTATGTCTAACCTCTTCTGGATGACAGTTTGCTAAAACGCTGTATATCATAACCCAATGCTGTATTTTTTATGTTTCTTTTCATTACTATGGATCATATTCACCTTTATTTCATTGTTTTATGCATCTAAGCAAGGCTGATTTCTTACAGCGTATTTCAACCACTTTTTGTCTATTCACTCGCTCATCTGCATATGATTGCATTGTAGCAGATTCTTTATAGTTACAATGGTACTAGCAATTTAGCAATATGTGATGGCAGGATCACTGGGGCTTCTTATAATCAAAACATAAAAATAATGAAAGCAACCTTTTTAAATTACATGAAGAATTTAAAACTTATATGAGATGTAATGACTGTGGTTAGATTTGTTTTAACTAGGGGTTTTCCACCAATTATGAAGCACGGTCAGGACTACAGCTAGTTTTTCTTTAAACCGCAAGTGCTCAACTTAAACACATTCTGTTCAGCCATTGTGTACGGTTTGTTGTTTATGAACATATAACAGCATTTCTATGGTATCATACATGGATTCATATACCTTCTGATCAGAAGGATGTGCTGGAATGACATGAAGAGTAGTGGCTATTGGTAAATTTGCTTGATCAAGACAAAACTTTAAATCAGGGGTCTCAAACTGTCAGTCTTCCAGCTGTTGCGAAACTACAAGTCCCATGAGGCATTGCACGACTGACAGTTACAAGCATGACTCCCACCGGCAGAGGCATGATGCATACCCCCCAACTGTCCCTGATTTCGAGGGACTGTCCCTGATTTGGAACAAAGTCCCTCTGTCCCTCTTTCCTCCTCATTTGTCCCTCATTCTGGTCTAATCTATATAGTTGTATATAAAATGCACTATTTATTGTTCAAAAAGTGTTAAACCTTTCATCCAATTTCTAAATTGCTGCATTTGTAAATTTTAAAAGCCAATATAAAGGAATAGTAGTGGTAAAAAAATACGCTTGTGGATTTAATTAACCTTTTTTTTTTTGGTTAATTCTCCTTTAAGGGGGTGTGGCAGGGGGGCGTGTCCTATGCCTACATACATTTGTTAGTAGATGTCCCTCATTCCCATCTCAAAAGAGAGAGGGAGGTATGATGATGGAGCTTGTAGTTTCTCAACAGCTGGAGTGCCGCCAGGTTGAGACCCCTATTCTAAATGCTTTGGATGGCAGGACTCTAAAAATACACACAGTAGAATGTGAAACTATTGTTAAGTGTCTTTTGCTCAGCATTCGGGGGCTTGGAATTTGTATTACTATTATTTTTTGTTATCACTCTTAATAACATGCATATCTTCTGTTAATGCCTTGGGAATTTTTTTCTAAATGTGCAGAGTACAGGCAAATCATAATAAACTTTATTGCAATTAACTTTTTTGCTCATAGCACATCCCGCACAGACTGCTCCTTCTGATGTGTTTTACTTTAACCACTTCAGCCCCGGACCATTTGGCAGCCAAAGGACCAGAGGTCTTTTTTCAATTTCGCACTGCACTACTTTAACTGGTAATTGCGCGGTCATGCAATTTTGTAACCAAACGAAATTTGCGTCCTTTTCTTCCCACAAATAGAGCTTTCTTTTGATGGTATTTGATTGCCTCTGTGATTTTTATTTTTTGCGATATAAACGGAAAAGGAGCGAAAATTTTGAAAAAAAAAGAGATTTTCTACTTTTTGTTATAAAAAAAATCTAATAAACTCAATTTTAGTCAAACATTTGGGCCAAAATGTATTCAGCCACATGTCTTTAGTAAAAAAAATGCCAATAAGCGTATATTTATTGGTTTGCGCAAAAGTTATAGCGTCTACAAACTAGAGTACATTTTCTGGAATTTACACCGCTTTTAATTTATGACTGCCTATCTCATTTCTTGAGGTGCTAAAATGGCAGGGAAGTACAAAACCCCCCCAAATGACCCCATTTTGGAAAGTAGACACCCCAAGCTATTTGCTGAGAGGCATGTTGAGCCAGTGGCGGCTGGTGCTCAAAATTTTTTGGGGGGCGCAAATAAACTGAAAAATTCTGAAAAAAAAGCCAATCAAATGCAGCCACTGTACCAAACGCAGCCACTGTGCCCATCAAAACGCAGCCACTGTGCCCATCAAAACGCAGCCACTGTGCCCATCAAAACGCAGCCACTGTGCCCATTAAAATGCAGCCTCTGTGCCCATCAAAACGCAGCCACTGTGCCCATTAAAACGCAGCCACTGTGCCCATCAAAAACGCAGCCACTGTGCCCATCAAAACGCAGCCACTGTGCCCATTAAAACGCAGCCACTGTGCCCATTAAAACGCAGCCACTGTGCCCATCAAAACGCAGCCACTGTGCCCATCAAAACGCAGCCACTGTGCCCATCAAAACGCAGCCACCGTGCCCATCAAAACGCAGCCACTTTGCCCCTTTAAAACACAGCCACCTTGCCCCTTTAAAACACAGCCACATTGCCCCTTTAAAAAACACAGCCACATTGCCCCTTTAAAACACAGCCACATTGCCCCTTTAAAACACAGCCACATTGCCCCTTTAAAACACAGCCACATTGCCCCTTTAAAACACAGCCACATTGCCCATCTAAAACACAGCCACATTGCCCATCTAAAACACAGCCACATTGCCCATCTAAAACACAGCCACTTTGCCATCAAAGCTGTCCCTGCAAAGAAGCTGCCACTGTGCCCCCCCCCCCCTCGCCCTGCACTTACCTTGTGTTGGGTGACGGCGGCATCGTGTCCTCCATTCCCTCTCCTGCCCGCTCCTCCTCTCATCCTCTGCTATGATTGGACGCCTGATAGGCGCCCAATCACAGCGCCTGTCGTTTCAGCCAATCAGGGCACAGGTCACACAGACCTGTGCTCCTGATTGGCTAAGGGGCCGTACAATGTTAGCAAACCGAATTCCTTCGGTTTGTTAACGCTGCTGCTGAGTGACAAGGAACGCACAGCGTTGCGCCCGCTTGTCACCTTTTTGGACGCCTATTAGCGCCTACGGCGCTAATCAGGTGTTTCCAAAAAACACCCCCACCGCTGTTATTCAGGCGCCCGGTGACCGAAAAGGGGCCGGACACCTGAATAGGGGGTGTCAGCAGCGACCATAGATAGATTCATGCAATGCATGAATCTATCTATGGAGTATCGAGAGTGACAGGAGAGGGGGGGCGGCGCTCCTGCGCCCTTTATGGACGCACCGCCCCTGTGTTGAGCCCATTGAATATTTTTTTTTTTAGTCCCAAGGGATTGAATAAAGACAAAAAAAAAAAAAAAAAATTTTTTTTTCATAAAGTTGTCACTAAATGATATATTGCTCACACATGCCATGGTTATATGTGGAGATGCACCCCAAAATACATTTTGCTGCTTCTCCCGAGTATGGGGATACCACATGTGTGGGACTTTTTGGGAGCCTAGCCGCGCACGGGGCCCCGAAACCCAATCAACGCCTTCAGGGTTTCTAAGGGTGCAAATTTTTGATTTCACTCCTCACTACCTATCACAGTTTTGAAGGCCATAAAATGCCAAAATAGCACAAAACCCCCCCAAATGACCCCATTTTGGAAAGTAGACACCCCAAGCTATTTGCTGAGAGGCATGTTGAGTACATGGAATATTTTATATTTTGCCACAAGTTGAGGGAATATTACAAACTTTTTTTTTTTTGCCCAAAGTTGTCACTAAATGATATATTGCCCACACATGCCATGGGCATATGTGGAATTACACCCCAAAATACATTCTGCTGCTTCTCCTGAGTACGAGGATACCACATGTGTGGGACTTTTTGGGAGCCTATCCGCATACGGGACCCCGAAAACCAAGCACCGCCTTCAGGATTTCTAAGGGCATAAATTTTTGATTTCACTCCTCACTACCTATCACTACCTATCACAGTTTTGAAGGCCATAAAATGCCAAGATGGCACAAAACCCCCCCAAATGACCCCATTTTGGAAAGTAGACACCCCAAGCTATTTGCTGAGAGGCATGTTGAGCCCATTGAATATTTTTTTTTTTAGTCCCAAGTGATTGAATAAAGACAAAAAAAAAAAAAAAAAAAAAAATGTATTCAAAAAGTTGTCACTAAATGATATATTGCTCACACATGCCATGGTTATATGTGGAATTGCACCCCAAAATACATTTTGCCACTTCTCCTGAGTACGGGGATACCACATGTGTGGGACTTTTTGGGAGCCTAGCCGCGTACGGGGCCCCGAAACCCAAGCACCACCTTCAGCATTTCTAAGGGTGTAAATTTTTGATTTCACTCCTCACTACCTATCACAGTTTCGAAGGCCATAAAATGCCAAAATTGCACAAAACCCCCCCAAATGACCCCATTTTGGAAAGTAGACACCCCAAGCTATTTGCTGAGAGGCATGTTGAGTACATGGAATATTTTATATTTTGCCACAAGTTGCGGGAATATTACAAACTTTTTTTTTTTTGCCCAAAGTTGTCACTAAATGATATATTGCCCACACATGCCATGGGCATATGTGGAATTACACCCCAAAATACATTCTGCTGCTTCTCCTGAGTACGGGGATACCACATGTGTGGGACTTTTTGGGAGCCTATCCGCATACGGGACCCCGAAAACCAAGCACCGCTTTCAGGATTTCTAAGGGCATAAATTTTTGATTTCACTCCTCACTACCTATCACTACCTATCACAGTTTTGAAGACCATAAAATGCCAAGATGGCACAAAACCCCCCCAAATGACCCCATTTTGGAAAGTAGACACCCCAAGCTATTTGCTGAGAGGCATGTTGAGCCCGTTGAATATTTTTTTTTTTAGTCCCAAGTGATTGAATAAAGACAAAAAAAATAAATAAAAAAAATTTATTCAAAAAGTTGTCACTAAATGATATATTGCTCACACATGCCATGGTTATATGTGGAATTGCACCCCAAAATACATTTTGCTGCTTCTCCTGAGTATGGGGATACCACATGTGTGGGACTTTTTGGGAGTCTAGCCGCGTACGGGGCCCCGAAACCCAAGCACCGCCTTCAGGATTTCTAAGGGTGCAAATTTTTGATTTCACTCCTCACTACCTATCACAGTTTCGAAGGCCATAAAATGCCAAAATAGCACAAAACCCCCCCAAATGACCCCATTTTGGAAAGTAGACACCCCAAGCTATTTGTTGAGAGGCATGGTGAGTATTTTACAGCTCTCATGTGTTTTTGAAAATGAAGAAAGTAAAGAAAAAAAAAATTTTTTTTTCTTTTTTCAATTTTCAAAACATTGTGACAAAAAGCGAGATCTGCAAAATACTCACCATACCTCTCAGCAAATAGCTTGGGGTGTCTACTTTCCAAAATGGGGTCATTTGGGGGTGGTTTGTGCCATCTGGGCATTCCATGGCCTCCGAAACTGTGATTGGCAGTGAGGAGTGAAATAAAAAAAATTACACCGTTAGAAAGCCTGAAAGCGGTGCTTGGATTTTGGGGTCCCGTACGCGGCTAGGCTCCCAAAAAGTCCCACACATGTGGTATCCCCGTACTCAGGAGAAGCAACAGAATGTATTTTGGGGTGTATCTCCACATATGCCCATGGCATGTTTGAGCAATATATCATTTAGTGACAAGTTTTTGTAAAAAAAAATATTTATTTTTTTTTTTTCATTATTCAATCTCTTGGGACCAAAAAAAAAAAATATTTAATGGGCTCAACATTGCTCTCAGCAAATAGCTTGGGGTGTCTACTTTCCAAAATGGGGTCATTTGGGGGGGGGTTTGAACTGTCCTGGCATTTTATGCACAACATTTAGAAGCCTATGTCACACGTCACCCACTCTTCTAACCACTTGAAGATAAAGCCCTTTCTGACACTTTTTGTTTACATGAAAACATATTTTTTTTTTGCAAGAAAATTACGTTGAACCCCCAAACACTATATATATTGTTAAAGCAAAGGCCCTACAGATTAAAATGGTGGGTGTTGCATTTTTTTTTTCCACACAGTATTTGCGCAGCGATTTTTCAAACGCATTTTTTGTGGAAAAAATATACTTTTTTTTATTTTAATGCACTTAAACACACTATATTGCTCAAATTTTTGATGAAATAAAAAATATGATCTTAGGCCGAGTACATGGATACCAAACACGACATGCTTTAAAATTGCGCACAAACACGCAGTGGCGACAAACTACATACATTTTTAAAAGCCTTTAAAAGCCTTTACAGGTTACCACATTAGATTCACGGAGGAGGTCTACTGCTAAAATTACTGCCCTCGATCTGACCTTCGCAGTGATACCTCACATGCATGGTGCAATTGCTGTTTACATATGACGCCAGACCAACGCTTGTGTTCGCCTTTGCGCAAAAGAAGGGGGGGCAGGGGTGCTTTTTTTTTTTTTTTTTTTAGTTTTTCTTTTTATTTAGCTTTTTTATTTTATTTTTAAACTGTTCCTTCCATTTTTTTTTTCTTAGTTGTCATTTTTATTGTTATCGCAGGGAATGTAAATATCCCCTATGATAGCAATAGGCAGTGACAGGTACTCTTTTTTTGAAAAAATTGGGGTCTATTAGACCCTAGATCTTTCCTGTGCCCTCAAAGCATCTGACCACACCAAGATCGGTGTGATAAAATGCTTTCCCAATTTCCCAATGGCGCGTGGGTATGCCCACCATTAGAATACCTCCCTTCATCCACCCACTTCTAATGATGGGCATACATGCACCATTTATATATGCCGAAGCATGGGGGCACCCTCCCGCAAAAAAAGTTATGCCACGTACACATGGTCGGACTTTTTTCGACCGTATGTACGTGGCATTAGGAGCAAAATCGCTCCTCCGCCCTCTGCTGCCCCCATGCTTCGGCATATATGCTCTTTTTTTTAACTGTGGTGGTGAAATCACCTCCTACAGCATTGGAGTCGCGGCTTTATGTATCGTGGGAGCAAACGCTGTTGCTGTCAAGATAAATAAATCCACGCTGCAACTGAATGGCGTACCTGCTAAGCAAATAATGGTTAACATTAAAACAAAGTAACATTACAGTATAACAGTAAGACCTTACCATACCATACCTGCAAAGCAAATACCAAAAAAAAAAACATAGTAAAAAATAAAACATTTTGTTAACGCAACCGGTGCCTAAAATATATATATGCCGAAGCATGGGGGCATCCTCCCGCAAAAAAGTTATGCCACGTACACATGGTCGGACTTTTTTCGACCGTATGTACGTGGCATTAGGAGCAAAATCGCTCCTCCGCCCTCTGCTGCCCCCATGCTTCGGCATATATGCTCTTTTTTTTAACTGTGGTGGTGAAATCACCTCCTACAGCGTTGGAGTCGCGGCTTTATGTATCGTGGGAGCAAACGCTGTTGCTGTCAAGATAAATAAATCCACGCTGCAACTGAATGGCGTACCTGCTAAGCAAATAATGGTTAACATTAAAACAAAGTAACATTAGAGTATAACAGTAAGACCTTACCATACCATACCTGCAAAGCAAATACCAAAAAAAAAACATAGTAAAAAATAAAACATTTTGTTAACGCAACCGGTGCCTAAAATATATATATGCCGAAGCATGGGGGCATCCTCCCGCAAAAAAGTTATGCCACGTACACATGGTCGGACTTTTTTCGACCGTATGTACGTGGCATTAGGAGCAAAATCGCTCCTCCGCCCTCTGCTGCCCCCATGCTTCGGCATATATGCTCTTTTTTTTAACTGTGGTGGTGAAATCACCTCCTACAGTGTTGGAGTCGCGGCTTTATGTATCGTGGGAGCAAACGCTGTTGCTGTCAAGATAAATAAATCCGCGCTGCAACTGAATGGCGCACCTGAAAACAAAAAAATGGTTAACAATAAAACATACCTGAAAAGCAAGCATGATAAAACATAATAAAACATTGCAGAATAGAATAGAGTAAAAAAGAGCAACAATAGAGAGAGAACAATAAAACGACAACTATTTTTGGTTTTTTATTTTATATATTTTTTGGGGTTTTTTTTTTTTTTGTACTTTTTTTTTTTTATTTTTATTTTTTAAAATTTTTTTTTAAAATATAACTATAATTTTAACTGTAACGGTCGGGTCTCAAAATGCGATGGCATTCTTGAGACCCTGTAACTATAATTTTAACTGCAACGGTCGGGTCTCAAAATGCGATGGCATTCTTGAGACCCTGTGAAAGTGTATCCTAGCCTGTGAAATGCTGTACCCTACGCTAATACCTCACTAGTTCGTGGTAGCGTTCAAAGCATTCACCAACGCAGAGACCAGGATTGTCAGGACAGCGTGGACAATAATAACGGGTGTCACGCCTAAATCCGCGCTTGCTACAGACACGACATCTTCTTTGGGGGGCTCGTTGGGTAGGGGTACTCTGGAGGACATGAGGATAATGCCTCTCATGCAGCCGGCTTACTGCATTTGGTAGGGGATGGTGAGGTGTGGAATCGCCTGGATACAGGAGTTCCATGACAACCGCTCCCTGGAATTCAAGGAAGGGTAACGTCCCGCCTGAAGCTCCGTATAGCACATGAGCATTCAGCAAAGCCAATTGGAATAAATAAATAGACACTTTTTTATACCAGCGTCTAGCCTTACGGACAACTAGGTACGGCGCCAACAACTGGTCGTTGAGGTCCACCCCCCCCCATATTAAGGTTGTATTCGTGGACACAGAGGGGTTTCGTCACAACACCAGCCGCCGTACGAATTTGGACTGTCGTGTCTGCATGAAGGGAGGTAAGAACGAAAACATTCCTATTATCCCTCCACTTCACAGCGAGCAAATTATTACACTTGAAGCAGGCTCTCTCCCCCAGCCTAAGAGGGGAATCTACAAGCCGCTGGGGAAAGCCCCGGCGATTAGGTCGCACGGTGCCACATGCTCCAATCTGATGATCAAACAAGTGACTAAACAGTGGCACGCTCGTGTAATAATTGTCCACGTACAAGTGGTACCCCTTTCCGAATAAGGGTGACACCAAGTTCCACACTATCTTGCCAGCGCTCCCTATGTAATCTGGACAGTTCTCCGGCTCTACGTGACTATCTTTTCCCTCATAAACCGAAAAGCTCCACGTATAGCCTGTTGCCCTGTCACAGAGCTTGTAGAGCTTGACCCCGTATCTGGCACGCTTGCTGGGAAGGAACTGTTTGAAAGACAAGCGGCCAGAAAACTTAATCAGGGACTCGTCAACGCAGACAACTTGATTGGGATTAAACAAGGCTGCAAAACGTTGGTTGAAGTGGTTTATGAGGGGCCGAATTTTGTAGAGCCGATCAAATTCAGGGTCTCCACGAGGACGACAAAGTTCATTGTCACTGAAGTGCATGAACCGCAAGATCTGTTCGTATCGTGCCCTGGACATGGAGGCAGAGAACACGGGCATATGGTGGTGCGGTGAGGTGGACCAATAAGACCTCAGAGTCGGGAATTTGTGTATGCCCATGTTGAGGGAAAGGCCCAGAAAGGTCTTAAATTCGGAAACCGTAATTGGTTTCCAATCTCTGGCAAGGGAAGGCACTTGGGGATTAGCGGCGATGTGTTGACCAGCGTATATATTACTTTGGTCCACAATAGATCTATAGAGATCTTCCGTGAAAAACAGCGAATAAAAATCGGATGGCTTAAAATCAGCTGTTTCCACCTGAATACCGGGTTGGCCAGTGAATGGGGGAAGTACGGGTTCTGCAGAAGTGGTGGGCACCCAATCAGGATTGGCGAATTCTGCAGGAAGGACACTATGTGATCGACGGACCTGCCTTTGTCTTCTTCTTGGTGGCAGCGGGACACTACTTGTGCTTGCCACCTCGCCAGCTTGAACTGCACTTATGGGACTCGCCACGTCACCAAGTGTTACTGCAGTGCTGGTTTGACTACGTCCAGGGTGTACTAGGCCGCTGGTGCTTGCCAGTTCACCAGAAGGAATAGCGGCGCTAGTACTTCTCTGCTCCATACGAGAGACCTGCGGTTCCTGCACCTCAACAACATCAGAAGATCGGGATCGGGTACGCCTGACCTTAGCAGGGACCACACCTTCGTCGCCAGAGCTATCTGTCATGGAGCCGCTGTCGTCTACTGGATCGTATTCTGAGCCTGATTGTGACAGATGAGTGACCTCCTCTTCACTATCTGACATACTCAGAAACAAGTAGGCCTGTTCACTAGTGTACTTGCGATTTGCCATTTTGGGCTCTAAATTTAGTAGTACACTAGTGAGATTCACAGGAAAAAAAGCTCCTAGGCTGCTGGCAACTGAATCAAAACGCTACCAAAAAAACTGTTAGCGATCGCAGGGATCAGGCCTGACTCTGCGAACGCTGCAGTTATGTGTGCTTAGTGTTTTGGAAGTGACAGTGATCGATCGATACTGCACTTGGGTGGGCTGGGCTGGGCTGGGCGGAGGGGGAAAACGCAGGTGCTAGCAGGTATCTGGGCTGATCCCGCTAACAATGCGTTTTTTGGAACCCTAAACTGCTGGGACGCTAGTATAGATCTGATCAGATCAGATATTGATCTGTTCAGATACTATACCACTAAGGGAGGTGTATGCTTTGCGCGTGGGTGTTTGCGGTGCTGGCACTAACCTGGGGCGACGCAGACCTTATTTGACCCTAAAACCTAATTGATATCACCCGCCGGGCGATCAGGGGGTTAAACCGATAGTTGGGTAATAAATGGCGGGTGCCCTGACAGTATAAAAAAACAAGCTAACTAACCAGCGTCACCCGTAACAGTTATACGGTGATCACTGGTGAAAGGGTTAACTAGGGGCAATCAGGGGGTTAAAACCTTTATTAGGTAATATATGGGGGTACCTGACACTATATAAAAACCTGACGGGGAACCTAAATAACTAAATAACTAACTGGCTAACCAGCGTCACCAGTGACACTTATACTGTGATCACTGGTGAAAGAGTTAACTCTAGGGGCAATCAAGGGGTTAAAACCTTTATTTAGGTTGTAATATGGGGGTACCTGACCTATAAACCTATTTATAATCCTATATAAACCTGGCGGTTACCTAAAAAAAAAACTGGCTACCTAGCGGCACCAGTGACACTAATAGAGCGATCAAAAAAAAACGATCGCTTAGTGACACTGGCAAAAGGGGGTGAAAGGGTTACCTAGGGGGCAATCAAGGGGTTAAACCTTTATTGGGGGGGGGGGGGGGTGAGGGGGCTACCTTGGACCTAAAGGGGCCTAAAACTAACTGCCCTGACAGTTATTGCAGTCACACTGACACTAAATGCAGTGATCAGTAAAATAAATGATCACTGCAATCAGTGACACTGTGACTGGGGGGGCAGGGGGGTGATCTGGGGGGTGATCAGGGGGTGACAGGGGGGTGAAATGTGTGCCTATGTGTGCCTGGTGTCAGTGTAGTGTTTGTGCACTTACTTGATGTCTTCTCCGCTCGGCGTCCCGGTCAGAAAGACCGACACGAGGAGCGTGACATCACTTCCCCTTGCCTGTGTTTACAATTACACAGGAAGGGGAAGGAAGCGGACGAATCTCATTGGCCAGAGCGATCGGGAGGGGGTGGCCAGAAACGACTGGCCGTTACCTCGTCCCGCATCGCTTCTGAAGCCATCCCGACCGTCCCCGCCGGCGGAGGGGGGTCCGATCGGACCCCCCAACCGCCGGAAGAATGTCACGTACAGGTACGTGATTCTGCCTGTACGTGCCATTCTGCCGACGTATATATACAGGGGGCGGTCGGGAAGTGGTTAAAGGGCTTAATTGCAGGACGTTAGGTTTTTAAGGGTGAAACACACTAGAACCCTGGTGCCCCTCATGCCTTTTGGCACTTTTTTGTGCATTCATTGGCACCCCCACAGACAGACAGTGTATAAACAGTGATCTCTACAATCTTATGTAATGTGTCTCAAGTCTTAGCTCCCAACTGTCCCTGATTTTGAGGGACTGTCCCTGATTTGGAGCAATGTCCCTCTTTCCTCCTCATTTGTCCCTCATTTGGGTCTGATCTATATACTTGTATATAAAATGCACTTTTTATCTTTCAAAAAGTGTTTCCCAGTGCTAAACCTTTCATCCAAATTATAAATTTCTGCATTTGTAAATTTTAAAAGCCAATATAAAGGAATATTATTGGTAAAAAAAAGCACTTGTGGATTTAATTAATCTTTTTTTTGGTTATGTCCCCTTTAAGGGGCATGACAGGGGGCGTGTCATATGCCTACAATCATTTGCTAGTAGGTGTTCTTCATTCCCATCTCAAAATGTTGGGATGTATGCTCAAGTCTATGTCTCCTGAGGCATATTCCCAGTCTTCAACAACTGCTACATCATTGACAACTCCTAGAGCATATTTACAGTCTCAGACCATCTCTTGCTGTTGCATATCTGCAGTCTCCAGGGCCGTAGATGATTTTTTTTCCTGTGAAAGTGGGAGTTAGCTATCTCAAATAGCAAGAGTGACGCAACATGGTGCCCTTTGCCTCTGCTCAGAAGGGTTAGCTTTGGGGGTGTTGTCTGAAAACTCTTGGTCTGTTTGCAAGATCAAAAGTTCAGCTCTCCTTCCTGTGAAAACGAAAGTGTTCAGCAAATATTGGGTGTGGTTCCCATTATGCTGAATATTAGTCGTGGCTTAAGGGGGGATAAAGTGCAGGGGTTCAGTAGTAAGTTAGGCCGCTTTCTGGGGTCAGTAGTAAGTGGGGCAGAGTTCAGGGGTCAGTCAGTAGCAGGTGATGCAGAGGAAAGTTTTTTTCCTAACAGTAGGAGGGGCTTAAAGGGGGATGATTAAACAGAATCTGCGCCTAGTCGCTCTGTACACATATGCCATAGTATTTGCACCCACAAAATACTCCTACTTGCTAATTCATAAATGACAGTCTCACAGATACACATAAACCTCAGAACAAAGGATCAAATTTAAAAGTAAACTTTTCCATCACGCATGCTTTGGTCTAGGCTATTTGTAATGTAAGGGGCTGAACTTGAAGCCCCCTATATCAAGAAAGTTGACCACCACTGCGCTAAAACAAGCAGCCTATGCAGGTTGTGCTGTGAACAATAATGTTTATTCCAGGAACAGAGCAGCTGCCATTTTGAACTATGGTACACTGGTTTGTCAAACCACAGTTATTATTTTACAATGGCTTTACAGGTACAGCTTGTAAGAAGAGAGTAGGGAAATTTGAAAAATGTGGGCTGTTGGTTAATAAAAAAAGATATTCTACATTAGAAAAATGATAGAAACAAGGTGTGACTGGTTACAATATGCAACACATTTAGTTTTCATGAAACAATACCAAAGTATGAATTATAATGCTGAATAAACTAAAGAAAATGCTGTAATTTATGTATTGCATATCTCTCATTTTCAGTGTTAATCGTTGATGGCGTCCAGGGTCTGCCTCTTGAGTTTGCTCATAAGTTGTCTTGTAGCAGAGGCCTCTTCATGCTTTTGTGAACATTACCCATGGGCCTCTTGGTCAGCATGCACCAGAACATGTGCTTATGGAACACAGAGCCGGTCTCGGTAAGTTCCGAATGGTTCATGTAACTGAAATTTACAGTCACTTACAAACCACCATAGCAATGAAGAGAAAAACAAGTGATAAAGAATTATCTTTGTGCTTTAAAACGTTACCTACTGTAAACGACATAAACAGATTTTAAAAAGTTCAATCATTTTTGGCTAGATATGTAGGTCACAGCAGATGACTTCCACCTGGGCTGGTTATTTTTTTATGGCGCTAAGGAAAATTACTTGGGTGCCAATCACTTTGTAGAACAAATCTAAACTTATTTATTGCTGACTGCAGAATATGGAAAGGATGGTGGAGAATAGTCAGGATACCCATCTGCACCCAGTCTTAAAACTCAGGCTAATGTGCAAAAAAAATTTTTGTGTTCCTACAGACAATGTTGGCTTATGTCAACTCACAGATCTTAAAGTGTTAAAGAATTATAAAGGTAGAAGGTTTTTTATCCTAATGCCATCCAGTACATTCCTCCTGATTGGCTGAGACAGAGCAGTGGCGCCATTGGCTCCCTTGGCTGTCAATCAAAGTCAGTCAGTCAATCAGGAGAGAGAGGGGATGGGGCAAGGTCAGGGCTCTGTGTCTGAATGGATACACGGAGCTCTGACTTGGCTTGGGTGCCCCCATAGCAAGCTGCTGGCTGAGGGGCACTCAAAGGAGGGAGGGGCTAGGAGCAGCAAAGAGGGACCGGAGAAGAGGAGGATCCGGGCTGCTCTGTGCAAAACCAACTGCACAGAGGATGTAAGTCATGTTTGTTTTTTTTTTTTGTTTTTTTAAACAAGCCTTTACAATCACTATAAGCTACTAGGGGTCAAAGGTTCTTGTGCTATCTTGGTAGCAGTTTCCTAAAGCAGGACAGCTAAGAATAAACCTGTGTTTAACTGCTCCCTAGTCACTCACCACCTCTCTTCAATTGGGGAAAAGGCACAAGTGCTTCCTCTATGTTGAATTTAGTAGGCCAACATCTTGTACCAGAAAAAGGCTAATGGGAAGAGGGCCTCAGTGGAAAGCCCTCAAATAATGAGCAGTGAATGTCCGGTACCTCATCCTGGAAATTAGACTACACAAAAAACCCTAATATACTAAATTGGAAGGACTTTGATGGTACCAATGGTATAAATAAATATCAAAACATATATATTGTTTTACAGGTTAAAATTTATAAGACATGGAAATACCCATTTATATCACAAACAAAAGGAAAAAATCTGAAAAGCAAAACAATGCTCCTCTGTGTTGGTTCTCATCAACCCCACTGCAGTGTGTTTCATGGGGCAGGGGATGCCATTGGCATGGGAGAAGACAGTGATTTATGCTAGGGGCTTACGGTAATCGCAAGCGAATCTGGCAGGCTGGTTGTACCCAAGTTAATCGATCAATCAACTTGGTACATTCAGCCTGCCCATTAATGGTTTGAATCTCGGCCATTTACTGTTGAACCGACCAAGATCCGAATCGAATTGGATGCAGGATTTTGACTGGCTCTCCATGGAGCCAGTTCATATATCTACGCAGCGGGTCCATGCGTCTTTTGGTCCGTTTCAGGTCCGAATTACACTCCCAAAATTTGGGCTGAAATCAGGCATGAAACAGTGAACCAGGATGCCTTTTGTGAGCAAAATGCGGCTAATACGTGAATCCAGTCTTAGTCAGTCTTTTGACTAAAATGCCATTTTAGTCGTATTTTAGTCATCTGAATTGTTTTTTAGTCATATTTTAGTAGATGAAAATATTTTTGTAGACAAAATTAACACTACTGAGAAGGGCCTTTTTAGCCTTTAGTAGCTCTGCACACACCCATATTTTGTTCTAGCAAGATCAGGGATACCCAACAATTGTGTATGCTCAAATTATCATGTGTGGGTTTTTCTATAAACGCATTCCAGGAAACAGAGAAAACTTTTCCCGGATTCTAGCTAGTTGAAACCTCTGTTTGTGTTACAACTGATGAATTTCATTAGGTTACTGCTTTATACTTTTACCATTGAAACAGCTTTAGTGCCTTCTGACCTCCCCTGGCCCCACACAATAACTTCAGCTTCACCTCCTCTGTCCTACTACACAACAACAACAGCACCCACCACCCCCTAAAATAGTATTTATATACCAAAAATAATAAAATATTCTTATATGATATATGGCTGTAAAAAATTACATATGTGTTTGCAACAAAGCCAGTTATTAATAATCTGCTTTTGATTACAGAAATATAGTCTATGATGAGCACTACAGGAACAATAATTGTGATCAAATTTGCACAAAACATGAAAGCCGATCTTGTAATGAAGAACCGTGTGCCATCAATTGTCGACTTGGCGACTTTGGACCTTGGTCTGATTGTGACCCATGTCTCAAAAAGCAGGTATGGCTCTTGCAAAGATCTACATCCTAAAAGAGAAGTATGGGGTTTTCTTTTTTTTGTATATTCATACTTACCTAGGTGGATGCAGCATCAGACCGATACTGGAGCTGTCCCCCGCCGTCTCTGCACTGAGAACCGAGACACCGAAAACCGCAGATGGCTCGGTTCTCTCACTCCCGAGCAGGGAGAGCTACTGCCTGTCAGTCAGCAGCTCTCCACTCTGTTCCTCCACGCTCATTGGAGCGCTGAGCTGTGGAGGGGCGGGGAGGGGCCGCCTCAGCGGCTCGCTGAGACTGCCATCAGTCAAGGCAGCTGGAGGATCCAGACTTGGGAAGTTGGGATGACGTGCTGCCTCGACTGATCTTGGTGACGTCAGCGGAGAGCAGATTTCAGACCGCTCTCCGCTGAAAACGGGTCACAGGAGTGCAAAACGAATTGCACTCCTGTTACCCAGAGGAGAAGCCCAGCCTAAAAAGCTCAGGCTGGACTTCTCCTTTAAGGCCCCTTTCACACTGGGGCGGGAGCCGCGGCGACGGTAAAGCAGCGCTATATTTAGCGCTGCTTTACCGTAGTTTTAGCCACGGTATTCGGCCGCTAGCGGTGCGGTTTTAACACCACTCCTATACCGCTCCAAAGATGCTGCTAGCAGGACTTTTTTTTACCGTCCTGCTAGCGCACCACTCCAGTGTGAAAGCCCGCCGGCTTTCACACTAGAGTGAATGGGGCCGTTTTTTTTCAGGCAGTGTACAGGCGCTATTTTTAGCGCTGTACCGCCTGACAAACGCCCCAGTGTGAAAGGGGCCTAACTGAAACTTGCCCTAAAATGTAGCTTTGATTTTACTCCTCAAACAATGACAAAAAAATCATAGATGTCTCACACATTGCTGTTTCATTGCCATGCATGTTAGTTTACAATAGATCCTAGCAATCCTTATTTTAAAGCAGAACTAAACTCTCTCAATCATTATTACCTGTTTTTAAGCCTTATGCTACTAGTCCTACTAAATAGATAGACAGGTATATTATATTTACTTGTTTTCAACGTTTCATTTACATTTCTTCAGTTGTTTCCTGCTTTCTGGCCTAAACCAAAAGGATGTCATACTTCCCAGGAGTCTTCATTTGCATTTTTTTCTTTTATCTGGAGGGGGGGGGGGGGCTTTCTCAGCTAAGCTCATCCTCCTGTCTGCATGCCTGAGCTAAGGGCAGATGGATTCCAGGAAATAAATTCCACATAAATCATCGACCCTTACTCAAAATGGCCGCAACTAGAAAAGCTAGAGGGGTGTTTTTCAAAGTGATTTCACAACAAAATAAAGCAAGGAGACATGGATGAATAGCGTTTTGAAATTGTGGTGGGCAGATACAGTTATATTCCACTTGATGATAACAATAATGTCTAATAGGTTTTTGCAGGTTGCCTGCTGCACCCAGTATATTTATTACAAAGTGAGCCAACCAAGCCAGAAAAACAGTGAAAAGTGATACATTAAAAAAAACATGATTGTCCAATAGATAAGTTAAATCAGTAAACAATACCATATTTGTGGACCTGTTCTTTAAATTATAACAGACAGGTCATTGGCTAAGCACCTTTTAATGATGTTGGTCCAGTTTCTCCCAGTATTATCCATCTTAAACTGTGCAGGAACTGAAACTTGGGGTGCAAAAGTTCTCTAAAAATATATAGGAGCTCTATAGGCCAGGGTAAAGCAAGCCACAGGCTGTTGATTTTGTGGGACTTTCTCATTTATTATATTTTTTGGGTTTGTAGACTATGTCATCTCCAGGATAAACACCCTTTTTCCTCAACAACACTGGAAATATCTGCTTTGCTTATCCCCAGCTTTAGCACCTTCTCAGACTATACTAAGAAACCTATTTATAAAGGATGAAATGGCTATTTAACTGTTTATTTTATCAAAATATCTTTACAATAGTTCTGCACACTTACAAATCAATTATGGGCAATTTTTCCTCAAAGTTACACATGTTTTCCTACAAAATACATTTTGCAGATACATTTTCTAGAATATACAAACTCTCCAGCATTTTTTTCCAGTGCATTATATGGCCAAACTTTGGGGATACCTTACCATCACACCTACTGTATATACGGTATACACTTTTTTAGGGGGTAAGGCTTTACAAAACATTTTGGAGAGTGTTTATGGGAAGATGTGACCATTTAGCCAAACAAAGCATTTATGAGGTCAAGGGTTGGATGAGAAAGCCTGGCTCACAGTTGGCGTTCCAATGAGAACATTGCTCTATGAAGGCCACTCAAGTATATTCTCAGCACACTCATCAAACCAAATATTTATGGACCTGGCTTGGGGCAAAGGGGTGGTCATGATGGAACAGGAAGAGAAGTGCACAACTGTCCAAACTCTTCTTGTGTGGAATAAAGTGTATGTCCAGCCGAAAAAATTGATTAAGTGAGGGGGGGGGGGGGATAGTCGAACCCCTTCTGGAGTTTTACTGCTATCTGGGACTCTGGAAGAGATTTCCCCACACATACTCTTACGGTGAAAATGGTTTCACCAGTCAAGTAATGAGGGGAAATTTGCAGCAGGGACACAGAATTTAATAAAAAGCTAACAAGGGTTCTAGCCATACCTTAACCTCTTCATGCCACCTCCTGGCGGCTCTTTAATTGACAGCACAGCTTGGCTTTCACAGCAGTCACATGATTGGGAGCCTATCCCGCTGGTTCCCACTCATAAGCTATGACCGAGAGCTGTCCATGAAATGTCACTGGCAACAATGAAATGTCATTTGCCAGCAATTTTAACTGCATAATTTCTTGGACCCTTTGAGTCTGGTATGGATTTTTAGGATGCACCTCACAAAAATCCAAAAACAAGATGCTTGAAGTCACCCAGAAAATCCATACCAAACCCTTTGAGTCTAGTACAGATTTTGCTTGTCAGAAAAGCCCTCTGAACTATACCAGGGCATATGTCCTCAACATGGGACCCCCTGACAAATTACCTTGCTCCTATGTTGTTGAGACAGCCTCCCCACAACCATGGCCCGGTGGTGTCTTTAACAAAAAGACGGCACCCATATACCATACACCCACTTGAATGTTTATGGGGTACATTAAAATTTTGAGCCATGACATCACTGGTTGTTAGGGACACGGCATGTCTGCAACTACTGGCATCCCTAACAACCATTGACAGTGGGAAGCTGTCATGTGTGATAGAGGAAATAATACAGTGATTATACATGATGTTGGGACCGAACCTTGACCTCATCCTTAGTTTTTGCAGTTTATGAGGCACAAACTGAAAGCATAGGGCAAATACATTTGGATTTGGTAGTCAAACATTTTGTTAAATTTCAAATATTGACAGGGAAAAGCAGTAAATGACAATAAAAATCTAAGACCATTGTCTAGGTATGTGGACTAAGACTGTTCTAAGAAAACTGATTGCTTGGGTTACTGCTAGAGAGGGGCAGTAGGTGAGTCATTTGTAGACAGGGTCTTGACAGACAGAGAGGGAGTAGGAAATGTGTGGATTTTTTAGTGGTTGGGGAAGAGAGTGTAGAAGTGACAAGAAAACTGGAAATCTCCTATCAAATACTTATTGTAATTCTCCTTCCTGATAGACTCCATGGCAGCATACGTTTGGGTTAACCCCGCCTCCACTCCTCCCTTATAGGACCCCTCTCCCATAAATCTTTGCTCTAAGCCAGCGGCCGTGTTCAGTAACTAGCTTACTCCAGACATTTGGGAGGGAACTCCTGCTGCCATGGAGTCTATCAGGAAAGGAAAATTAAGGTAAGTATTTGATAGGAAATTTGCCGTTTTCCTGACAGACTCCATGGCAGCATACGTGTGGGAAATAACTCGCCGTACACACCCGGGTGGGCAAAATGTTGAGCAAGGAAAGTTTAACACAGTCAACCAACAGTACTTGCAAACATGACAGAGGGGCCTCTAACGGACAGACCTAGAAGTTTCCGCTCCAATTCCCAAGGGGGAGTTGAGAACAAGAGGGAGACTCCATTGGAAAATCTCTGCTTACTCCAAGGTCTGAGCCTAGCTGCTTCCTTGAAGAATTGTTGGACAGGAAAGATGCCTAGACCGGAAAACATCTGTAAAGGCAGATAAAGCTAACACTTGAACTCCGAGGGAGTTGACCAATAGAGCCAGAACTAAATCCAACTGGAGGAAGCCTAGAATATCTAAAACTTCTAGATCACCACATGATCTGTCAGCAGCAGACATGTATTGAACAACTTTGACCAGATACTCCCATCAACTTTGTCTGCGTTCATACTTCGAAGACCTCCAATCTTGAGAACCAGACCGTCAGATGCAACCATGCTAGACATGGATGTAGAATTGTACTCAGTGACAGAAGGCCTGGCCTGAGGAGAAGGTGAATTGGGTTCCAGAAGCTGAACTGTGCTAGCAAGGGGAACAATTATCTAATTGGCCGATAAGGCATCACTGCCACTAACACCACAACCTCTGTTTGGAGTCTTCGTAGAAAACCTGAGGTTGACCAGGACTGGAAGAAATGCATATGTCCTACGCATTTCCAATGATTCATTGGGGCATATTCACCTGAAAACCTCCACATGTAGAGACCATTCGTTGTGGACTCTGGTAAGAAAATCCGTTAGAACATTTTGGACTCTGGAAACATACACCGCTGAGCTGTAGGCTCGATTCTTCTGAGCCCCAGACATAATTGGCTCCGCTTCCTGTAATAGAGAACAGGCTGTGAGTCCCCAGGGACTATGCAATTGCCTTACAGGTGTCTTTTTTTTTTACTGTCGCGGTTTACTACCGCTTTAATAATTTCAAGACAGTAACAGATTTAAAAGGTGCTCAATGATAAACTTAACAATCTCATATCACCAAAGACTTCTTACAGGGATGTATATTACAATAGCAATAATGGTTACAGAAACATAAGTCACTCTAAGGTGTCTATTAACAGGCGTATAACACGCACCGGCGTATAACACGCACCCCAAGTTTAGGAGGGCATTTTAAGGAAAAAAAGTTTTAGGAGGGAAGTTTAGGGAAAAAAAATTACATTTAAGCGTCATTTGCAGCTTGCCCAGCGTCATTTGCAGCTTGCCCAGCGTCATTTGCAGCTTGCCCAGCGTCATTTGCAGCCTTGCCCAGCGTCATTTGCAGCTTGCCCAGCGTCATTTGCAGCCTTGCCCAGCGTCATTTGCAGCCTTGCCCAGTGTCATTTGCAGCTTGCCAGTGTCATTGCAGCTTGCCCAGTGTCATTGTAGCTTGCCCAGTGTCATTGTAGCTTGCCAGCGTCATTTGCAGCCTTGCCCGCGTTTAAATTTCCCGCCGCCGAGACAAACCGTGCGTGCGCCGCCGAAAAAGACCGAAGCGCCGCCAAAAAAGACCGAAGCACCGCCGGAAAAGACAGTTTTTTTCGGCGTCGATTCGGTCTTTTTCGGCGGCGCTCGCTAGTTTTCAGCGCGATTGCTATTTTTGTCACTTTTTTTGGGGGGTATCGGCGTATAACACGGACCCACGACTTTCCCCCGATTTCAAGGGGGAAAAAGTGCGTGTTATACGCCGATAAATACGGTACTTAAAAATTAAACATTACAAACAAAAATGCAGTTGTGTTGTCTTTGTAGTCAAGTCTTAAAAAATCGGCAAAGATTTATTATGCCACACTCCCTGCACCAAGTTGAAACAAGGAGGTCACCTAAAGGTTTATGGCTAGCACTCAAAGAGAATATAAACCATAGGAACTTTGGAATTTCAGAAGATAATGGCAACACTCCTGGCATTCACTAATCAGGTTTATGGCTTTACTGAGTTAGTAGGATGACATATAGTAAAACAGCATGATTTAAACTCCCATATGTTCCCAAACTTCTGTTTCAAGAAGCCTGAGGGTGTTCCATCACTGCCTGCCTGCATTATATCCGGCTGTGTCTTTTCCAATATATATCACCCTGCTGATTTAGTAAAATCACAAGCTTATTTGGTGAAAGCTACAAAGCTACTTCATTGTCTCCTGAATATTACTTACAGATATCCTGCAGGTTTGTCTTTACCAAAGTTAGTTACGGTGGACATTGGTTATTTGCACTGACATGCTTTAGAGGGAAGAAGTAGGTTTGGATTAAAATTTTGGTGATATCTGGACATGTCCTTTAAGGCTGGGTTCACACTTGGATGTGGGTTTCCCCACATCCAGCTCACATGACAGGAGATTGTGACCGGCTCTCAATTGAGCCGGTTCACACAGCTCTGGGGCGGCCATGGTGGCCATGGTCAACACATAAAAAGGGTGCTGTGCATCTTTGGGTCCGAATCAGGTGCAAATTTAGGCAAAAATTCAGACTTCATTCACACCTGAATCGTGGCCGCAGTTAGTGTGAACCCAGCCTTGAGCAAATCTTCACTGCATCTGAGCACCACAAACCAAAAACACAATTAAATTCATTTTTAATATTCAAAGCATCCCCCCCCCCCCCTTTCCATCCATGTCTCCGTGCTTTATTTTGCGGGAAATCACTTAGAAAAACACCTCCCTAGCATTTTTCAGGTCATAGCCATCTTGAGTGAGGGCAGATGATTCAGGTAGCATTTACTTCCTGGAATCCATCTGCCCTTAGCTCAGGCGTGCAGGCAGGAAGGTGTGCTTAGCTGAGAAAACCCCTCCTCTCCCCCCTGAAGTCTGGGATGTGTGACATAATTTGCCTAGGCAAGAAACCAGGAAGTACAGTGCCTTGAAAAAGTATTCATACCCCTTGAAATTTTACACATTTTGTCATGTTACAACCAAAAACGTAAATGTATTTTATTGGAATTGTATGCGATAGACCAACACATTTACAAATAAATATCTGAAAAGTGTGGTGTGCATTTGTATTCAGCCACTTTACTCTGATACCCCTAACTAAAATCTAGTGCAGCCAATTGCCTTCAGAAGTCATCTAATTAGTAAATAGAGACCCCTGTGTGTAATTTATACAGCTGTTCTCTGAAGCCCTCAGAGGTTTGTTAGATAACCTTAGTGAACAAACAGCATCACAAAGGCCAAGGAACACACCAGACAGGTCAGGGATAAAGTTGTGGAGAAGTCTAAACCAAGATTAGGTTATAAAAAAAAATATCCCAAGCTTTGAACATCTCACAGAGCACTGTTCAGTCCATCATCCGAAAATGGAAAGAGTATGGCACAACTGCAAACCTACCAAGACATGGCCGTCCACCTAAACTGACAGGCCAGGCAAGGAGAGCATTAATCAGAGAAGCAGCCAAGAGGTCCATGGTAACTCTGGAAAAGCTGCAGAGATCCCCAACTCAGGTGGGAGAATCTGTCCACAGGAGAACTATTAGTTGTGCCTTCAATAAATCTGGCCGTTATGGAAGAGTGGCAAGAAGAAAGCCATGGGAAGTCCCATTTGCAGTTTGCGAGGATCCATGTGGGGGACACAGCAAACATGTGCAAGAATGTGCTCTGGTCAGAAGAGACCAAATATTAACTTTTTGACCTAAAAGCAAAACGCTATGTGTGGCAGAAAACTAACACTGCACATCACCCTGAGCACACCATCCCCACCGTGAAACATGGTGGTGGCAGCATCATGTTGTGGGGATGCTTTTTCTTCAGCAGGGACAGGGAAGCTGGTCAGAATTGGTAGGAAGATGTATGGAGCCAAATACAGGGCAATCTTCGAAAAAAAAACAGTTATGCCCCGTACACGCGGTCGGATATTCCGATGGAAAAAGTCAGATCGGATTATGTTGTCTGAAAATCCGATCGTGTGTGGGCTCTAGCGGGCTTTTTCCATCGGAATTTCCGACAGAAAAAAATTTGAGAGCAGGATCTAAAATTTTCCGACAACAAAATCCGATCAGACTTTTTCTGATCGTGTGTAGAGAATTCCGACGCACAAAGTGGCACGCTTGCTCAGAAGAAATTTGGAGACGAAAGCTATTGGCTATTGGCCTCTACGTAGTCACGTCGTATGTTTTCTACGTCACCTCGTTCGGAGCGATCGGATTGTCCGACAACTTTGTCCGACCGTGTGTGTGCAACACAAGTTTTGGGCAAAATCCGTCGGAAAATATCAGACGGATTTTGTGGTCGGAATGTTCGACCGTGTGTACGCGGCATTAGAGTCTGCAAAAGACTTGAGACTGGGGCGGAGGTTCACCTTTCAGCAGGACAACGACCCTAAACATACAGCCAGAGCTACAATGGAATGGTTTAGATTAAAACGTATTCATGTGTTAGAATGGTCCAGTCAAAGTCTAGACCTAAATCCAATTGAGAATCTGTGACAAGACTTGAAAATGCTGTTCACAGACGCTCTCCATCCAATCTGACTGAGCTTGAGCTATTTTGCAAAGAAGAATGGGCAAACATGTCTCTCTAGATGTGCAAAGCTGGTAGAGACATCCCCAAAAAGACTTGCTGCTGTAATTGCAGTGAAAGGTGGTTCTACAAAGTATTTACTCAGGGGGGCTGAATACTGTGTCACACTTTTCAGATATTTATTTGTAAAACATTTTGAAAACCATTTATCATTATCCTTCCACTTCACAATTATGTGCCACTTTGTGTTGGTCTATCACATAAAATCCCAATAAACTACATTTACGTTTTTGGTTGTAACATGACAAAATGTGGAATATTTCAAGGGGTATGAATACTTTTTTAAGTCACTGTAACTGAAGTGTAAAAATAAATGTTTAAAACAAGTAAACATAATATACTTTCCTGTCTATTTACTAGTAATGATAGCAACATGAGGATTAAGACCCGGTTCACACCGGGGCGACTCGTCAGGCGACCTAGCCGCCTGACAAGTCGCGTCCCGTTCTGTACAATGGAACCGTTCTAATAGGAGCGACACAAGTCGCTCCGACTTAGAAAAAGGTTCTTGTACTACTTTGGGGGCGACTTCAGGCGACTTGCATTGACTTCTATACAGAAGTCATTTTGCAAGCCGCCGCTGAAGTCGGATGCCGGTCGCCTGAGGCAGTCGCGCTCCAAGTCGTGCTGCCTCAGTGTGAACCGGCTCTTAAAGTAATCAATGTTGATTGGAAAAGTGAAATTCAGCACCTGGCCAATATACAAATGAGAGCCGGGCGGTGGCTTTCTTATCCTGAGTGGATGTCATATGACGTCCTCCCAGGAAGTGCCACGGGGCCGCGCAGCGGTGCGATCTGTCACCGACCATGTCCAGGGGACACAGCCAATGACCGATCAGTGTAGTGGCTTGCTGCCAGTACCATGTGACCACTGTGACGAATCACAGCATGAGAGTGTACACAATGGATGGCTTCCTTTCATGCATAATTGTGTTGCTAGCTGTGATGGGTCAATTTGATCGCATGGTACAGACAGGGTCAATCACAGCCCATCTATACCATGTGATTAGCTTTGACCAATCACAGCTAATCAAAACAGACTGAATGAATCCGTTTCATTCAGTAAAATGCTTGCTTATAGCAATGTAATGCACTGCTGTAAGCAAACATGATGTGCAAAAAAAAAAAAAATCCTGATCACTTGCCCAGAGCAGTACTATGTTGCTATGGTAACATTATATTGCTCTGGTCACGGTCTGATAAAAATAAAATTGTAAAAAAAAAATTTAATAAAAAAATAAAAATATATATATATTTTTTTCATACTGTCACTAGTCAATGTCCCTAATCCTTGCCACACCAGTTATATGATGACGTGGTACTGTACTAGTGACAGTATGTTAAAAAAAAAAAAGTAAAACTTTTTTGTTTAATTTCTTCATTTTCCAATTATGACAAAAAATTACAGCTTCAAAAAACCCGCCAAGCCTCTTACTAAATAGCTCTATTTGTGTGAACAAAAGGATAAAAAATGTGTTTGGGTACAGTGTTACATGACCGCGCCATTGTCATTCAAAGTGTGAGAGTGCTGAAAGCTGAAAATTGGCCTGAGCAGGAGGGGGTAAAAGTGCCCAGTACTGAAGTGGTTAAATAGCACTTACAATGGGCCGACACAAGGATCCTTTTCATAGGAGTAGCGGAAACAAACATCCATTGTAATGACCTGCCTCCAACTGAAGCGACAGAGGAGAACCTACACAACTTATCAATCACATATGAGTGCTACATCACACACACAATTACAGGTTTTTGATTTAATGTTTTATTGTACTCAGGCTTTTTTTCTCAGAGAGAAGGTGCAGAAAACCTCCCCCCACTTCCGAGTCACCCCTTGACTCCGCCCCCCTACCCACCTCCGAGCACCGTTCCTTGGGGCG